>OY998143.1:1085040-2285040 GCA_963921925.1 Sphagnum tenellum | reverse complement strand
ACATCAGTGGTGGCTAGACCGATCACCTTTCTTCCCCATCTCCTGATATCTTTCAGTTCTCAACTGCCCAGCTCATGCTTGACCTCCCCAAGTGTGATCTGCAATGCATATAATCTACATACCAATTCAAAGTATGTACAATCTGCATTAATTGCAGACACACATACTTCCAAACAATCTGCAATATCAAATGAACCAGAAACAATCAACCTTTACAAACCAAACAATTTCACACAGTTGAGGAAAAGCTCCACATATGTTGTTTGCACATTTTGTATACTCAATCATTCTACCCAATTTCGATTTGATTCAACTTAAACTATATGGTAGTACACATACCCTCCATGAGATGCTCCTGGGCCCCCAAACTTTTGGCCTCCAGTACCTCCCTCTCCAACCAATACACTGGAACAAACCCTGGCATTGAGCTCCTTCCTATCTGTAGTTGAGAATTTGTCAATCTGCATAAAGGTGTTGACAGGCAAATCAACAGCATAATTTATATTGCAATCTTCATGTAGTAATAAATCTGATTTGCACTTATGTCATCAGAAAATTGCACAGCACAAACTTCATGGCTCCTGAGCACTTCTTTGTTGAAGCCAGCTGCTGGCTGTGTGGAGTGCAATCTCCTGCATGAAGAAGAAAGCTTTGCCAGACAGCATAAATAAAACTGCAAACTCTCAATGCAATGTAAAGGTGACAGTGAAAATGAGGCCACCTGCAGTACAAACTTATTCATCACTGGAAAATCCTGTCCACTGATAAACTTCTGCCCTGCAATATCTCTTGTAGGCAGCAGGCTATATATATATATATATACATATATAGAAATATATCAAGAGAGAGCAAGAGAGCTTGGCTTCAGCTAACCCCAGCACTTGAAAGCAGTAGGAGTGAACTTTGACGGCAGCACACAGTTGCCAAGTGGTGATCAACACAGCCACTGGTGTGTGCAGTGGCTGACAACAAGTGCTGCAGTGGATCTCTTGTATATTGGTGAAGAAATTCTCATATTACAAAATATACATGACAAAAACGACACGAAAATTTCTAGCTTCATGGATTGCATCCAGTGGAAGACTAAAAACATTACGGGTAATGTGCTGTAATCCGCCGTGGAAGACTAAAAACATGTCAACACACGTAACTCGCTGAAATCCACTGTACAAAAACATCGCAGAGAGTGATTTGCTTGAAAGTCTTATTGACTTAGACTATGTGTGTGCACAGGTGGCCAAAAACCCATTCAGTAAACCCACAAAAAACTGCGACTCAGATGAGTTTGGTTTTTTGGGTGCAAGATGAGAGCTTTTACGTCTCAAACACCCATCCACTTTGCTTTACTTCTTCACCTCCTCATAATCAGCATCAGTGACTCCACCTGGACCAGATGAACCGGGTCCACTTGATCCACTTGACCCTGTGGTGCCACTGGACCCACCTCCTGACTGCGATTGTCGCATCAATTGCTCTCCTATCTTCATAGACGCTGTCTGAGCAGCTGATGTCTTCTGCCTAATCTCATTCACGTTGTCCGATGCACTTGCATTCCGCAAATCTGACAAAGCTGCAGTTACATTGTCAATGACATCCTGGGATAACTTATCCTTGTGCTCATTGAGGCTCTTTTCGACTGAATATGCTGTGGAATCTGCCTCATTCCGTGCATCAATAAGCTGCTTCCTCTCTTGGTCTCTCTGTGCATATTGTTCCGCATCTTTCACCATTTGCTGAATGTCATTCTCTGACAAGCCCCCTGAAGACTGGATGGTGATCACTTGTTCTTTCCCTGTCGCCTTATCCCGAGCTGATACATTCACAATGCCATTTGCATCAATGTCAAATGTAACCTCAATTTGAGGTACACCACGTGGAGCCGGGGGTATACCCACAAGGTCAAACTGACCGAGTATTTTATTGTCAGCTGCCATCTCTCGCTCTCCTTGCAATACCTTAACTCCCACCTGCCGCCCAAAAATCCAAACACAACAGTATGGAACAAAGTTCCTCGGTCAGCAGGCTTGACATCAAAACTTAGATGGACTTGAACCTTGCGATAATCAGGAGCACTTCAAGTCTTGGTATTCAAACTTTGCATAACAAAAACCCGCTCTTTTCTGACCTGAGTTTGGCCATCAGCAGCAGTTGAGAACACTTGGCTCTTCTTGGTAGGAATCGTTGTGTTGCGAGTGATCAAACGAGTGAAAACCCCTCCCAATGTCTCAATGCCCAAAGACAAGGGTGTAACATCCAGGAGGAGGATATCCTTGACATCTCCACGCAGCACACCACCCTGGATCGCAGCACCCATGGCAACACACTCATCAGGATTAACTGCCTTGCTGGGTTCCTTGTTAAAGATTTCTTTCACTGTCTCCTGCACCTTGGGCATGCGAGTCATTCCTCCCACCAATAGAACTTCATCAATATCTTTGGTTGAGACACCCGCATCCTTGAGACAGTCAATGCAAGGCTGCTTTGTGCGCTCAATGAGGTGAGCAGTCAACTGCTCAAACCTGAACCCATTTTCAACAACACATCAATAAGTAGTCTACAGAAGTTACAACTGGAACCAACAGGCTTCAAATAGACACATTCAAATTGACAACAAGAAAGCAGGAAAAAAAACTCACTTGGCACGTGTGATAGTCACATTCAGGTGCTTGGCACCAGAAGCATCGGCAGTGATAAAGGGCAGATTGATGTCTGTTTGAGTGGTAGAAGAGAGCTCTACCTTGGCCCTTTCTGCAGCTTCTCGCAAGCGCTGAAGTGCCAGTCTGTCTTTGGAAAGATCAATACCTTGTTCCCGTTTGTACAGATCCACAAGATACTGCAGCAGCACGTTGTCAAAGTCCTCACCTCCCAAGAATGTGTCTCCATTTGTCGCCTTCACCTGCTCTCTTCTGCCCCACATGTTAGAACAAACTACATCCAAGGGAAGAAGAAGAATCTACAGAAGAATGTATTCGCTCAGAAATTCACTCAGCATAATATATAGTCTCTCCAGGATACCATATTTCTGGCAATTCTCAGAAGAAAAAAAGTTTACCTCGAAAACACCGCCTGAGATTTCAAGAATAGAGATATCAAAGGTTCCTCCCCCCAAGTCAAAGACAGCCACAAGACCCTCCTTCTGATCCATTCCATAAGAGAGGGAAGCTGCTGTCGGCTCATTGATGATTCGCAGCACTTCCAGACCAGCGATGCGTCCAGCGTCTTTTGTAGCTTGGCGCTGTGCGTCATTGAAGTAAGCAGGCACAGTGATAACAGCTTTCTTCACATCACGGCCTAGATACGATCCAGCAGTCTCCTTCATCTTCTGCAAAATGAAGGAGGCAATCTGGCTCGGTGAATATTGCTTGCCAAGGGCCTCCACCCATGCATCCCCATTGGGTCCTGGCACTATCTTGAAAGGCACCATCTGCATCTCCTTCTTTGTTATCGGGTCATCAAATTTGCGACCAATCAAGCGCTTTGTACCAAAGATGGTATTCTCTGGGTTGATGACAGCCTGACGCTTTGCTGGTGTACCAACCAGTAGCTCACCCTTGGGCGTGAATGCCACAACAGAAGGCGTAGTTCTAGACCCCTCAGAATTTTCAATCACTCTCGGGGTCTGCAAAACATTTGATCAAAAAGTCACCCAAAAAAAAAAAAAGGATCCACCAAAATGATTCCAAATCCACAAACAGAACCCCATTGATGGATAAAAAAATAGGTTTCTTCCAATCACCAACAGGTACTACCTAACTGTATATTGCTGCAGTTTCTCTCTCACCTTGCCCTCCATAGTAGCCACACAAGAGTTTGTGGTACCCAAGTCAATGCCGATCACATCACTTCCAGCTGCTGCCTTCCCACTGCAGCCAACATGAAATAATTTGTTTGGTGATTCCCGCATCCATATCTATATAACTCTCACGTTTTTTGGGGTCTAATCAAGATGCTCACAAAAGGTCACAACTTTAAAACACAAATGAATGCACAAAAGACTCAGACGAATTTTTGGGACTCGAAAAAGAATTTGAGATTTTGCATCTGCAACTCTTTTCCCAATTGCTGCTGCAGAAGAGATTTTTGGCTTATTTCTTATCTCACTTTGCTAAATCCTTTCCCAAGGAGTTTCAGAGGATTGGGACACAACATACCTGAGAGCTCTTGCTGTATTTCCACCTGTAATGCCATACAGGAAAGAGGATGCCAAAGCAGCTGCTGGTGTCTTCTGAGTCACCTGTGCAGCCTAAACCCAAGAACCCTCATCTTAATTTACATCCATGGAATTCTAAAATCTCTGCAAAAAGCTTCAGAAAGAAACGAATGCTCATAAACAAAATTCCTGAAAACACAAAACAAAAGCAACGAAAGCCAGAAAATGAGATCATGGGAAGAGTTAGTTGCACCAAAAAAAAACCCAACCTGCTGCCAAACTCGAGGAGCTTGCCAGGATTGTGATTTGAGAAAAAACCTAGACAAGAATGTCCTGGCTGCAGCCATGATCCTCTCTGACTCTCTGTCTCTCTCTCGGAATCAATCCAAGACACACCAAAACCCCAAAACACCACCACCCCCACTTTCTCCTCCTCTTGCTCAACAGATTTCCTGAGAATCAAGCACACCCAATTCTTGCAAAGGGACTCCCATGAGATTCTTCTCTCTTCCTCTATCTCTCTCGCTCTCTCTCGGAAGATTTCGCAACAACCCCACCGATGCACACCCAATTGTTGAGGAGAAGGCCTTGAGCGCCTTCCAGAAATACTGCACGCTCGTTACTATTTACAGACAGGCTGCACAAAATGGGTTGAACAGCCTTGGTTTCGGTTCAGGGTTTAGGGTTTTGTGTCATCACTGGCGAGTTGAAGAAACGTAGTAGCAGCAGCAGCAGCAGCGATGGTGCAGGCGGAGTCGGATCCAACGTTTATGATATTCCTGCTGCTCATAAGCCAGGAAGAATGTTAGGAAGAAAATTTCTTTTACTCATCTCGGAAGAGCACACACACAATGGGTTAGAGAGTTTATCAGGGGGCTACACTGCTTTGAGAGTAGTCTTGTGGGTGCTTGATCTGGAATTGCAGCGAAGAAGAAGAAGAAGGAAGGCAAATGAAGTGTTGGAACTATTTTCCTTGAGACCAACAGTTGCAGCAGAATAAGCATCTGCTTCCAATGGAAGTTTGAAGACCCTGTTGCTAAAGCACCTCTTGAAACCAATGGAGCTGAGGTAAACAAATCTATTTTATGTTTCATTGTTTGTTTTGTTTGTTTGCACAACTCTTTGGTCTGAGCTTTCTCTTCTCATGAGGGTACAAAAGCCTGTGCTTCCATTGTACATATCACAGGTTATGCAAACCGTGGGAGTTGATTGATGTTTCTCTGCTTTGGGCAAAAAACCAGTAAACAAAAGGTGTATATCACAATACAATGGCATTTCAATATATTTGTTCAGGACCCCATTGTGAGCATTGCACCCAAAAAGCCCAACTCAGATCTTCAAAGAGATGTTGCAAAGAAGCTTGAACGGTGCACTCAACGAGCCATCATCGAACTGATGTGTAAGTATATCATCTCTTTGCACCACCAGGCATCACTTTTACTTGAAATCTCAGGAAAATCTTCTTCTCCTAAAAGTGTGAAGAGACAAAAATTACTGTACTCGCAGACCTGTCCCTGTAGACTTTGCTCTTCAAATCCTCAGAAGGTGTGAATCTCAAGATGACGAGCATGTTTCATTTTGAAACTATAATATGATGGCACACTGAAAATTGTCTCCTGGAAGATTTTACCCTGAATGGGTGTGGTTCCAGAGGGTTGCCTAAAGGAAGTTCCTGTGACCTATGTTATTACAGCTTTGTCAAAATTTGAATGATTTTAGCAAGTGATTAGAGAAAGTTCATGATGAGTGTGATGCAAGAAGCCATGGAACTTGCTGACTCGATCTTGATCATAAGCCTCATAAACCTTTTCATGATGATAAACAATAGCACTGAGGGCCCTTGGCTTCTACTGCAGTTTCACAAGCAGAAAAGTATTGTCCAAATTGGTGATTTTCATGTCTTTGAAAACCCATTGAATGAATGTGACTGTTTGAGGGGCACTCTTATTGCATGATATCTGTAAGAATGCAGTTACTTTGTAATATGCCCAAGTGATTTATGCTGCAGAGGAGGAAGAGAGGCTTCAACAAGCCACTGCTGCTGCTGAAGAATATTTGGAGTAGGAGTTAGTTCTTCAATTGTTGCTGGACTTTTGCCTTTTCTTCAAGGTGAATTTACTTGACATCCCACCAGGCAAAGTGGCAACCAATATGCATCTTGATCACTGTACTTTGTCTTCAGTCTACAGATAATGAGTTGTTACATATTGTATGCTCTGATATCTTTGCTGCAAGGAATTTGTTCAGTCTAGGAGTTTTTCCAAAGCCCATGGAAATGGTTTCTGAGCAACTTGTTCAATTTATACAGGAATTGCATAACAGTGTGCTTGCCAATTGTCAATGATCTTTGTGTGAAAACCTTATTTCTGTATTTACTAATGGATTACTGTTGGATGGCAACCACATTGATCAATTCTTTCATGATTGATGAAGGTGGATCTCAGCCGTTGAGATGTTATCATCTGACAAATTGTTGAAGAATGATCTTGCAGGAGAGGTTGATTCAATAGTAAAGTCCTCTCCCTTCATGGGTGCTCAGAAGCTTGAACGCAAACCAGAAAAAAACAACGTAAGTCTAACTATTAAATGCCATATGCTGCACTGCACACGAACCGCAAAAATAGATTTGGGTGAATTTCATGGGCTGATATATGGAATTGAATTTACAATCTATGCAAGAGAAGTTTTTTAGAGGACAAGCACAAAATGAGAACATCAAGGTGTGTGGTGTGGCAGATTATGTTATTTTCTTGCCCATATTATATGACATAATTCTGGTCATGATCATACACTTGTAAAATCTCTGTTGAACATGAATTTTTTTGTCAAATTGTTGAATCTGCTACCTTGGACTATAATGTCATGGAATGGTCTGGCCATTGCCCATTATGTTGGGTTATGGCCAGGCAAGCCTATTACTTCAAAATTACTAAACGTTTGTTGACACATAGTAAACTTTATTTTTAAAATGGGCAATCAAGATAAGCCCAAAGATAGCTTCCTCCCATCTTAGACACAAACCCCAATTGCAATTGTAAAAGAACAAGCAAAGGAAGTGAAGCCAACCCACAATTAGATTTGAATCTAGGCCATAGCTTTGAGTTAAAAGACTAGTATCAAACACAAACAATCATAGTTCACAAGTAGAATCAACAGAATATTAAAACAATGTTGCATAAGATGGTTTTGTTTTCAAATCACATGCACATTGTAAGGGATTGATAATCATGCATGATAGAATATCCCCTCGTAGGAAAGGTGATAGTAGGATAGTGTTATGACCATGTTTTTTTCAAATAGATTATTATTGTTTATTAATATTCCTTTTTTTTGTTCTCCAAACTTTGACGATTTATCTTATAAAAAAAAGTGCAAATTTTTTTTAGTTGTAGTGCAAGATTCATCCAATATTTTTTTAACAAAATTAGTAATGCAAATGTGCATGAATAAAATTTTCTTTTTTGAGAAATGAAGAAAACTTGATTGGAACTCGTCCACAAACTCAAACCAAATTTTCACAAATCTCTCAAACCCTATTAGACAAGGTTAATGAAGATATTCATAGACCTTTGGGGTATGTTGGAGTTTTTGATTGCTAGCAAGTTTTCAAGGATAAGTGTGTTCGAGGTTTGGGAAGGGGATTTGAAAGCAACAATAGTGATGATATGGTGGCAAGAAGAGCTCCTACTAAAACAAACATATCATGTACAATTAAAATCATTGATGTAGGAAAGATGGTGAAGCTTTGTTATGAAACAACCAGTAATCTATTTCTACTTATGGCATTTGTGGCTTGTGTTGCATTTTCATCCCATCCAACCATAAGTAAGGAGTAAAATCAATAAAAATTAGCCTGCATTGTCCTAATGGATATTTTGAACATGGTGTATAGTGTCTCATGCTAGAGGCTAGAGCATCAATGAATTTCTACAATGGCCAATGGCTAAATAAGGATTTTGGAGAGCCATGACCAAGCATAAGGTTTGAATATGTGGTTTGCATTTTTCTAATACTAAGGATTATTATAACTTTGGGTATTGATGATGACTACGATGTGTGTAGATGTTCAAAATGTTTACAAAATAAAAAGGGTGAAGGTTTTATTGGAAGAAAGGCTAGTGCTCATCACATTGGACTTTGACATAAACATTCAACATTCCTACAAGCATTTGGTGGTAGCCATTAGAAAGTTTCAAGTTGCTACAAATACACTTGCACAAGTTACATGGAATTTTGTGAATGATGGATAAGCAAGCTTCTACAAAAGCTTGGCCTCCAGTCACTTGATATCACATGCTTGCAATTCAACTATAGTTTTAGAAAATCAAGATGGATTTATATTTTGCTAAAGGTTGTTTCCACAATTTTCATACCATGTTAAGATCTTAGTTTCTTGCATATGTGATGTTGGCTTTTATTGGCAATGCCAACTAAGAAGTAGGTCAAGACGTGAGAATGCCTGAAATTTCTTGGCCCTTCTAATTATTGACTACCCATGGTTTCAACATTTTCAAATTGTTGCAAGTTCAATGTAGGACAATTTTCCCTTTGTTATTTAAACTATGATCCATGTGGGGTGTTTCTTGGTATTACACACAAGGTCAAACTAAAATAGCTATGGATTATTGTGTTACATTCTAGACACGTGCAAGGTGAGCTTAAGTCCTCTTTGAATTTCATGAGTTATTTCAAATTATTGTAGCCTCTCAAGAACCATTGTTGTTCATCATTAAGGGGACATTAGGCAAAAATCAGTTTTTACAATCTTTTAAAAAATTTAGATTTTTTGCCATATTCTCAAATGGGTTCCCCAGTACCATTTAGGTGAAGGCATACTTGGGTGGTACCATTAAAAACCACCCACCCCAAAATCATAAGAATATTGGCTTCATTTTAATTAATGAAAGGACAAATTTCAAAAAAAAATTCCCAATTTTTCAAATTGGCTCTCAAGAATTATCACCTTTGATTTCTTTGATTTCCTAGACTTTAGACATTTATAGTCAAAATCAATGCAAGATGGTTTTTGTTTCTACTTCACTCAATAGGTATAATGTAGGTGTTTCTTGTGAAAAAACGCATGACTTTTTTTCTTGAAAACATTTTAAAAGGCTATCACTCTAATGACGTAATTTATTCACCATTGGCCTAAAAAGCACATCAATTTGCACGCCTTATTACATACCAATTTTTCTTGTCCAAAGCTCTTAAATCAAATCATGTTCTTTTATGCAATGTAGCTTGAATGGGATAAAATGAATATACCATTATTATTGGTGCAAGGTAGTCATATTTGCTTCCTTATATGCCTTTGAAGTTGACAATTTGTTCAAAATTTTCATATTCCAAATTGCACATGACAATTCATGCATTTTATTAAAAATAGTCATCCTCTAATGTTTTTGCATGCAACATGTGGATAGTATCTTTTATCTATTGGTATATGACAATGAGCTTGTGGACTCCATCACTTGAAAATTCATTGATCTTCTAAAGGAGAATTATTGAAATGATCTATCAACAACATCTTCAACACATGTGCCTAGTGCAAATTAATATGTTATAATATCTTAAATTTCTCAAATGTGGTTATAGTGGTGTGATGACCTTAGGGCTCTACATCATTCTTGAAAGTTTGACAATTAATAATTGTTAGTGTTGTTCATATGGATGCAAATAGTTGTGGTATAGACTTGAATTCATGTGTGAAAACCACATTTTTTTGTCGATTACAAGCCATTATTTACACTAAAAGTTGATTTCATACTGAACTACCAAGATTGTCGGAATGGCTTTCATTGTGCAATTTTATTTTCTTTTTTATTGGCAACATGTATTTTAAAAACTAATTTGTAAAATATAAGTTTTTCTAAAATGTAAAATACAAGATTTCTACTAGTCCTAACATCACAAACATCTTTAGTGATTTTGACTATCTAGGACTTCATTTCTTGGGTTCCCAAAGTAACCACAAATTGTTGCAAACACAATTGATAATTGAAGGCAAACCAAACATTGTTCATGACAAAGCTTTAAAATATGTCTCCTAATATTGTTTAGACCTAAATTTTCTTACAAAAAGCTTTAGATGGTCACAAATTTCAATGTTTAAAACAACTAGTGATCTAATTGTTTCACACAAAAGTGTAGGAATTGTGGAATGTTAACATATAGAACAAAAGAGTAGAGAATTCATTGTACAAAACATAGTTTTTACAAGGAAAGTTGTTTTACTATTTTCTTGTTGTGTGCTCAATGTTTTTAAATCCCCATTAGTAAAGTCAAAATTGTTGATACACATGATGGATATTATCATACAAAAAGGAAACCAATAACTAAAAGACCTTCAAGGACTTATATCACAATGTTTTGTAAATAAACAAAATATATATTCTACAATATATGCAACTACAACAATTATTTGTTCACATAAAACAAATGTTGAAAAATACAATAACATTTTTTACACAAAAAATTCTCAATCTTAGAAATATACCAACTAAAAATAAACACAAATGTTGCAAATATTAAACACATTGAACCATGGTTAAATGAGAAATCTTTTAGCCACATAAACAAGATTGTTATAGGTGTATTAATCATGTTTACTAGGAATGTTAACATACCAAAAGGAGCTATAAATGGTGCAACTACAACTATCATATTTGTCATTTATGATCCTCAAAACAATGTCATAGCTATAGAAGTCTAATTAATAAATAACTTCATAAAAATGAATATAAAAAAATGTTCCTTTTAACACAAATATATGCATGATGGACATTATCATAAAACATCATTTCCAATAGTACTAACACATGTTATGATGGGCCACAAATTGCAAGGTGCAACAATTGCCACAACAATTATTATTGACATAAAAAACTTTCACACATGGCTTCACATATGTCATGTTTTCTAGAGTCACAAATTGAAACAATGTCAAATAGTTGGAAATATTACTCCAAATGATTTTACTCCTTGCAATTCCTAAAAGAATACTGCAACAATATTATATCAAAATTGAACAATATGTTCCCCACACCTAATTGTTTTCACATTTCATTCAATGTCTTTATTGATGAAAAATGTATATATGTAGGTGCAAAATGTTTAGGAAAAAATTTCATAATTTTAACATGTAAATAAGTCCATATATATATCATCAGATTCCAAATTACATTATTGTCACACATATCAAAAGCAGGTCATTGAAATAATTACCTTAGTTTTAAATACACCTAATAGAAATATTGTTCCATTACAATCACTTCATACTTAAAATGTCCATATGAAAGTTGGTATGTATGGATTGTTTCCACATGTATTTCATGTGGTTATAGGCCTATTAGATGACTATGGTGTTATCCCATTACAATTTCCAATGTTGCACACTACAACTTACTTCCTACCATAATCTTCATGAGGTCTAAATTCCAAACATTCCAACTTCCATTCTCATAAAACTTATTCAGCTTTATTAAAATTTTATTCTACATTAACATTGAGTTTTGTTTAGGTCTTTTACAAACTTCAAATTAGTCAAAGGTTAATCTTAATTGCCCATATCACATTTTCGCCAACACATTTTTAAAACATCAAACATATGCTATTCAACTAAAAACACATCTCCTATTTATTTCATTTACAAACTTTAAAGTTCAAAAATGAAATTTATTATTTGTTCCTCTTTCTAATTTGGAGATAATTGTTCCACATGCCGAACATTAAATTAACAATGTACATCTTTGATTTCAAATAAACTTTACTCGTTTTTACTTTCCTTCAAAATTATTGTTTTATTTAGATCTTCACCTAGAATTAAGAATTATATTATATTTTAGTAACATGCTACAATTCAATGTTTTAATTTACTATTTAAATATGATTGTTTTGAAAAACAATTCCTCAAAATTAGGTGATTTTTGACCATTTTTTCAAAAAAAACCTTTGTATAAGTCACATTACTTTCGTTATTGTCACCGTGATGCAAAATTTCACCAAAAGAAAACATGTTCTTTTGGTTGCAACAAATTTTGATATTAAGTTGGATTTTTATAATGAGATTAACAAAATTTATAGTCAATATCACTTAGTAATGTTTTGATTTAAAATTAACATCGAAAAAATACTTGCAAAGATGATATTAGAAATTTAATTGAGAATGAATTATTTCCTCAAATCTTACCACTTCACCCAAAACAAACAACCATTGTCAAATAAGCATTCTCCTCCTACCAACAAAGGGTCCTTGGACCTTTTGTGTCTCATTATTGCATGCAAAATAAGACAACTCTCATGAGGTTTCTCTTCTTTGTATTCAAAGAAGATCCTAACAACAACCCATTTCTTTAAAACCCTTTCTTTCTTTATGGAGGTCAACAAGTATATTGGATGCCACATTGTTTCGTTGAGAATGTGCCCTCTTTTAAGCTTGTTTAGGGTTTAAGGATTTAACACAATTGTAAGTGCATGAATCATTTGACAAGGATGATGACTACTTCCATCTGGTGGCACTTAAAAATCCTACTACATCATCATCAATCTTATCAAAGCTCTCAAATGGTAATGGAGCCATAATAGCTCTTGTTGCAATTCCCAAGGGTTTGGAATAGTAGCACAAAAAGTAATAGCATATTAAACCACGCAAATGTGTCTAATGTCTTGCAAGAGCTTGTGTTGCAATTCCCAAGGTTTGGAATAGTAGCACAAAAAATATAAACATCTTTAACTAAAGAAATGTATCTAATGTCTTGCAAAAGCTCATGTACACGATTTTGCAACAAAGTTGACTATAGATGAAGTTGAACTTCGGAATTTTCAACACCACATTAGGTTTGCCTCCTTTTGCTTTGTTGCATTGTTAAAACAAACATTGGATCTAAGGGTTTTTTCATTCCTAAAAAGGTAAACTCAAAACCTAAAATGAAGCATGTGAGGGGTGTGACATGTGACCTCATGTGGGCAAAACTTTGTACCCATGGCATGAATGGCTTCTATGGGACATTCATGGACTATCGAATGTGCCAATGGCAACACAACATTTCATTTTTATTTGTGCCATTAATGAAACATTGACCAACTTTGTAAAAGACTGACTAAATTTGCCAAATTTGCAACATTCTTAAAGCATATTTGTGAGGTTAAGTGGAACTGAGACTTCATAGGTCTTCTTTTCTTCTTCCAAAAAAATTCAAGTTCTAGGAATCCTAATTTGTTCCAAGAACTTGAAGAGAATTTGGACTAGAAAGTTGAGAAACATTGGGTGTGCAAATGAAGAATGCATTAAATTGGCTACAACAATAATTTATAAAATGAATTCTCTTTGTAATGTTTTCATTCTAAAATAGGTAACTTTTCTTTCTGTTTAGCCAATCGTTAGAGTTCATTTAGCCAACCAAAGTTGCAACAAGGGTGATCTTTCCTATCATTCTTGTTTAATCACATCAATGCTAATTTTACTAGTGTTCTAAATTAATTGGTTGTGGTTTGCAAGGGGGTAGAAGATGGTTATAAATGTATTTACAATGTTCAAAATGGGTGTGTTGGACTTTGTAGAGGCATTAGATGGGTGGCCTTTTAGGACCTCAAACTTCATATCTAACAACACACTAGTGTTTTTGCAACACTACTACAAAATGTGGGTGCAGTTCATTGGTCTTTGTTCACAAGACTAGTGAATTCATTGCTTCCCCACGAGTCCATGTTCACTACGACCAGTGAATTCAGTCAAAATCCAATGAAGTCACTTAATGTACATGGACACCTTTTGTTGTAATATAAACTTGTTTATGTGTGATTCAAAACAACATCCCTTGGATTTGAAAGACATGCCAAATAAGGCATTCTTGATCAATTTTAGGTCTCAAAAAGTCCCATCCAAATTGGGGAACAAAAAGAGGAGGCTTTGCGATAACTAAATGATGAAAATGATAAGGAAAACAAGACAATGTTAAAAGACATTGGGGGAAAAAAATTAACAAAGAACCAAAGCACATTGACGGATAATGGAAGCATTAAGAAACACCATAAAAATCTTGGGTTTTTCCACTACCCAAATTCACTATGTTTTTAGTGAAATGGGACAAAGTTCTATTATATAACTTATTTGGTTTTGGTAAAACATGACTAGTTGATTAGAATATTTTTAGTGAAATATTTTTTAGTTGTTTTAGATAGTGACATGTTGCATTAGGTAATATGTAATTTTAAAAATTATGACATGGATATTATAAGCTGCCAAGGTAATATGATGTGGATTAACATGCCACATCATCATGTAACATGTTTTTAACATTAATTTTTTTAGGTCAAGAATTGTAAATTTTTCACATGTCGTGACAAAAATACTTGCCATGATTTAAAATTGTAAAGTTATTTATGTTTGGTTTGAATTTTTTAACAAAATATTTTGAAAATATTCGCCATCATCATACATGTTTTGTATACCAAATTTATACATGATACATCAATTTATATACACATTACATACATTCATCAAGTTTTGAACCCAAGATTTCATGGCACTATAGTCTTCACCACCAAACCACTTCAAGATTTCGATGGAATAAAAAGAAAGTTTTGTTTTATTATGTTCGACATAAAAATATTTAAAAATTCAAACTTTAACATATGTTTTCTTTTTCAAAATATATTCAAATGCTACAGATGAAAACATGATCTTGAAGCTTATTTGAGAATCGATTCATGAAAATAATTATAATTTATAATTTATGCAATTTGAAGGGTTCAAAAAATAATTTTAAATAACATGTTATGAATAAAACAAACAATCTACAATCTTCATAAATGGGATTCAATTCAATTTGTGAATACAATAGTGTTTTCATTAAATCTTGAACAAAGATATTTTTGTTGTGTAAGATATATGTTCAATTTCTGAAGAATTGTAAGTTTTTTTTTCCTCAATGTGATTATGTGCAATTTTTTTTAAATTGCAATATTATTCAAATTGTAATCACCCATAAATAGTTTTACCCACATTAGCCTATAGAAGAATCATGGAATTCCAAAATTATTTAAATCTTTCAATATTACCTTGAAAATCTATTAGTTTAAAATTTGGTAAAACTTGATTTTTTTTGGAAAAACCCATTGTTGATGTGTCCCCCCCCCCCCCCCCCCCCCCCTAGCCTTTTTAAATTGGAAAAAATTGGCCATTAAAAGAATAAATAATTAATATAATTAATATAAACATTTTTTTTCAACATCATAATTATTTAGCAACATAGTTATAGACTAATAAAAATGATGAACTGCACAATTTGAAAAAAATTATCGCAACATATTATTTTATGTTTTTTAATAATGTAGTAATACATTTTGTTTTTGTAAAAATAAAAGAAACAGAATTTGGTGATATTTTGGCATTAAATAGTTGGATTATCTTCCCCCTTCAATGACCAATGTTTTTTGTTTTATCTTTGGTGACAAATTTTTGCAAGTTGGTGGTTCTTCTAGGGGAAAAAATAAAAAATAATGAAAATTCGATTTTTTTTTTTGATGTGGGTCAATCCTATATACATATGGGAGTATAATTATAAGGTGTTATATATTAGTTGTTGGGAAAAAGGTGTGATTTAATTACTTTAAAAATATGGTGCCATTTATTTTAAAATATTTATAGTTAATATTAATTACATAATAATCAATCATTAATCATTAATATATGTTGGTTTCGATATGTGTATACTTAAAAATTACATAAAAATACGATGAGAAGTAATAGGTTAAACAATCATCTAATACATTCCAAAAAGCGGCTTGTTTGATGCACATGGTTTAAAATTCCAACATTTAATGACCTTTATGAAAATATCGCAAGTTTAATGAGTTTTTTGAAATCACAAATTTAAACTTAAAACTTACATCAAGACATATATATAAGTAAAATTTTATAATAGGTTCTAAGACATCATCAAACTGTTAGCCAATCAAAGTCTTAGAATCAAAGTCGCAAGAGTCCCAACTTTGGCAATTTCGGGACTCCCTTTTGGGAGTTCCAGAACAAAATGTCATTTGGATGTGAACCTTGTGGAGAAGCACAAAGTATATTATAAGAGGGAAGGTGATGGCTTCCCCAAGTCCAGGCCGTGATGAGTTTTGTGAGTTCGAATTTGCTCGTGGCTCATCTTAGCATCAAAAGTGCTATAACTATGCATTAACCACCTTGTGTTTAGTTTTGTGTAAGTCCGTGTGAGTAGTTGATGCTTATCACTCTTTCTAGTCTCATCCTGGAACTCCAACATGCCCCTCTACCCCCAAAGTGCTACGAGCTAGGGAGCGTGCCCCAACTCCTTCCACTTTAAATGTTTTCACTTTAGACTCATCTTTGAATCTATCAAGGAGCTTGGAGTGTGCCATCTTGTTGCTAAATCACCACTTTGAGTACACAACATGAGAAAATTGGAAACAGAGACACTACTGAATGTAGCACAATTAACAAGTAAACAAATTTAGCTATTGAGAATGACAATAACTTTTGTTCTATGATTTTATTGGCCTTGCCTACCGAGCAAGGCAAGGACATTGTGTTTAGATTCATTGTAAAGTATAGTAGTTTAACGATTCTGGCCCCTAGATAATAATAGTAGGTCTAGTTTTTTATATGAGAGTTTTTGAAAGATGATATATTTTAGCTTGTGTTGAAACTTGCGATTAGTTATAAAGTTATGATATCTTGAAGGATTTTGATTTCTTTTAAAGGATTATTTTGAAAATTATATTTTTGCATGGTGAAAACTTTGAATTTTCATAATTTTCTTTTCCTTGTCTTAAGATATATATCTTAATATAAATGCATTATAACAAAAGATGTCCTTGTATGCTAAATGATTTCCTTGGATTTGAGTGAATTCACATGTTGTACTGAATGGAGACGAATGAAAAAGTAATGAATTTATTGATCTAGTGAACAAGGATTAGTGAATTGTATTAAATGATTTCGTTGAATTTTGACTAAATTCACAGGTTGTAATGAACGGAAACCAATGAAAAAGTAATGAATTTATTGATCTAGTGAACAAGGATTAGTGAACTGTGCTAAATGATTTTGTTGGATTTTGAGGTTGTAATAAACGGAGACCAATGAAAAAGTAATGAATTTATTGATTTAGTGAATGAGGATTAATGAACTATGCTAAATGATTTCGTTGGATTGAGTGAATTCACAAGTTGTAATGAATGGAGACCAATGAAAAAGTAATGAATTCATTGATTTAGTGAATGAGGATTAATGAACTATGCTAAATGATTTCGTTGGATTGAGTGAATTCACAAGTTGTAATGAACGGAGACCGATGAAAAAGTAATGAATTCATTGATCTAGTGAACAAGGATTAGTGAACTGCACTCACATTTTGTAATAATGATGGCAAGGCCAAAGTGTGACACACCTCTTGTTTACTTATTTATTTATTGTTCTTGTTGATTTCAGCTTGTTTGTTGATGCGAGAGATGAGTCTGATACACATCATGGGGGAAGCACAGCAGCAGCAGCAAGCAGCTCACTGTGATCACTCTGTATGGAAACAAGCAGTGAGTGGGTGGGTGGCTGAGCGGATCATGAGTGATCCTGCAACTGCACTGCAGCTAAACTAGAGACTGGAGACTCCACTGCTGCAAATCTGCAGTTTGTGTGAAAAGCTGTGGTGGAGCAACAGATCAGAGAACAAATCATCTTCTGTTCTGTACGTGCAGCATGCACAAGATCTGACCCAACATTTGTCGATGTGCATCAGCATCCGCATCGCTGCTGAATCCATCTACTGCCAACTGCCTGGTGCTCAACATGACACCACTGCTCCAGCACAGCTGATTGAAGTCAGTCAGTCGCCTCTAGTGAAGCCCAACTATCTCTCTCTCTCTCTCGATCGATCGATCGATCGATCGATATAAAATGTATATATGTGAGTGTGTGTGTGTGTGTGAAGTTCAACAGTGATCGATAGGTTTCATTTCAAGCGAAAGATTTATATAGAAAGATTGTTTATATCGAAGCTTGTAACAGGCAGCTGTAACGAAGAAGGCGTGAGAATCGATCAAAGCACAGCTTGCAGATCACACACGAATTATATATTTCAGAGCGCCAAAATGTCGTCGGCTGCAGATAGGAAGGAGCTCGATGCTAGAGCTCGTTCGGGCGAGACGGTCGTAGAGGGAGGTACAGGAGGCAAAAGTTTGGAAGCCCAGGAGCATCTCGCTCAGGGTATGAAGATTACCTGTACATAAAAATGTGCAACAACAACAATAACAAGATGCCGAAACTTGTTTTTTTGGGTTTCTTGACAGTCATGTGAAATTTTCTTTTGTACAAAAACTTGTGAAGTAGTTTGTGAAGTATGCGTATGGATCATGAAATCTTGCACATCGTAGTTTATGAAGTATGCATAATATGGATCTGGAAATTTTGGACATCGTAATTTATGAAATATGTATGCGGGTAATGCTGCATTTTGATGCAGGTCGCAGTCGAGGAGGCCAAGCACGAGCTGGGCAGTTGGGAAGTGAAGGATATCAGGAAATGGGGAAAAAAGGAGGTCTAGCCACCACCGACAAGTCGGGAGGAGAAGCTGCTGCTGAGAAAGGGATCAAGCTGGATGAATCCAAGTTCACCAAAAACTAACCTCACAAAATTTGCAACAACAACAACAAAAACAACAACAACAACAACAACAATTACAAACAACACGAAGAAGCTCTAGCTGCAGCCAGCTAGTACAACAACACTCATGCGTTCTAACTAGTTGTTAGAAAACATTGCAGAGCTCTAGCCACAAAATACATTTACAACTAAGTAGTTTTGAAAATTTTCTCATGTGGGTGTTGTTGTTTTTTGTTGTTGTTACATACTCTTGGGAATGTTTTGGAGGTTTTGAGGTTTACAGTTTGCATTTTGCTCTTTTGTAAGTACCCATTCCTTTTGGGTGCAGATTTTGAGGAGGAGATTTTTGAGGTTTACATGCACAGCAGCAGTAAAAGGAATGAAATGTGTGCATGCATATGCAGTAGGAATGTGTTTAGGGTTTTTGAGGGTTGAGGGTTTTTTAGGGTTTAACATACATGTATGGGGTGGGGTCTATAGACCCTGATTTACAATCTTATATGTACAGTCTAAACCTGAAATGGTTTTTCTTGTAAGGAAATGTTTTTTGTTTTGTGTTTTTTTTTTTTTTTTTTAAATATTGAAATGGGTTTTCTTGTAAGAAAATGTTTTCTGTTTTGTGTGTTTTTTTTTAAAAATATTGAAAGAAATATGTTGGGTATTTTTTTGAAGGTGTAAAATTATCAATTCTAGAATATATCGGCATAATAATATTGAGTGAAATAAAATTTTCTACCTTCTAATATTGTACCTTTAATAATCATGCTTTTGTAGCACTAGTAGTAGTAGTTAGTAGTAGAAGGCCAGGTTGCATGCATGATTTTGAAATCACTTTTCTTGAGTGTAGGAATTTGGAATTATTTTTTAAAAACTTTTCCTTCTTAAGAATTGAAATTAAAATTTTAATATGGGTTTTTTGGAATTTGAATCTTTGGCTTGCTAAGGCCAATTATGAATGGCTTCTGAAATTTTTATAAATTATAGCATGTTTTCAAATGGATGAAAAATGCTTACATGTATGAATCTCAAAAAAGTGCATAGCATTTTATTAGCTCATTTTCTGATTGTACTAATCGAGGAAAAAAAGCAAGGTCGTTGTAAACATATCTTCTTGGATGAAAATTCTAGACGAAATTTTACAAGCCAATAAACATCTAACAAACCTTTTAGAAAAGTACTTAGATGATAAGTTTGATGAAAAAAAAAAAATTGAAAAATTTTATGAAAATAAAAACAAAAATGGCAGGAAATTATAGAGTGTCACCCATGTAGATCTTAATTTCAATGAAAATGATAATAGAAAAACTACAAAAGAGATCCTAATTTCATGAAAATGATAACATAAAAACTACAAAAGAGATTGATATTCCTGCCTACCAAAGTCCCACCACAAGTAAAAAAGAACTAGTTACTCAACTAATTTTTCTTTCCAAAATCATTTTTTGTAAATTAATTCAACTTTTAACGACCAAAAAAAAACTCAAAATTCAATCTCTTGCACACCTTAAGTCTAAACATTTCTAAATCACCTTTCATTAAATATTTACGCACTTAGGGTTTTCTAACAATGCTCAAGAATATATCCAAATTCCTCTATAAATTTCAGTTTTGATTTAAATTTTGAATGAATTTCCAGGAAATTTTTAATCAATATTCAATAACTGAATCTCCATCATAGATTGAAACATTATGAAACAATAACTTTGCTATATTAGCTTTGCCCTGAAAGGAAGGGGTGAAAATGGATGAATATTTAATATGGCCATAAATAAACATCTATCTGTGAAGCAAGGTAGTTTGTTTTGTTTTGTTTTGTTTTGTTTTCATGTTGAAATCTACCAAACCATGGATCTTCATGTTGGCCACAACACAAATCTTCATGTTGCATGCTTGGTATCTTCGAAACCCAAACCACAAATCTTCACATTGTTTGCTTGCTATCTTTGAAAAGCTCTTGATCCGTAGGGGTGTACTAAGGTTCGAAACCCAAACCACAAATCTTCACATTGTTTGCTTGCTATCTTTGGAAAGCTCTTGATGCGTAGGGGTGTAGTGAGGTGGTGGTTTGAGACTGTTTGAAGCTATGGTGTGGAAGCTATTGATTTGATTATTGAACCATTTCCTCAATGAAAACTACATGAATTTGAAACTGCAAAACCTTATCAAATTTTGGGGGCATTCTTGGTGTTGTTGGAAAGCTCTCCGTGAGTCAGATTTTTAATAGAGTTTGTGTTTCACAATTTTCAGAGTGAAAGTGTGGAAAATATTTATTTTTGAATGGATTTTGTTGCTGGAAATTCAAACAAATTGCAAAACGCAATGGGTTTGGAAGGAAAAATCAGTTGAGCCCTCAACGTGTTCACATTGCCAAATTCAGAAATTTTCAATCCTGAAAATGTGAAAATTAAAGAATGTGTACACACTTTGATCCAACGGTACACCAATAAGATTGTAATGGGCTTATTTTGAAGATTGAATACTACAATTGAATTTAAAAGATTTTCAAAAAAAATTAAATTTGAAGATTTCATATTTTAAAACAATATATTCCAATAAAGTTTTAATTTCCTTTTTTTTAATTCTTGGAAATTTTTATTTTTTTTGAAAATTTCAACAAATATTTTAATTAGAGTTGAAGCTGCCAAGGCAGTATGGTATATAAAATGTATGGAATAATGCATGCAAAAAAAATTGCTAATTACTTTTGAAGGTTAATTTGGAGGGAAGGATATAGGTTTGTGGAGGGGAAAAGCCTAAGTATGTAGACCTACTTGGTAGGGAAGGAGTGAGATTGGTAGCCCTCGGAGGAGAAAGGTAAATAATCCAAAATGGAAAACATATCAACATGCATCCATCTATGGAAAACACTCATTTTCATCCATGTTGTCAAATTTCCTCATTGAGTCAATTTCATCAATGTGGTAATATTTTTCTTCATCCAAGTGTCAACTTGTTCAACTATTGTGGGTTTTCATTCATGAAACTATTGTCATCCATGTAACAAATGCCATGAACATTATCCATGTGATATGCTCCATTGATCTCATTAATAAACTTTCGTGTGCTACCATTTGTGGTCAATTCAATTTAGAACTTCAATTTACCTCAAATCTCCAATGTTATAAACAAATACATTATTATTGAACTGCCATTGCCATGGTACTACTACTACGCTAGTTGGTACAACCCTTCACAGAGCCTGCATCTCTGGTGTGATCAGAGAAAACAAAACAAAACAAAACCCAACTAGAAAGAAACAAGGTGCTGCTTAATAGCTGAAGCGCCCCTTATGAAAAGTTGAAACTGGCAATAAATACTCAAGAAAGGAAAATTTAGTCCATAAAGTTCTCAAAAAAAAATGAACTCGCAACTCACAATAACAACACCTGATGAACTCACATTCCTCAAAATGTGAGAGCAAATGAAAAACTACCTCATTCCATAGTCTTTTCCCCCTTAGAGGCAGAGCTAATACAACAGAAGAAAAAACCTAAACCCTAAAATCCTCGACCCTTTAACCATACACCCCCTAAACAGCACAAGAAAACCTAAAGCCTAAAACCCTCAATCCTTCAACCATAAACCCCTAAACAACACAAGAAAAACTAAACCCTAAAACCCTCGACCCTTCAACCATACACCCGTAAACAACACAAGGAAACCTAAACCCTTCAACCATAAACCCCTACACAACACAAGCAAACCTAAACCATAAACCCTAAACAAGACCAAAAAAAAGACAAGAAAAGACTACTGCAGAAGGAGAGAGAGCGAGAGAGTGAAAGCAAAAGACCAAGAAATACCCACCTATAAACATGAACATGAACATCATCATCACAAGTTCCTCTCATGCGGTTCAAGCCATGGAAACCCAAGTGTGTCAAATATTTCCCGCTCACTTTTGCATGGCATACTTGCACCTGACTTTACCTGAAATGAAATATACAGAAAAATATTTACCAACAAACAAAAACTTGAATTAAATTCACAAACCTTTTTTCTGACTTAAATATAGAAGCAATATGTTGCAAATGAAGCATTAGATCCAATACCCAAAAAAGAGAAGCAACAAAAAGGGAAATATTTTGTGCTTACCCTGTTCCCATGTTCATCCCGAACAACTGGATAGAGTCCATGATCATCTAGTTTGTATCCCTTTGCTTCTGCCACTATCCTCAACCTGGTCATCAATATATATATACATCCATAAATGGGGTTTTTTTTTTTAAAAATTTAAAAGCTTGATTTGTATTCTCTGTCAATTGATGCAGCACAATTTTGAGGAAAATTAATATAAAAGAGTTGACAAGAAAAGTACTATATACTATTTCAGAAGAGCAATAAAAATCCTCCACTAAAATGCCACATGCATAAGCTAGAAAGTAGCAGCAGATTTGTCAAACTTCAAACTAGAAAACACTTGTTGCTTTTACCACTGACCTTCGGTTCAAAACATCATTCCCTGTCCAAGCAAGGAGTCCAAATGGATACATCTCCCATGGATATATCTTAAAATCGATACGGTGCCGTTGCTCACGTCCAGGATATTTGCAAAGCCCAAAATATGTGTCCACTCCTGAATCTGTTCCCTGTTGCAAAAACTCATTAATTAATTACCAATAATCAATTTCTTCCAATTTATAATGAAATTTGCAGAGAAAACACTTTGGTGCTCTGCTTGGAGATCATAACAAAGTCCCCTTTCAAACATAAGAGCTTTACAATTTGCTACACTTTTATATCGAAATTCATGTCTCATTTCACAATTGGTACAAGAATTACCTCAGTGCTATGTTGATGACCATGCATTAAGTCTTCTGCAAGAAACCCTTCATTCTTCAGCTTTGCCAAAAGCTCATTCATCAGTCCTGTATGACTGCAACACAAACCCAAAAAAATCCCACCTTTTCATTTGAGCTTCGCTAGAAAACCCAACCAGAATTTTTATTTATTTATTTATTTATTTAATCAAAAAATTACCCATTTCTTTTTTCATAACAAAAACTTTGACACAAGGTATTTCTAATTGAAAAGCTGTTGAAAACGTAACAAAAAATGCTGGACAATTGGCAAATAAAACAAACAAATTAGAGAAATTTTCTATTTGAGAAAGAATGGGTTTAAAGAGAGAGAGTTTTGTGTGCCTATGGCCATCTGGATGCGTGATAACAATATCCAGATCTCCTACAGTCGCTTTTCCACGCCGATATGAGCCCCCGCAAACTACTGATATCTGTATACAGAAACACAGTTGAGATAAAGTTTTTGTGAGTTTCTTGCATATCCAAGAAAGTGTTGGTTTTTTGTAATGAATATATGAAGGTTAATTTCCATGGTTGCAAACAAATTGAGACTTTTGAGGCCTAGAATTACTTTACATTCTTCCACAATAAAAAAGATTATAAAATGGGGTGTGGTGTAGTTCACTCTTCTTACATTGGGACGAAGCTCAGCAGCTGCTTTTTGCACAATTGTTTCCATTTCTTTCACCTAAAAGTCCAATCCCGAGACTAGTCAATTTAGAGAGTGAATTACACCAAATAATGCATCATGAATAGTAGCACAAAATCACATAATGCAAACGCTAACCTGAAAGGGTATCAGATTATCTGAAATATTTTCTTATTTAGTATTTTCTTAATCAAGCATAATTAACTAATATTTAACTAAATGAGAAATACTAAATGAGGAATAATACATGAGAAAATTTTACTATTTAAAGAAACTAATTCCTCTGCAATGAACACCTTTCGGTAGTAAACTTCTTGGGCCTCAGAATTCTCTTATATCATAAGAGAAAAGTCTTGCAAACAAAAAATGAGTTCAATCCAATCACATTTCATACCTCATGCCTCGGAATTCTTTTTATAATGTCCTCATGGAATTCAAGCCCAACTCTTTGAGCAGGTGTGAGGGAGGTATCTGTCTTTAAATCCTCCAATGAACGATGTCCCTTGTCATACAATTTCTGTGCTGTTGATGGTCCAATTCCCCATACTGCTCCAAATAAACTCAGCACTTTTACCTGCCCCCATATTACAAGCAAATTGAGGATAGAAATGGTGAAGAAAAAGAGACACCCACAAATCTAGAATCAAGTATCACCAGCTCTGCGGGCACAATTTTGTAAGAAGGCATTGCAATTGGGTGAGATCTGCTCATTGACAAAAAGCTTGCCTCCTTCATACAACAACATTTACAACAATCATAGGACTTAACTTCCCAATGGCGAAACTGATGACTGGTAATCTGAGACGTTGAATAATGCTGCAATTTTAGCAACCAAATAAATTCAACAATAGACCAGCAACAACAACAACACAGCTAAGACAATAGAAATTTGATGAGAAGTTTGAAATCTGCAACCTTCTTGTCTGCTTTTAGATGCTCCAATTTCGACATTTTCCCAGTAGTCAATATTTCTTGAATCTGGCACAATAAGAAATCAACAACAGTGTTTCCGATTCTGAGGTTTTTTCCTAAGAACTGTTAAGGCATTTGTTGGGAATTTGTTTTTTTCTTGCAATTGCTGTAGGTTTCACAAAGGTTTTCATGGGTGCCTGGTGACTCAGATCAAAACATTTTCCAAAAGATATAGCAATCAACCAGCATTTTTAGGAAACAAACTCTGCTAGTTTTCATAAGCATGATTGCGCCCTTCAAAAAACAGCAGAAATCCAAAGCCCACTTTATTTTTTCCATACATCAAAAAACCATGTTTGTTTGTCATGCAAAGAAGGGCGCTTTTTACAGTGTCCAGTAGTGATTTCCCAAGCGTTGGCAATCCTTTGATTTGATCGACACTAGTGATCTTGAATGGAACTTTTTCTAGAACTGAAAGCGCCTTATAGTAGCTGAAGTATCTCCGATCATCCCCTAGAGCTGTATCACCCATGGTCACCACCATTCCACTTCCCCCTGTTAAAACCCCCTCAACAGAAATCAACAGAAAGCATCCTACATACAACAGTATGGGTATAAAATACTCCATACTCACAATAGAAAGTAGATACTAGTGCAGCAGTGGTACAAACATAAGCAGCACATGGGTACTGTTGCAACAAGTATACATTGATGGGAAAGGGAAGAGAAGTGACCTTCCTTGTAGATGTCTCTTATTTCCTTCAATGGGCCTGTTATGTGAGTATTCAAGTCTGGTGGTGTATACACAGGAGCAGTCAACTGTAACACAAAACAATGAAATCCCTAACAATCTGATCATGACTTGAAAAAAACAACCTTTGTTTGCACAAAAACCTGCAAAAACCATATCCTAGAAGAACCCACATTTCTGTTCAGAGTTTGTAAAGTAATCAAATTATTCAACCAGATGCTGGGGGCAAGAAAGAATTTACAAGCAAAAACTAATTGTTGCACCTGATTTTCTGGCAAGTCTGGATGCAGTGGTCGCGCAGATTCAACATCCGACAGGCCATCACTTGTTGCAAGTTCAGCAATTGGTGCTGTGGAACCAACACTTCCAATAAACCCTAAACCCTCTTCAAGATGATCTTGTTCTGCACAACATCAAATCAGCAGCTGCCTCTGTAAGAATCATGCTGTTGTTCCAGATGATTCAGGAGTCAAGAAATGAAAACAAATGAGCAACATCATTACAGAATGACAAACAGCTTCTCCACCTTGGCTTTTCTTGTTGCCACCCACAACAGCAGAATGGTGTACCATGCCCATATGAGCACCTTCTTTGATGACCTCCATCCAATGAGACTCCTCTGCAGGATCAGACTCTGTAGTAATCATCCCTTCTCGTCTCTTCTTCTTCTTGGTCGAAGAACCACCTGCATCATCTACTGATTGGCTGGTGTCCCGAGAAGCATGATCTTCAAGGAGGGGGCTGCTGCCAGAAGCAATGGTACTGCTGCCCAAAGCAAGTGTTGACGGTTCTTCAAGTGCAAGAGTGTCCTGGTCTGAAGGAAATTTCAGTGTGTATTTTTCAGAAGGAAGAATATGACCTGCTTTCAGACAATCTTCAATCCATTCGTACTTCAATGCTACCTGTACAACAATAACAAGAACAAAAACCCAACATCAATTTGACCAAAAACACATATGTTATTCCATCCATCACCAAGAGAAACAAGATCCTCAACAAACCAATTCATAGACCCGCCATCATCACCTCCAGATACCTGAATCCCTGATACTAAGCTATATTCATGCAAATCACAAAACCAGTTATGAAGGAAGGGAGTAGAGATAATTCATCTGAATGAAAATCTCAACATGATCCTCAACTCTCCTCCTCCTCTGTGGAATTTCTTACGGAAGGGAGAGGAGAGGTTGACAAAAACTACAAACTTTGTGGAATTTCTTAGGGAAGGGAGAAGGAGAGTTTGATGAAAACTACAAACCTTTTTTTTCAATGACGCATGTCCAATTCTGTCTTGAAGAGTTTTGCAGTTGGCTGCAAACAGGTGGGTTACATGCTTCGAGCGATGTGCTTCAAGCTTTCCACCAAATTGCTCAAACTTTTGTTTCCATATCTAAACACACACGCACGCACACACAGCAGACAAAACTTCTTCAAGAGAATTGGAAGAAGCATCATCCTGCACCATCATACAAGCATCATCACCATCCATCACCATTGTAGGATTTCCAGAAATAAATTTTCTCAAACCGCCCCAAAACAACAGGAACACACACACACAATCTGCTCTTTCCTCTCTCTCAAACTGTGGAATTTCTTGTGGTCCTTGCTTACAAAGAAAATCTACAGGTCCAGGGTTTAAGGAGCTTCATAGATAGAGTATTTTGTTTCTCTGTGTTTTTGTATCAACCCATTGTTCTAGCAATCAAAAGTCTGAGTGCAAGAAACATGTGAGCAGCGCCCAAGATTCTCTTGAGATAGAGATGTGGTGCAGAATTCTCAACGCCGTTTCATGGGATTTTGGTACTTCTTGACGACAAAGTTGGATTTCCTGGCTGACTCCACAAACAACGATGGCGGAACAGATTTTGGTTTCTGTCACAGAGAAAGAAAGAAAGAAAGAAAGAGAGGAAGAAGAAGAAGAAGATGATGATGATGATGATGATGATGATGATGATGCACAGCAGCAGCAGCAGCCAGGCAGCAAGAGGGTCAAGGAGCTTTTGTTGTACCTGTAGTCGACGAGGTTGGATTCCTGACTCCACAAACAACGCTGTCATGCCGCTGAAGTCAAGCTTTTCTCCTTCATCCCTGCCTCCTTTGCCGCAATCCTCCATAGCTTTGCTTCCTCACACGTCCTTCATGCCTTTGCCTCCTGAGAGCTCTATGGGCTTTGCCCGACCCTGTCTCTCTCTCTGGGTTTTGCCTGAGACCCTTCTCTCTCACTCTCTATCTCTAGCTCTCTATCTCTCACACGGACCCAGAAGAATGAATGAGCTGACAGCCAAGTGCGAGCCACTCGGTGTTCTCTTCTTCTTCTTCTTCTGGTCGTATTTGTTATTTCTAACCAGCACTGCAGAGCGTATAGCAACACTCCATTCGCAATGCCGAAAGGGGGGTCACAAGGTGCAGCAAGCAACCTTCTGTTGCTGTTGTTGTTGTTATTTCCTTGTACTCTGAAGTCTGTTATGAGATCCTTCAAGAGGCGACAGAAGAAGTTCAGCAGCTTCCCAGCAGCTCCGAGATTTTGTGTACTACACTCTTGATGACACGTCTGCAAGATGTTTGCAATGCACCAGAGCTTCATCTCTCCTCCTCCTTCTCCTCCTCCTCGTCTTGATGCTCTCGGTATCATGTACCTAGCTAGTTCATTTGCAGATGTGGGTTTTCTTGCAACTGCAAAGTCAGGACCTGTGAGGACCCAAACTGCTCAATTTCTCAAATTGCTGGCTCAGTCCCTGAAATCTGAAAATGCTTGTTCAAATCTGAAGATTCTCAATTCGTGAAATTCCTAATAGGCATTGCTTGCTCAAATCTGAAATGCGCAAATTGAAAATTGCTTCAAGCCTGAAATATGCTTGAAGTGGAAATGAGCAAGTTGAAGGTTGTTGACAAAAGATGAAGATGTTGGATTTTCTTTTCTTTCTTTCTTTCTTTCTTTCTTTTGCTTGTGGCAGATTTCTGTTTCTCATGTGTTCTTTTTGTTTTGGGTGTGTTTGAATGTCATGGGTGGTGTCAGTTGCAAATCTGCAATAAAAAAAGCTGGAACAATGCTGTGAGGCCATTGAGTACGAGTTCAAGCATTGTACGTGTGTGTAAAACATACTTGTCTTGCTAGAGAACAGAAGAGTTTGCTGGAGAACAGAAGAGTAGCAAGAGAACAACAGCCCATCATTGCTCAAACATTTTCTGCTTCTGTCTATGAGAAACTGTATGTTAAAAGCTTGCTTCTGCTGGTGTTGTTTTCTCTTCACGTTTCGTTTCGGGTTCTTGTTTTCATGGTTTAAGGTTTTAGGGGATTTAGGGTTTTGTTTTCATGGTTTAGGGTTTAAGGGGGTTGTGGGTTCTTGTTTCATGGTTTAGGGTTTTAGGGGGTTGTGGGTTCTTGTTTCATGGTTTAGGGTTTTAGGGGGTTGTGGGTTTTTGTTTCATGGTTTAGGGTTTTAGGGGGTTTTGGTTTTTTATTTTCATGGTTTAGGGTTTTAGGGAATTTAGGGTTTTAGGGGGTTGTGGTTTTTTGTTTTCATGGTTTAGGGTTTTAGGGGGGTTTTGGTTTTTTTGTTTTCATGGTTTAGGGTTTTTGGGGATTTAGGGTTTTTGTTTTCATGGTTTAAGGTTTTAGGGGGGTTTGGTTTTTTTGTTTTCATGGTTTAGGGTTTTAGGGGGGTTTTGGTTTTTTTGTTGTCATGGTTTAAGGTTTTAGGGTTTCCATAATCTTCCAAAAAACCTCTAAAAGAAACCTAAATGATGAAACCCACCCTACCAATCATAAAAAAAACCAAAAGCACCCAACAAAAAGGGGGAAAACCAAAAATCTTTCAAGCTATTATTATAACTCTATAATAACTAATCTCAAGTTTCATCAACACAAGCCAAAATATATCAAAATGTTTCAAAAATCCTCATATTAAAAAAACTAAACCTATTATTATTATTATTACCTAGTATAGTATGGGCCAAAATCCCATAAGCTACTACTATACTCTATCAATGCTCTTGCAACACATCTTTCTCAACAAATGCAATGTGTGGAACATATATATATAATGATTTCTTAATAGGGTTGCTATGAAGAATGTCTTTATGTAATGAACATCTATCATATCTTTCCTAACATCCATAGTAATAATATTTATAAAATATTTTTGTAAAAATTTATTTTTAAAATTTGGTTTTGCTTCATCCTACCATCCCTTGGTGTTTTTTTAATGTTACCCAACATTTTTTTGATATTTTTTTATTTAAAAAAATTGTTGTTGTTATTTTGCATCCTTCACCATTTTCCCATTGTTGTTCATCATTTCTTCTATGTTTTCATAGTGTTGATGTTGTCTTTTAACATTTTTTAATGTCTTTTGGAGTTTTTTCTTATGCTACCTAACATTTCTTGAATTGTTTTTTATGTTGAATGTTGTTTTTTAAAAAGTTTTTCAAAACTATTTTATATTTTATTCTTTTTTTTTATTATTGTTCAATTTTTTTTGGGGCATCCTTTAGTGTTTTCAAGTGATGTTCTTTAGTATCTCCTAATGTTTTTTTTGATATTGTTCAATGTTCTTTAACCACAAGAAGAAATCTTGTGTTTTTTCAATACCACCCATTGTAACTACTTGTCCAATTTGACCACTATTTGACTTATTATCATCATGCACAAATAGCAAGTAAAATTTTTTTAAAAATATTTATGCATTATTCAATAGTGAAAACAATGTTTGCCTTATTCACTCGCATTGGATTTTTTTCTCCCTGTAAGATTTTATAATAATGGGGGAAAATTTTACATGGAAAAAATTTCAACCTTGAACTCCTTACAATAGTGGTAATATTGTTTAGTCATTTTTTAAACAATTTTTCAGCTATTAACATCTAGCATAAGTTGAATCAAGATTTGATAACAAATGGAAAATGATACTCATAAGTTACACCTTGCACATACACAAAAAGTCACATTATTAATATTATTTTTAATTTTAAATTGTTGATGTGGAAATGAAGGTAACATTTAACTTTATTTACACATTGCTTTACAATGGTTAGTGATTTTTTTTACATCTCTTCAACTATCAACATGGTACATGAGTTGAATTATACGCTTTTATTATGTTGAAATCATTCATGGGTTGCATTTTACACTTATCATAAGTTAATAAAACACATGCAATAACTTATAAAAACATCGCATCTTTTAAACTATCAACATTCATTTTGAATGTGTTAAATCCATTATTATTTAATTGCATTTTGCACTCACTACAATTTTTTTTAAATGAATGTACAAAAACTTGGTATGTTTCACATTTATATTTGAATTAAAGATTAAGTTAAAATGTTCATATATATCAAAAGCATAAAAGATTCTTTCAACATTATGATTTTGCTAAGGGTGGCATTGGGCACAAGAACACCCTTCCATACAAACTATGGTGTGAGAACACATTGCCAAAGTTGTAAAATATGTCCATGAAAAAAGAAGAATACAAAAATCAAACCAAAACAACTGCCAAGTACTTCATCCAGAGTGCACACATAATAAGAATGCTTCTTGAATGCTCTCAGAAACCCTGACACCCGCAACTACTTCAAATATGAGAATGGTAGTTAGTGTATCTAAATGAAAGACGTTAGGAGTGGGAAAAATTGAACGCCCATCTAAGTAATACTCTTGATGGGTCCCAGATTGAATGTTGTTGTCTAGAATGCCAAATGGGATCTTGAAAGTTGAAACACAATCAACAATGATTCAGTAGACAAGACATTAATGGTACACAAGACCAGAAACTCAAAATGTCATCCCTAGGGATGCAAGGTGAGGTAAAAGAAAAAATGTTGTATTCACCAAATTGTATTATATGGAATATATGTATGGGAACCCACCAAACTAACACCAAAATAGGTAGAAATTTACTTTCAAACTGTGAATTGAAAGATTTGATTTCTCTTCAAAAAACAATTGATCACTCTCATATTTGTGCATGACATCGATGTACATCATTCCAAAAATGCATTCATATAACCTCCCAAGGTTGCTATTCACTGAATGTCTTAAGGCACTCAAAGAAAATGCAACTTGAGCCATGTGAAGACAAATGAGCCTTTCATTTGTTGATAGAAGAGGACGTGGCCTCAAAATTCTCGCAGCATGTCCAAAAAACCCAGGGTTAAGTACAAGGGTTTCACCAAAAATGAGAACTGTAATTTCTTGTGAAAAAAATTGCTCTGTGGCAAGACTCCACAACCATTTGGAGCAGTCTCGGGTAGTGAACGCCACACTTGTGTTACTATTTGAACCGATCACACTTGCTTTTTAAAGTGCATTGAAACACATAATCCATGAAGGCTCTCTCAAGGAAACTTCAGTGCCCTTTATGATGAAATCAACATTCCAAGGAGCATCGTGTTCAAGGGTCTTCAATCAAACTTGCATGTCATGAATGAAATTGTTTTCTGTAATCCTCTGATCAAGATATGCTTTCAACCCTACAAGAGTGGCTTGATCCTCTTTATGTAACAAACGTGCCTTCTTTAGTTGCTTCCCACTATCAATTCATTATTTCACATTATTGTCATCACGTTCTCTCGTCTTTGTTTGAGCCATACCAAGACATCCACAAAACAAAACACCCATTCCAATCTGAAATTTTTACAAGAACACTTGGATTGGGATATTCTAGTCGGTTGATGTCCCATCCCATGAAGTTGTTGGAATGTCATTTTGAAACATGAAGTCAACAATTTTTGATTAGACCCAAGTGTTTCTTATGATGTTCCTCATAGGTTAAATTATTCATGTATGTTATTTGCCCAAAGCTATACTCTTTTAAGTTGCATGCCCAATTGCCTTGGCAAAATGGCAAGCAATGGGAATTTAAAACAATCATGAGTGTGTTTTACACTATTGGAAACCATTCATTGTGTTTGTATAAATTAAAAGATTCTCATCACAAAATTTAAAAAATTTAGAAACTCGATATGATGTCACTAACTTACAACATTAATAACAATAATTATATAGGCCACAATAGGAAACCAAACCTACAAACCCTAAACTTAAACACCCATTATTTGTGTAACACCAAAATACTTTGGGTCCCTAACCCATTGTGGCTGGAGACCAACTTTTAGGACCAAAATCCAGTGTTAGTGTGAACATAAAAAAGGTCACCTAAAATGCAAATTCAGATGCCCCAAAATTTATTTAAATATGTTTATTTAAAATAAAATTATATATTAAAAAAAACCCTTATCCAACTAACTAACTGCCAAGCTTCCCAGCCATGGGACAAACAAACAGACAAACACACCGAGTCTTACAACAACCCAATGTTGCAACAACATTGAAGCACTGCACTCCAGACCACCCTAGCAACAAATTTTCAACAACAATCCCAGAAACAAGATTCGATGCACTCAATTATTTCTAGTTCAAAGAGTTGATCGGAAATTGAGCATTGTGTCAATTGAGAATTCTGCTATGCAATTTTCATGAATCTCCTCCTCTTGGGAGTTTCTGGAGTAAGTCTACTTCAGTTGAAATGGGTATCCCCAGATCAGGCAATTCTAGAGAGCCTGAGGAAGGTGACATTGGGAAGAATGAACTGGATCTTGGGATTGAAGACAGCATCAGGCGATGTGAGATGCTCCTGGCAATGGTTCCCCAAGCCATGGAAATCTACATGGCCAACGGTAGTGTGTTTCTCTTTCCCTGGAAAAAAACCAAAACCAGGATTTTGTCATGTACTGAGAATCAATCTTCAATCAAACCCTTTTCCTTCCTGGTTCTATTGCAGTAAGGCACTCCTCAGCCTCAAATGTCTTTGCATTGTAACAGTGTACTCCATCAGAGAGCTCAATCAATGCATGGGAATTTTGAACCTGATTTGTGTTTTGCTGTGAAGAAACATGGAGAAAGAAAAAGCTCAATGTTTTGTTGATTGTGCCACTAAGCTTTCAATGTGATGAGAGAGCCCAGGAAACAGGATTTTTTTTCAAATTGAAACAGAGAATTTAAAATTCTAATTTTGTTGTTGTGGTTTTTTTTGTGTTTGTTGTCAGTGGATTTTTGTGGGTCAAGTAAGGTGATGGGCCAACAGCAAGATGTAGTAGCTGGACCAAAAAAAACTGCAGCTCTCACATACCTTGAACTATGTAAAGATGCAAAGATGAGAGGAGGATCGAGAGGAGAGTGGGAAAGTAACATGGGATTGCTGAGCAGCAGCAGTTACAGTATCAAGGATGACAGCAAAACAACCAATGATATTCAAGATGGCAAGTCCTTAACTTCATGGGTAAGAAAGAATAGACTTTTGAAGACTTTTTTTTCTTTTTTTTGTGTTGGTAGAATTTTGTCAGGTTGTGTCCTGTGCTTGAGGAAGATCTCCTCCTGGAAGCAATTTTTAAAATTTATTGCTGAGCAAGTAAGGTGTGGCATTGGAAGGTTACTGAAAGATCAGACTCCTCCAACAGCTACATGAAGCTTTCGCAAGAGGAGAATTCTGAGAATGTGACTGCAAAGAGAGAGTTCTATGTGCAAAAGTTGCATGACAACACCTTGAGTCCTGTGACATATAGTTCCATGGCCAGAAGCAGCTCCAAGAGAGACAAGAAGAGCATGCATAAGGCAAAGAAGAAGAAGAAGAAGGAGAAGAAGACTCAGCAACAACAGAGTGAATCCACCTGTGTTTCGGAAGCTCAATGGACGGTGGAAATCTTGCCAGCTGACAGCAAGCCTTTAACCACTGTGCCCATCTCTGGGAGCCCTGAAAACAACAACCAAAACTCCCAGGAAACCATTCATGAGGTGGGTTTGTGGAAAAAAATTTACACAATAATGTAAGACAAAGATCCAAGTTGTTTTGAGCTTAATATTCATGATTCTTCTGAGTTTGCAAAGAAGTTGTGAGTGTTGTTGTGCAGGTCAATGGTAGCAATAAGAATAGGATGAGCAGCAAAGGCAGCAGTGACAAAGCAAGTGCACAAGACATGGAACCATCACCAAATAAGGATGAGAAGTATACACAAACCAGTGGTCTTATGTTTGCTGACAGCCCATCAAAGTCTTCTTCACCTGAGAAAACTCAGCTTGATGATGTCTTCTCAGTTTCACTGTCTCCACAAGTAACAACACTCTGACAGTCCATCTCTCCTTCATATCCTACACCAAGTCTAGTTATTGATTTATTCACAGAGAAAGAAGGAAGAGACAAAGGTGGAAACTTGCAGAACTAGAATAAACCTTGAAATGATCTAAAGTCTTTGTGCACAAATGCTGAACTGTAGCTAGAAGAACCTGAAGGTGAGGAAGAACCACAGCAGCATCCAAGAAGGAAGAAGTCTAGCACCTACATCGAGTCATCCAATGTGTTCTCAGACTGCAGCTCATTGATGTCTCCTCCAGGATTTGAGACTTTGTGCTTGACATTTACAGCTCCCATAGTACACTGCAAGGAGGAGGCAATGTGGGAGTCATGGTTTAATGAGTGTTCCACGGAAACACTGCAGTCATCAGAGACTCAGTATAAGAGTAAGAGAACCCACGTTTCTCTCTGTTTTTCCTGCAAGATCAACCTCTTCAAATGCATTTCCAAGAGAAAAGAATCCAGGACAAAAAATGAAAAATGAAAAAAAAAAACCCCACGTCTCAATGAGAAACATGAAATTCAGGAATATTGTTATGCAAGTCATTTTCTCAAGGGTGAAAGAAAGACAGGATCAGATTGGTAGTTTTTGTTGAAGCACCGAGAAGACACTTAGTGTGTAAAGCTAAGAGTTATAATGCCAGGTTTTGGGGATTGAATTGGATTAAGCAAACAGAGAGACAGGGGTGCATAGTAACAGTGCAAAATGTCTTTCTGCATGACTGATAGACAGGCAACACAGAAATCCCAAAGCTAAGAAAAAAAGGCAATTCTGCTAGGGAAAGAATCAAGGTGCGGAAAAAAAAAATCTTCTTTTCATGCTTTTGTGATCAGCAGCACATTGTCTTGCAGCCATGGAAACCCGACAGGAGAATCTAAAAGGTTGGTGCTTTGGGGATCCAGGAAGCAATGCTTCTCTCAAAGACGCGAGTCCAGCCTGCTGTGGGTACTGCAAGCATGAAGATGAAGAGTCAGACCATGGTAAACTTTGTGACCAGATAATACACTTAACCAATGTTGTATTTCAAAGGCATAGATAGATCTGTGCCTTTCACTATCTCATTTGCAACAACAATGACAGGAAAGTGTGATACGTCTGTCAAGACCCAGAACTGCAATGTATGCACACTATGCCCAAGTCAAAGCTTTGCAGGAAGAGGAGGAATTGTCGGAATGCTCTTTCAAGGTTCCTCCCCCCCCTAACACCCTCTGAGTGAGCAAGCTGCATTGGTGTTCCTGCTCCCTCTTTCTTTTATATAAAGGAATTATTGTTGCTAATCTTGGAATCCAATTCTCAGTTGTAGGTTTAATACGAGGGATGAAGAGAATCTGTAGCCTTCCTTGATATTGTATCATGTCTTGGATCATGTTTTTTCCCATTTTCTTCAGCCAAGATTAGCAAGGAGACGAGGGTCTGGGTCCAGACTTCCGATTGCTGATCGTCTCAATAACCTCCAACAGCAGCGCATTGAGTTCCGTACTCAAGTGATTCTCTTCGTGCTTTTTTCCTTCATCCCTCTTGCGAAATCTGTTTGTTGCAGGATTCAATCATGGCATGATTCAGGTCTAAGATGTATAAGAAGACTAGAGGGGAGGTGTAACTGCTACTGAAAAAAAAACAGAACAAGACCATTCTAGAACCAGATTTTGATTTAGGGATGTGGTTGTGTCTGGTTTTCACAGTCTCGGAAAGAGATAGAGAACAAGGAGATGAATGAATGTTCATTCTGGCCTCAAATCAACTTGAGCTCAGTGTACTTGGATATGTGCCGGATGCATCAGCCACTCGAACAGCGCCTGCAAGAACTTCTGGTGGGTGTCAAATCCACTCCCTTCGCCATGATACCCACCCCATTCCAAGTGAATGAATTCCTTCAGATTGTGATGATCACCACCACAATGATGTGTTGCAGAAAAAGAAGGATGAGAAAATTGCTAGAGCAAAAGCTCAGGAGGCCCAAAACCAGGGACTCACCTTCAAGCCTCAACTCAACCCTAGATCAATTAAGCTTCTCAAGCAGGTATACTAAGCAATCTGAGAATCTGCATACTTTTGGCAACACCTTTTTGCTGTATTCTAGTCAAGCTTTCTTCACTCACCCAGATTTTCAACAAGAATATGATAAGACATATTCTGGCTAGATCTGATCAATGATATTTTGCTTTTTGCATGCCTGCAGAAAGCATTGGAGATGGGTAAGGCTTTGAATTGCATGTGTGATGGAAGCACTGCTTATGCCAATGGGAGCCAAGAGTGTACCACCCCTCGGGTATGCTCCTTGTTAAGATGGGTCCATTGACACTACTCTCATGAGAAATGGGTCTGATGCATACATCACCAAAAGGAGCAATTAATACTTTACTGAAGGAGTGCTTCAATCTCCTTGCATGACCTTGCTTGCTTTTGCTCTTGCATTTGGCACACAGAACAGGCCTTGAATTCCAGGGAGAAGAGTGTGTGCACATTTGCACCACGGATAAATCGGAACACCAACAATATCCTAGCAGGAAGCAAGCTTCAGGGGTTTGATTTCCACTCACGCCAGCAATATTTTTTTCAGAAAAGAATGGAGGAGCACAAGGTGCACAATTACTAGCCGAACTTTGACATGACCCATCACCTGCACAAGAATTTCATCATTTGCATCTCATTGCAATATAGCACTGATCTTTGATGCATTGCAGTCCTAATGAGGCAAAAGACACATCTCACTAACTGTGCCATGTTTCCATCTTGGAATGGAAGAAAACAGCAATACAAAAACAGACTTTTCTCTTATCAACCTTAAATCTGATGCAGAGGCAAAACGACCAAGAAGACATATTACCTCGATTGCACCCTGCAAAGCTGAATCGCCATGCTGCTCTGATCTTGCAGTTTTCAGAAAATTTGTCAGATCCATGTGGAGTGACAATTGCAGAGCGGATGGACAAGCTTGCGTATGGAGACAGTCTGCACCGCTCCCTTATGCATCAAGTAGTCACTGTATGTGCATTCAGAGTCAAGCCAAAACCTGCAAGTCTAGATATCAAGTAGACAATCTCCCCATGTCTATACCATGGACACCACATGTGTATTCTGCAATGCTTGTGGCAATGATCAAATAGTGCTTTTCTTAAAGAGATGTGGTTACTGTTCTATAGGATGGTCCTTTCACATGTCTAAAGCTTCCAGTTGCCTTCAAGCAGGAGGAGTACTATGCACAGTTTGCATTCCACCCCCACATTGACCATGTCTCAAAAGCCATCGGCCGAACTCCTACCATTCAAGATCTCCACACCGTGCGTGAGTTTAGCTGCTAGCAAAACATATTACACAAACCTTAAATGTCAGTTGCATCCATCAAGTCAGAACTTTGATAACCTAGGAAGTAGAATTCCACCTAAAGACTCCACTTTGCAACAAGCTTGTGTGTTTTCCCATCATGGTTTTGCAGAATGAAAGTGGAAAACAGATCAAAGAGGTGCAGCGACAGAAGGTTTACCAGGAGCTTGACAAAAGGTGCACATTTCATCCTGAGGTACATGCTTCTTCTTCTGCCAGTGCACCCATGCCACTCTGGAGAAAATCTTGGGGTACAATTTGTTGTTGATCATTTCAGCACATTACAATGCATTTCCTTGCATATTCTGTTATTATTTCTCAAGAGTGGCATATTCACTTCTTGGAGCAGCTGAAGGTTCGCAAAACAAGAAAGAATACTGAAAGAATTCTTGAAGGATGTCGCCAGTCCCGACAGGTCTGATTTGTCACCTCCTTAAAGAACATGACCCAAGAATGTAGAAAGTGATGAATGGAGTTTGTTGTTGTTGCTAAGTTGGGGGGTTCCTGAAAAGATGTAAATCATTGCATTGTCATGGGCAGGAAAGAGCCAAGGCACAAGAACTGGAACAGGTGATCAAGGAGCTGGAGGAGATGGAAGAGTGCACATTCAAACCATCAGTGCACACCAAGTACCCCAGAGAAACAGAGCACATTGAAATCAAAGGTCTAGGGCGACACCTCAAGCTTCAGGACATGGCAAGACAAATGAAGAGAGTTCAACAAGAGTGGGAGAAGAAAGTTTTCTTCACTGACGTAAATTCTCACATTACTCAACCTGATGATGCTCAAGTATACATGGGACCACAGCCTTCCCAGAGATAAAAACATGCATTTCCATGTCTTCCTTCTCCTGTTAGAACTCAGATAATGCATAAAGATGACTTGGGTTGCCCCCTATGACAACAGAAAAACTGAAACCTCAATGAGAGCATGAATAACATGTTTATCTTTGTTTTTCTGGCATCAGATACACAGGATCCCAAGAACTCCAAGACTGCAATACACAATTCCCAAGCCTTTTGCACTTCACTGGCCACGACAGTGCCCAGCAAATAGCAATGGTTCTTTGCTACCCTCAGAATCAACTATTGAATCATCACCCAAGTCAGAAACAAGCTCACAATACCATGAACATGCCATTAGCAAATACAGTATGCACAACTCCATCCAAAGCCATGATTCTGAATCCCTATTCCAGTGGCAAAGGCACAATCCTAAAAAGAGGGGCATCAATTGACATTTTCTGTACACTAGTTGCTTTGAGGAGGACTATTGCTTCAAAGTGGGTTATCAAGGTACTCACCCATGTTCATGGTCAATGGATCTGTTGTCATTGTTTGCTGGAAGAAACAGTGGAGGAACTAAGAGGAGGTCATCCTCACACAATGCTGTTAGTAATAAGCCTAGTAGCTCTTTACTGTCACATCCATGTTCTGAAAATTCATATCCCTTTTTCTGTCAACAGGTGAAGTTTCTATGTACAAGGGTCCATAACCTAACTATATTGATTTTGTCTGCCTGGGATTTCAAGTTTGCCTCCTCATTCTCTAAACTGACAATCTCTAAACCTCCCTACATATAATTCTCATATTGCAATCACTGTCATGTATGGAAATAGACTACAACAACCAGAGTCTGGAGGTAAAACACTCTCAGAACTTATCTGACGTGATGAGAGTTGTGAGCAACTTTCATCTTCTTCTTCACACACTCCCATGTCTCACTCTCCCCCCTTCTGTTCTACTTTCATCTTTCAATGCAAAATGTACAAGTTATAATTGAATGTCCCCCTTAATAAGTGTTAGCTGCTGCCTCTATTTCTTTACTCTCACTTCCAAACATTATGTGTCTGATGATTGGAAAGGAAACCCCTACATGCTTGAAAACAAAGCATCTGCAGGGGAGTAATTGCGCTCCCTTTCCCAAGCAATTTGAGCCATGATGGTGAGCGTTGAGCGAGCATCTCTCTCATCAGTGACCTCTCGAGGAAATGGGATTCGGATCTCCAGGATGTTTTGGGGTTCGCGTGTGAGCACTCGCAAGTCAAATCCAAGCCTGTCTACCCATGTCATACTGGCCTCCTCCAACTGCAACATATAGAGGAGTCATCACTCATGACAATTTCTCTCTCTGTGTCTCTCTCTCTAGAGTCCTTGTTGGATGCACTAGTACCATACATTGGGTAGAAGAGGGGCTAACCTCCACATCCAAGTGGGTGTAGATGTTGCAAAACCTACGAATGTCTTGCCAATGCTTGTGATTCATGTCTTCGACAATCTTGGGTGCACACTCTCTCAATGGATCTGCCACTGCGTCTCTGTAGTCTGAGCCTGTAACCCATGTCTCCTCCTGTGCACACACTCAAGACCCCACATTCGAACTAATCAGAATCCATCTTGCACATGTCCAAAGTACATGTGATCATAACACAGATTAACACAGCAAGCCACCCCTCAAGATGAACTAAGTTACTCTTCCAACACCTACCTCACCCATATCCGGGGCTTGCAGCGCTCGCTCCACATTCATCACATAGAGTGCTGCACCGTCATGCAAGTGCTCTGTTCCAAATCGCCTTTCCCATGCAAGCTCAATCTGCAGAGAACAAATTTCTTTATCTTATATTCTTTGCCTCAATGAACCAGCAACTCAGCTGCTGACACTGTCAAGATTCTCTTGAATGGGTACTGGAAAAGAGAGAGAAACCTGAAATCATTGAAAAAAAAATTATACTGCAATAGAGAATGGGCATGAATGTTTGTGGACCAGTTGGTCACCAGATTTTGCTTGGATTTAGGGTTTAGGGAGTAGGGTACCTCCTTGTGCTTGGAACCATCCACTCTTGCAATCCGACCCCACAATGTGCATTGTGGCTTTTGTCGACCTGGTTGCTCCAGCTGCTCTCTCCACCCCCCCAGCCACCACAAAAGTTGGCAACAGCAATCAGCAACAAATGCTCAAGAGGTGGTGCAAGAGACGAAAACAGAAATGGCCACAATCAGAGACAAAGAAGCTCACCTGGGCATGGAGACTACAGCGGCTGTCAGAGAGAAGGTTTCGGGTATGCAATGCTGAGGGTTGCAGACTGAACACAGGATTACCGTCCACGTCCACTGCGAAGCGGATCTCCGTCCCCAGCGGCCACCCATCCTCCGACAATGTCGACAACGTGCCTTCCACACACACCTCCATCACAGTACGCGCCGCCTCCGCAGGTGTAGGCCGAAGAAGAAGCGCCGCCTGGCTCCTTGTTGCCTCTTCTGGCACTTCTTCGGCCGCATCCACCATAGCCACAACAGCAGCCCCAACTGCCGCTACTCTTCCTCCTCTTCCTTTCCCAGCTCCACCCCTCCTACATCCACTTTTTCTGGTCCTGAATCCAGAGAGACAAACCAGGGAGGAAGAGGAGGAGCAAGGAGCGTGGAACCACAATTCCGTCGGAGACTGCGACGTGTGCGACTGTCGAAAAAAAGATTTGTTGCTTGAGCTGCGAAAACGAATGGCGGAATTCGACGACAAACCATTCAGAAGCAGCTCCATGTGTTTGTGTGTGTGTGTGTGTGTGCAACAAATTCAACAAACATCCCTGCAACCAAGATTGGTTCAAAAGAAGCTCCAGAAAGCTGTGAAGCCCATGAACATCATATTCTTGCTAGCTTGCAGATCCGTGTCCCCTTCCTTTCTCCTCCTATCAAACTTCTACAGCTCGTTGAAAACCCTCAAATCTCGCTTCTTTTTTTTTTTCAAGACCCAGATTCCCGGTTTTGGCAGCAACTCACAAACCACCAGAAAACAAGTTCGTGCACAACAACATCACAAAAAAGTCCGTCAACCAACTCAATTCCTTACAATTTCTTCAACCAATTCCATTTCATACAATTTCTTCAACCGACTGAATGTCACAGAATTTCTTCAAAACACAATTTATTTAACCAACTCACATGCACAATTTTACACTTTCTTTAACAAATTCAAAACATGGATTTCTTCAATGTGTATATTCCATCTACAAATGTGCTAATTCCTGAATGGGACAATCCTTTTGCATTGATAGAAATGTTTTGTTTGCTTCACAAGTTTACAAGTGAAGACTGTTTCGAATCATCAAAGTACCACACCACAACACACTGCACCTCTGTGGTCTTGGAAGTTAATATGGCTCAAACAAATGTTTGCAAGGAACTGTTAGTTTGAACATCAATCATCACTCTGAAACACATGCCTATCTCATCAGGTAACAGTATTGCCACCAGAATGACAAGTTCAAACCAGCAAGAGTTAAAATAGGAAGTGTTCCATGAAGCTCCCAAAACATATGAAATCACAGTCAGTTTGCAGTAACATCTCATGAAACATTCCTCCCATGGGAGGACCAAACGTGGAACCTCAAGACAATCTCAAGAAAAGAATCCTGAAAATTGAAGCTCTGAATGCAGATGCCATTGGCATATTAAGACTAAACACCAGTTATTGCTTTCAATGAGAACCAAAAATCACTGATTATTCATGATTGTTTTGATACAATCTGGCATTGTCTCAAATGAGGAACAGTATGATAACAACTACGAGATGGAAATTTTGAGTAACTGTGAGGAATTTCTACATTGACAGGTGAATTTCAACCCAGCAATTTGAGCTATAGTAGATGATCATTGTCAAAGCTTTGCAAAATCAAAGCCCTGCATGACAGTCTGCGACTTTTATCGCTGCACTTGGAGCTGCTTGAGTTTAGCGATCTGCAGTCCTGGGTTCAATCCCTTAGGGCAAGACCTTGCACAATTCATGATTGTATGGCAACGGTAGAGCTTGAAAGGGTCATCCAAGGACTCCAATCGCTCAGTTTTGTAATCATCCCTGCTATCTGCTATCCACCTGCATTCACCACACCGACAATAATGTAAACAGTAGGAAAGGTCTGAGAAACTTCACAACTGCCGCACAACATGCAACAGTCATTTCTCTCCTACACCCATATACTCAGTTCCATGTACCATGTGAGGCTACTAATAATCATGACTTCATCTCTTGGTATCATTGTGATAACACATTTTTTGTTCAGCAAAACTACACAAATAGCAGCAGGGAAGAAGTATTTGTAACCAACCTATGAAGACTGTAATTTGCCACACCTCAAAAAAATTCCTAGCATCTATCATGAGATTGACTTCACTGCTAGTCAGAAAATCACAATAGTTTGTGAAGCAACAGTGCAGACTCAGGGCTTGGACTGGGTGCACTCAATAGACCTTTCTGAAAAAGAGCCAACACACCTCTATGCCACGCCACCTAAATCTTCAAGGAACCAATTGTTGAGGCACTGCCCATGCCACAGACTCTGTGACTTGGAGATACAACATCAGGGTACATTGCACACAGCACAAAAGGTGTTCAAAAGTGAAGATATGCTACCTGTGGGCCTGAAGAAGTGCTGCAGGACCTAGATACTTCTCTGGGTTCCACCAATAACTTGGACAAGAAGTAGTACAACAAGCACACAAAATACACTCATACATGCCATCAAGCTTCTTGCGTTCACTTTTGGTCTGTAAATGCTCTTTCCCACCAGGGGCTGGTTTCTTGGTCTTCAACCAGGGCTCAATACTCTTGTATTGGCTATAAAATTGTGTCATATCCACCACCAGATCCTTGATGACATACATGTGAGGCAAAGGTGTGATCTTTGTCTCTGACTTAGGATCTGTGTTGATTTTTGTCAAGCAGGCTAAGCCATTGCTTCCTTCAATATTCATAGCACATGAACCACATATGCCTTCCCGGCAAGAGCGACGGAAAGAAAGGCTGGAATCAATCTCATTCTTGATTTTGATTAGTGCATCTAACACCATTGGCCCACACTCAGCAGTGTTAACAGTATAGGTCTTGAGCTGTGGCTTCTCAGTCCTGTCAGGGTCCCATCTGTAGATAGCAAAATTCTTCAGGTTTGGTGCTTTAGAACTCGTGATGCCAGGTGCTGGATCAGCTTGAGCAGGTGTTGCTGGAGCTGATGCTGCTGGAGTTGTGCATACTGAACGCAGTAGAACAAGTGCAGAAGGGTTCTTCACCACCCTGCTTGAAGTCAATGCTGTCTTTGCAATGGCTGCCATGGCTGCAGTATGGTTCCAAGCACAACAATCTGTGGGGATTCTTCCAGCAACTGTTCACTGATCCCTCCAACAGTACACCTGACAGATAGAACACTCAAACTTCATATCAAAACAATAGAAGATTCCTTCAAGTGCTAGGGGTAGCTTTGGGCACAAGAACATACCTATAGACAGACCATGGTGTGAGAACACATTGCCAAATTTGCAGAGTATGTCCATATGAATATCTTTCTTCAGAATAGCGAAATCTCCATTCTCACAATGAAGAAAAAACACAACAGTTTGGTAAACACTTCTTCAAGAAGCCACAGAAAGTTCCAAACCAGGAAAGACAAAACAAACAAAAAACAAAAAACAAATCCAGCAGTATGAACAATAGTGCCACTCTAACATCTGTTCAGGGACCATCAACAGTAGAATGTATGATAGTGACTTATCTATCACAACTTCCTCACTGACTTCATCAGCTCCCTACAGTGGGTAAAGGCCAATGAAAAGCACCAACCTGCAAACCGAGTTTCTGCTGCAAATTCAGAAGCAACGGGAAGACTCAGCCACACCACTGGCTAGCAACAGACCACAACACAAGGACATGACCAAAAAAAACCGACAGAAAGGGAAGAAAATAAACTAAAGGAAAGGACAGCGGGAACAAACAATGAACAAACAGTTGGTTCTCTCTGTCTCAGGTATGCAGCTTATGGACAAACTAGAGCTGCATACCTGAGATAGAGAGAACCAGCTGCTGGAAGGGTAGAACACAGCAGATGATGGCCAAACAGGATTGAGCGCTCTGTCAGTCTGCATGTGCTCTCCTCCTAACACTAGTGTTGTTGCCTCCAATCCAAGATGAGGTTCTCCTAACTTGTGGTTTATCTGCAACTTCAAGGATCCACCGCTATTATTATGCCTACCAGATTGAGCCGTACTTACCAAGCAGACAAACAAGTTAGCATTGGCCAAATTCAAAACAGGGAAACATATTCAGCTAACATGATCACCCAACTACAACACCTTCCCTGCCCTTCCCTCACACAATACACCACTAAATCTCCAAACCAAGCTTCGTGATTCAACATGTTGCATGCCTTTAGGTTTTCAACATGATGATGCCAACAAAATGCAGCACATGCATGTAACATCATACTCAATTTCCTTGTTTCCTGCATTCCATAGGAGAATACATCATCAAAGGAACCCACCAGTAGAAGGATCTGGTGAGAGAACTGGAAAACCAGATACTTCACAATAGGTACTATTTAGAAACTGCTCTACCAATATAAGTATATCCTCAATCAAGTAACAACTGGTATCTGAGTTCATAAAATAATCCCGATTCTCACAGATCAACCTTGCACATATCCCCTACTTCACCCTCCCCACCTCCAACGAAGAAACCTAAGGGTTTTCCAAAACCATGGTATGGACATTCACCAAGCTAACGGCTCCACATCCATGAGCAAAATAAGCCATTCTGACAGCAGTCAGAGGGAAAAAAAGACATGCAAACACAGCAAAATCCCGATTCTCACAGATCAAACTTGTGCAAATCCCTTCCTCCTCTCCCGCCCACTTCCAACGAAGAAACCCTAGGGTTTTCCAAAACCATGGTGTGAACATTGACGAAGCTCACAGCTCCAATCCAGGAGCAAAATAAGCCCTTCTGACTGCAGTCAGAGGAAAAAAAGACATGCAAACACAGAAAAATCCTGATTCTCACAGACCAACCTTGCACACATCCCTTCCTCCCCCCCACTCCTCAACCATGGTATGAACATTCACGAAGTTCACGGCTCCACATCAAGGAGAAGAAAAAGCCACTTCGACTGCAGATACAAGTCTCGCAAGGCTTGCTGGTGATCCCGAGAAAAGGCGAGGAAACAAAACTATGAATGCAAGAGTAAGCATCTGGTTTGCCAAACTAGGAGCAAACGAAGAAGAAATTGATGAGAAAACAACCCAAAAAAAAAAACAGCGAAACATAGATACATAAAAACATGCTCACCTGCGCGAGAAGATTGCGATATTACTGCGTCCAAAGAGATTTCGCGAGCTCAGCACCGTGACGAAGAAACTACAACATCCGCAGAAGAGAGGTCATGTAAGCTTTGGAGCTTCGTCGAGCACGAGTAGGCCCATCTTTCGCGTATCTTCGTTTCTTTTCTAATCATTGTGGAGGGCGGTTAAAAGAAAAGAAAAGGAAAGGAAAGGGCCAAAGTTGGAAATTTCTAAAGAAAGAAAATTTGCTCATATAATAGTAAAAGGATGGGAAGGTGCACATTTTGGTGGCTTTTTGTGAGCTTTTGTTGCTTTTTTGTGGCTTTTTTGGCACACACAAATGTACACTAAAAATAAATTGTCATGTGGCCTTTTCTTGTTCGTTTCAAAAGTGTTGTGATTTGTGAACAAAGCGTGTCTTTCAAATTTGTGAAATTATGTTGTGAGAGTTTTTGGAAGATTTTGAAAGGGTGCATTTTGTCCACATCGATGACTTCAATTTTGGACAAAGAAAATTGCAAAACTTTGTGTGCAATCACCCATCATCCCATTACAACACGACATGTATGAAAAGTGTGGGGCTTTTAGGGTTTGGTGTCACATCTATATCGTGTACTAGGGTTAGTTTTGTATAGGAGAAGGTGTAACAAAAGAAAAAAACAAAAGGGGGGGGGGGGATAAACCCTAAACCCTAAACCTTCAATTTTATCCTTTTAATCTTGAGTCTCACCTTTCATAATACATAAACATTATTAGCACTCTCATACTTCAAACTTTTTCACGTTTTAACAATCTCATAATAGCATTTTCAATCACAAATCATTGTTCAATACAAATTTGTTCACATGAATGAAATGCCAATAATAAATTATCATAGAACCTTTACCATTTTGGCAACAAACTATCAAATATTTAATTAAATTTGAAATCTCAACTTTAGCACTTGATTTTTTAAGTCTGAATTTTTTGGGCAAATAATGGTTATATAAAATAATAAATTGGGCCTTGTTGTTAGTATGGAACAATCTAATGTGTTTAACTTCCACAAGTTCAACAAAACAAAAAATAATTTAATTTATGCCACAATGATAAAGGTAATTATGATATGTTGTTAGGCTACCTTAATCAATTAGTCTAAACCAACAATTTTATTTTTTTTAATGTTAAATTTGTAGTTCTAAATGGATCATATCACTTTGGACTATCATTGTCTTACTTTGGCAATGGTTTCACAACATTGATTGTCCATAACATTAATGTTTCAAAAGTTATCCTTAGGAAGTTTAGCTAAGAAAGGATTAGTTAGTTTAACTACTACAAAAAGTTCATTTCCCCTTAGTCACAACAATGTTGAAACAACTCCCTTCTTGGAACTCCCACCTTTGGGTCTTTCTTCCCATCTATATATTTCCAAATTTTTTTCCCCATATCTCAACACGCCATACCTAAAGATGTAATGCCAATTCAAACAAGCTCATTAGCCCACTTATGATTTTTTTCATCTCCACACTTACTTGCTACTTTATTCATGTTTTTGCATATGACCTAGCTAATCTCCAAACTCTAGTATGCAACAAAGGTTTAAAAAATTAGGAAACTCTTTATCCAAAACATTGATTGTTGGCATTCCTCCCATAATAACACCAACATTACAAAGAAAAACCTAAATCACAACTTCAATTTCCCAAAAACATTTAACCTTTTCTCCCATTATACACACACATTCCCAAAACCCAAATTCAAAAACCAAAATGCTTAGCTATTTTATGTTATTCTAATCCACCATTTTATTTTGCACACCACACATTCATTTTTTGAAACTTGCCACCAAAACACCTTGCCCACCATCATCAAAGGTCATCAAAAGCTCCAAAACAAAAACTTTGATCATTCATTGTTTGAACATAACTCACACAAACACAACACCATATATTTGCCATCACCATTAACTTACAATACACAATCCAACACCAAGAGGCCAAAAAGTAGAGAATTCCATTAAAGATATTCATCAACTACTCATTTTCTTGTTGATTTATTCTTTCGGTCTCTTTTCATCCTTTAGGTTCTCATTTACAACAAATCTTCACTTGACTCCATTTTGTTCAACAAAAGGTCTAAAATAAGCAATTGTAAATTTGAAATTTCCATCCCAAGGCCAATAGGCCAAGGGGAGGGGCCAAATTTTTTTAAAGGTCTGTTTTAGACCTTTCACATGTGTAAAAGATCAACAAATGTTTTGCATTGTTTTGTAATCTTTTCACATTTTTCTCACTTTTTTTACTCTCCCTTAAAACATCATCATCATTGTTCTTTCATGAATGCCATTTTTCTTTTTGTGCAAGCTTATGTTGTTCAACTCCTTTGTTTATTTTCTTGCTTGTTTTGGGAGTGATTTCTTTTTTTTTCTCATAAATGCTCATTTTTGTTGACGACATCAAAATATTTCAGTTTTTTACAATTTGTAGAAATGTTATTCAACTTCATTGTTGTAATTTGTTTACATTATATAATTTTTGTTTTCAACAGATTCCTGTAAAATGTTTTTACAACTAAGTTGGCATTGTTTGGTTGTAACCAAAAAGTGGGGCAACTACACACAAACAATTGTTCAAAATATTACAATATCATATTGTTCACTTAAAATACACATAGATTCACATAAATCCATCATTGAATTACACATTGTATAAATGTTAACATGTCGATTTGAAACATCCACTTTGATTACAAGCATTCAATTAAATCAACACTTTTTTTTATTTCTTTAACAAACCAATGCAAGAAATTTTGACCATATACCCATCCAACTGTCAAAACCACAAATATGAACAACATTGAATAACACTTGAAGATGGTACAAACTAACATAACACCCAAACTCCTTGGTAGATTACAATTGATCTTCAAAACCCAAAATTACCCCTCCCAAAAAACAAGTATTCAACTCAAAGCTCCCAATTTCATAGATATTCAAATCCTTTATTTACATCAATGCATAAAATAGCCCATGTACATTAAACTTGGGCAAGAAAAACCCCCCATACATCAACCATATGATACCTTTGAATCTGTCATCATTTCTATTGAATGTCTTTATGGACTTTATAGTATCCAAACTCTTATTCACCTTCTCCCATGCACTATGGAAATTTGAAGAGGGAGAGGTGAACAAAACTACAAACTACACACAATGTGACCATAATAAAAAAACAAACATTGAACTCCATAAACATTTACAACATCCTACCCAACAAAACATAACCAAAACAATGGTAGAAGAAAATTTCTAGTTTCTAGATGACCCATTTTTTATCACCATCACCAACTCAACTACAACCACACACAAACAAAGAAACAAACAACCGAGCATATCCCAAGAACTTCACTCCTTCATAACTTGTGCCATCATTGTCATCATTTCCACAAATCATATCCAACTCCAATGAATGATAAAAGACAAAATACAAGTTGATTTTTTGACAATTAAACATAAACATGTAGCATCATTTTTACACTACAAACCCTAAAAGATAACCAAAAATAATTTTGGGTTATGTAGTGGGTTTAGATTTGAAGTTTTTCATATTTTTTTAATACAGTTTTTTTGTAATGTCCCTTGATTTTTTCACATTTCCCCCCAAGTTTCTAGTGCTTCTTGTCATGCTTCTTATAATTCTTCCTTTTTGGCTTTTTAATTATTTTTTTGTATGCACATCTTACTTAATTGTTGTTTTTTGGTTGATTCTATGCAAGTGAGGGTAAAGATTTTTTCATTTTTTAATTTAATTTTGTTTTACACATCTTGGGTTTTCATCCTTGGATTTTTTCACACTTCTCACATTTCTTATGTTTTTTTTTTCATATCGTTTGTTACATTTCTTCTCACACTTTTATTTTGTTTCATGACATTTTTTGACCCTTTTCATGTTTCCTTCTGAACTTTTTATTTTGTTTCACAACATTTCTCAACACTTTTTATGTTTATTTTAATCTTTCTATTTTGTTGCACAATGTTTTTTGATGTTTGGGTGAACTTTTGTATATTCGGTTGGTTAAGGAGTTGCACCAATTTACTATGCCATTTTCAAGTGGACTTCAATAGATTAATACAATTCTTTCATTGATTTGAATTCCATTCCACCATGCCATTTTTGGGTTGATTAAATTTCTAGATTTACTTGGTTTAGGAGTTTCATTTTTTCAAATGAATTTCATTTTGTCATGACATTTTTATTATTGAAATTGGGATTTTTTTGCTCATTTTTCCATTTAAAAAATTAAGTAAATAAATTAAACACCCTAATTTACATAATGACTTGCTTACTTGCTTGAAATGACTTATTTTCATCCATTTACTTACTCACCAAATATGGGATGTTAATGTTAGAAAGCAAAGATATTCCATGCAAAAGAATAAGTAAATATTTATTTCTTCCCACCTACCTACCTCTTACCTATTAACTTTGGCATTCCTATCCATGCCCTACTTACCTACCTACAAAATATCTAAGCACTTTGAAGGTAGGCTTATGCAAACAATTTATTGAAAAATATCTATGAAAACATCTTGTTTTCCTCAACTTAAGCTAACATGTGACCTAATGGCATGTCTTGTAAAAGAAAGGACATTTTTAGGGTTTTATTTTTTGTACCTTTCTACATGGGGATGTGACTATCACCTTTTGGATGTTTGTTCATGAAGATTGATAATGATGGCAACTAACAAGAGGGAAGCTATTATTTTGTTGGATTTTTTATATTTGGTTTATTGTTGAATCTTGTGTGTTGGTTAACAAGATTTGTGTGGAATGCATTGTGTGAAGGAAGTGTGATGAAGGATTGTGATAAAGAACGTTGATGAAGATTTAAATGAACAAGCTCTCGACAAAACTTCAAAAAAATTAAGTCCATTTTGTTAATTTTATGTGTGTGATTATGTTTCTACAAAAAGACATTATATCTAAAATCCCTTTTCCACTACGTAGGGATAAGTGGTCACTAAGTTGGAGAACAAAATGTAGGAGTTGTGTTTTTGATGCTTTCCTTGACCTAGAACCGGAGAATTGGAAGTGATGATAGAATTTAGAGTTCATTGTCTAACAAGTCCCATGTTTGGAAGTCTTGGGTTAGGATTTGGATTCTTAGGTAGATCATGAAAACAAGGGAATTGTTGTGCACTAGGTTGGGAAGGATCAAAGGAACAAGATTTTGACATTTTGGGTTCTATGTTGCTAGACCATGGGATGATACTTGTCAATGGATGAAAGTGTATGAACAAAGATAAGTTTGATCCAAGTCTATTTAGTCGGTGTCATCAAGGTTTATAGTTTACTATTGTAGTTACCTTTTACCATCTTGACATAAATTAAATTATTTTTTTGTTTTGCTGAAATTTGGAGAATTAAAAAAATCAAATGTTCAGATTTCACATATAATTAATTATAAGGAACCAGTTCATTTGATTTTGATTTTTTTGGAGAACCATCACTTCCAAGGGTCAGAATTGGGTCTTTGATATGTTTTTGGAGCCCCACTGATCAAAGGTTCAAATACCAAAACCCTTCACCCATCACTTCTTTCCTTGGAACAAAAGTAGAACCTCAAAACAAAGGGAACCAACTACTCACAATGTTGTTGTGAAACTATTGAAATAACAATTGTGTAGAATCAATGATTTTTTTTCAATAAAAAAGGTTGCCAAAATTTCAAAGAGATTTCTATCTATGATTCAAGTAGGTAGCCAAAACAATATAAAGAATGTCTTTTTTTTTTTTCCCCTTTTTGACATTTTGTTAATAGCCAAAATTTGGCTAAATCAGCTTTTATGGGTGATCCCCACTTGTGCTAGCTAGATACATTCACGAGCTTGAGAGAAACAAGGGATGTCAGTCACATTGTGCCCTTGCCATTTTACATTAAAAAGAATATTAAGGCAAAAGAAAGAAAATTATAAAAACTCAAATATTTCACCATGCAAAAATATTAATCTTCAAAAAAAAATCTTCTAAAAGAAACCAATTATAATCCTTCAAGCTATTATTATAACTCTATAATAACTAATCTCAAGTTTCATCAACACAAGCCAAAATATTATCAAAATGTTTCAAAAATCCTCATATTAAAAAAAAAAAGACCTATTATTACTATTATTATTACCTAGTATAGTATGGGCCAAATTCCCTAAAGCTACTACTATACTCTATACTCTATATATACTCTATCTGCAGGAGGCAAGGCCAATATAAAAAAACACTGAGAAAAAGCCAAACAAATGTAATGCAATGAGGACAAACTTGTGTCCTTAAAGTATCTAGTTGCTTCATAACTTGTTCCTCCAGTACTCTGATGTTGTTTTTGAGTACTCTCTCTCTCTCTCTCTCTCTCTCTCTCTCTCACACACACACACACACACAGAGAAATGTCTGGATATTGAGATTGCTGACATTATTGTTGAGCCCATGTGAAGGTAGCAGAAGTCTCCAGTCTGAAAGTTCATGGTTTGTTTCTAAGTGTTGTGCGGGTATCAGAAATGGCACCCATCTCATCGCCGATTATTATTATTATCATGTTTTTTTTTGTTTTTCTTTGTTTTGCAAGCTACCATCGCCATTGAAGAAGCAAGTATAAATCTTTAATCATCCCTATGTTATATTTGGCTACAGATTGAAAACCGAATATAGGGATTTTTTTCCTTCTCATTTAAGGCAATTGAAAACTTTTTAAAAAAACACTTCATTTTCAATTTTTTAATTTTTAATTTCATTTTTTCATGAAATTTTTGTCAATAGAAGAAACATTGAAAAACAGTGTGAGAGTGCATCCATTTTAGCTAAAGAAAATGTTGGCAATGGGCCACTTTGATTGACCATCACAAATTTTTATTATGAAACTTTGGGAATCCTCTTTTCATTGATTTACATGGTAAGTGTAAATCATTTACACTTGCACATGATTTTTACACTTCCAAATCCAAGGTTAGCCATTTTACACTTATACAAAGGGTGTGTCTAAAAACCGTATACATGCACAACACTAGTTACAAGCATCTACATTTGAATGAAATCCTCACATTCAAAACCGAAAGGTTGACCAACAAGAAACTATGATGCTATGAGAAATGGCAAATAACTTTTAAAGCTTCAAGCTCCAAAGACTTCTCTTTAAAGCTTGGTGGTCACTAAGTTGGCATGACATCATACGTATTACTTCATCGAGTAGGTGGAGTGGACATGTTTGGACTCCTCTTGGTGGGTCACCTATCCTAGTACTATTTCCCAACTTGTTTAAGGTGTTTTGACTTTCATGACCATGTCCGACACTTCATTGTAGACCTAGAATTTAGGGTACATATAGGGTTTTCTTTCAAATGGCTAGGATTTTGTTGCATTTCTTGTGTGAAGGGCTAAGGAGAAAAGAGTAGCAATATCTTTAGAAGGCTCTCTTATTTTGGTCTATATAATGAAGAGGGACTTTGATGAATGGGCAAATGGTGAGGATTTCTTTCTTGTCTTTCGAAATCACAACATGTTGAAACATGCATGGCAACTCCAACAACAAACCATTTTATGGTTATGAAATGGTATCAATTTCATTCTTTTGTTATGTTGAAAAAGTGCATTGCTACTTCCGACTTTGTAGTTTGGTAGCAAATGAATGAACATTTTTTTTTTTTTTGGCTTTCCATTGAAGCCACACATGATTGGGATCATCACTTCATGTCTTTCATGGCTCCTTAAAAGTGGTCCTTGATAGTAAATATATAAACCCATGTATTTCACACCCAACTATAAGTCTCTATTTGCCACATGGCAAGCTTTATAAACTACGTATTTATTAGCAATTTTGAGCTTTATTAGTTTGTGTTGAAAATGTAGATTGATGATGAACAACTACCTTGATATACTTGGATTGTATACATAGTTCAAAAAGGAACATTATCCATGTTTCAAGGGGTTTGTTTTATTTAAAAAAACGCCTCATGAACGTAAAGAATAAGATATATAATTTCCCATGGTGGATTCTTATAGTTGCTTAGAAAGATGAATGACATGTTCATCTCTTCCAAATAAAGACGGAAAACCAACCTCACTTTACATTCATCAACAATTTGGATTGGGAAGATAATAACATCATCTGCACCAGGTAGACCTCAAGCTAGTGTACTCCAAAATTTCCAGAACCAAATCAGATAATCAATCTGAGGCTCTGTGGAAAGCACGACCCAATTAATAGGAAATGGAGGACTTAAGAGACAAAAAAAAACAAAAGTGCGAGCATTGCATATGGTCCCCACCCCACACCTTCCTGTTTCGTAAGCTTTGACAGTAATCTAAGCTTTGACAGTAATCATCCCAGTGCATAAAGTTTCCATGTAAGTGAAGCCACCAGCAGCAGCGGCAGCATGACAAGGAATGGTTGGCCACTGCCTTTTGCCTTTTGCACGAAACTCTTGTTGTGTTGTTGTCTATTGAGTAAACACAGCTCTGGACACTAGAACATTTAACACATGACTGGCAAAAAAAACCATCAACTTTCATGCAATTTGCAGGTTTTCTTTTTTTGCAGTGTTTGCCATGCTAGTAAAATGACAAATGATTCAAGCATTGTCATCAATTTTCTAGTCCCATTTTCGCAACACAGCACATGGCTTGTAACCCAGCAACATGGCTGCTGTTAATTTGCTTACAAAACTGGGAGAGAAAGTATGTTTTTTTGAGCAGATATGCTCAAAAGTGTGCTACCAGTTTGCATTACATAGTCTCTTTTTTCTTCTTCTGTAAACAAACAATTTTTTTTCTCTTTGTAAGTTTTTGCACACACCCATTTCTAACAGATGTTGCTTGCTGGCTGCTGGCTGCTGGCTGCTTTTTTTTTTCTGTCCATAAGTATACACAAAGCACGGACTTTACTTTACTTTACTTTAATTTACTTTACACAGCAACTGAAATCCAGTTTGTTCAGATGTTCAAAGCATCTCCACCCACTCCCCCTTCTACTTCCATCCTCAGCCAGACTGAAACTCTGGTATATATGGACTGATACTTGTCCTGGTATCGAAGAAGAATCGTCAAGAGTAGACTGGTATGGGCAGAGGAAATATCAGCCTCATACGAGTACTTGGGTGCCTGGTAGTAAGGGACTTGAGGTAACTGCAAGCTTAATGTCAGAGCTTGCATCAGTTCTCAACAGGTACTACGAATATACCAGTGTTGTGCGTGTAAATGGTTTGTGTAAACTTACACTCCGTGTCTAAGTGTAAATCGTTTAATGAAATTTTATTTACATTTCGTGTTGTTAGTGTCTAGTATTCATTTACAATCATGTAAGCATTAGAATTGTAAATGTAGACCATGAGGAAATGTGCAAGTGTAATTTTTTTAAATTTATTTCATGGATACACACTGAAAGATGGGTTTTGAGGTTTGAAGGAGGCCCAAAGACAAGGTGAGAGCTTATAAAATAACCTTAGTATATATGCACTTGTAAATCATTTACATCATTTTCAGTCCAGTTCTTTAGTGAGAATCGACTAGTGAAAACCAACCAATCCAAAAACCGAACTGGTTCTCACATTTTTTATGGTGTGCAAAGAAAAGATGGAGCCCTCCTTTTTGTGCATCTATCACACTCAAAACTGGCAAAAATGGACTAGAGGCGAAAGAGTTACATCATATTGATACAAAAATCTCAATCAAACAATTCATAGCATATTTTTGAACCCCTCAAAAACTCCCTAAATATTGCTCTATTGCCTTTAGAGTTGGAAAATGATTTGTAGAGCTTAAAATGGCAATTTCAAATTAATTTAAATCATTCAATTTGAACAAAAAATGAGAAAGTTATGCACTGATTAAATAGGAGGGGTCAAAATGAGAAAAAAAAAAGTGTTTTGCAATTTGAAAAAACCATATGCTCTTAAATAAATAACACTCTATATATATTTGATACCTTAAACCCTAAACCCTAGTAAGAACAGGTATTGGATTTATTTATTTTATTGAAATTTCATATCAACCTGTTATCTATCATTAACTTTTAAAAATTATATATTTATTTATTTATTTATTTCCCCATTCTCATCCATAAACCCTAAACCTAAACCCAAGAATATAACAGAGTGAGAGACTTATGAAAAATGCCACCACCCACCTGGGCCAATCAAAAGCAGGATATAGAATTTTGAGAGTTTCCCCACCCCCCCAAACCCCAACTCCCCCATTTTCCAAGGAAAGACTTGGAGGGTGTAAGTTAGTTAGTGGGTGTTGTTTTTTTTTTTTTTTTTTTTTTTCCTTGTGGCCCACCCACCACAACAACAACATTGACAAAATTTTGAATCCCTTTGTGTCTATATAAAATTACTAAACATTTCAAGTGCAAATTGCTTTCTCAAAATTCTAATAATTTTAATTTTCAAATTAAATAAATTACCCATTGTTGAAGAAATCATGAGGTGTAAATGGGGAGTCTTGAGAAATTCATTCCCCCAAAACACACTACATATATTGCAATATGTCCTTTGTGATTATGGAAATGGGGACTCAAGAGAGAGAGAGAAAGAGAGAGAGAGGTCTTGAAATTAATTTTTTTTTTAAATTAAAAGGAATTTATAATAGGTATGCCAGAAATGTGATTTTTTTTTTGTTTTTTAGGTGCTGAGTTTTGCCAATTTCATTAGAAACTTTTTAGGCTAAAGAGGAGGAATATTACACATACTCCTTAACCCTTAAAAGGTGAGGTGAACGATTTTGGTTCGGAATTAAGCATCCTTGACATTTAGGGATTAAATGTTGGAGTTATCTCATATTATATATATATATATATATCAATCTCACTCTTAAGAAGTACATATAAGAACTTTTACCTTGTGCTTTATTATGGGTTTTTCCTAAGATAGGGTTTAGGGTTCCTTATTTTTGGAATGCCTTTTTACCTTGGAGCTTTATCCAATGCATATATGTCTATGCTAACCTAAGACAATATGTATCATCAATTATTTTATTTTTCTTTGTGGTGAAAGAATTCATTATGGTACACAAGACATGAAATTCAAGCGACTTCTTCTTTTATCATGAATTAGTGCTAAGATTTTGCCCTTCATTAGGATCACACAATTAACCAAGTAGTGGGATTTGACCCATAGTGGGATTTCACCACATAGTGATTTGGATGTGGATGAAGGTTGTCAATTCACATTTTCAACATCCATCCATTTTAGCATCTTCATTCTCAATAGAACAACAATGGGGATCATCCCATCATCGAGGATCACCTTAAACCTTTAAATCCTTTCACCCCTTTTGTTGTAAAACTTAAGGTTAGGCAACTAGCTTGCACCTTGAAACTTACTCCCATAATAATAGAGGATCTCATCCCTTTGACATATTATAATTGAACGATGTAGTCGAAATTGCCAAAACTTGTACTAGAGATAGAAAATTATCGCCAAAGCTTAAGCAGGGGGGGGGATTTTAGCAAAATAATAATTTCAGCTTTCATGAGATTACAAGTTGGAAAATCCTTGGTGTGATTGAGGCACAATATAAAAGACAATAGTAACAAAGTTTGTATGCAAAAGGTACATAAACTTGCCAATGTTGCTATAAGCTTTTGTCTTGTTGATTGTCCTTCCAATTTAATCATTTTTTAAAATCATTTTCCCACTACCCAATTCCAATAATTTCAAGGTTACATCAATTTTCAATTCTAGCAAGAACCCACTCTTGATTAGTTTTTTGTTCCTTGTTTTGGATTCAACAATGTTGTCCCCGTCATTTACATCTTCTTGGGGTTCAAAATCCCCTCTCATAGGAGCTTAGAGTCCTTCTACCAATTTGGTTGACAATATATTAAGTCTTTCAAAGTTTTTAGATTTTGATGGCCATAAAATTTTTGTCACCAATTGAACCATGTTAATCCTTCTTCCTCTTTTAATCCTTTCTTTGTTGGTCCTTTTGTAAATCATGTGCAAGAAGCTCATGACCATTGATAATGTTGTTGAACTACTTAATTTCTAATTTGATTCACTTTCAAACCCACCTTATAAGAAGTAGAAGAATGTGGAGGAAAAAATCATATGACAACACTCAGAAATTCTAAACTAAATGGGCAAGTCGCATGCCATGGGTGGAGGGCTTGGTGTTAAATGGAAGGTTTATCTATATAATGGTGAATTGAAGAATATTTTCTTTCATTGATAATGAAAAAAATCATTGATTGTAAATGGGCCACTCTAACCAAACATCAAGGTTGCCAAATTGCAATGTGAAATATGTGTCAATTGAAGATGAGAAATTGTGGGACACACATTGCACAAGACTATGCACACTTGAAAAATATGAAATTGCACATTAATTTATTTTCATCTAAATAAAAAAAACCCACAAATAAGGGGAACCAAAAGTTATTCACCAATTGAAGTTTTTGTTTCATGTTTTGTCTCATGATCATTTAATGTTACAATATGGGCATTTGAATATTGAAGTATGAATCTTTCTATGAACATTTTATGGGTCCCAAACAATCTTGGTTGCATCGGTTTGATACAATTACATGGATTTCTGTTGAATTCATGTACATGCAAGTTTAAAAGGCCACTATCAAGGCCAAATTTTTAGCTTGTTCATGTAACAAAGTTACAATGTAACCATCAATAATGGTTCATGGATCTATGTTCATATTTACATGGTTGAATCTTGGACTAAGGTTCCCATTTTACTTTGTTTTGAATGGATTATGAATGGGTCAAGTTCCAATAATCTAAATGAAGTAATCATGCTTACATTGATGAAAGGTGGAAGGTTGATTAAAGAGAATGTGTTTTGGTGCAAATGAAGTTTCTATATTTTAGGGAGGGTAAACAAGAGTCACAAGGCAAAGAAAAAAAAGCTTGAGCACCAGATTCAAATGGGTGTCCATTATGTAACTCATATGATTAACCTCGCAATCTTTGATTGTCATTGCACATATTGAAGCATTCATGATGAACTTCTGCAACTATTTTTATTACTTGCCTAAGTGTCACTTGGAGTTTCAAAAACTTGATGCAAACATGGAAATTTCTTACACATTTCAATTTATAAAAAAATTAGTGATTTTTTGTGTATAGATGGACATTATTGCTAGAAGTGATAGAGGTTGTTGTAGGTCTCATTAAGGTGTTGGATGCTTGATTTCCTAAGTAATCAATACTAAATGTTTGGTAGTTTTTTATCCTTAGTATTGATTGCAAACTAATGTGGAAAATAGTTTTGCTCAACACTTGGATGTTTTCAAAGTATTCTATCGCACCTCACATCCATATGGACTTACAACAAATGACAAATTAATTCCAATGGTGTTTGCCATTTTTTCAAATTGGGACTTGGACATGCAATAAGAACTTTTCAAGCTCACCATAAAATTATATCCTATTCAAGCAATAGCATAAGTGGTGGCATTAGGAGCTAACAAGGCACACCCCTTGATTATTAATCCTTTAACTTATTTATGGCATGTCATCCATGCCTTTCAACTCTTTTTTCATTTTATTTTTAAAATATTGAAAATTTATGACTAACATTTTTAAATTTGTTGAATATTAATCGTGTTGTTTCATTTTTTAGTTTCAAATAGTTTCATGTTAGTTTTCATGATTGGAAGAAGTTTCAAATATTACCAATTTTTTTAAGAAACCAATTTCTAATTAACACCTCATGAAGTCATGTTTCTCACTAGAATATTAAGACAACATTAGTATCCATAGCCTAAAAACCAATAATAAAAGTTTAATAGCCAAAACAGATAGATGGAATAGAATGAGTAAGTGTTATGTATTTGTTTACAAAATTGCACAAAGGAAAGGTTCTTTTTGTCATCAAGCTTCTCTTTTTCACCACATTTGTACCCAATGACTAAACTTTTTTGCCGGGCTCACTTTATTGGTGGCAAATTTTCGCCATTTTGCAAAAAATGTTTTCAAAAATGAATATTTTGTTACAAATTCCCAGTTCTTTGGAAAATCAACTCACCTCAAAACTAATTTTTGTAAAAAATTAAAGTTGCCACAATTTCTTACAATACTAAAAGGGTGCTTAAGATTTTTCTTCTTACTTATTTTGAATATCACCAAATTTGGCTAAACATATTTATGGATGATCACCACCACTTGATCAACATCACAAATTGTTAAAAGTATTTTATTTTTATTTTTAAAAAAAGCAAGGCTATATTAATTCCGCCACCAAAATTTTTGGTTTATTTCTATTATGCCAAATAAAATATGGCTTATTTTTATTTTCCCAAATAAAATAACCTCAATTAATTTCAGCGAAAACTAGGTAGGTAGGAGGTAGGTAAAAAATTTCAGAATATTATGGAATACCTAATTTGTTTTCGGGGGGGGGGGGGGGTACATGGTTTGTGAACAGAAGACGGGTAGTAGGTAGAAGCAGGTGGGGAACACGTTCCCAAAGGGGGTGGTGAACGCTGAAAACCCCAAACTGTCCTTTGTACAACTGCATTTAAACTAACGTCATGGGTAGCCATACGATTGGTAAGTAGTAATTATTAGTTTTACCCCCGATCTGACAGGTAAAGTGGTTTAAAAAAAAAGTAGGCATGCTTTTTAACTGCTCGCATGCTTCTTTTTTTTTTACCTCATGTCAAACCTTGACCGGTTCAAAGTTACCGGTAACAGAAGTAGGTAAGTAAATCCGGTTTCCGGGAAGACGTGAGCTGAATGTTCACCCGGGGTAAGCTTAAACCTGGGTTCGTACCAGTGCTGGCCGGTTCTTTTGTTCTGTGAAGAACCTCCTCATCCCGGTTCTAAAAAAGTGAGTTAGAACGGTTCTCTTTCCACACATAAAGGTGCATCCGGTTGTCTTCCCGGTTCTTAAATCAACCAGTTTTGGTTTTTGGCTTCATTTTCGGTTCTGAAAATCGGACTTGGTTTTGGTCCGGTTCTCACCAACCCAGGGTTGGAATCAGCAGTTAACTAACTGGTTAGTGAAATCGACGGTTCAAAAAGTGAAATTTTTAAAAAAATGCTAAAATCAAGTTTTTTTTTAAAAAAGCTTTTTTAGTAGCCATAATTCAACCAAAATTGGAGAAAATTCGCCAGATTTCTAAATGGTTCAAATAGGTAACCAAAAATATATAGAGAAAGAAAGATGCTTGAAATTTTTGCAATTTCATATTTAGATTGTTGCCAAATATGGCTAAATCTTCCAATGGGATGATCACCACTTTGGCTAGCATCACAAAATAGCCAAAGAGCCATCGCCACCCCCACAACACAAAATTGAATTTTTTTAAAAATAAAATAAAAGAACTCAAAATAATATAAAATGAAATAAAAACACCCTTTTACCATGGGGGTGAATCTATAGAGCGAGATGGTAAATAATAAACTACCTCTCGTCAAGGGGGTCAGACACAAGCGACGACGGAGCAGGAAAGGACGAGCAGAAGGACGGACATTTTGACTATTCACTAGTTACTATTTTACTGCGGTGCGCATGTGCAGTCTGTTCTTGTTTGTTTTGTGACGAGTGTTGTGTTTTCGTAGTTGCTGCTGCTGCTGCTTCTTCTTCTTCTTCTTCTTCGCTTCGGTTTGGTTTGGTTTGTTTTGATTTTGTTGGTCTTTTGCGAGAGACGCAGTAGACTATGCTGCTCTCTTGCTTGCGAAGGAGACGACAAGAAGACGTCCGTCATAGACTGTGCCGCTGAAGTCCAGTTCAATCTGCAGCTTGCAAATCCGCCTCGTAATCATCTCTGGCTTTGGATCGCAATGTGGCGGGAGTTTTGAGAACTTGACATTATTTTTCCTCCTGTTCTTCTTCTGACATTATTGAGTCTCCCGTGGGGAGCCTGGAGCCTGCTACTACTGCCTTCAAATTGTAAGTCCTCGGTGAGCTTTTTATTTTGTTCTTTTCTTTTGTTGTTGTTTGTTCTTCTTTTTTTTGTCTTCCTTGCTTTGGATTTCTGTAAATTTTCCTTGAATCCTCCCGGAGTTTACAGTCTTCAATTCTCGTGTCTCTTGAGGTGGACTTGGTAGCGTATAATATCGTCCGAACAAGTTGGAAGTTCCTTCGCCCTGAGGCGCTACAGGTAGATCATTCGGTGGCTGCTTTAGCCTACTCATATTTTCACGTTGTATTGAATCCAGGAGTTGGCTGAAGAGTAATGAAGAGGTTTTTATTGTTGAGCATGTTTTTGTTGTTTTTGTTGTTTGTCTTTTCCCTGTCTTGGATTTCTGTTTTGCTTTCGTCTGCGTTCCATATGGTCAATCCTTGTGTCTCTTGAAGTGCATTTGGTGACGTATAATATAGGAGCAAGGTGAGAAGTTGGCCGCGCTGAGGCGCTACAAGTAGATTCGACGTTGCTGTTTTCTGCTCATATCTTCACGTTGTATTGAATCCAGGAGTTGCCTGAAGAGTGATGAAGAGGTTTTTGTTGTTTTTGTTTTTTGTTTTTCTGTTTTGGAATCTTACTATATTGCTTTGGTCTGCGTTTGTCGTCAATTCTTTTGACTCTTGAAGTGCACTTGGTGACATTACGACCTCTTGACCTGGACACTCGGGCGAGATTCTTTCAAGAGACGAAGTCGAATGTGTAGCATTATTATTGACAGTATAATGTAATACTTAGTTGATTTCGGAAGTCGCGAGGATTTTCTTGTCATATTTTTCGGTTTGTGCTCAGGGCTTCTGACGTCTGCCTGTGATACGATTTTTGTGGTCGGACTTACGATGCCTGTCGAGCGACGTACACAATATCAGTGCTGAGGATAAGCTGTACTTGGATCTTTCAAGCTGCGGATTCTTCGCTTTCATATCGAGAGCTTGCTTAGCATTGGATTCATTGCAGTTGACGTTAATAGAAGAGTCTGGAATGTTACGAGTCTCAGGATTTTCAAAGCTTAGGATTCTCAACTGGAGCTCTCTCGATTTGCTGCAATCACAGGTTTTCTTGACATGTGAGACGTGTTTGGAGTCCGATATACCAAAAGGTCTGTGACGATGATGAGCCCTTTCAGGAGCTACAGTAGCGAACGTAGACCGTCGGATGTGGACAAGAGCGAGAGTTTTAGGCTGATCGAGGTTCGATTCTCTCCTCTCTGCAATGAGGACTGGGATCTGGACTCTCTGGAGTACGAATCATACGAGGAGTTTGCCGTCATCGCCGGGCCGCGCGATTACGGCAGCAGGCAGGAGTACCTGCGATCCTACAAATTCTCAAGGCCGGACAGAAGTGCGCCCGCCGAGAAGATGAAGGACTCGCTCCTGAGGCTGAAGGCGGCGGTGTGGGCAATTGTGGCGTGTAATTACCAGCTTCCGCTTGGTGCACGGATGTTCAAGGAGAAGATTGCCATCCGAACCTCCCAGTTCCTTAGCGATGGAGCGCAGTTTCTGAGACCCTCGTGCATGCAGATGCCCAAGTGCTTGATTGCTACAAGCTAAGGAATTCCTGTGAGAAACTTGTAGTACGGTGCCTAATGTAACCTAATCAATTTTTCTCTTGGCTCTTGTATCATATCCACCCTCCTCTCCCCCATCATGTATTAGGGGATTGTTCTCACAAGTGCAGTTCAAGCCACCATGGCTTTTTTTTTTGCTTTGGAATGAAGAAGGATCAGGGACCCAAGAAGCCTTTTAACCAAAAAGTCCTGAGAAAGTTACTCTGCAATGTGCTTATTTCTGAGAAGAAACCGAGCTTCAATTTTCTCTGTCCTTTACAGCAAATCCTCTTGCAAGGTTTCCAACTGTAGCACAAATGCAGGGGTTGCAGTTCTTTCATTTGAGGGTCAACACTCCAAGTCCAACTAGCAGGTATGCTCGTTTTGGATGAGGAAATTCCAGTACCCAGATTGTAATCTGGACAAAGCTTTCTTTCTTCTTTGGTAGTGTCTCTCCTTTAAACATTCTGCTACATCTCAAGGTACTCTACAGTCTCTTTCTTTCATAGCTTTTAGGCCATATGAAGTGAAGAAATTTTTTTGCAGTAAAGAAGAACTCTTGTCAACACCTTGTCTGACAGTACTCTTCAGAGTCCAGAGTTTATGACTCCATATATTTGAAGGCTTTCAACAATCGTGGTCTCCAATATTGGCTTCCTATCTTCCGGTGAATGCTGTTCTGTGTTTAGTTGGAATGATTATTGTTGGTATCTGCTGGTTCCTGGACTGTTATGAACCAGGAGAAACGTCTCTGAGAGAAGTTTAAACCTTGCTTACAATTCAGGTCTGTCATAGCAAAAGATAGAATACTTGCAGTTATGGATTGGAGCCTATGAGCTTGTTTTGCTAACAAGGCAGCTGTTTGGCTGGTCTTCTCAAATTTCCGGTCTATTGTTTTGCCTGCTATTTGTCTTCCTCTGAAATTGGTTGCTATGAATGTTGGAGGTCCAGCTTTTTGGGTATGAATTTTTTGCCACCGTTTGTTTGTTTTCTTGTAATGAGGGCATGCTACAAGATGAAACCAGTGTGGCTAGTTTGTAATGTTATTCTGATTCCTTCATTTTCAGCTCTATTATTATTGCTTGTAATGTGTCTCACAGCTTGGTGTCCTTCAGGCTCCAAATGGGTTTCACTGGCACTGGCACTGTGAACATGGCCCTTACCCAGTAAGTCACCCTCTGGTTCCATTGGTAATGAGAAAATATGCTATGGGTGAGATCTAAAATTTCTCAAGTTTTTGCACTTTTCCCTCAATTTTCAATTGCTACTAGCAGCTAGTGGCAGAAGAGCTTTGAGTCACTCCCATCAGTCAGAGAGGTCCATAAGAGTAAGGTCTATGCAAGTGAGGATGCTTTTAACTGGAGTTATGGCTCGTTTTCAGGATGCAGAATTCCATAAATATATGGTAAGATTGTGTTTGAAGAACATGGTTTTTAATTTGTGAAGTGTTACATGAATGTCTTTACACATCATTGCTAATGAAAGAGTTGCATTGACAGGAATGACAAGGTTGCTGATGAAGCCCAGCAAGAGGGTTTCAGCTAGTGACAAACTGTCTTTGTGAGAACTCAATGCTTGTTGTCTACCAGTGTGTCAACTGTGCACATTACACTGAATGTGCACAGTATGTAGACCAGTTCTTTTCTGTTCACAGTGCTTAAATCAGTCATCACAAAGCATGTTTTTGTGGTCCTGATGGTTCAATTCTTGTCTCCATGGTAAGATCTGTTGGGATGAAATCAAGGAGGAAATGTGATTTTCTAAACAATGCACTACTTGATTTGTGAGTTGCTTGCTTGCTCTGATAATCTGTCAGACATTTGTACCCGATAGAAGTCGTAGAGGCTCAAGTTTACAAGAGGAGCTAGTCTCTGATTTGCTATCAAGAGGAGATCCTCAGTCTGTTTAGGATCAGAAAAGCTTGAGATCAGGTGAAGAAAACTCAATGCAACATGGAGAGTGCAGGCAAACTTCACATTCATCAAGCAGTTGATGTTGTCAATGTCTGAAAAGAAAAGAAAAGAAAATTCAATTCTTTGGCAGAGTTTACTCATGTTTTTTTCCAATGAAGCATAAGTAGCAAATGATACACAAAACAGTTAGTTCTCAGACAAAGGTAGTTTGCCTAGAAGTTATCTGAACAGTGTGTCTAGAGTTAGAGCCAGCCTTGTACATATCACCAACAAGTGAAGGAAATGCAAATTCATGCAGCTTGAAAACAACCTGCAAATAATGGTTCGAAGCTTGAAATGGTGACCTTAATGCAAGCAAAGCTCACCTCCAAAAAAACATTGAATACCTGGAACTCCTTGAAATAACTGGAAGGCTTTGAACCTGCTTATTTCTCTGTACCCAATGACAACTGCAGCAAGGAAGAACACTGTCAATTGAGCCTAAAATCACAGGAGCAGGATTCTTGGCAAAACCTTATGTGGGAATTGAGGAGAATTGACAACACACCGTAATGCTTAACACAAGACCACCTTGAGAGACATTTTCCATCAATCTGGCTTTGATTGCAAGGTTGTTTTAAGCTTGCATGCAGTCACATGGATCATCCATGTCATAAGAACTGTGCTTCATTAGGTGAAAACAAGACAGAGATAGTGCACCTCTGTTTGTCCAATCCAATACACTACTCAAAATTAGAGCTTCTACAAGCTGCAGATCATAGGCAAGTGCTTCCTAAATTTTTAAAAAAAGGTTTCCATGAAATAAATCCTGTGCATTTCAGCAAGCTTGTGAAAGACAGAAAAAAAAAAGAAGGTGCTGTATGAAGCAATCAGTTCTGCGGACGCTTAAAAAGGAGATGGTGGTTCTAACCAATATTCCTTAGTTCTAATCCCACCATACAACATGTTAGAAAGAAGAAAAAACCTAAACCCTAATTATTCTCAAACACAACTGCCTGTAGGAATTGAAGCAATTGCAAATCTTTTCAGCCCCCTTTATTGCATCCTCTTCTTCTTTATGCAAAGAAGAGTTCGCAAAGCATGACAACTGCAGACAGAGCGTATCATCAAAGCTTTCTGTGGATTCATCCTGATGAGGAGGACTTCTTCCTGGTTCTTCTGTCCAACAACATGCAAATTTGGACATAGAAGAAATCTAGCAGCGATTCCAAACTATAGAGAGAGCACTGTTGACTCTCCAATTCAACGTAAAATAGAAAAGACCTAAACCCTAATTTCCAGCAACAGGCCAGCTTCAAGCACCTGTAGGATTTGCAATTGCACTCTATTCCCGTCTCCTTCAGCAAAAAAAGGCAATAAAATCCCCAAAATAGCAAGCAAGCTTCAAGGCATGCCTAGGGTTTCCAACATGTCCATTCTCTGCAAATTGCCCCCTTCCTCTCGCTAAGGTTTGTGGAATTCAAGGTCCGCTGCGAACTCGAGAGCGAAAAATTACGAAAGACTGACAATCTTTCAAAGCAGAACCCTGAAAATCACCAGAACCTACTACATAACACAACGAGAAGAAAGAAGAAGACAAAAGCTCAATTTTGGGAATTCACGGAAAAATTTATCAGCAGATCATTTGGAGCTCTGTATCTCCATGATGCTCTTCACGCGTGGAGCGTAGAGGGAGTAAACGACGGCTTGTCGTCTGGCGACCTCCAGCTGCTGCAACCCCCGTTTATAAGCCGCCTCCACAACCACTGGGTCCTTCTGGTCTTTGTACTCACGAAACCCATCTATGGTCCTCCGCTTCACGTATTCCCGGACATTGTAGTGCGCGAAACGATGCGCCTCGCGCAACAAAGCTCGGAACAGCCGTCGCACTTCCTCTGCCGATGCCGCCATCGCCGCCCACTCGCTCTAACAAAGCCCAAACCAAAACCAAACCAAAAAAACGAAACGAAACGAAACGAAACGAAACAAACGAACGAACGAACGAACGAAACACGAACGAACGAAAATTGAAAGACCAACAAAAATTATACTTGTGGGGGGGGGGGGGGGGGGGGAAATAATAGGTTTTTTTTTTAAATTTTTTTTGTGGGTTTGTCTATTAGACTTAATTACCCTTAATATCTAGCCTTGTTTGGTAGCAAGGTGTCTAATAATTAACTTGGGTTTTGCATTGTTATGGACTACTAATGATAATCAACCCATGAAAAATCACTAATTGATTATGTGGCTAGGATAAGGTTAATGAACATGAACTTGCAAGTAACTTGAAACAAAGTGTAGAATGAAAGGGAGGAAGATGTGATTTTTGCTGGGATAAATACCTAATGGGATGAAAAGCAAATCAATTAATTGAAAATTGAAGGCAAGAACGCGACATAAGAGTGGGTAATTGATGAACTTTTATCTATTTATTTGTTGTTGTTTGTGAATGTGATGGTTTGTTTGATGTAGGCTAATAGTGTTGGAAAAACTTATGGGGTTGTTTTGTGAAAGTTATGTTAAGAAAGTAGATTAGTCACATTCTTGTTGCAAAGTTCTTGATGGGTTTTAGCAATGGTGGGCTTGATGAAATGTTTTGGTTGTTAATTAAAAAAATTGGGCAGATTATGGAGAAAATAAACATACGAGCTTTGCAAGAGCTAAGCATTTTGTTCTTTGTAGTTTGAATTTGTTGGTATGTGGGTGTAATCGTTTGGTGACAATTGTTTTTATGTTGTGAATGTCCTTGAAAAATGCACACAATGAGATTTTGATTTTTTTCTTAATTCCAATTTTCTAAAGTTCAAAGGTTAGATAACATTAGAGCAATAACATTAATAAAACATGTGGATTTGGTGGAAATGATAAAGATCATTAGGGGACTGATGGGTTGGTTTGAATAAGGCGTCAATGTTGAAGTGTGACATGAAAACCAAAAGAACTTGCATCAAGGAAAATATATTCATTCTGTTGGGAGTTTTAGGAATGAGGTGTTGCACCATTTTGAGGATTTTGAGGAAAAAGGAAATTCATTAGTGATGCTAAAGTTTGTTCTATTCATGTCAAAATTGCTTGAGTGCATATGTGATGTAATGTCAAGTCATGGAATAGCATAAGATTAATTGCTACTAAGTGAAACCATCATAGCTTAAAAAGAGGTGGTCTAAAGAGATTTGTTTCCCCATATCTACAATTCTTACCATATTTCCTTGTTAGTTTAGACCAATTGATTAGAATCAAGAGTTAGTTTGATGTTGTTGTTGTAAAGAAATAAGAAATTTGGATTAAAACCTGTATTATTGAAATTGTCAAATGATCGAGGAAGATTTCATGGATCTACTATTATTCATGTGTAGTATGTTGTGAGTTGTACATAATATTCAATAAGTTCATAGAGGTGTACACAACCTCCTCTTTTGTAACAAAAGGATTTCAACAAGTTCTGAAAATGATTAGGTTATGTTTAAACTATAATACCACCAATAAGGCATATTTTGTAAAAAAATAAAACAAATGAATATGCATTGAGAATTTTCATTAATTTATTTGTCAAGGTGGATATGGAATCAAGTTTCATTTTGTTCTTTCAATGAAACTTCAAATACATAAAAGGTTGTTGTGCATATTCAAAATTCGAATTATCACAATTTTTGTTTCCATTCACATGAAAACGTACACACTTTTTTTTACACTCACATGAACATACACATTTTTAAAATTGAAGTTTTCTGTGAGGGAGTTAAACCTTAGTTTTCAAAAAAAAACTTTGCCCTCTACAACCCAAATTACCTACCCCAAGCACACACATGAACCCCCTGCACATGAACCTTTAGAGAGTGTCAGAGGGGACAAATACATTTGTGTCTTCCTGGTGGACTTCCACAAGAGCAATCTACTGCAGTACAGCTTTACATTAGGAACTAGCTGCAAATAACAAAAAGATAATTGATTTTCACCCACCATCTTTGAACATGACTGCATTCGTTGTTGACACAAATGCCTTCAGGGGATGCTAGTAAAGGGTTAGAATGTTAGAACTGGGTCTTCCGCATGATGGTTTAGCCTGTACATGATTGATAGAACATCCCAGCAATTTATCAGAACCAACTCGAATGATGCACGTTACTCCTTGCATAGCTGCTCTACTGCACCTTTTCTTCTCAGGATTCAGTCAGTGAAGATCATCCATCGGCACCATCATTTCCAGGCAAACAACACAATGCAGGCTAATGCAGAGTCTAGTAATGTTAGTCTTGGAACAAGCCCGGATATTGTGATTGAGGTGTAATGAAAGAGATGCCAGAGGGGCTAGGTTGAACTTACTTTTGTAGAACAAGGAGATGACCTTAGATTCTGTTCTGTTCAACAAGATACAACCCAAGCTTTCAAGAACAGTTTAGTGAAGAAAGCCTGTCCCACCATCCTAATCCATCGGTCTCAATTCCAGCTTAGAAGCTCTCACAGCTGGTTTTGTAACAAAGATCCCACTTTCTCTTGGTTCAAACAGAAGTACTTGTGGTGAGTCAGGTGATCAGGTAAGAGGGTTGCCCAAGTAATGGAATGAAGACAGGAACTTACCAACCCAACCAAGGTGCTTGCTTGTGCATATTGTCACTGCAAAAAGCAGCCATTTTCTCAAGTATGACAAAAGCAATTATAAGTATATTTGCAATGAAAACCTGCACAGAACTCAGTCCAGAGTTGGTGAGGCACTCTATTCGATCTGGGTACTGTTAACAGAGGACCATTTCCAGTTCCCTGTTGTTTGGAACAGATCACATATTGGATAACTGCAGACATACGCAGTGACAGAACCCTGATGAATCAGGAGGAGACCTGCTTGGCCAAGGGCCATGGTATTTAACACTACCTCTCCACAATGCCACAAAGACACTGCACATGAACTGCACCAGGCTAGACTCTAGACACCCATTACAGTGACAGTACATTAACCAGCAGGCTTAAAGAACAAAACCAACATTTGATGACAATGCGTACTCATGGAAAAATGAGGAATAATTGATAATCCAAGGTACCAAGATGACCCCTGCTTGCCTCCAGCTGCCTTTTGAAGTGTGTCATTACCATTTCAGAGCTCTGTGAATGGGAAAGAAAAGGTCTCAGAAATATGATCCATCCTACCAATGGGGCACAACACTGTTCCTTCTCCATAACCCTACTTTTGCTGCTTAGTCAACAGTTCCAGCAGATGGCAGTAGTCACAATACCTGAGAATCCTTGTGGTAAAAACCAGAAGAACATGCTCAGAATTTGACGTATACCACCCTGATTTGGGGCAAGGGCAATTGAAAGATCTGCATAGAATCCAGAGCATAGCTCCAAAAGAAGTTGATGGACAGAAACTCAAAAGAATGTGCCACAAACATGAAATTGAAAGACCAAATTAAGAAGAAGGAAAAGAGGGTACAATACTCCTCTGCAGCAGATTTGAACGTAAGCCCATACACATCCATAGAAAAAAAGTGCCCATTTCAAATCCTCCCAACAAACAGATGCTCACAAATCAAATGATTCTCAAATTAATCTCCAAAACAAAAGCATTCACATTCCAAACACATGTTTTAAGGATGGACATGAGCTCAGGGAAAGTGGCTCACAATCCTCACAGAAGGAAAAATTAGTAAAGTTTGGAAATATGTGCCTCTTGAAAAGACTACTAACATCTAGCAATGGATCTACAGAAGACTGCTTCTAGGGAACCTAAGAATCTAACTACCAACCTGTCTCACCTTCACCCATTGTGGGCTGGTGCAGGCCAAGCCAATGAACTTGGTGACGGTTGGGAATGTGGAGGCTGCCATCTAAATGGCCTAGATTCTGGATTTACAGTGACTGGCAAATATTGAGCTTGCCGGCCTAATCTTGCATCCCAAGGTGGTATCACATGTTGTTTGCCTGCATGTGCATCTTGAGGCTATCATATGGTGTCCATGCATAGCTGCCAACTACTTATACTTGTGAGCTCATTTATTCAGACACCACAAGTAGAACCAAGGGGTCACTTCATTCCATTGATCCAATGGACACTCCAATTTGTCCACAGATCCTGCCAGGTAAAATGCCTGCATGCAGATAGCCAGGGTTTAGGGTTTAGAAAATCACCATTGTTGACTGGGACCAAAAATACGAAGGGATTTCAATACAATGCAAAAGCTCACCATTTGGTACAAAGGAAAAGAAGTCACAAGAATGAGACTTACGTGATCTCTGGACAGTCTGTCATCCTCCCAAATCAGGGTGTACCCCTCATGCTTCAACCTGATAGACCCAAACCACAAATACATCATCAAAGAACTCATGTGTACTCCTATATAAAACATGTGGAAGAGCGTTGCAGCAACTCTATGCTTCAACTGACAACTTCTGAAACTCTGCAGTCAGGTGAGAGTAGATGGGTTTGTAAGGTATGGTTTGTAAGGCATACGTCTTTGTTTGTGGTGAGGTGATAATTAAGCACCACAAGTCTAGGCCTAAAAATCAGTGCCTGACTGATAAATTGGTCTGAAAGACTCGCATTCACTCCAAACAGGGGATTCAACCCAATAACCTCTACATCCAATGGAACCACAAAATCTAGTGGGAAATTAAGAACCAAGAAAAGGAGCAAACTGATAAGGAATTGTGAATGATGAAGAGAGTTGAAAGCGAAAGCATGAATTTCAGTTGTACTCACCAATGTCTCATCTTTCGGGAGCTCATTGCGACTCATGCTGAACACAGTCCCATTTTTCAAATTTGAAGGTGTTCTGTTTCAGAATATACAGACCAGAACAGATTTCATTGATACATCACAAAACACCTCTGTAGGCCCCAATTTGTGTTCAAAAACAAAAAAAGTACAAAGGAAACATTTGAAGAAAGATATATATGGCTCGTGAAAACTTACTTTTGGGTTAAGGATGTCATCAAAACCTCTACTTGCGCAATTGCACTTCCCGGGTGCTTGTAAGAGCCTTGTGCATCAAAACAGAAAAAGTTATTCGTGCCACAGTTGAAGTCGACAATCTGTTTTCACGTCAAAAGCACAAACATTAAGTGTGAAGGCTGAGGTTTGATTACTGTCATGAGATTTCCAACCAAGATGGTCTCTGTTCCAGCGAACAAGGGCTTTTGCAGACCCCAAATCTGGATGCACTGTATGTTCTGAGCAGTTCCAACCCAATGGGCTGCTGAGAACTACAAGCGGGGAGCGACAATGGAGCCTATCAATCAAGTTGCATTGCGCGCAAGATCAATATTTACTGGTTTTTAGTAAAGCCTCAAAAAATTTGTAATGTCGGGCCTACTGGCGCGTGCACAGCGATCATACACAGAAAGTTTTTGGAGAATCGAGGTACGAAGTTGAAAAGCACAAACAAAACAAAACAAACGAAGTGCAAGGAGGGGCAAGCAAGTATTTAAGAAGCTGTATTTTAATCCCATATTGGTTGCCGAAAGAGTTCCGTTCGCGGAGTATATAAACCCCTGGGCGCCAATTGCAGAATCATACCTTTCTCGGCCTTTTGGCTAAGATCATATGTAGAATCTGTTCTTATCAGTATAATATTTGATACGAGGCTCATCGAGCCTCATGATATTAATCTAATTTCTCTCGGGGGCGGGGCCGTTCGGTAGCTTGCTGCCTGGCCCCGCGCGTGTCGCCTTGGTCTTGCACTACTTCCTAGGCTGGCTCACCCCTCCCCGTATGGGGAAATCCAAACAATGCGAAACTGGATTTTTACATGTGCGTAGTAGCCAAGGTGCATTGCACATGGAAATGTTGCAATGGAGTATAAGTAGATAACGTATGATCTTCAGCCGAAATTAGACAATCCAATGACTTGAACAAGTCTAGGGTTAAAGTTTATCACTTGAAAACAATTTGTCAACATACAGACATGGGTTTAGGGTTAGGGTTTAGGGAGGTAGTACTGGGTAATAGACGGGAACTTGGGAACACACTTTGGAGCATCATTGAGAACCATCAGAAACCTTGAGTGCACAAGATGGGCAACATGGTAGGAGCATCAACAAATTTTAAACATCTCAATCCCCACCCCTCTAATCACAAAGAAAAATCATTTCTGTTCAAATAAGGAGGGGCTCCACATACAAGATACTTGTGCATTGTGTTCTCCTACACTTTATTCTGGAAAGATTGATTTAGAGTGATTGTTGGGTTGTTTGTAACTATTATTATTGTAGTACCTATTTGGGTTCAACAACAATTATAGCATATTTTTAAATGCTGAATTTTAGAAATAATATACCCAAAACCACCCAAAAGTTAAGGAAATTATGTCCTTTCCAATGTTCAAATCTTTGGATAATTGTGTAGGTTGTATTTCAGGTCTATTTTTTTTAATTTTAATACTCTATATATAATAATTAGATGATTTATCAAGCATTGATCTATTTATGTTTAACAACACCTCAAATGCTTGCTATGACTCACTTGACGTATTGAATAAAGTGAGGATCCATTGAACTTCTACTTAAAATTATCACTTTAATGCCCAACTTGATTTGACACCTAAATGTTGACCTCGATTAGTAACATTCACCAATGCAAAATGGGATGAACATATCATAGGTCTAAACAAGGTTGGCCCACGAAACCAATTTGAATTGTAGTAACAAAGTGAGAAATTTTTTTTGCAATTGTCATTAATGTTAGCCTTTCTTTGCACATGAAAAATTGCCTTGCAGGTAAAGATAAATGGGGAACCATCTTTGAAAATTTTGATCACATGTCAAGATCAAGGCTTCTATGAAAACTATTGGGCAATGAGCCCACATGACAAGATTTCACACCACTTGCCTTGAATATTTGGTAAAACCCATTATGACACAATGTTAGAATTCATGGGAAAAAAACATGTATTCAATATTTTGCACATTTGAAAGCTCATGCAAGATGTAAACAATGTTGTCAATCCAAATGCCAAAGTCATCATCAAATAACCAATTGATTTTAATATTAATGGAAATGGTGTTAGGGCAAAACAAGTTTTTTGTGGGTATGAAGATCTATCAAAAGCTAAGGATAACTGGGATTTCAAGAAAAAAATCCCAATGATATAAAATGTCTCAAGCCTTCAAACCACCATGCCTACTCAAAATTCATAGTCTTTCATGGAGGCCATGAATGAAGTTGTTGTTAAGTTTAGTAGCAATCCAATGCAAAGTTCAATGTGACATGCAAAGCAAACACCAATGAAGACCCCAATGCATAATGTCAAAACCTCGATGCACAAGCCTTACACACCAAATTTAATCAATGAATAATTAAAAATGAAAAAGGTGGAGGAGCAAAAAGTGTTGGCATCACATGTGTAAAACATAACTACTTTTCAACACATAAAAGCATGGTTAAAGCTACAAAAAAGACATTGGACTATTAGTGGAATCCATTGATCACATGCATGAAACAAGCTTGGTTATGGAAGAAAAGATGAAAGATTCAAGAATCTATTATTGACAAACAATTGTACTACTTCAAAAGCAAAGACAAATTAACAAATGAAACTCAAATGAACTTGGTCAAATGTTATTACAAGTTTTACTAATGTTATGAGCACGATACTCAAAGTTCACAAAGGTAAGGAACAACTTTTTCCAAAACAAGACTCTGATGATCGGTAGAAAGAAAATGGACAAAAAAAGACATATAGTAAACTTTTGGCATATAAAATACCTAATGTAGATATTCAATTATAGATTTCAAATTTTCCAAAGTTGAAAGCTAATAATCTACATACTTGTGATGATCACATGTGAATGACCTTTATCCTCCAAGATAAATGCACAATTCTTTATGCATTACATCACTAGACTGTTCATGCCTTTTAATTACATATGTTTGTTAATCTTCAATTGCATCAAACATTTGTTTTGCAATGTCCAATTTTGGATTTTGTTGCCACTCAACATCAATAATCTACATGAGTCTTTTAATGGCAATTTTAGTTTAAGATTGTTATAAATTATGTATCAATTAACAAATAGTAAATGCATCTAACACAAAGAAATATGCAAGTTAAACTCGATAAGGAACTCAGTAAAAGTTTTTTTAAGAATGTTGAATGCATTCTCCACAACAAAGCGATTTCATTTATGTTTCCTACTTCCTAGTATACAACAATTCCAAAATTGTATGTTATGCTTCTTTGTTCGAAAGGGTCATAATCCAAGTAATCAGTGGATAACTTTTGTCACCTAAGAGATAGGGTGTTAAACAATGTTGGGAACTTGCATTGTTAAATTCAAATAAACCATGATATTGTGCATTTTTATAATGTGCAAACCTATTCAACACCTTTGAATCATTCACACTACCAAGAAGTCCCACAAAGACATCAATAAACCTTTTATTGCAATCTAATAATGTTTGTGCCACCACACTATACCCACTAGATTTGTGATAGTAATAGTTTTCAGGACATGAAAAAGGTTTAACAATAAAAATATGTGTGCCATCAATGGCACCTAGCTTGCACATTAGGAAGACTACACCAAACTTTAAATTCATCAACTATAACCACCATTGCTTCTCCTTAAGGCCAAGAATTCAAATAATTATATTAAAAAATGAATGCATATCAACAAACTCATGCAAGGTTAAAATGATTTTGGATTTTACTATTGCAAAAGATTCATTGCATGTAAAGAAATTGGCATCTTAAGCCATTTTATAGATAAAACAAGACATGCAAATCACTACATGAATAACCTTATGATTACTTTCAACTTATCAAACGTATTTTCCTAATGTGACCTACCTTGCTTTTGAAGAGGGTTTTAGTAATTTGCAATGTTAAACAAATTCATTTTGCTCATGCAAAAGTTTTCCAACAACCTATCTTCATCAAATTTTGCCAACAAAATTTAGAAATATAAGCAATGTTATTGGGTTTCACCCAATTACCCCAATTCATGTGACAACATACTCAAAGAAATTGAAAGTCAAAGCTCATGCAATGTAATAAGTGTAAGAATTAACTTGGATTGATGCTCAATTAGTGGAATGACATTGGGTTTGAAGAGCGACAAGCTTGTAGCATTTGTTACAAAAAAACCATTTCTTGCAACACATCAATTAAAAAGCAATGCAAATTGTGAGAAGAACATAGTCAACTTTAGTATCCATGGGGAATTCAAGAGCAAAGAGGATGTAAATTGTAACAAAAAACAATTGCAAATAATAAGGGGGAGACAAGAGATTTTGTTGTGAACAAGAAACATCGACACAACAAACAACAACCATAAGTGATAAAAATAAAAGTTAGAATTGAAAAAACCAAAACCCAAAACAAAATCTTGTTAGTGTAAATGCCATTGAGACTACCGAAAGAGAGAAATAGAATGTAAAACAAATTAGAGGAGGAAGAAAAATGGTGTTGATTATTGTGAAAGAATCCACAAAAACTAAACAAAATGAAGAAGAATCACTGAAAGTATTAAAAGAAAATCCGCAAAGTAAAAAGGAGAAGAATCGTTAAATGTGTTGCAACATAACATGCTAAAAGAAAGAAAAACAAATCACAAGAGCGAAAAAAATTTGTATTGATTGCTAAAAAGTGAGCAAAATCAAAGCAAAAGATGTTGAAAGTGTTGTAAAAGAATAAAACAAAGCTCAAGAAGAGAATGAAAACATGAAGAAAAATATCAGAGCTTGTATTGGAAAGGGTAGATGGGAAAAGAAAAGAGGGTGATTGAAAAAATAAAATGAAAAAATGACTAGTACCTTGGACCTTATATGTGAATGTGTAATCATTTAGTTGATGGTACATTGAAAGTACCAAAGTAGCCAACACACTCTATGAATTGATTACCTTTGACAATGCCTTTTAAGGTAACCAAGTTTGCCATGTACCTTCATGATGGATGGTACTTTAGTCTTAGGTAGCAAATCTTACAAAGCCCTAACACTATGTGTGAAAGGTGCATAAGCTTTCATGGTATAGTGGGATGTGTCAATGACACACAAAATTCATAGAGGGGTGCTAAATGTTTTGTTGAACCTGGCACATGTCCATCATTCAACCAATGGTTTTCAAGTTTGGATGAAAAAGAAATGAACTTTGATTGGTGAAAAAATAAGAAGTGAATTGCAAACAAATAAGGGTTTCACACCCAAAATGGGGAGTAGCCATAGACTAAATACAATTTTTGTAAAATTTATTTTTTTGGAAAATTTATTAGTATTTTTTGGGTTCAATGACATAACACCCACGGAACACACCAATCATGGACGACGAGGCCATGTTCACCATTTCGGGATGAACTCGTGTAATTTAACCCCATGGTACCTTGTTTTATTTTAATTTTGCTCCACCCTATTGAACTTTCAAACAAAATTTTCAAAAACTATTTGACACCCTCTTTTTACTAACCTGTTGACCTACCTTGTGATTAAGTTAATTTAACTAACCTAATTTGGCAACCAATCGAAACCTAACACCTAACCTATTAATTTATAATCTAATATGAAATGTAATTTAATCTAATGAAAAGGAGAATGAGAAAGAGATAACCTCCCCACCCGATTTTCTCCCACATTAGTCCCATGCCCCGTTGATTTTCTCCATCCACCCTTATTCTTACTAACAAAATTAACCATTTTGTCATTGTAGTTTTTTTCCCCCCAATTCCCGCCCCCTTTTTGCCCAATTCAACAAATCTTTAATTCGACCTTTTAAACCTACCCAAATATTTATTTATTTATTTATTTTTCCCTTTCCCTTTCCTTCTATTTTTCACTCATAACTTTGATGTTTTGGCTTTGATTTGTTTATTGTAACTAAGTGGTAAACATTAATTTCTAGCATTATGTTTATTCTAGAATTATTTTTTAATGTGTGTATTATTCACATACATAATTTATTTCATAACAAATTATAGAAATTAGAAACAAAATTCAACAAAAAATCCATTACAAAACGCAAATTTGTATAATTATGACTTTTGTAGTTATTTGAAAATATAATTAGACCCTCATATTAAATGGAACTAAAAAAGATGGAAACAAAAAAATATTGTAGTAACACTAATTTTTTTATGAAATTTGTTTTCAAATTTCACTTGAACTTTTCCATCCATAAATTATTTCCTCTATTTTAGATCTTAATTCTTCATCAAATTTGCTTTTATAATAATCCTCCCTCCCTCACAGTGCTTCTCTATATATCTACATAGATTCCCACCATAAAACCAATTTGAATTAGGCCTCATGAGTCCTAATCCTACACAATCATCCTCCACCTTTGTCCACCTTGTTAATCATTGAAACTACCTTGGTTTAGTTTGTTCAACGGGGATAAGATATTTATTTATCCAATATTTCTATCTAATCTATCCAACAACTACTATACAATTCTACCCTTAACACTAGGTAAGATGTTTTTTTTTTAAATAAAAAAGGGATTACATTTTATTACAAGTAGTTGAAACAACTTCTTTTGCAATCCTTGTTTTTATTTATTTATTATATTGCAACAACTCATTTGTTGTTGTTGTATTTTTTGTGTTTTCTTACAATAAGAGTAACAAGAATAGTGATGAGCATAAATTATTAAGCCTTAGATGAAAAACCTTATCTATTGCCATCACTAATTGAATGCACTTGTCAATAAGATGTAGTTTGAATTGTTGAATGTGCATGTTGCATTGTCTCCATGGCTCAAGATCTTCGAAATGAAAGGGACCACTTCTATTACAAATTCTTCCTTTGTGGTATCATGAATCCTACATATGCAACTCAAAATTAGATTTTGCAAAAATCACAACAAGGCCAAAAGATTTACAATAGTAAAAAATTCTAAACTTATCAACCATGAATCATCTATGATTCATGGTAAGATACAATTGCTTGCATTTCTTTGTTTCACCTCACCTTGGAAGGCCCATGTTTCTCACACTTATGGTCCCATGCCATCCATATTTCTTTGGCATAAACCACCTTGTTATTTTCTAATGAGTGCAACCAAATCCTACACCCCATGGTTCTATCCCAAGTATCTTATGACCCATGGATCCATAAGTTTCACAAAACACATGCTTCAATTTGCAACCTATCAAATTATGTTGTTGTTTTCTTTTTAGGATGATCCACACTCTTAGTTAAACTTATGGCAATTATAAGGATTACATGACTTAGTAACTTTATGCAAATCAAAATAATGCTAACATTAAGTTTTTAAAAGACCCCATTAAATAAGGGTAGTACATGTGGGTGCAAGAATGAGTGGACCAAAGGGTTACAAGTTATTACCACTTTTTTAGTCCAAAACATGGGTATTTTTTGGGGTTAGAGTGAATTACAAAGGTTTTCCATTGGTTCCTTGGGAATGTCTTCCATTTAATCTAAAGCCCAGTTAGAGGCACATGTGTACAAGAATAATCCAAAAACCTTTTTTTCTAATATTTTATGGACTTTTGAATAAACCCTGTTTTTTAATTATTTAAAAGTCCACACATCAAATCTTACAAATGCTATCATGTAAAACTTTTCAAACTTAGTTTTAAAAATATATTATCTAACAAAAATCAAGTCCCTAATTAACACTCATAAATGATTGGACCATTTCAAAGTCCATATTAAAAATTGTTGTTAAGATTACAATCCATAATGTTCGACTTTGAAAGTCCATATCTCTTGTGTTTTTCTTGATTATGAAAATTACGTAAATGAAATAAATACATATTGAAGTTTGTATCTTTAAACTAAGTCCATATAGGAAAAAATTTACCTATCACAGATATATGGTCATTAGAATGACAAGCACTCCACAAAAAAATTCAAAAAGTTCAAAAATTGGTCTACTCATTCTTGCACCCACCCTTACACAAAGATTTGCCAAAAAAACCCCACTCACATGGAGAAGATGGGTGGGATGAATTTAAAAAAAAGTCTTGGCATGGCAAAACATGTTCAATAAATCCATGTAAAAAAATTTCTGTATATTATAATTATTCTTGCAATGTTACTTTTCACAAATGGAAACCTTGATACCTTTCATAGCAAAAACAATATTTTTGGCATAATTTGCTAACACTACATTGTTTTCATCTTTAATTGACATATTGGGGCCAACCATTGGCTTTTCAATAACATGGAGGTTGTCTTGAATTGGCTATATTAATTTGTTGTAACATTTGTGTCTTGGATATACTTACAAGTTTATAGTTTATACTTGATGCAATTAGGATATAAAATGATTACCTTGCTACATTTTTTTTGGGACAAATTTTCATCATTTGGTGACAAAGAAAAGGTCTATGATTTATAGGAAGGATTGTTTTTGGAAAAAATGCCCAATGTTGTATTTTGAGGGGAAAAAAAAATTGAAATCAACATATTTAGACCATAGGTTCTTTTCTGTTGCCAATATATAGTGGGGCTTGAAAAAAGTCTATTTTTTTTTGTACCTCTAGCCAAAGTTGGGCTTCACAATCTTACACCCTACTAGTGACAATCAATTGATAAAAAAATGAATTGATATTTGGAAAATTAGCTTCCACTCAAATAAAAATATTGAATGAAATTAAATGCAATTTGAATTCAATTCAATTCAATTTGAGATGAATTTCATTGGATTGGATTGAATTCAAATTCAATTGAAGAAAAATGGAATGTTAATTGGTGCATAAGGTACTAACTATGGTGTTGAAAAACAACCTCTTCAAAGACACAAATATGAAAAGACATTTTAACAAGCTATGAAATTAAAATTGTCTTATTTAAACCAATTATAATGAACCATTTTCCTTTATAAAAAAATGACAATTCAATATTCATACTAAACAATGAAACTATTGTGCTTGGAAATTCCTTTCAAATTTTGACATGGTAGGAAGGTGTTTTTCATGATTTTTGGAAATTAAAAAAAAAGAAGTTCCTAACTATGCTAGGTATTACGATGTTAAATACATATTTATTGAGATAAATATTTAATAATTAAGTAGCGATATGACAATTAAATAATACCAAAGGGCACAAAGAATGTGCCAATCGAACCCTATCTGTTAATACTAAAAAAAAGGTGCTAAAACCTTGTTTGTAAATGATTTAACACATTGAAAATAATAGTTCATTTTAAATATTTCCATTGGTCCTCAAAAATTCTCACAAACCTCCCAAACCCTAACATTTGAACATTAATTCACTCAAGATAACTAAGAAAAAAATCAAACTACAAAATATAACAATTTCCTTGACAATAATTTTTTTCTTCACACTTGCAACATAAGCTTATTTAACACCTTTTGTATATTAATACTCTAATATAATAACCCTTGTATGTATACAAACATGGTTAATATGAGAAGCACAAATGAAATTTACATTCATGCAATTGACAATATTGATGACAATTTATGATGGATGAAATTGTGTGATTATGGAATGATTGACACAAATGTAATCATATGTGTAAAATGAATTACATGGATGAACTATGGCATCAATTAAATTCCAAAAATGAAACTAATTACCCTAATACCACGGCAACTTTGACACATGTCTACAAATTAATTAATTAATTTGAAATTTTCATTTCAAAAAATAATTTTCTTCAAGATTCCATATTATTTCATTCACAAATCTCTATTATTTGATTAATATTTTTCAACATATTAACATTGCTGAAAATAATATAACTAGTATCAATGCTACCAAGGTAGTAACCCATATACATTAAAACTAACACATATGGATTAAATTATTACATTGAAAAATTTATGTTCATGAATGATGCATAAGTATATGATTACTTTTTTTTGTGAAAAGAACATGGATGATAAAATGTATCACATGGTTAGAATTTCACAACATGGATGAAAAACTTACATTCGTGGATGAATTGCCCAAATTATGGTTACCATCTCATACTTCGTAATATTTTTTTAAAAAAAATCCAAATCATGGATCTTGATCTCTAATGTAATGTATAAGAAGATGTGATTCATATTAATTAGTTTTGGGGGACAAACTTGACATTTCTTTTGTTTGGGGTATAGACCTCTCTGATTGGTTCATCACTTAAAACAAAGAAACCCAGCTCTAACACATTGACACACTTGTGAAATATATATTGTCAACATATCCCATTAATGCAAGTGAAAAAACTGATTTTAAAAATAAAAAATCTCCATGGAAAAGACAAGTTCTATTTACACTAAGCATACAACTCACTTGTCTCTCCATAGCACAAAGAAGAAATAATGAAAGAGCAAAGAAGATCAAAATGACATGAATGGAAAGGGATGAATTCATAAAAAATTGACAAAATTGAAAAGTGAAAAAGAACTACTAGTTTTGTTTTTGTAAAATTTGGCACACCCATGTAATTGAAAAGAATAGAACTTCTTTGGACCTCCACAACCACTTTGCAAATCAAAACAATATTTTTGATATAGTGTGCCATTCATGTGGGCAACCTATGCAAGTGAAAATAATAAATTTATTTTTTGCATGTTTATAGGCTAACTAAACCAGAAAATCTTAGCCTTTGAGGTGCATGGTGGATTTAGTTGAACAAGCCTAATGCTAGGGGCTCTAATTGAGATACATTGTGAAGGACCCACATAAGAAGCTTAGATTTAATATAGATGAGAGAGAGAAAAAAAAAGGATTACTAGAAGATATAAACAACATAGGGACTAAATATGATGACCATGAGAATTTTGTGAGTTTGTAAATGTGAGAGGAGATCTCATTACTTTAGATTCCAAACAAAAGAGGAGGTGAAAAGATTTGTTTGTTGCACAAAGGAAGATCATATCAATGAAAATGTTTGACAATTTGACAAAATTTAAACCAAGGTGGAGTTGGAATTGATACTCCACCTAGCCAATGTGTGGAATGTGGATATCCTAAACAACAAAAATCTCTTGACACAACAACCCCTATGCACTTCTTACACTTCAATCTAACTTGTTCCAAATTCCAACTCCAATGCTTAATCCTTGTAGATTTCAAAATATTAAAAATTTAGTGCACACTCATTTGTAAGTCTCTATAATATTATAACTCCAATGCACACTCCTTTGCATGTCCTTTTTGACATGCATGCTCTTCTTGCATGTCCTTTTTGACACATTGCACTTTGCATGCAACATACTAGTTCCCTAAAGAAACTCTTAAAAACATTCAAGGCACCTTGTTTGAACAATCTCATGGACACATAATAATTTCTTCTTTGCACCTAGGCACAAACCTATTCCACAAATTATGATTTGTTGATTATTCATCCATCATTGTCCACTATTCATCCTTTTAAAACAATTGTAATTTTCAAACCTTACCATATCCTATGACATATTAATATACTAAACCTTTAATATATTAATATAAATACATTTGTGTGTGTGTCTACCCCTTGTGCCTTGGTAGCTTTGGCACAATTTATATTATTTTTAGAAAATTTCTTAAAGTGATTTTTTAAAATAAAAAATGAAAAATCTTTTGAAAATTTTGAATTTCTTTTTTTGAATTTCAAAATTGAATGTTAAAAATAAATAAATTAATTAATTGACAGACATGTGCCAAAGCAACCAAGGTACTATGGTAGTTGAGAAATCATTTATTCATGTTAATTATTAAAATTCTGAAGGAAAATAATTTTCTGACTTATTTACAAGTTACTTAGCTACCTAGCTAACCTAATTAATGGGTACCCAAATCAAGCAAAATTACCTATTTAAGAAATAATTTTAATTTCAAAATAATTTCAATAATTTTAATTTTAATTAACAATCCATCCTTGGTGAATTATAAGAACATTCTTTCCTTAGAAATTTTCACTTTGGGCCCTTTTTCTTTTAGTCTTCCCCCCCACACATTGATTGCAAAAGAAACCAAAGATATGGGAAAAATACCTCCAATGCTGACTTGTAACACTCTGCCCGGGACCTAAGGTGCTAACTGCCCACCTGCCCACCTGCCCAAGACCTGAAGCACCCATCCTCAAAATGGAAATATATTGAGGGAAAATAGTTTGTAGTATGTTTTGTTATTTTTTTAGTTTCTATATCACAAGGTTGCATTTTACAATAGATTTTTTTTTTGTCCCAAAATTTTATTTTTTGAGATTGTTAGAATTTCAGATATTCAAAATTGTGTGTCAAATATAATATTTTGGCTATTTTGAAAAAAAAAAATTCAAAAAAAAATCGGACTTTTTTCCTAGAAATTATTCTCCACTTTTGTGAAATCAATAAATTGGGGGAAAAAAAGGCAAAGAATCTGATATTACATTAAAATAAAATAAAATAGTCATGTTATGTCAAAATAAAAATAGATTGTAATCTCAATTTTCAATTGTAAGATATTATATCACAAGTTGGTATTTCATTTATTTGAAACCCTAAAATACATTGTGGGTACACATGATTTTCATTTTATTGCCAAGATGGATATTGCATGTACCTATATATATAGGTTATTTTATTTTTTGCAACCCTAAAATATGCATGGGGGTTATAAAACCATAATGTGATAAATAATTGCAAAATAAAATAAAATGGGCAACTTATTATTATAAACAAATCATACAGAATTTTGATTAAAAACAATTCCACTTACCATAGAACAAACAAACTTAGGAAAAAATAAAATACCTGGTTGGTCCAAATTGACTCTATTATATAAGTCCCCAGAAAATTATTTCTAACTAATTGCAAATCTGAAATTAAATAGCAGCCCCCCCCCCCCCCCCCCCCCCCCCAAGGGTTTTTCTTTGTGCAAGTGCCCACGGGCTGGATCAAAAACTTACTCGGGCAGGAGGAAGGGGCAGGAGGATGCAGCGCGCATATGCGTTTTCCGCTCTTCTGTTGCAAATTTCGCAGTTTGTTGTCGTCGTTGTGGTGCGCGGAGCGCTCGCGAAAGATCCATTTGGACGCAGTGTGCGATTGCGATCGTCTCGGAAAGGTAAAACACGTTTGCATGTATCATGTCTGTGCAGTTTGTTTTCGTTTTAAAAAAAATTCTTGCATGCAAATTGGACATGATCCTTGCTTGAGTATTATGTGTTTTTATTTGCGTAGAGCAGTTTTCCGAACAGTTTGGTGAAGAAATTGGGTTTTTCGTGAGTATTGTTTTGATTATTCTTGCTGGGATTTTGCTTTGCTTTTGGTGAAGGCGCACTGGAACAACAACAACAACAATGGCGGCAGCCGCCATTGTAGTAGGAGATTCAGTTGTTTTGCCATGTGGAGTTTCAGGGTCAAATTGCCGAGTTCCAAGGAGCAGGAAGAGTTCAGGTCAAAAGATGTTCTCCGCATTTGGTGGGCAGCAGCGACTGACAGATACCCCTTTCGTCAACGGCAGCTTTCAGATACTGAGAAATGGCAGCAGGCTCTGCAAGGCAACACCGTTACGAAGTTCAGGTCCTGTTTTGGTTGTGTGCGAAAAAGTTGTCGGCATTGACCTTGGTATGTGATCCGATGTTGATTGCTCCTCCTTAATCCTGCAGGCAGATTCTCTTAATCCACCATTTGTGACAGTTTTGCCCACAGACATCCTGCTGTGATTCTGGACTCAATTCTTCAAGCAGGGTTTAGGGTTTAAGCACTGTGTTTGCTTGTTTAACACCATGATCTTTGTGGACAGGCACAACAAACTCAGCAGTGGCAGCTATGGAGGGGGGACAGCCAACCATTGTAGCAAACAATGAAGGCCAACGAACGACACCCTCGGTATTCTCTCTCACTGTGGTTTGAGTGAAGAAAAATGAACAATTGAACACTTCAAGCACATTGAGGGTACATCAGCTTCTTCCTGCTATCTACAATACAAGTTTCTTTATTTTGAGACAGAACTGCCAGGTGCACATTGTCTTTAAAGGATACCTCTCACAGATTCCAAAGAAGCTGTGTAAGAAGTGTGCAGGAAGTTACCAGTTTCTTTTCAAAGCTCATATGCAGTTGGTGTGGTTTCCTTCTCTTTCTTGTTGGAAAAGGTTGTTGCATACACAAAGAAAGGTGATCGCCTTGTCGGACAAATTGCAAAGCGTCAGGTTGTCACTCTGACCTTCCCTTTCTATATGACTCACTTTATTCCAAATGATGGGTAATGTCAAGAAGAAGGGAAAAGAAACCCACAATCACCTTGCCAGATCTAATACAGGCTCATTGGTGCTGGATTTTGTGATATCATGCGGTCATGTGAGCAGGCAGTGGTGAATCCCCAAAACACCTTCTATTCAGTGAAGCGATTCATAGGGCGGAAGATGAATGAAGTTCAAGATGAGGCTCGCCAGGTGTCCTACAAAGTTGCTGCTGATGAGAATGGCAATGTTAAACTAGATTGTCCAGCTGTTGGTAAACAGTTCTCTCCTGAAGAGGTTTCTGCACAGGTTGGTCCTCTCATCATGAACATGTATAGATAGTCCTGAGAAGTCTTGAGTTACTTTTGTTGTGTGTTGTGTTTTCTGTTCCAGGATGACATATCTAATGCAATCACCAGTCTTGGCATGGTTGTCTCACATTGTGAAGTAGCACTTCCTATGCTAATTTTTTGGATATTTGTCAATGTGCCTAACGAGGCTCCTTTGTGGAATTAAGTGCTCAGGGAATTGGTTTCACAAAACATTGTCCGTTTGTTGACAACATCAAATTGCAAATAGTGGGCTGTTTGCTGATCAGTATCCCGGTGCAGTGAGGTCTCTGGTTCTGTCCCATAACCATAGGTGTCTTTCATGTGTCACCACAGGTTTTGAGAAAGCTAGTTGGTGATGCTTCCAAGTTTCTCAATAATTCGGTTGATAAAGCTGTGATCACAGTTCCTGCATACTTTAATGACAGCCAGCGCCAAGCTACTAAGGATGCTGGTCGCATAGCTGGTGAATACAATTTTTTATTTTTCACATCCATCTTAGTTTGGTTTTGATGGCACTACTCTAGTTGACTTCCAGCTCTTTGTGTGTATTGGTTGTGTAATTTGTGATTGAGTGGATAATGTGAGGGCATATGCTATTTGGAGACTGCACATTAGACATTTCTGGAAATCTGGCACTGGTCAGAATTTGAGGTTAATGGACAATGGAGCTTGCATTCATTTCATTTGCCTTGCCAATCCTTCAAGGATATTCGGCTCTGTGCACTTTTGACAGGGCTGGATGTGCTGAGAATCATCAATGAGCCAACTGCAGCATCTTTAGCATATGGCTTTGACAAGAAGAAGAACGAAACTATACTTGTGTTTGACCTTGGAGGTGGCACTTTTGATGTTTCTGGTACTTGCTTTCCACCCTCTCTTCTGCAACAGAGGCATAGTGGCAATGACTTTCCTGATATCATGTCACAGTGTTGTGGGCAGTCTGGTAAAGGAAAGCATCAGACTCAAACATAGGGACTCAGCTACTTCACACCAAGTAAGGCTATCCTGTGGGTCCCAGTGCAAAATTTCCTTAGCATATTGTGTGCTGATACTGGATAAGTGGTGACAGTGCTGGATGTTGGAGATGGAGTTTTTGAAGTGTTGTCTACAGCAGGTGACACTCACCTTGGTGGTGATGACTTTGATAAGGTTGGCCTTCTCTTGGGTGAAGTATTTTGTCTGCAGGAATGGCGTAAATATCCCTTGTAGTTTTCCAAGGAATTCAATGTGAACTGAAAGGGTCATGAGAGCTGACTCTTGGGCTTTTGTCTGATATGTCCTTGTAAGGCTTCACACAAACTAAGTTTCTTTTTTATGTTTAAAATCTTGTAGCTTCTTGAATGGAATTGTTGGTAGATTGTGTGTGGGCAGCGGATTGTAGACTGGTTGGCTCGGGACTTCAAGGCTAAGGAGGGTGTGGATCTACTCAAGGACAATCAAGCTCTTCAGAGGCTCACTGAAGCTGCAGAGAAAGCTAAGATGGAGCTCTCATCTCTCCCTCAGACTACTATAAGGTGATTGTTTCCACTTGTCTGTATGATGAGATGAGGGCTTTACTTCAACTCCACTTTTGGTGCTGCACATCTATATTCAGCTATCAGGACCAACAGTTCACCAATTTTCATCTCAAGCTGGATGGTTTTTAAATGCTTGGTTGGTCACAGTTGCTTCATGTTTGAAGATTTCTTTGGTCATTGAGAACTATCAGCTCTACACTACCCTCTTTCTGTTCACCCATCTTTATCATCCTGTTATGCGTTTACCAGCCTTTGGGAGTTTTCTTGATGCAAGCAAGGAATAAGCAGGAAGTTGGCATGAATAGATTGATCCAAAAGGAAGGAAAGCTGTTGTGTTGCCAGACATGAGAAGTATTGACTTTCAAGTATGTTTGTTGGAATGTGGTTACAGTTTGCCATTCATAACAGCGACAGCAGAGGGGCCCAAACACATTGATGCAACACTCTCCCGTGCACAATTCGAGGAACTTTCCTCTGATCTTTTTGACAGGCTTCGACCACCAGTACAGAAGGCGCTGGATGATGCCAAAGTGGATTTGAAGAATTTGCAAGAGGTGGTCCTGGTGGGGGGTTCCACCCGCATGCCAGGAGTGCAAAATCTTGTCAAAGAGATGACCAATAAAGAGCCCAATGTCTCTGTTAACCCTGATGAAGTTGTTGCACTCGGTGCTGCCGTGCAGGTACTTGAAAAACTGATTTGTGATACTTTGACTACTGTAGATGCTGAAGATACATTTTGCTTAACTTACATTGCAAAGGACAAGAGGGACAACTAATTGAATTGGTTTTTTTTCCTGCAGGCTGGTGTGCTGTCGGGAGAGGTGGGCAACATTGTGTTGCTTGATGTCAGCCCACTCTCACTGGGTCTTGAAACTTTGGGGGGTGTCATGACCAAAATCATTCCTCGCAACACTACTCTTCCAACATCAAAGAAAGAGGTTCACTTTCTTTCCACCACCTTACTGACCATGGTCGTACATGTTTTGTTTAGTAATAATGCAGGTGCATGCTTGTTGCAGCTTGTATGAATGATAATATTAATTTTTCTGTGTAGCTATATCTCTTGATGTGGTAGCCCAACATCATGACTGTGACTTCCTCTTGCTTCTGAGATGTGACAGAAACTCACGATTCAGATTTTTGTATATTCTTTGCCTGAATTTTGAGCAGGTTGTTATATACTTATTTACACTCACAGTTGGGAGGTGATGAAGTTAGTTTGAAGTAAACACAGTTAGCCAAAGCCTATGGTTTGCCTGAATTTTGAGCAGATTTTGTTATGTACTTATTTACACACACTGTTGGGAGCTGATGAAGTCTGTGTGAAGTAAAGGGAGTTAGTTATGATTAAAGAAATGGTCTGATACTTTGTGAGTTACACTCATGAGGGTTATGATTACACCCATTCTTGTGTTCATTTTGGTTTCGCTGGAATGAAAAGAAACAATAGTTACCTTCAAAGTGTTCTTATGGAGTTTTCTCCACAATCTCTTAGATGTAATCTAGGTGCGGTTATTCTTGGCCAAATTCTTTGAGCACTTGATGTGTTTCCTTGTCCCTAAAGGACTTGCAAGTGCAAAGTTGCATGATAAACACTTTGTCTAAAACTTCAGGTCTTCTCAACAGCAGCTGATGGACAAACAAGTGTAGAGATCAATGTTTTACAGGGTGAGCGTGAGTTTGTGAAAGACAACAAGTCCCTTGGAAGCTTCAGGTACTCTCCTTGAAGCCCAAAAAAGCACATTCTGAGTCCACTAACTGCCAAATGCATTTCATGAAGGAGAGCTAGGTGAAGGATCTCCCTCAAAATGTGTTTGAGTTTTGAAGATCAGGTTGTGCTTTAACATAGCAGGCACTTGGCAATGGCAGGCATCTTTGCTGTTGCCTTTCTTTCTTCAACAGTGTTGGCTTGCTGTTTTTTTCGGTCTTTGGTAACAGTTCATGCCTATTTTTCCAGGTTGGATGGCATTGTGCCTGCACCACGAGGGGTGCCACAGATTGAGGTGACGTTTGACATTGATGCAAATGGGATTCTTTCAGTTTCTGCAACTGACAAGGGCTCTGGGAAGAAGCAGGACATCAAGATCACTGGTGCCTCCACTCTTAACAAGGATGATGTGAGTGACTATGGACTCTCCCTGAGATCCTTTGCATCTGTGGTAAAGCTTTGTGGATTGTTAGTCACATGAAAAATCTCTTGGATTTTGGGTGCAGAAAATGTAAGAGCTGCTATGTTGGTATTGGTTCAATGTGCAGGTGGATCGGATGGTTAGAGAAGCTGAGAGAAATGCTGAAGAAGACAAGAAGCAAAGAGAGGCAGTTGATATGAAGAACCAGGTAACTACAATCCTCACTTTCCAAGACTGTACTTTGAACCTCTTGAGAGATTGAGAAGTAGAGATGCTGATATCATAGTCACAGCAAGCACAAAAACTTATGCGATAAGGCAAAAATGAAAAGAAGACAATTTCGAAATGTGGAGGGGACAGGAGAAAATACCTTCTCTTGACATCAGGTTATGACATGTACCAGACAATCTCCATTTGCTGATTGCTGTAAACCCTGCAAACTTGTACACCTTTTCGCAGAGTGAGAGCCTGGTGTATCAGGCTGAGAGACAATTGAAGGAGCTAGGTGACAAGGTGCCTGGAGACCTCAAGAGCAGTATTGAATCAAAGATAGCAGATCTTAGGAGTGCTGCACAGGCAGACGATGTTGGCAAAATGAAGCGGACACAGGAAACCCTGCAGCAGGAATTGATAAAAATTGGGCAGTCCATATATGGCAGTGGTGGATCAGGTGTGAGCACTGGAGGTCAAGAACCACAAGCTGGAGCTGCAGCAGGAAGTCGATCATCATCCCATGGTGGTGGATCAGATGAGCCTGATGTTATCGATGCTGATTTCACTGATTCAACTTGAGGAATAGTACATATTACCCATCGATGAAATGCTATAAAGAGATACATTGTACAGATCCATGAGAGAGGAATAGTCCAGTTGGATCGCTGTTTAGATTTCCATATACATACTGATCTGTAAGGAAGCAACTGTGTTGAGATGGTGCTTTTTTTTTTTGTACAGTGTAGTTTCAAGACCTGGTCTGAGGACTAATCAAAGTTTTGGAGGAAGATGCACTAAAGACTGTTGCAGCTTGAAATTGCATCACAATCAACTGCTTGTTGGTTGTTGATCAAGAACAGATCATGGTGAAGTTTTGAAGCCAACTGTGACAATAATGTAGAAATATTTGTACAAACCATAGCAAGAAGTTACTTGTTGCATCAAGAAAAGAATGCAAGTGTCATGCTTGATGAACCTCTTAATGCGTCTGTTTCCTCTGCAATGAATTGTTTATGATACTATGTGAAGTTTGTGCATCTGCTTACTGCCGCACAGATAATCGGAACTGGTATAGCTGGTTCTTTTGGACTTTTTTGTATGGTCATCCCTGGACAACTCCAGAGACAATCCCAGAAACAATTCTGGATGTAATCTGGCAGTTGAGGCCAGAATCCCATAATTAAGGCAATAGAGAAGCTGAGGAGTGCAGTGCAAATGCGGGCAAGGAGGGAGGGAGGAGTGATGGGGTTGTGTGAGTGTACTTGTCAGTCTATAACTGTTTGATGTTTGTAGGATGGTAAATTTTCTTTTCTCTTTTTTTTTGGAAAAGTTTGAGTTGTTTGTTCTCTTTTTGGTGTTTGATTAACGGGAGTCTTTTGATCAAGGTTTGCTCTCATTTTCCACACGTAAGTGCTGAGGAAGACCATGTTAGTTTTTGTTTGGCAGTGTGGCTGAAGCGGGCTGCAGATACTGGTGTCCGTAGTGAAAGCACTTGAGCAATCAGGGCTGTCTGGGATGTATGCAGCTGTGGAGATGGTAAACTGTGAGAATATTGAATGGCAGTGAAAGGAGAGAGATGGGAAGAAATAGCCAGGTCACCCCTGGACTGAAGTAAATAACAAGGTGCATACGTTTGTGTTTGGTGATTGAGACCACCCTCAGATGATTGACATCTGTGCAGGAGTGAAGAGATTGTTAACGCTCCTGCATTATGTGGAATATACTAAATTAATTTATGCTTCGTACGTGCCATATATACTAAATTTGTGCTGCATGATGTGGAAGAAGAAGAAAAGGTGTTTCATTTGTGTCACCAAAGTGAGAAACCAGCTATTGCATTCAGGCTCATCAACACAGCTCCTGGTACTGGTCACTCCAAATAATTAAAAATCTACAGATTTGTGAAGATTGCCACACTTTGACAAAATTCATTTCAGAAAATAGTGATGGGGAGAGCAATCATGGTGAGGGATGCCAACCACTTTCATCATTTTGAGGATGGAGATACCAGTGACACTCACCCCTGAGCATGTTAGAGATGAGAAAGTTACAGTGTGTTCCTCTTCTCTCATGAAAACACCCTCAGAAAAAGTGTCTCAATGTTGTTTATGGGGTCTTCTATCATGATTAATCAATTTCTATTTTCAGCCATTTGAATCTCAGTTTGTGCAAATCAAACACCTAATATATGCCAAAGAATCAGTTTAGATCTCCAAAATCCTATCAAACACTTTGCCCCTTAGATCACCTGCTATTTTGAGACCATTCAATGTAGTGATACACCATCTGTTTGGTCCAGGGGAAGGTTGAATATTTTGTTTTAGTTGACTGTAGCTTCTTGTGGTGCTCGTCGACAGCCCTGCTGAAATTCTGAAAATTCTGTATTTCTGATGAACAGGTCTTGCAAGCAGTCCATGATGCGAATGTGGTGCTTGGACAACATGAAGGCTACAAGGACAACCCCACTTTCGCCAAGGACTTCTCAACATGTACATTTGCTAGTATTAATATACTCATAAGACCTGTTCATCAATCAAATTCTGAAATTCTGAAAATTCTGTAATTCTGAATCAAATTCTCATCTTTCCTGATACATACTCTATAGAGGATTTCAGCACAGGGATTGCCTTCCAACTGTGATAGTAAAAGGGGCTGTGGAGCCTTTCGGTCAACCCTACATGTTGTAGCATGTAGTCACTCAAACAGCTGTTGGTTTGCATGCCTAACCAAACAGTATTCATCTCATGTTTTGATTGTATCATCTGGAGGGTTGCAAATGCTGTTGCCTGCAATTATGACCAAGTGCAGCCAAAAATATGTTTGACAGGTAAGGCAACCTGGTTTGGAAATGAAAGCAACACAGTGAACTGGATCTGTGATACCAACAGCACTATCAAGATGTTATCCCTGAAGCTTATGAGCGTCTTATTCCAGGTCTTATCCTGGACATGTACTCCCTCAATGATCCCACACTATTTATGCCATTTTGTGATTTCACTGCTTTCCTTGCACAACTTTGACAAATTCTGCCATTCCTCTTTTTTCCCTGCTCAAATTTGTTTTGTATTTGGACGTATGCAATCTCAATCCCATCTCCATCTCCTGCTATTCAGCTGATCTTGGAGGGAGAAAATTTTCTTGGTAGGAATTGTATCTCATGTACTGGTGGGTTTCTTGGAGATTGATTGGTGTGAATTGTTGAGTATACAACATGTCATCTATGCTGACATATCTCATTGTCATTGTTAGTCTTCATAGTATTCAGGGAGATAAACAGCACTTTGTGCAGAGGGCTGAGTTGTGGGTAATTTCTTTCCTGTAACATTTTCTTGTGCTTATGGAGTCTTGTGGGTTGATGTAACACTAATTTGGTCAGGCATAGTCAGGATATGGTGTGTGTGCACTGTAGAGAGTTCTCTGCAGGTTGAACATAGGTTTTGCATACAACTTTTGTAGTTGCAAGATGCACTATACTGGTAGCAATTAAAGGTTAGAATTGTGCACACTTGTGGTTGCAATTATGTTGAAGAAAAAAAAAGCCAGTGTCTAGGACTTTCACACTTACTTGAAGTAGGGGATGTATTTTGGGTTTTATCACTCTACTTAGGCAGCATGGGAAATCTTCACCTCTTTTGCATTGGATTGATGAGGCGAATCTGAAGGTAAGTCCCTACAAACAAGGAAGTCAGGGACCTAAAGAAGCAGATGAACTGCTGAATGTGAAAGCTGATTATGTGCGAACAGAGGGTTACATCAAGATTCCTCCCAGTCTGAAGGTATGAGATCAGCCCAAGTTGCTCAACCATCAGGAGAATCATCTCTGGTGTCCATATAAATACAACCACAGTTTGCCACAGACACTTCCTATAATCATATAGTTTGGGAAAGAATTCACAACTTCGAGCATAAGAAGAGGACCTAGTTGTTGTCATGGAGCCAGTAGACAGTGACTTGGAGAGAAATAGTAGGCAAGTCAAGGATCTTACATTGAGTTGAAACTTGAAAGTGTGGAGATGAAAGGGTCTTGGTTTATATTTTGCAATATGTAAATTGGTGCACATTTGACACATGCAAATAATATGTTGTCGCAAGTTGTACTTTATTTGATCAGACAGATGTGAGCAGTGAAGAGATTGGGAATCTAAATCAGTTAAGCACTGCATCAAGGAGTGGTTTGCAACCTTCAAGACCTGTAACTTTTGGGTTATATGTTAGTGGATTTTGGAAATTGCTCAGGCAGCTCAAGTTACGCATCTGCACCTGCCTGTGCAGGTGTTCCATCGGATGGCAAAGACTGTCTGCTTTTACACCACATTCTTTTGGAGCAGGCTCTGTTCTCCATGAGGAGGTTTCAGGTTTCTTCATTTCAGGATTTTTTTCTCCCCAGCTCTTGTTGCCGCCATTGAAGTGTATCGATGCCACCCTTTCATGTCCTACAAAGGGAAATATCAAGGTGTCTTCCCATAGCATCAACATAGGCCCGGGGTTGGATTTCCATCGAAGATCATAATTGAATCCAATCCACATTCCTCACCCGATGGAGAACTGCAACCTTTCCAAGTTACTTGAGATCCCTCTATCTCTTAGGGTATGCCATCCTATGAGCCATCATCATTGACATTTCCAACAATATGTGATGGTCGTGTGACCATACCAAAGAGCAAATAAGCTGACTCAATAGCATTCTGCAAGTCAAACCTAACTTTGCAGCCCTAGGAGAACAAGCAGTTGCGAGAACTCAGGCCAAGCTGGCAGAGGGTGCTGGTGGAACCATTGCTGCTTTTGATGCATGGACTAGACATTGAACTGAGAATGGAGCAATTTAGTACTACATTTCTAAGTCTCGTGGATCCAAATGTAACTGACCAATGGACCTTGGCTCAACTAAGGAACAGATGTTACTGAGGTTTCAGGTGAAAAGTGGATATGGTCATGCCTGTTCTACTATTTTGTGGTCAAGGAATTTTCTCTTGGCCTCAATCCTAAGTTTCTGTATGAATTAACAATGAATGAATTGGAACCCAACATGATATTTTCAATGTCTATTCAGCGCTCTGTTTCTTTTTTTTGCTTGGAAAATCCATGTCACTAGGTTGTAAGACATTCCTCCAGATTGGCAAGTCAACTGCTCTAGATGCCCAAAAACGAAATGAAACTATGTGAATTTTGTTCATCTGCTTACTATTGCACAGAATAGGTGAGATTGCATCCTAATGTTAACAGTTGCATCTGCACTTTCTTGAGGTTTTTTCCCTGTGGGTTTCCTTGGGGTTTCTAAAATACTTCCATTCACTTCTTCTGTGTTCACATGCCCAAAATCATGCATATGACTCATCCCATCTGCAGTCCAATGATGACTGCATTATCCTGCAAGAAAGCACTTGCACAAGTGTTGATGGGTAGAGTTGTTGGTTTCCAATCATTTGCTTCCTTTGTCAAGTCATTAATGTTGGGGCAACTATATAACTGGTCAAAAAAAATTGTACTATAGACAAACTAAGTCCCCCTATTTCACCCCTTTTGGAGCCTGCGATAAGTGGGTGAAGAAAAATACATTTGCCCTTGTAACGGACATTCCCTTCCATCCCTTCTTGTTCTCCACAGAGGCAGTGCTTCCTGATGTTTATTTCTCCCAAAAGAGTTCAGCAATCATTCCCTCAGTGAAAAGAAGTTTTTCTCCCTCAAAACTGAATGTAACCTATAATCTACACTCTCCCTAAATCTGTCTGTAATTCTGACTCTGACCAGTTCTGTTCTGCCCTTCAAGTAGAGCAGATCTGGTGGGTGCAGTTGGGTCTACTGTGGTAGCCGACAAATGTGGGTTGTTAGGCCAGTATAAGTGTCCCCATTGATGTGAGTCCTTCCCCTGTGAAGTTTTTGACTGTTCCTCCACGCAATTATTACCCTTCCGCTCTGAGTTGAAACAACATACTTCCTTCTGGACATGTTGGAAAAACAAATCTGCATGACCAGGGCCATTTCCATTGTCTCCAATTGCCTGGTAGGTCATGGCTGTGTCTGGTTCTTTACTGTATGTCACAGTAGGCCCTTGTTGCAAGTTAGAATTGTGGAGTGAAGTAGCTTTCATTGAGCAAAGACTGGCATCAATCAATGCCCCATTCCCACTATCCTCATGAAATAAATCATCATCACTGCTATCATCATCACTCTCACTATCGAAGAGCTCCGTCTCATCATCATCACTATCTATTTTCTCACCTCTACGTCGGTTTTGAATGGCACGCCGCCGCAACACAAAGACGTTGAAGTAGTAGCTCACAAGATCAGAAGTGCTCCTACCTGGGAAAGCATTTGGGATCTCATCCCAGAAATTTTTGTTCAGTGATGGTGGATTTAAGCGAACAAGTGCTTTGAACATTTTTTCTTCTTTTCTTGTCCAATTGGTTGCCACACCCTCACCAACTTGGTCAAATCCCCAAAGTTGGAAGGCCCGCCCAAGCTCTCCCTTGAGATGTTGCCGACCTGTTTCAACATGCAGTCTTACACATTCCAGTGATCCAGGACGAGGACACAAACAGGTTGGTTCCCTTCCACGGCCATCCCTGGATTTATTGACCATCTGTTCACCGCCAGAAGGGGGCCAGACTCTGGACCCAAGCCATCTGGAAGAGTCACTGCTTTCTTCATCACTGCTTTGGGTTTCATCATCTCTACCTATCTTTGCCTGCACTCTCTTGCCTGTACAGTGCTTCTTGTCTTGAGAACTCCATGGTTTTACGAAGGCCTGGAAATCTGACCCTACTGGAACTCTCTTGGTGCGGGGTTGGTGGTCAGGAAAGGGTGATTGTGACCCATAATGAGCTAATCGCTCCCGTGTAGTTCGTAATTTCTCCTTTGGCTGAGGTTCTCCTTGAGCTGGATCCTCATAATACACAGCTGGTGAAGGCAACTGCCTGGCCTGGAAGACAGGTCCCAAGAAGAAAAGAAAGCTTGTGAGAAGAATTGTACTATAGCATAATGCTTCAGAAAGTGTAGACAGTTGGACGTTGACTCAGGAATAGAAATTAGAGACCAGAACATGATTTCAGCTAGCACTCAAGGAATATCCACCAAAATGGCATGTGTAGTGATAATTAAAAAACCAAAACACTCAATTGGTGGCTGAACTGGAGTTGAAACCTGTCCCTAACAAATGATCCCACAACCTGAGAAGCTGAAATTTCCTGTGGTAGAGAACCCTGCTAAAGAATACCTTTGACATGAAGTACCAACAACTGACACAATCCACTTGCTATGCTGACATGAAAATCTTGTGAATCTTGAAAGGACTTCACAACTTCTCACTCTGCAAAATTACAGGAAAATTAAACTGTAGTGTGGGCAGGTTTATCAATGACCTGTATTGGGACCCCATCAGCAGTTCGCAGTTCTTCCCTCCTCATCCACAGGACCGAACGCACTCTCCGTGCCAAAGATCGGAAAAACTGTTCTTGGCTTGACATACCACTCTGGCGATATTGAGAAGTATCAAGACCTACTGCTGTGTCTTTTAACCAGCCTATCATCCCAACAAGAGACTTCTCATGTAATGACATAACCTCAGCGCTCTGGCCCCTGCAATCATGTTGGGTCACAGTGCTGCTAATTTGGTTAGGCCCTGCATGATTTCTTCCATCTCTGCTAAGAGCTTGCCTCCCCATGTACTCCTCTGATGAGTTCTCTTCATAATTTTCCTTCCTTTCAGTATGTGATGCAAGCTCCAAAGTATAAGGAGCACTGGGTTCCCCTGTGCCAGCAAGGGTTTGCACACCTAAAAACCTTGCAGCATCATTTGTTGCCACATACTTGGCATAGACCAATTTCACACCTGGTCCACAATCTCTCCCAAGCCCTAGAGAGTCTGAGATAGTAGCCCATGATCCACAATCTGTGACTTTTTTGTATCCACCCATAATGTTCACCCATCTGTACAGTGAAAGAAGGTTGACTTCCTTCTCACCCATTCGGACAAGCAATGGTCTTCCCATGCTCAATGGTTGTGCTTCAAGACTTCTCTTGATGATTTGCATGTATGAGGCACTATTGACATGACCTGCCTCGGTTCCTGAGCTGTGGTTACCCCTATTTTCCTCCCTGTCATGCTCAACAGTCTTCTCAACCTGTGCAATTCCACCTTCCTGCACCTGAGTTTCCATTTGTCCTCCATCTCTTGCCCTCTCCATTAGGTGCTTGGGAACCAATTCTCCCACTACCAAAGGTTGTGAACAACCTACGACTGCAGGAAAGCTTGACTGTCTCCTAGACACATTCAATGCCCTGTCAAGCGCACTTTCTTGAGCCCATAAGTTGGAAGATGCTTCATGGGCTGCCATGTGACATCTGATACCAGATTGCAGACCTTTATGACCTGTATGACCTTGCATGTCACTATGCCAGGACTCCATACAACCTACAGTTCCACCCCCATCTGGAACACAGTGAAAACAAAACTAGGCTTCAGTGTTCACAGTAACTCTACACCATGATTGACTAAAGAACAAAATAAGTGAGAGGCACAAAGTAAGGGAGAATTTGAATACTGGAGTCATGTTGAGGATTTTCCTGGCATGTTGGACACTATTAGTACATTTAAAATTGAAGCTTAAAAAAGATGCAGATAGAATCATCTGATGACACCGCTTTTTCATGGCCCTAAAATTCACATACATAGGCACACCATGAGATCCAGATCAGAACCACATTGTCAGAATGGAAGATGAGAGCATTTTGTAAGATAAACATTCGTGAGAGGATGTACCTGGCCTGTCACTTCCTGATCCTTTTGATGACTGCAAAGCAGGAGTGTCAAGATGCAACACATCACAGGTGACTTGCTGCACACTGTTGATCACTACAGGTGCCTGGATTGAGATAACTCTGGTGGAAGCATCCCTGGTAGGAGCTTGCTGATCAGCAGCAGACTGCCGGAGGTACTTAAGAGGTTGCGATGAAATAGAATGCTCAAGTGGGCGCTTACATTCACCATTCATTTTGTTCTGCACAAGCTACCCTTATACATCCACCTGTAGCTACAAATTAAAACTGCAGCAAGTAAGAACCCGAGCATGACTTAAAAAATCAACATAGACAGACATGTCTGAACTACAACTCATAAGAATTTGGGTATCACACCTCTCTATTTTGTTTGCACTTAGTATAGTCTAAGAGCTAACGTCTGTTTGTAACAGACTGAATAATGGATTTGTTTTTCCAAATCATGACCACAGGCCTACAGCCTTGCATGGCATCTAATCCTGGCCCTCATGACCATCTGAGCTCCCCAAAACACGCACACAACTACACTCAGATTGATTGCACCCCCTGGGCAAGGGCTGGAAAAGAAGTATCAAACCCAACCTGGAAGCAGAGAGGGTGTTGGTGGCTGTGCATACAATTAGGTCCTTGCTTTCTGGGGCTAGACCTACTCATGGTCAGATATCTGAATGCCCAAGTATTTTCCCACAGTTTGAGATCCCATGGATAGCAAACTTTATTTACAATCTCACCAATCAATTTCTCCACTCTGAGATTACCACCTTAATATGCACATAACAAGGTTGGAAACCGCAACCCTACACAGGGCAGCACGAGGTGTACCAAGAGGCTATTGGGTACAACATTGGTATATTACAATCATATGGTACTATTTATTTACAACAGTTTTGATTGGACCAATGAGCATCTGAATACACAAGCATTTGAAAAGAAAAATAAACAAGAGGATTGTTGATTTGAAGCTACATCGTAGGAGGCTGCAAATTTCAAGGTTGCTGATTAACTGGAAGAGCAAGCCATAGCACACACGAAGTTGACACACCAGATCAGCCCTATGTACAGGTCTCAAAACTTTGTAGCTTTCTATGCCTGCACATGAACTGTAAGATTGTAAAAGGTTTGGCAACTCCCCAGATGATGATGATGATGATGATGATGAACACATCATGTATGACTGGAAATCATAGATTGAAACCTGACACATAAGAACTGACATGTGTGGACTATGTTGTAATCTTTTACGTCTTGTAACAGGGACACAGTAACTGCTCAAATCTTCCACAGTGAACTTGGAAAAGCCCCTTGGTTTCCACAGTTAGGATATAAAGAGTTTGACTGGACTGGACATCTGTTAGTGACTGGTAAGGAGGGTATAGAAAGAGAGAGTATGTGCAATGTTGACTTCTAGAGCTTGAGGAAGATGGGACACTTTGTAACAGCCATAAGTAAGTGGAGGAGCAACATGGTTGGTTTGTTTTGCCCCTCAAATCTTCCTCTGAGGTTTTGATTTGGGAAGCCCCCTAGAGGTAGGTTTCCCACGATCTGGAGGACAGACTGGCTGATGCTGCAGCCCTGCTTACACCACCACCAGTTGCAGAGGGGCCCAAGAAACCAGAGCTGCCGGCTTGATTCTTGACTCCGATGATATACTGATCTCTCTAAATAGCATGCACAACCATTTTGGGGGGGGGAGGAGAAATTGGAACCTATAACTAACAGCTTGCACGATGGTCGGCCCTACAACTCCAGTAGGGATGGGTTCTACCTACCTAGAGTATGCACTATGCACCTGGGGCATGGAAAAACGATACCACAGAGTTATATGCAAAAAACAAAAACCAAAAAAAAAAACCATGGCAACAACAGGAGAGAGATGAGAGACACAGAGAAAAATAGAGAAAGATCGAAGCAACTCACATGCCATGCAGACAGGGGAGCAGAAATGGGGGGAGGGGTGAAACAACGGCAGGGGGAACCAGAATTGAAACGGCGATGCTACTCCCGAGGGGCTCCTCCCCGCATCATCATCATCATCATCGCTTGCGCCTCTCTCTCTCCGCTTTAGGGCTCCATACCACCGGAACCCTAAATCCTTGAGACCCTGCTGTGAAACCCCAATCCAAACCAAACCAAAAACAAGTCCTAACCAGAAAAACTCGATGAAGGAAGGAACGAAAAAAAAGGGGACAAAACAGGAAAAAAAAATTAAAAAATTAAAAAATAAAAAATAAAAAATATATACACAAGAAGAAAAACAAAGAACAAGAAGCAAAAACAAGAAGAACAAGACGACGATGACGACGAAGAACTTGAAGAAGGAAGAGGATTGCAAAAGGGTGATTGATGAAATGAATGCTTCGGAAGGTCCTTATGATGATGCAAATCGGTGATGCTGGTAATGATGGCGAGGCCGACGACGATGAGGAGGATGATGAGAAGAGATGAAGGAGATGAAGAAAGAATGAAAGAAAGAAAGAAAGAAAAAGAAGAAGAAGAAGAAGAAGATTGTACTTAGTTGAAAGAAGATTTTCCTACTTATTTAGTTCCTCATGTTTAAACCTACAATTTTTTTTTCATTTATTATTATTTATTTATTTATTTTTCTACCAACTAAGGACCCATTGTAAACCTAACTAGGTGATTCTTGTTTTTTATTTTTTCCCATCTAAATCAGAATTATAGGGTCCTTAAAATTTTAATTAAATATAGGTTTATAATTGCATCATTCTTATTTTTTAAACTTTTTTTTAAAAAAAATCCAACAAACAAACAACTACCCAAAACCTTAATTTAGAAAACAAAAATTTGTCCATATTTTTATCTTAATGTATTCGAAGTGGGGGTTTTTTTTATAGTTTTCTTATTTTGAAAATTTCCAAAATTTTAGCAAAATTAGTAAAATTTACACTAGAACTTTTTTTTAAAACATTTTCCCAAAAAAATTCCCCTTCTTTTTTTTCTTTTTTTTTTTTTTGTCCAAAACAAAATCACTAATACAGAGAGGACAGATTTATAAAGAGCTGAGAATTACCCCTCCCTTAGGCTACCTTTGTTTTTAAGGTCCCATACGGACTACTAGGCTGTCCTTACATGATATTGTAAGGTCCCGAAACAGGCTGTCACCAAATTATGACAGGTCTTTTGAAGTACAGGAGAAGGTCTATCTACGTTTGGAACTTTCTAGAACTGTTGGTTTTCTGCTTATCCCCACCAGTCCTTGTCTAGGGCCTTACTACACGCTTCTGTAAGGTCCCATACAGGCTGTCATCAAAAAAGGACAAGGATTTTAAGTAAGCAAAGGGTCTGTTTCAGACGGTTTCTAGAATTTGTTAGTTTCTGCTTATGGGTTCCTAAACAAGTCCCTGCCAGTCCCTGTCTAGGGCCTTACAAGCTTCTGTAAGGTCCTCCCATACAGGCTGTCATCAAAATACGACAGCATTTTATAGTAGGCGAAGGGTCTATTTCAGACTGTTTCTAGAATTTCTGGGCCTATAAGGGTAGGTAACTAGACCCTTCTCTTATGCCAAACTGCCTTTTACACAACATTTTTGTAACTATGGGATATTATTTGTTTATTTTTGTATTTTTATTTTTATTTTATTTTAATTATTTTTTATTTTATTTTTTCAGTTTTGTTAGAAAAGGGGGGGGGGGTTGGTTTCAGATGGGATGCTCTTTTTCATGTTGGGTGCATGTGTGAAACTGAGAAGAAAAGAGGGTTGTCAGGGGAATCTTGGGAATTTGATTGGTTCTCCTTTAGTTTGGTGGCTAGATAAGATTTAGGGTTAGGGTTCTCCAAGGCCAAATTCTATGGAATGGGTCCAATAGGTAGGTAGGTAGGTAGGTAGGTAGTATCGTGTATGATGTGGTTGTTTGTTCACCACGGAATAATGAGTATTTTGCACTATTGGCCCTAGAGATTAGAAGGAAAGTTTAAGGGGTGTGGGCCCTTATTCCCGTAATGCCCTTGCCCTTGTGCTTTTTTACCCTAGACTTTTAATTAACAAATGTAATTGAACATGGCTTTAACACCGACAATAATGTGTTGAAACAAAAATTGCAAGCAAAAAACTCATCCTATGGAATTATGTTATGTGTGGTTTGATGCAAGCTACAACCCTTCATTTTTATCTCCAGGAAGTATTAGAAGCTTAAGTTTTGACCATCTACATATTCGAACCCCCTTGCAACTCAGTTCAGTTGTGGATGGAACATGGAACCCCAACTGAGTTAAACATTGGGTTTCACCTTGGTATCCAAATCCTTGATCCGAGGAAAGATTGTTCCTTAGATGAAGAAAGCCCTTAGTGTAAAGTGCCACTTTTGCTGTGTTTTCAAGGGACATATAAAACTCATCAAAATTTAAATTGTGTATAGAGGATGATTTTATTTCATAACATTGTGCATTAGTACTTTTAAGGATTTTGTAAGGTTCCCATCAAACTATCGTGATATTACATAGTACCTTATAGAATACGTCCTTTCACTTTTGCATCATCAAAGGTGCATGTGTTGATCTTCCACCATATCTATATTTTCATTATTGATATGTTTCATATTTCCCTCATGTTAAACACACAAAATGAGACATACAAATCCTTTGAATGTCATTTAAGTAATCCATTCCTTTTGGAATCATGCAATCAAAGATTGTTGTCGTTGGTTTTTGTTATATAAATTTATTACAAGTTCACAACCCATCCCAACATTTTGTCTAATGTACATCCACCAACGCATCTTTGCCACCTAATGATGCGCTTTCATTAGTTCAAAATGAATTTTAAAAAGCACAAAAATGGTCACGATTAATGAAAAATGACTTTTCTACACCATGTAATGTATTGACTTTAAAACATATTTGTGTAAAAATCTACATGACAATAACATAGTTGATTCATCGTGTTATGAAAATCTACTTTGTTTTTGTGGTCACACCGACAATATTTGCATGTTAAGCAACTACATTTATTCATTCTGCACATCGGTGAACCTTTTATGCCCACAACTCTCTCAAGGACTTTTGACTTAAAAAAGACATCGTCCATATGAATAGACCCGGGGGAAGGTTTTCCTAAACAATTCACACCGCATAGTGACTGAGAGTTCAGCTTGTCACCTTCTTCTTCCCTCAGTCTTTTGCATATTTCAAACATCTCCCGACAATCTAACATTGGCTCTGTGATAACTAACACTATTGGAACTTCTGTTGCTTCACAGATCAGATTGACTGAAAATGGTAGCAAACATTCACTTCAGAAGCTCCAAAGGTTGCACGAGAACATTTGGAGTCGACAACACACCCAATAATGCAGATTAAAAGAAAGCCTCAGATTCCACGCCTTTCTTCACAGTGTCCAGCAAGAAAATATGAATCAAAGTTCATCCTTAGGCAACTCAGAACTCAGATCACTCTCAGGAGAACCTACAATAACCACTTCTTGAGCGGAATTTATTTGCAGTTGACCCTCATCCAAGTTTTCCCCATTCATGGTGGTGATATCAGTTGCTTGGGCTGCATTCTCCTCATTTCTGTCTTTCCCCTTCAAGGAGGAGGATGGAAAAGTTGCAAAAGCTGAGCTTGTATCCTTCTCAAGAGCAGCATGAACCTCTCCAGTGGGTTCAATCTTCCCCTGGTCCTCTTCTCCTGATTGTGACTTCAAACTGGTGATCTCAGCATTTTGAGCTGCTCCTTTCTTACTTCTTGCCTCCTCCTTTAAGGAAACAAATGGAATAGCTGCATTTTCTTTCACAAACTGCAGCAGTCCTTTGAAGCTGGGTCGCTCAGGTGCCACTATCTGCAGTTCGTCATCTCAACATCAGCAATTCATCACTATTGATACAGAATACATGAACTGCACAACTGAGACTTTGAAGGAGCATACAAGGACCAGTGGCAGGACAAAGATAGACAGCCAAGATGGAGAAAGGTGAAGGAACACAGTTGTTGCTCTCACAGGAACGCTGCTCTTCCTGGCTGGGAAGAAAAGAAGTGATGGAAAACTGAGCACCTCCTGCAATTTCAATAAGGCAACATACATCAAAGCCAATCTACTAACTTCACAGCAAACTAGGTAGGGAGATAAACAACTAGCTCCAGTAGACAACAAGAAAGATAGTAGAAGCATACCTTGAGCAAGGGATGCTCATTAGCAGAGGCATCGATTCTTGCCAACACCAAAGAGGGAACTCCTTCTACATATCGTGCCAGTTTCTCAAAAGTCCGATTCACCTTCTCACATGCCACACACCATGGTGTATACACCTGCTCCACACACACACCATACATCCACACTGTTTTATTAAATTCCTCCAACAGAGCTGAATGATGTTGACGACATTGCACTTCATAGTGCAAGGACTGTGGGTGAACAGCTTGACTGGAGGATAGGTTCCACTTATAAGGCCACAATTTGACAAGATTGGGTCCATTCACAGCTTTGAAGAATCTCTAGCACATGTCAACAACAGTGTCCATGGAAGCTGGAGAGGTGGAAAGCTTACTTGTAAAAACACATCTTTTGTTTCATCGAGCACGATCAAGTCAAATGTCTTTCCCACTATGGTCCTGACCAGTCCTACATTCTGCAGGGTGCACAAAAAGTTCAATCAGAAAGATGGAGGCAAAAAAATTGACCACACCAGGAACTGACCCCAATAGAAGCTTTTTGGAACACTACTGGTATACATGCCCACTATATGAATGGATGCTCATGTGAAACAAAGTACTCAACTGAGCTTTAGATTCAAAACTTCCAATTTGTTTGCCAGTAAATAGCACAATCAAATCTCTGCATGCTTGTTAATGCCCTTCTTTTACTTCTTCACAATAACTGTAATGCTCACAAAATATATACCTCTGTTGGCACTGGTTGAGATTTGTAGTATAAAGGTAGCTTTCCTTCAAGAAAATCAGCTGCAAATGCCTGTAAATACGCAGATGGAACAATATGGCAATCAAAATACAATTACAACTGTATCACTGCATACACCCTTCATGGTTTCAACGTGCCCTGTATTTCAAAAAATTGATTACAGGAGAATTCAGATGCACCCTAGCAGGCTCTCACAAAGGTCCCATTATGCCAGCATCCTGAGCAGATTTTCGAGCTTAGTAAATTCAACAACACAGAGACCGCATTCACGTCTACAATTCATGTGACCTGAGTATGAAGAGATAATCAATGCTTAGACTTCACCTTTAAGCTGTGCAATGTAATTTCTGAATCCAAGAGGTACCTAGAGCCATCCTCATTGTGAAAACCTGCAACCTATCAACAAACCAAACAACAATGCCATCATAAGCAATAGTACTGGACAAGCCAGACATCCTGAATGGAACAGAGACTCCACACAATTACTGATGGACTATCCCCACCTGCATTGTTTGCCTCTCTTAATCTGCAAATTTGAAACCTGTAACAGTCTCTTGTGAGTAAGCTTTCTTACAAGAGTATAGAATAGTGCAGACTTTCTGTGCACATCTCAGGAATGACAGGGAACCATGAAAGTGCACTGATTGTGCCTAGAATGGATAAGTCCACAGAAAACTACAATACACACTGGTGGTGTCTATCATATTATTGCCAGAGGTTCAGAGCATGATCGATATCCTTCATGGTTCCTCTCTACGGTTCACACTACATTTTAACTCCCAACCACTGCAAACCCATTGATAAGCTTCTGCAAGCACAGCCCTGGGAACTCCCTAATGAAATAGATTAGTCTGATACATTTGTTGGCCCACCTAGCTACTGAGCTTCCAAACATCCATAACTTCTCTAGACAACTGTGTGCTTGCAATCACAATAGAAGGACAGCTGCACTAATCAGCCAAGTTCCTGGGGTCATGACCCAACTTACAGCTGGTTTGTCTGTTTGCAGACCATAGACAGCAAGCATGGGCCTGGAAAAGTCTTCATCCGATAAGTCCACCACCAGAAACATAACCTGTAGGGATCATGAACAGTTCCATCACATGCACTCCCCAACACACAGAATGATGATCACTCAAGTAATGTAATGTGCTAGGCAAATCTTAAAGCAACCCAATGAACACCAGAAGGTGACATCATTCCTCCAGTGATCAAATCTTTAATTCTTGCATCTGCCTTGTAGCTGAAACATCCACAAAGAGCCTGTGAAGAATGAAAGTGGGACTAATGGACCAGTCCAGTCAACTACAACTTGTGGAACAAGTTGAGGACCAGGCTCTACAACAAAATGGATTATGTGTGATAAGTTCAGCAGGGAAAAACCTTGCCATTGAAGTCTTTAGCTACAGCCTGGTAGAGATCTCTCAAAGTTTCATAATCCTTTGATTCAGCAAACAGTAAAACCTACATCACCAACAGACCATTTCATTATTCACGTGTCAGAAGAGAAACTCCCAATCTCTGATGAGGTAGGACATATGAACCTGGATATCCGTGGTATTCCCCATATGCTGCATCACTCAGTAAGTATAATTTACAACAAAGAACACGTGACTAGCCTGTGCAAAACTCAAGTGTTTCAGTTTATTTGCCCATGCAGCAACAGACACATGCAAAGAAGAGGTGATTTCTACAACCATCACATTGGGGGAGATTGAGCAATGAACCAAATGAAATGAGTAATTCTGGAATTAGATGTACATGGTGCTTGATGGGACTTGAGTAAACTCTGCGAGCAGTGGTTGAATTCAAGCAGGACACGAGTGGGTGCTTGTTCAACTCCACAAAGGACAAAATCTCTGATTCAGAATAGTGGCCACCTACACCACCTCACCAAACCTCACAATGAGAGAGACCTTTGTACACTGCAAGATTTGGCACAAAGACCAATATCTCCACCCAACACGTGGTAAGAGAAAACATGGTAATGAAAGCCAATAGAATATGTACCAAAAGCAACAAAGTTCACAGCCTGTGGCTTGCGCAATGCAATAAATGGTGGCTTCAGAAAGAGTTGCACAATGTCTGCATTTGTGGTTTGCAAAAACTCTGTTCCTTCTTCTGCAATAGCCGCTGCAATGAACTCTTCATACTCCAGCCCCTGCAAATAAAATCATCAAAGATAAATCTTCACCATGGTCCATGACAAAATGGATCATGTGTGATGAGTTCAGCATGGCAGATCTCAAGATCATGATCATTCTCAGAGTAGCTCCTCAGGCAGCCCACCAGCCAAGAAGAAGCTCAAACCTCAAGGATTGACTACATCCATATACTCTGGATGAAAGACCTTTGAATTGACTACTCTATTTGAAGCACAAAACATAGGACCATGCATCAAAAGATAGGGATTTTTTTCCTACCTCAAACTTCTCAAAGTAGCTGATAACAACAGCCACATTCTTGTTCAAAAAAGCTTCAGCCTCTGCCTTGGTTGAGATGGTGGTTGCAGCAAACCCTGTCCTTTTGCGCACCCAATTCACCATCTCCTCCCTGCAGCACCACTGCTGTAATCTTTCAGGGTTCTCCCTGGCCATCATCATCAAGGTCTTAAAGAGATTGGGTTTCCTACTACACAAATCCGCGGATTTACTTAGTAAGTCTAGAGATCTTTCATTCTTTCTTACTTACCCAGAGCAATGCTGCTAACCCTGAGAGAGAGAAACATAGAAAGAAAAGCAACCAAACCTGGAGTGGCCAGAAGTGTAGCGCTGGAACGTGCCATTTGTGAAGAAGAGAAGAGCAGGGAAGCCTTTGATGCTGTACTGAGAAGCAGTACTGGGGTTATTGATAGCATCAAGCTTGGCAAACACTACTGTGCTCCCACTCTCGGCAAGGAGTCTGGAAACCAGAGCAAAATCTTCCATCAATGCGGAGCTGCGCGTACACCATGGTGCATATCCGAGCAAGAACACATACTCGTGGGATCCTAGCACCTTGTCCGCAGTCCGATCGTTGATATCCATCAACAGCGCTCGCCCAAAGACTGGAGCTGCTGTTCCAGTACTCCCTTCCTCCTCATCCTCCAAGTCTTCCAAGTCTTCCAAATCCTCCAAATCCTCGCCTTCAACATCCTCCTCATCAGCTGCTGCTGCTGATTCCCCTTGGATCTCAGAAGCCACCAAAGTTGCCAGGAGGAGCAAAACGAGGAGGAGGAAAAAAATGCTACACCAACGGCGACGAAAAGAAGAAGAACAACAACAAGGGACCACCACTGCACTCATCTCGTGAGCAGCCCGCCACCACCCACACTTTCAAACACAGAAGCTGGAAAAACAAGAGAGAAAGAAACCGCGATCAGTTGATGATGGACCACAACACTTGTAAAACCACCGCAACAGCAATGCCGATTGAGTTCTCGGTGTAAAACCTCCCCCCTTCTTTCCCAGTTCTTCTTGCTCACATTGTGCGCAACAAAGTTCTTCGAGACGCCGCCGCCGTCGTCGTCGTCGTCTTAGTCCGTGGTCGTAGTGCAAAAGCTTCGCTCTTTTGTCAAGCTGCCAAGAAGAAGAAGAAGAAGAAGAGCTTGCGGTACATTGTCGGTGTGAATCCACCGAAAGAATTTGCAAAATTCGCCATATTTTGAAGAAAAGAAGTCTCATTTCGCCATATTTAGAGAATGAGTTCGTTCCTCCTCCGGCTGGTCGCCAGATCTAGTCAGGAATCTTTTTAAGACTCTACTATATTGTCTGACGTGTATAGCCAAAATGTGGCTCATTCCTCTAGTGGATGATTTTTGAAGAAAAATAAAACCTTGCCAACAAACCAACAAAACGAAACATAGGAGTGCACGTGTGAACACACTCTACAAACCGTAATAAGTGAAATTCACGTGTGAACACACCCTCTGGACCATATTTCTAACCTACGGTCCAGGGGTTCTCCCAGAGCTTCTGGTTTGTCCTACACTCGGCGTTCAGCAAGCATTAGCCTCTTGCCCTTACTTTCCACATCAGTGTTTTGATTTGTGCCAATTTATGGCCACTTTTCTAAAGAACAACTCATTCGTGAAGATGTCAATGCATCTTTTGCCAAAAAGTTTCATTGCTTCTATCTCCAAGCTCATCAAAGCTCCTCTCCTCCTTGTTTATGCTTGTCATCAATGAGCTAGTCCTTGCAATTGCGCACTTGCGACGGAGTTTTGTTTGCAGTAAATTGTAGTTGCCAATTGCAATATGTCTTCAGTGCTTGTAGCTTATATCATTGATAGCTTCATTTGATAGCAAGAGCTCCTGAAATCACGAATCCTCCATTGTGATGAGCTCACATTGAAGTTCTAGATTTATTTTCTCAAGCTTTGTGATTGTCACGAAATATATTTTACAAATATTTTGTTTGAGGTTTGTTTTGTATTTTGTGTTTTACAACTTCAAGTCTCCAAGGATGTTGTGAATCATTTCTATGTGCAAAATCAAGGCTAGTTGAATGCAATTATCATGATGTTGATTTTATCCTATGTTTAGTTTTGAAATTTGTTGGGGGCTTTGTGCATAATAACAAGAGTACATAGTTGCAAGAGTATTCATATAACATTCATGATCTACATACAGAATTCAAAAGAAGTAAGTCATCTAATGTTTTCCCTTTCATTTTCATGTTTGTGGTAATTACCTACAAGGATTTCCATGTCTTTAATGTTGTTGTCTTTTTTTAATGAAGATGTAATGTTGGTGTTTTTTTAGTGTTGATGTTTGTTCTATTGTTGGTGTTTTTTTTAGTGGCATTGTTTATTTCAGTGTAGGTAATTTTTTTCATTGGTGCTCCTTTTTTCGATGGCACTCCTTTTTTTAGTGCTAAAGTTTTCAATGGTACTAACTATTTCAATGGTGCATTTATTTCAATGTTGGTATCTTTTTTTTAATTATTCTTTTCTTTAGTTTTGATGTCTTCTTTAGTAGTATTCTCCTCTTCAATGTCGATATGTTAAATGATGTCGTATGTTTTAATGGTGTTTTATTGGCGTTTTTTTCAATGTTGTTTTTAGTGGTGTTTTATGTTTCAATGTTGATGTCTTTTTAAGTGTTGCATTCTTTTTAGTCTTACTTTATTTTTCAATGTTGTTGTTTTTTTTTAAAAGATGTTTTTTTTCAATGCAATTGTCTTCAATGTTGTTGTTTTCTTTAATGGTGTTATTAGTATTTTTATGGGCATGAAAATAAACAAGTCTACAAGAATTTTTAAATCAAGATGAAAACAACGAAAAGTTTAATTTCAAATCTAAATTACAAAACAAAAAAAAAACAAAAACACATGTGTAAAATGAAAATCCAACAAGATTTTATTACAATAACAAAATAAGAACGTAACAAAGTTTTGACAAGAAAATGTACCCAAAATTCGTCTTAAACAAATTGAACATAATGGGGAATTTCATTTTTATTTATACCTATTGAACACCTAGCTCAAGCTTCCAACTTACATATGGCCCATGTGCACCCATTGTGAACTTTGAAGGAACTAAAATTCAATTAAAAATGAACTAACACTCAATTAAAAATGAATTAAAATTCAACTAAAAATGAACTAAAATTTAATGAAGAATAAAGTAATAGTTAACTAAAAGTTAATTGGAAATGAATTAATAATTAAATGGAATTGAATTAAAATTAATTAAAATTAATTAAAAGTGAACTGAAACTAAACTATAAGTTAAGTACAAATTCACTATAAGTCATAGATGAACATTCATATGAATGAATTCCATAACATTAACATCCATGATAATATATTTTTTAAAACTAATGTTTTCAATGGTGTTGTCTTTAGTGGTGTTGATGTCTTTAATGTTTTTTTCTTCAATGTTATTTTTTTTCTTGTCACAATGCCACCATGAATGCCACATGCTTACAAGTTCCAATATCTCTTTTCAAGACTTTTGAAGTAGGTGGGCCTATTTTCATTCCTACCAATGATAAAACTTTTTTATTTCATGGATTTGATCTTGCATCTTCCTTCCCTAATTTATGCACCAAGTGGTGATGAAGATAATTAAACCTACAATTCAAATTCAACATTATGTTGTTTTCAATTCTGATGAAATCTTTACATTCGTGACGCGCTCCTAAGTCCCATGTTGAACCCACTTGAAGGTCCAACTATGTAGAGTTGCGGAAAGTTGGGATTTAAGGGTCGCTCCCGACTTCCAACAGTAAAAGGGGGTAGAGGGGCGTGCTAGAAGTCCCGGGATTAGACTAGGAAGAGGGACTAGATTATCAAGCTTGAATCTGCATCCAAAACCAACCACGAGAAGGTTAGTAACCATTCGGGAACACCCTTGGATGTTGGGACAAACCACGGGCACTTTAACACACAAGACTCACCATGGCCCGAACTCGAGGGAAGCCACCACCTTCCCCCATATATTATTTTCAGTAGCTCCCTGTGAGATTTACATCCGAATGGCACATTTTCCTGGAACTCCCAAGTCGGAGTTCCGAAACTGTCCCGGGTTAGAGTCCCAGAACTTTGGGAGCTCATATCTCCCAACTGCAGAGTCCAATCAAGACAAGGTCTGAACCAAAGTTGTAGCTCTCTTCAAGAGTTTTTCAACTCTATGTTGCACTCTAGAATTGAATGTCGAAAAGAGGTTGATTCCCGACTTTTAGTGGTCGGGAGTCAAACTGCCAGTTTGACTCTCGACCCTTCTTTTGCCCATAACTTGGGCTGCAGATGTCCAAATGACCAATGCGAAGCCATTTTGGACATCTACACTTCAAGGCCTTTCCAATGACACATAGTAGTGACATACGAAATACGCGTATTTTTCGAAGGTGTTCAAAACGAAATCTTTTCAAGTATTTTAAATTTTGAAAATGTGAACACGTGAAATACGTGAATACAATGAGCAAAACACTGAGCAAACTGAGCTTAAGTTGTGCCCAAACCCTTCTTAACCACCTTGAGCATAAGCATACCTTGAATAAAACTGCACACTAGTTTTAGGGTCTGGTCTTTGTCGAGCTTGCAATTGGTTTCAAAGATGATCGAAAACATTTGACACAATTTTACACCTACTTCCGAAACAGTGAACAAAAACAACGATGATCACGTAAGCTCACCTTTATAGAAGTGCATCGCGTCCCCTTCTTATTCTCGCTCTAATCGTTGTTTGGCTCTTCTTCTTCCATCCAACTAACCATCTCTTCCTCAAACTCAATGCTGTTCACTTTGTGCTAGGCGCAGGTCTGAAAAGACATGCACTAGATCCTGAGCTCTTTGCGGGGTCAACCTATTTCGCTTTTTTGAATGGATGAAATCGTACGTGCTCTAGTTGCATTCGCACGCTAAGGCTGCAGAACATTGGTTGAAGACCGTCATGCCTACTGTCTAAAGCTCTGGAACTTGCTGACCCCACTGTTGCCAAAATTTCCACCTGGGCATCGCTCTCATGGCCGCTTGAATGCCGGGTTTGCCAAATACACCTTCCTGGTTTCTAAACTGCGCCAATTGCTGCAGGACTTTTGCTTGATCGTCTACATCTGGGACAAGCTTCTTTAAGATGTTCAAAAACCCTTGCATCACTTCCGCATTCTGGTCCTGTCCATATTCTGCTAACTGGAACTCCGGCTCCAGAACAAACCCAGCCGAGTGCATATCTGAATGCAAGTATTCCCAGCGCATGTGCCAAAGCCAGCTGATCTACTCATACTTGACAGCAGAAAGCTTCACCCCTGGATGCTGCTCGCTCGTTCCCTCCTTGAGCGCCCCCAGCTCCTCGCTAATCAAGAACATGGCATAATAAACCTTTCCCACAACTGGAACACCCTTGTCACACTGGCGCAAAAGGTAGACTATCGATTCTAAAACAGCCAACAACTCCTTCACACCCTTCCAGAACGCAGCGGAAGTCAGGATGTCGTGCACCTCCTCTCCCTCCATCTCATGCGACGACTTCTGGTTCCACTCCCCCCAAGCGTCGCTGACCACAAGCTGCTGCAGTGATGCCTTCACCTCATGTGTGCGCTGTAGCATGATGAAGTTGGTGGCAAATCTGGTCTCCCCTGGTTTCAAGAGCTCTAGCTTGGACAGGCTCCTAAAGAGAGCTAGACTCTTATGATGGTTTGTGATGAACTTCAGCGCTGTTCTTGCTTCGGCTATGACGGAAGAGACCCAATCCAGCTTGCCCATGTCCTTGAGCAACAGATCTACGCAATGCGGGGTGCAAGGAGTAAATGTGATATGGGGAGAGCGGGCTTCTAGCTTGCAACCTGTAGCCTTGCAAACTGCTGCATTGTCTATGCACACCTAGCCCACAATCTCTGCCCCCACATCCTCGATTGCCTTGCCAACAACCTGTGCAATGAAATCTGCATCCTTGGTATCCCCACTTGTGTCTACACTCTCAAGAAACTTCTTGCCCTTGGGTGTGACCATCAAAAGATTGAGAAGAGGCCTATTTCGAGTGTCTGACCACCCATCGCTGGTTATAGTTGCCTTGCTGCTCCGCGCTAACGCCATAAATGACTTGAGTTATGCTGCCACCGATACCTTTTCCTTATCTAGCAGGGTGGTACGAAGAGATACAAGACTTGGCAACTTGTAGTTCTCGCCAAAATCAGCGGTAGCTTCAACGGCTGCCTTGAAATGAAGGTCATTGATCAGGCGAAAAGAAAGACCATTGCCGTAAAAGGCACGACCCCATAGAGCATCTACTTTAGACTTATCTTGCTTTCTAAAGGTAGCTTTGAGAGTGCTCTGCTTTTTGGTGGGGCCTTGCGGGAGAGTAGCTGCAGCCTCATCCAGATCTTGCACCTTCCGTTTTTGCGTTTCCTGTTCTCTTTTTGCGTGATCAATATCCTGAAGCTGCTTTTTGAGGGCTTGGGGGCATTTGGTGCACTTCTTGACTCCACAAGCCACCTGACCCAAGAAGTGGCCCCGGATTTTTGTGGCACCCCCCCAAAACACGAGCTCACAGTGCCCACACTTGACTTGAAAGTTCCCCCCTACTTTCTCAGGTTCCTGGAGGATGGTGACCTCGGTCCATTCGGGTCCTTTTCTCCTTCCCCATTCCAAAGGTCGCCTTGCTCGATTGTAGCATGAAAGAAAGTTGAAGTTATTACTTAGTATCAAATCCAGACTTGCAAGTTACAACAGTCTAATTTCGAATGCTGTCAGTGTCATAGCTGAGCCATCCGAGTCATGGCCAATCAAAAGATTTATCCCGCGAAACCTTTTGATCTTAGACCGTCCATATTTGGCAGGCTTCCGAAATGAGCACTGTGAATATCAGGCGTCGATAGGTGATCTCGTACCTTTGGTCCCTTTGTGCTGCTATGCTGTTCAATGACAGCATCTGATCCAAACACTTGGGGAAATTTTGTCTATGCTAATGCTTTTGTTGCAACCTCAAAATATACACCAACTGAATACCTTGCCACCTGAAATGGCTCTAGTTTGTCTTTGTTCAAATATCCCCTACTTTCTTAAGAGACTCTGATTAATGCCAAAGAGAATGTCTTATCAGGAGGGGAAGGAGAGAGAGACAAAGACAGAGAGTGACATAGAGTAGGAAGAATCAAACTAGCTCTTCTTCCAAGAGGGTATGCTTTAGTGCTTCATAGCACATGAAGGAGAGACCTGTTGTTGGCATGAGCTTAAGGCAACTAGGGCCTAAACCTCTATACAAACCCTTGAAGCCTCGCTCTTTTGCAATTCCCCTAAGTGCATCTAATGTGCCTTTATACACTACCCTCCCCTTCAATGCCCCTACCTGCACAAAAGAATCAAACCCCAAAGTTTTAGCATAATGTCTCCTAGGTGGAAGGTGATAACCCCAAATTGTTTTCTAGTTTTCCAACTTGAGTAGTTCTCTGTTCTCTGTACCTTCCAGAATTCCAGAAGGTCTTACAAAAGACTCATCCACTCCTTGGCTTGTTTTCTCTGTAGGGAACAGATGTTCAAAGGACATGACTTCCTATTTGAGTTTCAATTTTGAGGTTCTAACCCATACAGATCACATTTTCAGAGCTTTGCTTTGATCCCCAAAACTGTTCCATGAATTTTGCTTGGTTGTAATAAACAAGCTAGGCCTTGAATCGAAGCACCATCCATGAAACAAATCACGCTAGAAAGAAGGTTCATTCAAACATACACATGTGGAAAGGGATTAGGGTTCTAAGGTTGATGAAGCAATACATGTTCACAGGGTGGATATGGATGACTCCAAAATGCTTGAGATCTAAGGTTATAAAAATCTTTGATGAAATTGATGTGACACACATGATTTGTTGAGGCTGTAGTAAAGTCTAATTGTGGAAGATGGGGTCAGTGTAAACATCCTGACCTGCATGTGCTTGCGCGCCACTTCTAGAGGAAATGTGCTCGTGCTGGCTATTGTTCCAGCAAGCAAGCCAATCAACAATGTTTGTATGTTCCCAACTCTGTCTGTCTTACTGCATCTCTTGTAAAGAGAACGCAATGAATCATACACAAAATAGTTGACACTAGCATACGGGATCACCCCAATGACACTTGGAGCAAGGCCTCGATAAAGCTCCAAAACACCTTCTTTAGATATTATCCTCCAAAGAGCATGCAAAATGCCTCGATACTCATTAGGCTGATTGATCACAAAACCAAAAGTGATTTCAGTTCAATTTTCTTCCATGAGAAATTGTGTTTATTGAACCCTCTAAGACTTCTTCAAGCAACATGTTTTTTTCTTTCTGCTTTTGCCTCTGTTGTTTAGATCTAAGGGTTCCATGTTTGAGGGTAACAATTCAGCACACCAATGTTGTTGAGATTTCATTGCTATATTTTATGTGTTCTAAGGATTCCATGTACAAGGTCATGGGCATCACTGAATCCCTGATGTTCTTTTGAGAGATTTAAACTTTGGGCAAGTTTTCAAACCAACAAGTTGGAAACACTATGAATTGGAAATTACCTACCTGAATTGTGAGGCGAGTCTTGAGAAGCTCAAGTGGGTACATACACACAGTTGATGAAATGCCCGCACAGGAGCCTGCAATTGGTGATACTAGCAGAAATGCAAGCTTGCCTGGTGTCCCGTCCTTTGGACTCAGGTATGCCTTCACAAAATCATATGCAAAGAGCTGCAAAGAACAATGCAAGATATTAAGGCACAATCTCCCATCAAAAACTCCACTTTGGTTCAAAAGAAAAGAAAACAAAGAGAGGTACAATCTCCAATCAGAAACTCAACTTTTGTTCAAAAGCAAAACACAAACAGATCCAGTTAGGGTTAGGAAACTCAACTTTTGTTCAAAAGGAAAACAGACAAACAGATCCAGATAAGGTTAAGAGGAAGATGCCAACAGCAAAGGAGTTGAAAAACTACAAAGGAAGAAAAACTCTGCCAGATCTGAAGCTCATCCAAGAAAAAAAATTGTGAAAAACGTGAAGAAATGTGGTTCGCAATCTCGAGCTTGCTTGCTTGCTTTGCTCGTGGGTGAATACTTGTTTGAAGCTTTTCACTGGGGAATAGAAGTAATGAAAAAGAGAGAGAGTAACAATAACACTAACCTCGATGGCTTTGCTGGGGGTGACGTGAATGACATTGATGGCGTTACCACGGAAAAGCCCACGCCATCCTTCGTTGGTGATGATCCAGTGAAAGATTTCAGGGAGCGAATGGCCATGGCTGCCAACCATCAAATGCATGCGGATGGTCTCCAATGGAGCCACTGCCGTTCTTGAAAAAGCTCCAGCTATGGTTGCGCTCAGTAACCTTCTGCCGTTTGGCCCTAGTTTCAGCTTGAAGCCCGATTTTCTTCTTCTCTTATGCAACTTGTTATCTTTCACCCATTGTTATTGTGTCTTCAGAGAAACTAGGTTGTAACTACTGTAGAGTCTAGCAGACTGCAGTTTTTGCGACCCGGTAATGGTTATTTGCATAACCTTTACCACTATGCGTATTTTGGGCCGTATTTTTAAAAAGCCCCCAAAAAATGTATAATACGCGTATGTTTGAATTGAATTGAACGTATGTCACTACTATGCAATGACACCAAGAACACCCCAATGCAAGGTGTTTTGGCCTCTATTGTAGAACTCTAAACATTCAGGAGTCCCAGAGGACTCCAAATCCCGAACTTTGGGAGTGTGAGTCTCATCCTCACACTTAGCCCAAAGTGGGGTTGCGACATTTGACAACTAATCATGGTTGTCTATCCATTGGTATGTGATGGAGAATTGGGTACTTGGATTCCCATTATAATATCTTTGGATGAGGTGGTTAAAGGTTCAAAATGTGATAATTTAAAGTTATTATGGAGCTAGTGATGATAAATGAGGTTTGCCATGAAACTATCACTATTAAAAAATGCATGGATAATTCAACACAACCAACCGCCCAATTCACCTTTGAGTGGTATTCACATGGCACAAAACACTCATGACTTTGTTGAATGGGCAAATCCCGTTAAAAATTCACCAAAGTGGTCATGCCATGGGAGTTAACAATGGTTTAGGAATGAAAATTTTTCATTCCACCTTTTCAAACCACTTGGGTGGTTTTTCATGGTGGTCATTTTCATCATTATGCACAAAGTTAATTACCTTGCAAGGTAAGTAAGTAGATTCCATTTAATTTAAATGTCACATGGTTTCACTTGGGTGCCAATGTCTAATGCCACATGTTTGCACTTAAGTTTGTAAGCATTGGGTAAGTACATAAAAATGAATATTAGGAAAATATAGGTAGAAATATATATAGGCTAAGTTAAATATACTAGGTCATGTGTTGTTAACTTAGTGCATGTATGACCTAATTAAATATAATGAAATTTTACATAAAGTAAGGTAATTAATCTATATTTAATCTAAGTAGATTGGGATATGTACTTAAGGTATGTTTATTGTAGCCAATAACTAGGTTAGGTATATCATAATATATACATCTAGGCTAAATATATCATAGCCAATGTATTGAGGCTACATGTTGGTATACAATTTTTTATGTACCTAGGTACATATAATGAATTATATTTACAATAAGGTAAGTTAAGCCTACCTAATTACACATAACTAGCCTAAATATAACTTAACTTATATACACATCGTTTATACATACTTAAGTTATACATACTTAATTTATATGTACATAGTTTCTACATACTTCCTTTATACAAACTTAACCCCACATATAAGTTACGTTACCTAAACACCCTACCCTACCCTCCTTATACCTTGCATATACCCTGACATTGCATGTAAATTATACATTACGTAAATATTTTACCCTACATACCCTATGTATACCATACATTTTGTACCTTACATATACCCTACCCAACCTACTTATGCCTTTCCTATACCCTAGCTTTACATATAAGCTACATTACTTAAATACCTAAATTTATTACTTTACCTTACCTTAATTTACCTATAGCCTACCTTAAATACTTTAAATTACATACTATATATGTATATTTCATCTTACATTACATACCCTACACATACCTTACGTTAACCTAAATATCATATCTTATATAGATACCTTACTTTACATTTGTAACCTAAAGTGAATACTAGTTAAATACTTAAATACCCTACCTATACCTTATTTTGCCCTATGTTAATTAATACCCTGCCCTACACACATAAATTAAATGACTTTTTATTTTTTAATATCTGTATTAACTATTATAATTTATAATCCCATTACTTACCTAGGCATAATTAACTAACAACACCTAGGTTATGTTGATTACCCATAATCATACCTACAATATTATTAGTTGTTTATTTAATTATTTACCTACTATACATTAAATAGTATGTAACTAAGTAATTAAATATTAAATATTGCAAATACATTATAATAATACAAAACAAATTAGGTCAAATTTGTAAAGAATGAATTACAATATGTTTGTGATTATTAATCAACAATATAGTTCCTTATATTTATATTTTATATAATATAAAGATTTATAATAAGGTTGTAATTATTAGTTGCAACTATATAATGATATATCAATAAATAATAAATGACAAACCTATTTACTTACTTTTTTTATCTATTTATTTACTTCATTAAAATGTATAGCATAATTATTTGAGGAAAATGTTATATGAACTAAAAACCTTTAGTGTTGGATGTTCATATGATAATGTTTCTCCTCCCCAAAAGTTTGTCCCATATTGTTTATCATCCTTTCAAAAATTTGAAAAATATAAATTGAAACACTCCAAGCATCCAAAACATAAAAAATATAAAAAAAAGAAGGGCCACTTGGGATGAACCAATCAAAATGGTTCAACCTTCAAGGCCAAATTCAAAAAAAAAAAGGATTTTCTTACCTAGGGGGGCTAGGTGTATGTTTAATCTAAGTGACTTATATATATGCTTAGTTTAATGGTTTAATTTTAGGTGTAATGTAAGAAAGGACATAACATGAGTTCCTAGGGTAGGCCTAGGTTGTTTAAGCCCATCTTGGTCTCCTAGACCAAAGCCTAATTGTGACGTTAACTTTAGGTTTAAGGTTCCTAGACCTAGGTATATGTGCCTAAATTTAAAGCCTCAGGTTTCTAAACCTAAACCTAGGTAATTAAATTAGGCCTAGCTTAGGTTTAACCTAGGTCATTTAGGTTTTAACCATATGGAATAACCTAAATGACTAATATTTAAATGCCATGTCACTTAACATAGGTGGCGACCAATGTCTAATTACTACATGGCCAAGTTTAAATGGCCAATGTCTGAGTGCAATGTGGCCAAACCTATGTGGCCAATGTTTAAACGCCATGTGGCCTAGCTTGGTGGCCAATTTTTAAATGCCACATGACATTTGATTAGTCAAATTTATGTTTAATTAATTAACATGGGAAAAACTAGTCATTTTAATGACCATTGCACAAAACCACCCATAACCATTAATGAATATACCTATTGTTTAAGCACCTTTAAAAAACCAAGAAAGACTTGAACAAAACCACCCAATTGCCTATTCAATGGTTCTATTATGCCACTAAGGACCAACCATACCTTAAACCACCAAAGCTACTACAAACCCATTATAGTGGTATCACCACAAAATGAATGGTTTGTTGTTGCAACCCTAGCCTTGGGTTCGTGACCAAGACAAAAAGGGTCTCAAGGGCGCGGGCCAATAAAAGTGTGAAAATGAAGACTCACACTCCCAAGTGAACTCTCCTTTTGAAAATTGGAGTCTTGGTGGACTCTTGAACTTTTAGAAAGCGATCACAGAGGTCAAAACACCTCGCATTGAGGAGTTTTTTATATCATGGAAAATCTATTGAAGTGTAGATGTCTGAAATGGGCTTGCATGACCCGTTTGGACATCTAGAATACAAGTTATGGCAAAAAGAAAGGCCGGCAGTCAAACTGGTAGTTTGATTCCCGACCACAAAAAATCAGGAATTCCGTGCGTGCAAATGGATTGCGATACATAGTTGGAAAGCTCTCAACGAGAGCTACAACTTTGCTTTAGACCTCATCCCGATTGGAGGTCTGAGTAAGAAGTTATGGTCCCGCAAAGTTGCAGGATTCCAACCTTAGCAGTTTCGAAACTCCCCTTTGGGAGCCCCGGGACACAAAGGCCATTTAGATGCGGGCCTCATGGAGAGGCACAGAAGATACTATATGGGGGAAGGTGGTGGCTTCCCTCGAGTCTAGGCCGTGGTGAGTTTTGTGAGTCCAAAGTTGCCCGTGGCTTGTCTTAGCACCAAATGTGTTACAACATAGTACTAACCAACTTGTGGTTGGTTGGATGCAGAACCGAACAGAGTGCTTGTCATTTTTCCTAGTCCCATCCCAGAGCTCCAACATGCCCTTCTACCCCTTTAAAATGCTGAGACCCAGGGATCATGCCTTGAGCCCCTCACCTTTGCGTTGTTTTCTACATTATACTCATCTTTGAGTCTAACAAGGGGGCTTGGGAGTGCGTCATTTACACAATGATCTAATTACATATTTTTTAGTAATATGTGTTGCCCAAAAGCCCATATATTATGGGGCAAATGACATTAATGTCTTTCAAGGTATAAGGACTAATGTCACAAATCAAATCTATAATAATTGTGTTCTTAATTCTTAGAGGATCCATTGTATGGCCCATTGAACAAACTTAGTAATGCAAACTTTATCAAGTTAGCCTTTGGCGATTTGCCTTGAACATTTGTTACAAACCATGCAAAATTACTTTGCACATTCACCCAAGAACATTTAAAGTTTACAAAGTTAGTTGAAATCTTGGAAACGAAGAGGAATAAGATTCTCCAAAATGTGAAAGCAAGGTGGATCTCAATGTTGAACCCTGCCAAAAAGTTGATGGCAAAATATAAAACATTATTGGTGAAAATGACATGAAACAACGTTATAAACCAATAAGCAATAATGAATTATGAACATCTATGTGACTTGTAAATTTTGTTGGGACTTGCTTATATCTTGAAATGTTGTCAAATTATGTGCATGCTTTCATTAAGTTTACACAAATGAGGGATGTGTTTTTGTGTGACCTTGGGGTTGGTATTAAGGTTTATTAAGGTGATATGTACAACATATATTTGGAATAGACTTTCAACTTCACTGCAAATAACTTTTGGGTTTTCAAGTCCTTGTTTGAATGTAAACATGAAAACATCCAGATGAATTGGACACCTAATCCAAATTCCAGAGTTCAACATTTGGCCTTTGAGGTAAACGGTCAACATATTTAGGTAGTGCATTATGGTTTGGAGATCACAATGTTCACATTTGTCATTAAAGGTGTATTTGTTGTTATTGAATCACTTGTGAAGAACCATTGTAAAGGTAAATTCTTGAAACTTTCCTTCTACATTATTTGATTTTTTCTCATTTTTTGAAATTATGTTTTATCTTCATGCCATTATGTGTTTTGTTGGGTAGGGGTTGCTTTGGCAACGGTTTTAAAATTTTGGTTCAAAAACTAAAAACAAAGTTTCCAACCCATCGTTTCATGGATGTTATTAGGATTATGTATCCTTAGAATTGGCTATAACCAAATCATGAAGCATCTTTCCCGGAACACCTTGAGGTAATCAAAATGGCTTTCTACTATGGCAAAACCCAATTGTTGGATGGGGTGGAAAACCTTGGGTTTGAGGTCTTCAATGTTAATGATCTTGATAACTAGCAAAGCATGTTCAAGTTGCAGATGACATCGAATGTAGAACATGCATGGCTCCACCTTTTGACACCAATCCTTCGACCAATCCTTCGGCATTTGGTGACAACACCTTGGATATTAATCCACAACTTCCAAGAGTATGTGAAATTGGTTGAATTGAAACATTATTATGTGAAAGGTGCAAATATTAGGTAGTGTGAAAGATGAAAGGTGTTTTTCTATGTTGACTTTCATGAAATCAAAACTTAGCGACATGTTCATTACCCATTTGCCCTTTGTTGTGTGCATGTTTACATAACAATTTTACACCTTGCAAAAAACTTCTTATGTAAAATGTACTAAACAATGGTGAGGAACATGTCACTAATATTGTTATAATGGTTAGGCATTGCCTGCAATATGATAAGTGCAAATGTCAGGTTTATTTTGGCATTGTAACGTTGTGTAGGTTTTGCATCAAAGTTTGGTAAATTTAATAATTGTTAACAATTTTCTTTGCATGATGTTACTATGTTATGTTCACTTTCCAATTTATTTGTATGCTAATTTGATTGGTTTTGTAGGCCACTTATGTTGGAATGGCTAGTGTTAAGGGTTCAACTCCCCCTAAATACTTATGTTTGGGACAAGTTGTTCATGTTTTTTGTTTAAGTGGGTTTTTAAAATTACATTTTGTGTGCATAATGCAATTCACAATGTTTGTTTACGTGCTTTACATTTTATAATTTGGCACAAATAAGGGTTAGAATCCAATAAAACAATTTACAAACTGCATTAAAAACTCCAAATGAAAAATGAGAATAACCAATAAACCCGAATTGAATACCAAATGTAATTAGATTGTGTCACCTTTAAATTTGGAAGAGTGATCAAAATTTTCATTGTCATAATAAAATGTCATCCATTTTGACATTAAAAAAATCTAGTGAGGCCAAACATTGCTCTAACATTTCTTAATTTTAGCTTGTTCAACACCTCATGCATTTTAGGTGTGGGCCCACTACCAACTTTGTAAAAATGGAAAAACAAATCTCATGCACCATTTAGTGTTTTTGATTTAACAAATTTCATTGTTTATTTTGACAGAAAAATAGATAACATTTTTTTAAAAGGTAAGTTTGACCAATTTTGCTAATTTTTTTATAAATCTCCCTAAAATTTTGATATCAAAAAATGAAAAAAAAAGACATTAGCTTCATCTGAATAAAACATCAAATGTAAGTTTTCATCCATTAGATTATTTTCCAAATGTTGACAAGAGAGTTACATTGTGGATCTCAAACTTCAAGGTTATCAATACCAAAATACCATGGACTCAAAAATACCTCAATTATTTTCAATAATTGACACCCTTATATTAGTTACTTAGTCTATAGTGGGTTTAACTTTAGGGTAAATTATCATAGATATCAACATTAGTACCAAAATAATGATGCAAAACATGCCCACTTAATATAAATTTGTTGCATCATGTGCAATATCATTATGCCTTCAAATACCATCAATTACTTATTCCTTTGGGTGGGACTTAAGATGATACTATAGACCAACAAACGAGTATAAGATCAAAACTATGTATGTTTATTACATAGCTATGAAAATTTATGTTCTTGTTTACATAAATATCTTTTCACCTTTCTATTGTTTATGTGTAACTATTGTGCCACATCATTTTTCTACCATAAATTTTACACAATCATAAACAATGTTAAAACTTTAGAGATTAAAATTTTAATTCGATTCATAATTTTTTTCATAAAACTTTGCATACAATAATTTATTCTCATCAAATGAATGTGCTCCAAAGGTAAAACTTTGCATTCATACAATAACTTATTCTTATCAAATGAATGTGCTCCAAAGGTCACAAACATTCATTTATATACTAACTATAAAAAATGATAATTTAAATAATAATTTACACATCACATGGATTTCAATGTGAATCAACATGCACATTAATGCGACAAAAACTTTTGACATGAATTATTTTCACCAAATAAATTAACAAACTTAAACCCATGATAATTATATAAATAATAATCCCATTACATCATATTATAGTACCTTATTCGTATGGTTATACTTTAAGAAGAACTTATTCATTACAAATATTAGCCTACAATTAAAAGGCATTACTCATTAATCCAAAAATGCATAAGGTTGACAACTTCAATGTGAGGTAGAACGAAATGAAATGAATATAATGTGTAGGGTAAAACTTCAAGTAATGGCCATAATTGAAATAAAAGCTCACACAAGGCAACCATTGAGCACAAATCTTATTTCAATAATGCCCTTCATCAAGGCATTTACTTAATTTAAAGATCTATCTCATTTAATTTTTAATTATAGGCAAATTTTACAATCATAACCCCAAAATTTTGAAGCCCATTATGGAAATAGTGTTGGAAAATTTTGGGAAACCTTTTACATGCAACTAATTATCAATCTTGATATTTTATATTTAATGCAAAAATTCTAAATTTTTTGATAAAAAAAAGTATTAAACCCATTTTCAATTGACATAGGTATATCATTTACATTCATTCACATATGATAATTAAACTTGGTCACAAACTAATATTTGCATTTAAATTGGCATGAAAATTAAAAACGCATTATTTATATTGTTATCAATTTTTCATGAAATAATCCAATTTACAATCAACTGCCACAGCTGCTCGTGCTGGTGCTACTACTGAAAATGTCATTTAGGGTTTAGTGTTAGGGGTTAGGTTTAGGATTTAAGGTTTGAGGCTCTGATTTTAAAGACCCTTTGCATATTTTAGGACCGGGGTTTAGGGCTAGGGTTTCATGTTTGAGGCTCTGATTTGAGAGACTTCTTTGCATGTTTTAGGACTGGAGTGATGTTAGTGTTTCAGAAGGCCAGATTAAACAGGAGAGACAAAATCACAAGTCTGCTGTCCGCTGCGAAGACGAAGAACAAGAACAGAAGGCTTGAAGACCAAGGTGCGGTGGATTACTTGCTGCAGGTGGTGGGTGCATAGTGCGCTTACCCAAAACATTTCGTTGATTGAACCAAAAAACCGATTGCATCTGGTTTTTGGAGCTTTTGAAAATCAGCAGGGGTAGAGAAGGCATTAGTTTTAGTTGCGTAATTGCGGTACCCATCTCGTCGATTTTCGCATCGTTCTTGTTTGTGGATAGAAGTAGAGAGAGAGAGAAGAGTTATTTTCTTGTATGTGTGCGAGAGATCCTCTTCCAGTTTTGTGGGAGAGGAGAGAACAGCGAGTTTCTTCTTGCCTCTGCCCGAGCTCGTTCTAGTTTTCTTTGAGAACGAATTAGGAAAGCTTCTTATCTATTCGTTTTCTAATTTTTTCAGAACCAGAAGTGCGAGAGTCATATCTGTCTGCCCGAGCTCGTTTGTCTTCCAGTGTTTTAGTAATGCGAATCCCAAACTTCTTTTCTCAGCCTGACCTCGTTCTGAGACTTGAAACCCTAGCCGCTGCAAACCGACTCACAGTTAGGGTTAGGGTTCGTGCTTGCAGGAATCCAAATGTCGGCCGTCGATACGCGATCTGGACGGTGGATGGCCATCGTCTCCCTCACGCCGACTTCCCTGCCTCCCTTTCGCTATATAGTCTGCGTGCATCTGAGATGGGTTTGGTGCCGTTGCTGTATCCTTTGCTGTGCTGGTTGCACTTGCTGTGTTGTGACGTATATTTGCCTTGTTGGTGGTTTGTTTGGTCTTTTGCAAATTTGTTATGCGGATCTCATTGTTCTTTTTTCGTTATTTAGACCCTTGTCGTTTTGCACAGGTTTGCAGGTGAGCTTGTTTGGTTTTCTCTCTGAGATTTGCCGATGCGTCTGGTGATTGGAATTCTGAGTGAGAGAAATGTCACGTAAGGAAATGAGGATACTTTCCCCAAATGATCGAATCTGATTCTATCTTTGCTACATGTGCTCGTAAGAGCTCAAGCCAGAAATCTGATCCTTTCATATTTGAACGATGATCGGCGTTTTTGTCTATGCATCAGTGTTTTGATGATAGTTCTGGTGTGGTCAGCGTCGTAGCTTTGTCGACTTGGTAAGTATGCAGTTTCTTTGGATCCTAGCAGGAAGTATTTCTGCCGAAGTCTGGGATGATAACATTTTAAGGCTTGTTTCTCAAACATTCGCAGTGGCCGCCTAAAGCTTTCGTCCTCACGGGCTTGAGAGCTGATGCTGCTTAAACCTTCCTTGGATATCTGAGACTTCGGCTGCTGCTTCAAAACAGTTTTTGAAAATTAATCTACTTAGGCTCTGTAGGATGCGGATTGATTGAGGCGATGATTATAAAAGTATCCGCGCTTCTGAGGGGTGACTCTCTGAAGAGGAAAGTACAATATGGTTGAATTTCTTGAGATGAGCCTCATGTATTAATGCTAAGAAATTTCAGTCTGAGGTTCAAGGAGAGGCCCGTCAGACAACAATCTTCTGTGTCTTATTAAAGATTGAATTGAAACTATCAGTCTTTGGGATTGCAGAGAAATCTCCACAACAAGAAGATGATAATTAGTGCAGTCTTATGAAAAATAGCTACCGAGTTTCACATCATCACAAACAATGAAGGAAAGTTGCCATCACTCTGGTGCACTGTTCAAATCGGGGTATAATGAAATTGAAAGCAAACTAAATTATGACAATTACAATTTCCAAATGCAGTCATTTCTAATGACAAACTACAAAGTCCACCAGAGTTCAACATAACTCTAAGCCTTTCCTCTCCAAAAACCTACATACGCCCATCACCAAGCAATCTCCATACCATCTTGTTTTTTGTCTTTTTGACAAAATTTCATGGCCATGGGTGCATCAACTGAAGCACTGCCCTTACAGCACAATACATAAGGTGAGAAGAGGAAAGTCTCCAACAGAAATACAGAACACATAACCCTCACCTACTCATTTTTTGTTCCTTTTGAACAATTTTAAAAACATCCGTATGCACCAAGAACCCTTTCAAGTTCACATCCAATGTTCAAAACTCTTATGCTCCGAAACCCCTGTTTTAAAAAAGCTGATATTTAAATCCTTTACCCCCCTCACTTCTAGAGGATATATCTTGCCCTTTTTTTTCGGGGACAGATTTGAGCAAATCTTGAAACATTGGATGTGCCAGGTGGCTACAATATCTCTTTGAGTTCAGAAGGCAACACAGATATGTCCACAGATGTCTGATACACATGTTCAGTGCCTGGCCTATCTTATCTAATTTGATAAATAAGTCCCCTCCAATTTCAATCAATCTAAACCAAATTGGTCAGCAAACAGAAAATTTCTCTTATCTTATACAAAATAAATGGAGATGGAGAAGAATAATCACTTACTGCAAGCACTTCCTGCTATATGTGGGGATCTCCAAGTAATTATAATAACAGCAACAAATACCCCAAATATTGTCAATCCTACTAAAGGGTTTTTAGAATTGATTGACCCAATCAACTCAGTTGTGGCTTTTGATCACATGCAAATATTGACTTGTTTTGTTACCTACATCACGAATTGGGAACTCCAGAAATTTTGCAAGGTGGGTCTCATCCAGAGCAAAATTTGTGTTTCTCCTGAGGTTACCAGCTCCAAATGCAACTCATCCTTGAACTAATTTCCAAGGATTTTGGAGTTGCATCATCTCACCAAGATAGAATTGGCATCTGCTGCAAGTTCAGCTTTTTTGTGTATTGGTTGCTTAGTTACACTCTTGATGACATTTGTGGACAAACCATACATATCAGCAACTTCCATGAACACTTTTCGGGTAGGTGAAATGTTAGCTGCCTCCATGCTCTCCAACAGTTGCTCCATTTCCTCTGAATACCCATCCTTCCCATAGGCCCTGGGCGCAGGGACGAACACAATGACCTGAGTGTAGGAATCTACTGAGAACTTATGCACAAGGAAGATTAAGATGTCAAGTTAGATCCCACTGCAAAAGATATGGTGCAGGGCCTGACTCTAGAACACAGGTCAAGAGTGCAGCATCCCTCACCTGAGAAGTATTGAGTACGAGGATGCCTGTGGATTTACACGGAATTGCCTTGCATCTTTCAGCAACTTTTCTGCTTCCTCATATAATTTGTGATCACAATAAGCGGCTATCATGGAATTCAACGTTGAAACCTCTGGCCGGATCTTGGCATCTAATAGTTGCTGAAAACAGTCTGTCATTTTATCAAATGACCCAGCACGCCCATAGCCCGATATCAAAATGTCATAAGTGATGACAGTTGGCTTGAAACCAGCACATATCATTCTTGAAAGAGACCCCTCCATCTGTTCCACTTGCCCTGCCCTTGCATAATTACACATAAGTGAATTGTATGTTCTCACATGTGGTTTGTGTTTGGACTTTGCTCCTGACATGCTTTTGAACACCTGCAAAATGGAAAGACCAATTTCAACTTTGTTGCTCCTGGTATAGAGCTCATTTTTGTGGCAAACTGATAGCAAAAAAATCCAACTGGGAAAAAAAAACCTAATCATTCTCTGAGTAGAAATAAATCCAGGATATGAAGCATCTGTGCTGTGCTGAAAATCCAGCCCCAAAGTCTCAGAGAAAGCATAAACTGTAAAGGAAACCCACCTGTTCCATCTTCGCAAAATCTGCCACCCGCCCATAAGCATCTAATAGTGTGTTGTAGGTGACTAAATCAGGCTTGCAGTGTGCTGCACGCATTACTCTCAATACACTTTCCATTTGCATATACTGTTTGCTTTTCCCATACGCGTCAATGACTCCATTGTACGAGTAAATGTCTGGTGCTATTCCTGCACTTTGCATTTCCTTAAAGAGACTTTGTACTCTCTCAAACTGGTCCAGCTGAGCACTTGCCCGCAACAGAATGTTATAAGTCACCACATTTGGCTGACATCTGCTCCAATCAGGCAAAGATCCAAATCAGGTACACATTAGCAAAAACCTCAGTTCCTCGGCGTCAAATGCTTATGAAGAGTCACTGAATTTTATGAAGAGTGAGAATTTCTTCAAACCTTGGTTTTGCTTTCATCTCTTCAAAAAATTTAAAGGCCTTCTCCAATCCTTGCCCCAAGTCTTGGCTGCGAACTTGAGCTGCTATGACAGAATTATACAAGGAGGTGTCTGGACGACACCCATTTTTCCGCATCTCGCCAAATAACCACATTGCTAGTCTTAACTGTCCTTCCTTACCCATAATTGTTATGAGCTTGGAGTAGAATCCACTGTCTGACTTGTACCATTTCTGCACCTGCATCCATCGGAAAACCTGCCAGATTCCAAAGGGTCATGTAAGAATCGGAGCTTAGGGTTTAAGCCCCAGAGCAACTCATTGCTTCTGAGGTCACAAACTATGTCAAGGGTTTAACATCCAGAGCAATCCATTGCCTCCAAGGTCACAACCTATGTCCAGGGTTTAAGCTCCAGACAATTCCATTGCTTCCAAGGTCACAAAGAATTGTCCTGAGTTGACAACGCATTTCAAAAGTTCAAGGGTATAGTTTGATTTCTACCCTAAACCCTAAACCAGCAACCCATATACCTCAAGAGCAACCTGCCATTGATGCTGAGCTCCAAGACCTTCAAGAATGTAAAACCAATCTTTAGAATCCAAAAATCGAGCTTGCTTCTCCAACACCTGAAGACAACAACCATGACTTGATTGATTGTTTGCAGTGAACTTCCTTGTTTCCCAAGGAGATAAGATTCAATCTGTACTTGCAGAAATCCGGTGCTACTGTCTTCTACCCTTCAGTAGTGGCTCACATTTCTTCTTCTTCCCCTCACACAAACTCAAAAGAAAAAAAGAGTGGCATACATACCTCGACCACATTGCCTCCATTCAAAGCCAACAGCCGAACGATGTTGGTGGCCGCAGAGCTGCTATCATGGTCCCGTCGCTTGAAGACTCTGTTGGCAGCGCTGATCACCAACAAACTCTTCTTCCTGCTGCTCCTTCTGCTCTCTGTGAGCCTGTTACTCGACCACCCACCACCTGGAAGAAGGAAAACTGGAGATGGGTGTCTGCAGAATCGCCGTGTTTGAGTGAGGTTTTGTGAGAAGATCAAGCTTGACGATGAGGCTTGGCTGTAGTGAACAGTAGTCCAAAGGTGTGGTTGGTGATGGTGATGACAAGAGACAAGGGTGTTCGGGAACACAGTAGTGAGGATTCCCTCAACCCTGGAATGGAGTCGCAGCACAATCATTGTCAAATGTGCATGACATCAAAGAAGGAAGAGAGAGAGAGAGAGACAGAGATTGACTGCTGAGAAAAGAAAACAAAAGAGGAAAACAAAGACAACCCAATTGCAAGCTTTTGACTTTGATCCAATTTCAAGCATGAATCTGCTTGAGTGATAGATGCAAAGGACAAGAAGCTCCAGGAGAGACAGATCTCAACCACAGCAACTCTGAGAAATTCTGTGGGCCTGGATAGAAGAGTAGAAGAGGCACCCAGAAATTAGGGTTTTGGGTTTTTGGCTTGATGTCTTTGTCACTCACTACAATCTTGTGTTTTCTTTTTGTAGTTTGAGTGTATGTAACATGACAGGGAAGTCTTGACAAGAAGAACTGTCCATGATCTTGCAATTGCTCTCTACATTATTGATAAGTACTTTTGCTTTTGGCAAAGAAATTCTCTGTGAAAAAACCACTGTAAAAATACAGACAAACAGCAGCAACCAACTCACAGGGACAATAACAGCATGGTGTACTTAACCATGTCTGAGAGGTGAGTAGGATGCTTGGCATCCATTTTTCTCTAGTTAAGAATCAATGCCATCATGTGCAAATTGCTTTCTTGAGTGAAGAAGAAGAATCAATGAATGCCCATGTGCAGTTGCAAAATTTGCAATCCACAAAGTGACAGTTCCAGATCCACTTTCTCTTAGCTAAGAAACAAAAGTGCCATGTGCAAATTGCAAACTTTGCAATCCACAATTGACAATTTCAGCATTTTGGAATGAATACACTTTCTCTAGTTAAGGAAGAAAAATGTCATGTGTAATTACAATCTACAAAGTGACAAGTTCATCATTTTGGAATGAATCATGGGAATCATGGGAATTTGCCCATTTTAAGAATTCTTCTTTACACTCACAATTGAATTTTGTTTTATGCTTTCCATCTTAAACTATTGAATATGAATACTAAATCTAGAATCTTTTTAGAAGTTAACCTTCTTCTTCTTTTTTTCTTTTTTTTTCTTTCTTTTCTTGTGGGTATGTTTGAATTCAAACTTGCTCCGATTTCTTTCACACATAGATTCCATTATAACTTGACTTTAAAACTTTAATCCCCAAGCTTTGCAAATCTTAGAGAGTTTCTAATCCCACAAAAATATGGGCATGTATATCTCCTTGACAACCAAAAATGTTGTCGGGTATGCAAAAATGCCCCTCCATGTTTGCATAATTAGCAAATTGCTTTTTCAATATATCAAGAAAAATTTATCTTGAATTTTTTTGAAAGCCCATCATGATTTTATTTTTTATAAAAAAATTCTTGTTCTATCCCTCTCTCCATTGGGGATCCAAAACTATTCCTGCAAAATACATTGGACTATGCATGAAATATCATCAATTGTTTAAAATATTGACAACTTTTTTTCACATTTCTGATGAAACACTTTAAATTTGACTTTGTAGCAAGTCTCTCCCAAAAATAAACATAAGTAATCTACCAATAGCAGCACTTTGGCAGCTTTGACACTAAAATTGTATTATTTTCAGAAATACTAAAAATTTCAAAAATAAAAATAAAATTCCAATAAAAAATAATTATGTTTTTTGGAAGGAGAATATTGAATTTTTTGAAATTAAAATTTCAAAATCAATTACTAATTGGACATAGATGTGCCAAAGTTGCCAAGGTACATATATATATATATAGTGTATAGATAGGGGAAGACTTGAAGCCCCAAAAAACAAAATATTGACATGAAATGTGCTCCTATTGGGAACATATTTGAGAACTTGGGAGAACATAATAAAACACCATTTGGCACTTGGTGGAAACCTGAAAGAAGCATATGGAACAAATTGGGGAACACCTAAATCCCATTGGTTTCCCCCCCTCCCCCCCCCCCCCCAATCTCTTGCAAAAGGAAAAATTGAGCCTCTTATGGTGCATGTTGTCTCACCTCATTGGATGAGAAGGATTTTTTAAATTATGTGGAGCCTTTTGGAATATTCTTTTTTGAAATGGAATCTTTTTCTAAATTAATTATTCAAACATACATGTACTTTTCATGGTGGACAAAAAAAATCCCCCAAAAATCACAAATTATTAGTTTTTAAAACATATATTAAAATTTATATATATATCTTACAAATGGCTTTGAAAGTTCCCTTTGTGCAAAAGACTAGGTACCTACTTTCAAAAGAAAGCAAGCCATGATGGGCCTACAAGTGGCAACTTAGGAAGTGCTTAAGCCTAGATAGATAATTTTCATGTTGAAAAGTGGTGGGAAAAAATCCCCAAAAATCACAAATTATTTATTTTATTTATTTATTTTTGGGGGGGCATTTTCTGGGAAATAAAAAATTCTCCAACACCAAGATTGTGATCTAAAAAACATTGATCCTTCACATTTAATTAATTAATTAATTAATTAATTTTTATTTTATTTTTAAAAACATTTTAGTGACCTTCTCCAAAAAAGTTTTGGGCTTAAAACTAAAGTTTCCATTGCACGTTGGGCGAGAAGAACGTGGGAAGAAGAAGAAGCTTGTTGTGACAACAACGCACAACTCTTTCTTTCTTTCTTTCTCTCTTTCTGACACCTTTTTATGTTTTTGGTGTCCAAAAGGAGCTTCAACAACTTGAAGAATGTGGATGAGCTTGGAGAGATCCACCTAAGTATTCTTTTCCTACTCATCATCTAATACAACTTTCAATTTGCAATATTGTAGTAACACACGATCCACTTTTGCAATGTAACACAAGATTCAAATTTTGTTTCTTCCATTTCAGGAGACAATTGGTTTTTTGGTTGGGTGCGTCTGTGAGTGCTTGTTGTATGAAGTGCTGGGGGATCACTTGATCCTCACAACACACATTTTTGTTGAGAAGAAGAAGAAGAAGAAGAAGAAGAAGTAGACAACACCCATTTTTGTGGAGAACAGCAGAAGAAGAAGAAGAAGAAGAAGAAGTGGTGGTGGACAACACCCATTTCTGTGGAGAACAGGCAGAAGAAGAAGAAGTGGTGGTGGTGGTGGACAACACCCATTTCTGTGGAGAACAGGCAGAAGAAGAAGAAGTGGTGGTGGTGGACAACACCCATTTCTGTGGAGAACAAGCAGAAGAAGAAGAGGAGGTGGACAACACCCATTTCTGTGGAGAACAAGCAGAATAAGAAGAGGAGGTGGATAACACCCATTTCTGTGGAGAACAAGGAGAAGAAGAAGTGGACATTTTTTCTTTCAACAGTTCGTCTCCTCCTCTTCCACTCTTTCCCCCAATTTTTTCATTTTACTTCCGTTTTAGACTTACTTGGCATTCTATCCAGACCTTTGCAAATGTTCTTCTGGAATCTGTTCTATTCAATTTCACATGTGTTGGGGTTTAGCACAATTCTCGAACCCATTTGAGGATTCGAAGATATGACAAAAAGTACATCGTGATATTTTTTTTGACGATTTTGCAGATAGGATTTTCTTCTTCACCATTCATGAATGATCACCATCAAGCGAATGACAGATCTGCTGGGATCTCACCATTTTCTTGAACTGCAAAGCACTAAATGTCTCTTGAGAGAGAGAGTGTGTGTGTGCCTGTGGAGATAGATCCACCCAGTCATTCAGGAGCTCAAAAGAGTCATGCAAAGTAACACCATAAAGCTTCAATCCTTCAAATCTGTTGCAATTCAAGTTGCTTCCAATCGAAGTTCAATTTTGCTACAATGTCTCTATTGTTTGGGGATATATGCTAAACCCTAAATTTTAGACCCACATGCTGAGATCTGAATTCCAAACCTGTAGCATGTATGCTTGTGATGGCAAAAGAAGCAATTTTGCTCTGAGTTCTGACCGTGTCTTCTTCATGTCTCTATTGTTTGCAGAATGCTAAGCCCTAAATTTAGATGGGTCAATCAGCACCAAGACCTGAATCCAAATCTGTAGCAGGTAAGAAGCTTACAATGGCAAACAAGAACAGAAGCAAAAGTTCTGGGCTCCATGAAATTGAAGAGGACCTGCACTGTCCCTTCTTGGATACATTGAATGAGTGCGATTGGAAATTCCACTGGGCAAGAACTGCGCACTTGGATCCAGAAGCAGCAGCAGTTGACAACCCCACTTTGAATCTAAATGTTCAAATGGCTGCCACTCTTGTTGAGCAGGTGAGTATGTAGACAAGAAATCACTGATCCTTTATGTGCCCGAAATTAAGGTGGATTTCAGCAGGTGGCATTTTTTGCTTGCAAGAATCCATAGTCTTTTCTTGTCTTCCTGATCCTAATCTTTGCACCATGGGAATGATTTGGGTAGCATTTTGCAGGCAATTTTCGGGCGGTTTATCCCTTTGGAAGTAATATACCATAGAGATCATGAGCGAGCAAAAGAAGCATATGTTTTCTACTACAGATTGCGTCCTGCAAGAGTTGTCAGTTTTTTTGTTTTAGTGATGCTACCAGTTTTTGAGGTATGTAAAAACATCTATCCAAAAGAATATCATGAGTTGACATAACAGGTTTTGACTCATATCCATGGAATAATAAACTGAAAAGAATGCTCCCTGATGACTCCTACTGGTGTTTCTCAATTTCATGTTACAAGCAATACAGAGTCCTATGATTTTGTAGTAGATCAGCAGTTGCATTCTGTTGTTTGTTCAGGTGCATTGTTGTTACTCTGTTGCAAGGGGAGAGAGTGTACCATGTGCACTAAAACTCAAATCCTCCCCCGAGACTAAAGATGACAGCACAGTTTATGGTTTAGAGTTCATGTCTCAGGTGGTGTTATTTTGAGTGGATTCAGGTTCCTTTTTGGTGTAAAGGAGAAATGCCACAACCATGCGGGGACCCAGAACTGTATGCACTCAGTGGGATTCCCTACATAAAAAATTGGCACTCCCTTTTGATTCAGGTCTGGATAAGAATGCACTAGCTTATGAGCAGTACCCAATACCAGAAATGCATCCTTGTTGCAAATGACATATAGACATCTGTCTTCAATTTCTTCTTTTCTCAGATGGTTTGAACATGAAACCTTAGTTGATGGGAATTTGGTTTCTACTATGCAGGCACTATGCCTCACTTTCCTTGTGTTCTCAACCATTCTGCAATGGTATTTTCTAGGCAAAACATTCTGGACTCGTCCCCTGTCATTTTGCAAGGTGAGTGGTATTCTTTTATCAAGTTATTTATCATCTATTCAGGAACTAGAGAGTGTTTCAGGTTTAACATGAATAGCTCACTAAAATCTGTAAAGAAAAAATGCCAAGCGCATTTTGAGATGTAATCTGTGAAAGAAGAGACTCATTGCATGAGACTAAGTTCTTTTGAGAAGGTGTGGTTAGATCAAGCAGAATGTGGAAGTTTTGATTGTGCAACTATTCCTGGCAGGTGGGGTTGCTTGCAATCATGATAGTTTTGGTCATGATTCCAGCTGCGGTTATGTATGGTCCAGAGGCTACCCTACTCTCTATGTACATCCGGTTCATTATTCCTATTGTCTTCACTAGGTACTTTCCTTCCTCCAACTGTGGTTTGTTGAGACATTGGAATGTTGAACTAAGGAAGAGACAGACACTTGTGCTTTCTTCATGTGTGGTTTGTGAATATCCACTGTGATCCACAGACCCTTTGATTTGGGAGAGGTTGTTTCCTTTGCTCGCAGGCCTTTACGGATGTGTTCTCGCATGATAGGCCGGATCATGCCCACTTGTGTGAATATTGCGGTATGTGTTCTTTGCTAAATAGGGTGTGATTTTGAGTCTCTGAGAATATTGAACTTTTGGTGACAGGGTTTTCAATCTCATTGTAACTTCCTCTGTTGCACATTTATGAATAGTCTTGTGCTGTTGGGTGGAGGATTAATGGTGTTTCATTGTATGAAGTGCAACTTTTGAAATTCTTGAGTTTATGTCTTATTGGTGCCCAAACATACACTGTATTTCAGGTCTTGCTGGTAATATTCTTGCTTCTTTCAGCATATGTTGGGATGCTCCTTTTTGGGAAGAAAACATCAGAGTTCAAGGACTACCCGACATCATTGCTGAATTTGATGGTACTGCTGACAACAGCAAATAATCCGAATGTGTGGGCACCTGCATACACTACCAACCGATGGGCCTTTGTCTTTTTCTTCATTTTCCTGGTGGTGGGGCTCTTTTTCCTCTGCAATCTTGCCTTCATGGTCATTTACAGCAACTACAAAGTTGAGGTGGGTTCTGGGGTTTTCCATCATCAATTTGGAATTTTCATTCACATGATATTTGGATCATAATCAAGTTTTAACTTCTTTCATCATTATGCTCAACACTGTCTCTCACAACTTCAATTTTAGGATTAGCAAGAAAAAAGCAAGTGTCTGTGAAGATTTAATGTGTGGTTTTAGGGCTTGGGTTGAAGGTTTAGCTTTGGATGCTTATCAGTCACTGCCATAAGGATGGAGACTTTAGGCACCTACCTACCTATCTACACTTGGTTTCATGGATCCAAAACTTATGCAGCTCTTCAACTAAGAGCACCAGAAGCTAAAAGAACTAATCTAGAAATGCAAAAGAACTATTCAAACTCCAGAAACAGGACATAGATTATCTACATTGTTTATGGTGTTCTCTTGATCTCAGTGAATTCTTTTGCTTCATAAATTTCTCTATTGCATAAGGTTGATGTAGTTTCGGTAGCCTGTAATGTAGGAACTGTCATGTAGCTGCAATCTGCTTGCTCAAGTTTTTTGCTGTTTTTGTGCAAGATTCTACTAATGGACTCTGTGGATTTTGCTATTCAGCACTGTGAATGACTTCCAAAGTTTCACATCTTTTCAATTGGATTGCTAGATAGCAAATGAGGTGGCCAAGCGGACGAGTTTGCAATATACAACCCTCGATGCCGCTTTCACTCTGCTAGACAGATTGCAACAAAACTCTATCAACGGGTCATCTTTGATTGCCCTCTTCCGTGCAATGAACCTCTACAGGTAGCATATTGTCACCCCCTCCTCCCACTTGTGTATTTCTTTATACCTGTTTGAAGGATAGTAGTGGTGAATTATATGTTGCAGAAAAACATGGTTTTGAACCATGAAAACTATTGTTTGGGTACAGGGACATTCCAGACTTCCAACTTCATGAACACAACATATTTTTTGCACTTGGGAAGAATGAGTATTCAATGATAGACAGGGATGAATTTGAAACGGTTTACAGTTTGATTGCCCTTGAGATTGAGCAGCAGGTCCAGACTCTTGCACAACCTGCAGGACTATTCCGCAAAATGATCAGCAAGTTTTGGTGGCTGCAATTTTCTGACCATCCACCTTATACTCATTTCATCTGGGCAGCAACCTCTGTGTCCTTGGTACTAGCAATTTTGGAAAGATGGGTAATGCTCCTTTCCTTTCCACATAGTCTTATATATGATCTTTGATACTTTATCTTATTCTTTTCCTAAAGACCACATGGTCTGTTTGCTTCTTTCAGTTTCAGTGATCTTTTGGCTTCAAATGCTGATGTCTATTTCTGTTTCAAGTGTCACTTGAAAAAGGAATTGCTTGAGAAAACTCCCAAGTAAAAGCACTCAGTAGTTATGTCACACCTACCTTTGCTATGTGATACAGACTGAAGAAGACAATGCATTCAAGAGGAACTTGATACTTGCAGAGTTCTCAATGGGTACGTATCAACTATCTACCAACACAACATCACCCATCAAAATTTGGAGTACCCATTCCTCAGGAATGTGCATTCTTGGTGGGTTGATTGTAGTAGGACATTTGTTTTTCTGTGCACATATTGAGTAGTGATGTCTTGGCTCCATGTACATGCTGGCAAGGTTCCATGTTCCTGCTACTGAATGCATTGCCATGTTTCAGCATTTCAAGGCGTTTGCAAATGAGAATTGGAAAGAAAGTAGATTGTAAAAGAGGAAAAAGAATGCTGCATAGTATATAGAATATTTCGTAACCTTTGCTTGCTGGGTTGGAGTGCATTTTGTAGGGTGGTTATTTTTACTGGATACCTTGATCAAAATAGTGTTACAAAGCTGGAGCGTCTATTGGCGGAGAAATCTAAACCGCTTTGACTTTGTTTTTGCCCTTCTTCTTCTGTTCCTCATCTTTGCTCCTTCTTCGGTCTTTGGAATTGAACCCCACTGGTATGGTCCTCTACAGCTGATCTTTTTCTTCTAGTGTTACCCACTTACAGATATACATGTCACAGTCATGTCCATCACATGTTGTTTTCTTCTTTCTTCTTCTCCCTCAAGCAATGCCATTTCTTTGCAGGGTGTCATTTTTGTTCATTGCAAAAGCATTTCGGGTTCTTTCACTGGTAACCTTGAGTTCTCATTGGGGGTTGATGGCCCACACATTAATCAACTTGCTTCCAGCAACTGCACCAATCTTGATTCTCCAGTTTCTTATATGCTCCAGTTTCTCACTCTTGGGAGTGCATCTATTTGGAGGAAAAGTTTACATTGGGCACCCACTGCTGGAAAACACAGAGTATGCCAACGGACGCCTATTTGCATTCAATTACAATGATTATGCATCTGCACTGGTTACCTCCTTCAATCTCTGTGTGGTCAATAACTGGTATGTCATCATGGATGCATATGCATTTGTGACTGAAACACCATGGTCCCGGAGTTTTTTTATTGTGTATTGGGCAGTTGCAGTTGCGTTTTCACTCCCAATTGTCGTTGCATTCTTTGTGGAGGCATTTGTGAAGCAAATGGAGAAAGTTGTACTGCTTCAAGTTCCTCAAGGGGCTAGTGTTTTCCCGTCTAAAAGTACCTACACACGCAAATTATCATACCATGACCTCTACAAGGATATTGTGAAGAATCCCACAGGACCAATGTCAACAATGAGTATTTGAGCTCACAATTCAAAACCCATATACTACATCGGTGCCACCCGCAGATTCAATGATTTGTTTCAATACATTTACATACACACTTTTTTGGCTCACACTTTGTAGAATGGTATTAGGACACATCAGATATGAAATTATGTGTATTGATAAACCCTAAACCCTTTGACTCTAAGATTGCAGTTCTTTTGTTTCACAATATCTTGAAGAAATGATACACCCACTCATGATATTCAATCAAATTGAGACTGGGCATTTTTATCAACTATACCATGGAGATATCTTGGATAAGGATCTTGTTACCATACTCTTTTGTGCCAATGTTTATCCGAGTAATTCAATTTACATTGTTGTTTTAGGTGTCAATAGGTTTTCATCTTTAAAGAGGCTTGAATTTAAAAACCTATTCCACACAAGTTACATCTTTTAGTATATCCATGTCCCTTGTGAAATTCAAGTTATCAATGAGGGTATTGTAATGTTGTCCATGCAAAGATATTTGCTTGGTGCGATGCGCCATAGAAAACTAAATGAGATGAGAGCAATTTTGTAATCATAAGGTGGCACTACACATTGCTAAAGTCACTAGAGCAATCGATTCTTTCTTACCCTAAGCCAAAGGAGTGAACCAAAAGTTTCTTGACTTATTGTTTTTGCATGTTGTTAGATTTTGACTTGCTATTGATAATGTGAGGTCCTTTTGTGTGCATACCAACTGGCCTTTTTCCTTGAGGTTTTTATCAAGATTTGGTCTACCTAGTGTGTTATGAAAGAAATGTTGGATCAAATTTTCAACCAAGATCTTGAATTATTTTGATATATGTAATAAGAAGGTTTGCAAGCAAACTCTTGTGGCAATGTTGAATGCATGAACCAATGTAGGTGCACTTGAGAAAGGTAATGTGTTCATGAACAGATTATTGAAAGCAACTTAAATGTCTTTGTGGGGAGTAGCTTGGTTGATAGATGTGCAAAATGTGGGAACATGGAAGATGCATGTAAAGTGTTCAACAAGATGCCCTTGAGAAATGTGATCTCCTAGAATTCCATATTCGTAGGGTTTGCCATGGATTGGAATGGAAACATCCCTTGGCTCTATAATTTCTTGGCGCATTTGTTTGAAATGATGTTGTTTATCTTTTGTTAACTCATAGCAATGCAAGTTTGGTGGATGAAGGCATGCACTATTCTAGTGCCATGAGCTCAATTTACACAATTTCTGTAGAGTTAGAACACTACATCTTCATGGTTGACCTTCTTGGTTGTGTTGGCCATCTATAGGAAATAAAAAATATGATCAAATCAATGCCCTAACCAAATGTAGTTGTGTGAAGGGCCATCACCATTTAATACCATTGATGATGTAAGGTTTGATGTTAAATTAGTGGATAATGGTCAAAGGGACAATATTTCATTTGTGGTGACGGGTATGGACATTGATGAGGACAACAAAAATGTTAAACAATACATTGGCACTAATGACACCATTCTAGTTTATTATCGGTTGGTAGTTTTACGTTGGGGCTTATCACTCATTGCATCGTGGTTCTATTAACATATGCCAACAAATTTGTTTTCTATGAAATAAAACATGTAGACCCTTTGGTACCATGCTCCTTAATGCAGTATGCAAATCATCTTTGAGAACCCTAGATGTTTGATGACTCAAGTCATAGCCTTGAAACCTTCAAGATAATGGGCTAGGCCTACCATGCCTAATCACAAAGATGTACTAATTTTAGTATCACTTATTTCCATTTGCATCAATGCGATTACTTCCATTGTATGTGGTCAATTTAACAATTCAACAAGTCTTTATTTCATTTATTTTTACCTTACCCCCTTATCTTTAGCATACCCCATGTATCTCCCTTGTTCCTTGACCTATGTGTCTTTTCCCTCTATTATTTAAATCTTTCCATTTTGACTGGCCATTAGAACCCACCACAAACCCTTTTTCACTTATAATATCCAAGTGGAAGGTTGCAATTTTGCAGATACATGCCCAATAGTTGAATTTTTTCTTTTTTTTTGTTGTTCAACATTTTTTTGTTGTGCAAAGGTCCCATGTAGTTTAAATGATGAATTTGATACCCTATTTTGAAGTAATTGTGAAATCTTTCACGAGCAACCTTAATAGAAGTAACACACCATGTTTCATTAAACTTAACTCTATCCTCTTTGTCATTTCTCCTTTGAGTTGCTTGCTTAACCTGGGTGAGCTATGTACCTTTAGCCCTTTTAGACCTTTTTTCTTCCTTTTTGTTAGCTTTCTGTAACATCAAACCAATATTTGGTTATTTTAAAACAAAAGGCTATGGACAAAAAAGTTGCAAATAATCCACTAGTGGTTTGTTGCCATGTCTTCTTTTGGTTGGTAATGTAAATAGTGGCAATAGGTGAACCAATCCAACTTTTTCATTCTAATTTGAACTAATTAGGTCTTCTAATTTTGGAATATCATTTTCCAAGTCCACCATCGATTAATGTTCTTCATGGTTGTTTGTTGTTGTGCTAAGACTATTTGGCATTTTGACATAGTAACATGGCATGGGTGAAGGAGGGCAATTAAGAATAGTTAGATTTTTGGTTGAAAGGTCCTTGTAATGTTCAACAATTTTGTGGTAATTTCAACTTCATTGTTGTTAGATTCATTTATTGCATTTGAATGTTATGAAAGGTCATGCTCCTCTTCTTATGTTGTAATGATTACATCACTTGGGACCAAAATTTCCAACCATGGCTACATGATTTAATGGCCGAATTCCAGAGACCCTAAACCTTGATTTTATGTTTTCATTTTTCAAGGATTGTTGCAAGGCCTTATCCACCCATGATGCTAATGTAGTTTTGTATGGTTCAAGATAATTATTTTTTGCCATGGTATAATCTCTTTCTTTTCTAAAAGTTACTTTGAATGGTTTGAAGCAGGTCATGTCTAATGGTTACAACACATGTGAAATATGAGTAGGTAAGATGACCATATTTAGCCCAACTTATGTTGTTTGTTTTAGTGTTTGTATTGTAACATGAAAACCATTGCCACCCATAATCAAAAGATGTTGATTCATTTGAAACCCCCCCCCCCCATAATAGATTTGTAGGGAAAAACCAACCATTGCTTGAAAAGGTAAATTGTCATGCAAGCACTTTTTTACATTGCCATGCATGTTCTTGGTCTATAATTTCAAACGCAGTTTTATCGCATCCTTGAACCTTTGAAAATGTAAAATGTAAGCAATGTTGCCCCAATTCATAGTCAACCATTCTTGAGACTTAAGGATGGTCCTACAAACATCCCATGAGCTTTGTTTAGTTAAAGCCCTAAGACCAAATTGACACCCTACTTGATTTTCTCATCTTTTCTGAATTCCAAATGTGATTTAATGCATATTTGTGTTGTGTGCACAAGTTTTCCAAATTGGAATAAAAGGTATCACATGCTTCCTTAATAAGTCCTTTTGACCTAAAAACCTCGAATCCTTCTGCAAGTCAAATATTGATTTTTGGATGATAATTTTTTAATTAGTACCCACCATTTTATTCCTAGAACACTATTCAAAATGGGGTAGGTCTAGTTTGAGTGACTTCAGCGACCTTTAGTTTTAGTTGTTATAGGGTGATAGATAAATTAACAATTTGCATGTTCAAAACCCAAATGTTGATTGTTGCATCCTTTTGTTATGTTAGTACCCCTTGGGATATTGCTTTCTTTCTTTTAGTTTTTTCATTGAAATGATCTAAAAGTGAGGTAAGTGGAATGTTCCAATACCCAGCTGCCTTTTGCAAAAAAGTATGTGTGCCCTTTCCACTACATCCATGGCATTTTCTAGATCCATTTGACCATTTGGACCATTTAATTGCATTAAGTACTTTATTAATTTTGGCCAACCTTTATATTTCTACTATGGGAGGATGACATTGATGTTGTATTGGTGTTTGAATTAGTTGTAATTTAGAATTTTTTTGCATTGTTGGGCTGACTACGGTGATAGGTTGTGGAGGTCAATTTTCTTACTATGCACAAATGGTATTTGAAATGTTATTTCATCGTTTTCATGGTACATTCAAATGTGTTGCAATGCAATTTGTCAGTGGTGCACCCCTAACATGTTGTGATGATCATTGTAGGGCCCAATTGTGCATTGGTGCACCCATTTTAACCTTATTCTTCCTAGTCTTAATCTCTAAGCACTCGAGGTTGTTTAGTATGAATTTGTGTTTCTTATATGAAAATCAAAATTTGGATAATGTTCAAGTGCATAGGTTTATAGCTTTTCACTTCAAACAACAAGTTCATAAAATTTAGCAAAGTTGACCTAATCTAATGCGATGTCAGTTGTGGATGTGCAAGCAGTCAAAATGTATCTCAAGGTGTGACATGAGGGAAGAAAAATATATCTGCAAATAGTGTTACTACTATAGTGGGATGGTTATTTTAAAAATGTTGATTGTTGAAGCCAATGATAGTACATGTAGTTTGAGTACTTGATATTGTAATTTTGTACTAACTTTGGTATTCCATTGAAATCTACCTTTCTTTGCACTAATTATATTCCTTCAAAGTCTTCTACCTCCTCCTTGACTACAAATGCAATAGGAATTTTTTCTACTTTCTCCCTAATTTCAAATGTGATAAAGATTTCTTTCTTCACATTTTTTGCATTAAGGTGGACTTGTACTACCTTTTACTCTCTATTGTAACTAAATTGTTGTTTAATCCTTTATTGATCCTAGAGTATAATATTTTTAGAAAATGTTGAAATTCTTGCATTGAACTTTCACTTTGATATGGCATGCTTAGTTTAAAACTACAAGGTTTTACAAAATAAAATTGTAATACAAAACTATGTGATATCTGCCCTTATCTTGTTGTTTCATGACTTTTGGTGGGAAAATGCCATATATGAACTTTGGTGGGAAAATTTTTAATGGATTTAATTGGTTCTTGATCCAAGGGTATCTAACATTATTTTTATTGTTTTAATGGAGTTGTTTATTATGTGTGATCTATTCTAGCACATGCTAGTTTCTTTATTTGTATATCACAAACTTACTAGGCTTCATAGGTTTGTACAAATTTTGTGTGAAATCCGGTTTTCATAGCTTCATACAAATTTCGTGCTATGGTTAATACAAATGATATTTTTATGTATTCAACATCTTAAATATTTAAATGGACAATACATTGTTTTTGAATGACATATGTGAATGTTCATATTTAATAAACAAAAATTGCATAATTCTATCCAAAATTACATCACAATAATGACACAAAAATGTAAATTGTACGTACTTCACATCAAAACATCACAAGTAGAAAATACATAATCTATATGCCATTTTTACATTTAGAAGCCCACAGATTTTGCATAAACATATTGTTTTATGATTTTCACATGGATTTTATCGAAATTTCATGATCTTGTAAGTTTTGGATGTATGTTGTGTCTTTTGTTGTATGTTCACTCAAAAAACATTCCCAAACACTTGGTTTTTTTTTTGTGGTGCATGAAGTTTTTAATTAGAAATCATATCATTATTTATTGATGTTACCTTGGACCTTTATTACCAAACCAAAATTGCACAAAAGTGAAAAAAAAGGTATGTGCTCCAAAACGCTCCTTGTTTTAAGTTGAGCATCTTAACCTTTATTCTCAAACATAAAATATCCAAGAGTGTTTTGCATTTTATAAATTTTAAAACATAAGATTTTTGGCCAAACATCCAATCATGGGTGTTCATATGAAACAATAATCAACATAAGCAAAAACTAACGATTGTGTTGTAACACATTAAACAAGTGGTCACTCACCAGCTTCCAATTGATGATGGGGGCATTCTACCCTAATCTTAAGACCCTTCTTTTTTGGTTTTGGAATGCCCCCACCCTAGGGCTTTACCCTACACATAACATGTTTAGAAAGCTTTAACTTTTTGTTGAGGAAGTACAATAATTGGCTAATCAAATGCAAATAATTTCATAGAACCATGATAAAATGCGAATGTAATTTAAAAAAAAATCATAATGAAGCTTGTAATGTCTTCAATACATACTCAGAATGTTAGGGAAAAGTTATTGGCCCAAGCTGAAATCACAATTTTCATGTTGCCGGGGAGAAGGTTTTACAAAGAGGAGAGCACAATTTTTTCCTTTTGGGTAGGGAGGAGGATAGGTTTTTTTGTTTAAATTTTTTTTGTGCCAAATATGTTCTCATCAAGTTCCCAAGGGGTTCTCCTCAAGTTCTTAATAACACCACACTTTTATCCCATATGCTTTGGCCAAAGTTGAAGTTTCACATATTAATTTTTTTGAGATTGAACATGCAAGAAATTTGGGAGGCATGCATTTTAAACTTGAGAGTTTTTCATAGAGTACCCTAAACTAGGTTATTGATGGTCTCCAGTTTTGCCTAGACTGGGGATGAAATCAAAAAAGTTAGGATGAAAATAGTACATAGGGGAAAAAAAAGAGGGGACCAAGAATTTCCTCAAAAGAATTCCATCCCTAGTTTTACATTTGCCTTACCTACACCTTCACTACTCACTCATATTCTTTCATTAAACCAAGTAGATACTATCAGAATAAAAATCTTGCATTCTTGTGAACTGATTCTCAGCTTCATTAACTGGTACCCAATACTTTACAGCTACACTCAAATTGGGGATAAAACAAGGATTACAGGGTCAAATTAGGGCTCAAATGCAGGTTGAGTTAAAGAGGAGAATTCAGTTATATAGAAAGAATGTTAAAACAAAGGACAAAGGCACCAACTGAAAGACACACTAAAGAACTGCTGATTTGAAAATCTTTAAATTTTTACAAAGGGTGTGTCACAATGTGGCCTTGCCATTTTACATTTGAAAGTGCAATTTTAAGGCAAAAAAAGAATTATGGAAACTCACATATTTCACCATGCAAAAATATAATCTTTTTATAAAATCCTCTTAAAGAAACCAAACTCCTTCAAGATTTTACAACTCTATAACTAACCTCAAGTTTCCACACAAAGCCAAAATATATCATCTTTCAAAAATCTTCATATAGAAATAGACCTACTATTATTACCTAGTATGGGCCAAAATCCATTAAAGCTAATATACTATATAATGAATCCAAACACAAATATCCTTGCCTACTAAGGTAAGGCCAACAATTGCTTCAAGAAAGTGTACTACTTTGGACCATTGGATCCTCATCTAAAGTGGGACATTATGTTACATGAATGGGTTGTAAGATCCTTCAAGTTTTCTTTTTTCTTGAGCTTGTACAATGGAGTGTGGTGGGTTCAATACAAGTTCTTGAAAAAGAAAAAAAAAAGGTTCCTCCATAGAGTGAGGGAACTACTTTACCCTACTTAAACCCTAGGGTCAGCTTCATCATTAAATAATCTTTTAAAATTGTGAAATAAATTTTCATGAAAGATATGAAGTCGAGGTGTTGAAAACTACCTTAACCTAAGGTCAATTTTGTCATTAAATAATCCTCAAAATTGTGGAATGAAATTTTGTGAAAATAGGAAATTGACATGTTGCAAATCATCATAATTACCATAGGCTACATTTTGAATAATTTCACTACTCATATCACAATATAATAGTAGGTAATGGAAAAAGAAATAATTTCAAATTAAAAAAAATATTTTTTGAAAAAAAAATCATTCATTTTGTCAATGTGGAAACTGACCCTAAGCTACGGTATCATAGTTATTGCAGGCTACAATCTGAATAATTTCACACCTCGTATGACAATATCATAGAAGATTGCTAGGCTAGTCATAGCCCCACAACCCCCTTCCCCAAAAACCCTCTCTTAAAAATTTGGCAATTTAAAATAATTTTTTAATTTTTTAAAAAAAATTTAAAATTTCCCAAAAACATGACAATATCATAGAAGATTGCTAGGCTAGTCATAGCCCCACAACCCCCTTCCCCAAAAACCCTCTCTTAAAAATTTGGCAATTTAAAATAATTTTTTAATTTTTTAAAAAAAATTTAAAATTTCCCAAAAACAGGGAATTTGTGACAAAATATTCCTTTATAGTTTTTGAGGTAGAAATTTTGCCTCTTAAGTTGCTAGCATATATGGGTCCATGGCCACCTTGAGTGCAATTCAAAACCAAGCCTATAATTTCTTATTTGTTTTTGTATCAATAATATTGTTTTGGTCATCATAATATTGCACTTCTTGTTGTCTCTCGAAGAGGATTTAGGTCAACATAGCCATGCATGTTAATTGTTACCAAGGTGCCATACATGTTTCACAAATTATCTTAGACATGTGAAAAAATAGAAAAAAAAGCCTTTTCATTATCATAACATTTGGAAGAAATATCAATGAAAAGCCCATCTACAAGATGTGAATCATGTTGTAGATTCTTCATGCATTATTACTCTTTGTTTGCCCTAGTGATCATGTTTTTAGCAAATTCTCACCAAATTTCAATTTAGAAAATTTGATTTTTGATGCATACAAAGAAGTTTTCTTGTGCAAAAACAAATTGACCCAAATTTGCTAGATTTTGAGAGGATTTTTTCCCGCACATTCTTGGATTTTTATAATACGTTTTATTAGGTACCCAAGAAGATGAAAGGGTTTTTTTTTTTCACTTTCATAGTTGGCTTATAACCAAATTTTACTAAATTTTCTTCTTGTTATTCAACATTTTGGTTACAACACAAAATTGAGAAAACCAAAAATGAAAAAAGATTCCTCCACCCCATTAATTAAGAGTATTTAGCTTGAATGTCTTGAGGTAATTGAAATGTCAAATCCGAGCTATGGACTTGAATTTTCACTATCTTGGTTGTGTGATACAAACACCTTGAGCAAAATTGGTTCAAGAATGCAAATTGTTTTTTTTTTTTTTTTGTTGTTGGATCAACCAGGATTCCAATTCTTCAACACATAAATGATAAACATGTAGATCATGAGTATAATCTCCCATTTTCCGACAGTTTTGAAGTAATTATCAATCAACCCACCTGGCCAAACACAAAGGTTGGTCATTTAGATTCATATGAAATTTTTAGTTTTCTAAGCCATAGTTTGATTTGAAACAAATTTAGACCCATCTATTTTTCTAAGCAAGCCCAATCGGTCAAAGTAAATTCATTCAAAAATAATTTCAACACATAATTTCAGCACAACTTTTTTAATGGGATTGACATGTGAAAAATTTCCATACATAATAATCTCTTCAAAGAAAATTGGAATTTTAATTTTTTTTCAAAAAATTGCATATTTGCACATCAAGATATCAAGAGAAGAGCCCACCTTGAATAACCCTATATCCGGGAAACCTTCTCACCATGAAGTCATGGAATTTACTACATGGTATAAACCGTGGTTGAGGGCTGCCAGTGCTATTTGTACTACACGACAAAGTTGAGCATGGACTTGAGCTTTGGTGTGTTCTACTCAAGCTTTTACTACGACCACCACAACGACTCTTTCGTCTTTGTCTCTTTCGGCATCTAGGATAAGTCATGGTGCACGAACCTTGGAGTACTTTTACACCTCACCTTGATGTTTTTCTATTCACCTTCAAACAATAGTGTCTCTTGCCTTGTGAAAAAAACTAAAGTGTGGCTTGGTTTGCACATAGCGAGCATGGCCTCCTCAACTACAAATTTGAATTAGTTTATGCTATTTGATAGAGGAGCACAGAGTGAGTGAGAAAGTGAGGAGATGGAGAATATACATGCAATTTGCATGCATGTTTTTTCTAAACTCTCAAGTCTTTCAAGGAATAGTTTTTTTGGGTGAATGAATGAGAGAAACCTTTGAAAGGTGAAAGGGCATTTGCCCTTTTAGGGCTAGATGCAACACCCTTTCACATAGGACCATGTCTTGAAGTTGTCTTTTTCCATTCTAAGTAACATTGGCTTCTCCAATTGATGTTCAATCCACAATGATGTCTCTACTACTCAACAAATTCTTATGAGGAACAACCCAAAAACTACACAAACATTATAACAATTTTTGTGGGGTATATGCTATTGCAAATTGGTGTTTAATTGCCTTTTTTGGCAATGTTATATAGATGCCTTCGCAATAAACTTTCCTCCAATGTAACTACAAAGAATTATTCAATTATTTTGAAATGTTCTCCACCAAAGGGTTGAACTCCTTGAACTTTGATAAAGCTTCAATCTTATTCTTGATAAAGTAGGTCCAAATAAACTCTTATCTTGTCATTTGTAAAATTTTTGAACCTTGAACAACAATCGTGGTAACTAAGGAAATGTTTTATGTTATACATGGCACAAATAAAACTTCTTTTTTAGAGACTTTTAATTATACATTCTTCCACACTCTTGTAAAGAATGATACTCCGCTCTCCTTGCCTACTACTTCTTGAGTGGAATTGTCACCCACGCAAATAATGCTTTTGGGTATGCTTTAATAATTGATGAAGAGCTTTTTTTTTCCAAAAATGTATGTTGACAAGTTCCAAAGTCAATGTATCATGTTTCACTAATTTAGACATTTCAAGTTGCAACTTCATGTTTAAAACATTAGTTATTTATTTATTATGATAAAAAAATTTCTTAGCAACTTTTTGCTTGTAGTCTCTTTTGTAATGTCCAAAACTTTTTGTAGTAATTGTAATAATAAAGTTTTAACAATTTACACAATGTGACCATCACTTTCACATTGTCGCCTTTGCCAATGTTTGCTTCAATGGTTTGAAATGTTGACTCATGGATTTCACTATGTTGATATGTTGCAACATCATGTTTCTCAAATTCATATGCAAAGTGACAAATTGACACCTCGATAATAACTTGTTTGTTGAACCTTTGGTTAAGCATAAAAATTCAATAAGTAATCTTGAATCTATTCAATATGAAAGAAAATATGACATAGAAAACTAATGAATTTTACCAACAAACATGACTTTCTTCTCTCGTTTTATTCTTTTGTTATGAACTCAACACAACTACATTTCAAACACAACATTTTAAAGCTCCTTGTCTTCCAAAAGCATTTGTATTTCAAACTTCCACAAATAAACATCATTACCATCAAATTGAAAGATAATTAAGCTAATTAAGTTTAGTAATAACACTAGAAATTTCCATATTGGGGGTTAATACATGATTACACACAGAATTTTGGACATAGATGAACGGAAAAACTAATGGTGACAGAAAACATCCAAAACTCTGCAAAACCCTAGAACTCGTGGAAGAGAGAGAGAGAGAGAGAGAGAGAGAGTGTGTGTGTGTGTGTGTTTGTTTGCGCACTTTGCGCTTTGTTGTTTGTGCGCGTTTTGCGGGGTCTCGGTTGTCGTCGTCGTCGTCGTCGTTGCTGCCATTGCTAAAGGAGAGGTGGTGGAGGTTGATCTATCGATCAATCGATGGCAATGGCATCACGGAGGTTGTCAGTTTTGTGTACTTTTTTCCTCTTTTTTCTGGCGGTTTTTTTGTTATGTCTTTCTTCTTCTTGCACCCTGGTGGACGCGAAGAAGAAAGAGACCAAGGGCGTGGTGACCGCCAGGAAGGAGGATGTGAAGTATATCAAGTGTGGTGTTTGTGAGGAGATTGTGAAGCAGCTTTCTCGTCAAGTGAAGAAGAAGCGTGACAAAATTGCTCCAAAAAAGGTTTGGCTCTCATGTATGTGTTCTCTTGTCTCTTTTTGCTCTTTTCTTCTCCAGTGCTCTGCTGCCATAAGACAGAGAGAAAGAAAGAGAGATCTGCAAGGTCGGTCATTCACTACTACTTTCAAAAAAGAAGAGGGAGGAGATTACGTCAGTTCTTGGATTTGTGCAAGAACCCTAGTTTATCTTCTCTTGCAGCAAGCTAGGGTTTGTGGACCTCCGTTAGACATGGTTCACGTATATGAGCTCATTCCATCTGTAAGTTAGTTCTTAGGAATGTGCTAAAATTTGGACAATGACGGCCAGATGTGATTTCTTCAAAGAGTGCAGGAGGAGAAGATTGTCATTTTGGGATCAAATTTAGGGTAAGGTGGAGAGTATGCTCTGCTGTCATAGTTGCACACTGCATTCTGATTTGTGAAATCCATTCGTTCTTTAGTGAGTGGGTTTTGATTGATTTGTAGTTTTATTAGTTTGTAGTGGACTGTAATACCAACAGGCAGAGAGAGTCTGATGATTGGAATGTATGCACTTGCAGCTGACAGAATTCCAAATCATTGAAACAGCAGAGAATATTTGCAATATGAAGCGAGAAGAAGGTGACTGGATCTTATGGCTTGACATTGTTGAGCAAGGTGACAAGCTTAAGGTTGGATTCCAACTGTACATATTTGTGCTAGGGTAGCTGTGGTTTTGGCTTCTGCTATGTGTCAGCACAAACTCTAACTTTTCTAGCATCCTCTTTTCCTACCTACCACAATGGTTCTCCATGAACAATGTGGATTGATCTGTTGGATAGACTTCCAGTCTAACAATTTTTTTTGGTTCTGCATGCTTGCTTTCCTGACTTTCACTTCATGGCTTTTTGGGGGGGAAGGTTGTAGAGCAGCAGGCTGAGGGGGAATGCAACACGGAGTGCAGAACAATAGAACGGGCTTGTCAAGAGGTATGTCTCAATGTAGTTTTGGCAGATAATCACATTTCCATTTTTTAGAGCTGTTTTTTTGCAGCAAAGTGATAAGTATATTTTGTGTGCACTTTGCTTTCAGCTATGGCACAGGGTGCAACAGAATAGAGCTGTGGCAACTCAGGTAGTAGGTGATATGGAAGTATTTTGTTGTGGGGCAGGTTATGGGTGATTATGACACAGATGTTGCAGAATTCCTATACAAGCCTGGGGCACAGCGTGCAGGCCTTTCCAAGCTCTTGTGCAAGGATCTGAGCAAGGCTTGTGTTGGCAAAGTTCCCCCTGTCCCCACGGTAATACTGGCAACATGCGAATTGCCATACCTTAGTGCTTTGCTTTCTGTACAGTGCATTTTCATTAGTCAGTGTGCTTCACATTTGTCCAAATTCATGCTTTTATCTTCAACTTGTGCTCATGCTTGGCTTGTTAGGTGCAATAAAGTTTCTACTTCACTATGAATTTGTTTCTGTTCTGCTTGTGCAGGACAGGGAGCCTGGAGAAGCTTTTACACCAAAACCTACCAAAGATGCTGAGATGGAGCGGCTAATGCGCTCAATGAGTGTATGTTCTGGAATTCTTTATGTTGTGCTAGCAAAAGATGTTTTACCTAGAATGAGATACATTGGCAACATGAGACCCTTCCTGCACAAGGGATGGCTGATGAGTCTGTTTGCATGCAGGACATGCCAGGAGCAGGTGGAATGAAAATGTACTCACGGGAAGATCTTACAAACAATCCTGACCTAGTTGGAGGAGGGCCAGAGGTTTCTGACGATGACGACGATGATGACAATGACAGTGATGATGATGTGGATTTTCAGAACCTGGTATGTGAATCCTTTTCCAGCTGATGAATTTCAGTCAGAGGATGTGGCAGCCTTTCAAACTCCTGTAGTTGAGACACTTTGTAGCTTCTCTTTCTGAAGCTGTAATAAGTTGGTGCATCTGATAGATTGATATGAAGCCTGGTTTGCAGGTATGAGAATCAAAATCGAATGCAGATTAAGGTTCTCTTTTTGAAGGTGTGATAAGCTAGTGCATCTAACAGATTGATATGAAACCTGTTTTGCAGTTAAGAGAATCAAAATCGACTACAGCTGTTGGAAAGAGCCCACAGGACAGTAAGGTACAGAAAGTACTAGATGTAGTGAGTCAGATAGGAATTGAGACAGGTAGACTGTTGCAGAGTGCAAAGCAGCAGGTGGATAGGACAGCTGCTCAACTCAGTGACTGGTGGTATGGGAAGAATCCATCTTCCAAATCCTCCACAGCTTCTAAATCCAAAACAAAGTCAAGATCAGGCTCAAGTTCATATGAACTGTGAGAGGTGGCAACTCTCCCTAGGTCATTCATTGGTAAGCTGATGTTATAGTCACTTGCAAAATGATGGGTTGAGTTATTGGATGTGTCACAAGAAAGTTGGCCAACTTGGGCAATGGGCTTGGAGCAATTTTTGTATTTGAGGATCAAGCAGCTTCCTATGTGGTGGGTAAATATTCACTCTCTCATTATTTCATGATATTTCTGTTCTCTTAGATTCTTGAGCCCTAGACTTGTATAGGCTCCTTGAACATTCCTGCAGACTCTTCCTGCATGTGATTGGAGACACTTCGATCTTTCTCTTGTGTACCAGGACACACAAATTTCAGTCTTGATCCTGCTAATTGAATCATGCATAGTGAAGCACGTCTTCAAAGGTTTTGTCCCCATGAATTGACATGAGAAGTCTAGCAGAATCATGGGTCTATGTAGCAACGATAAGGTTCTTTGGATTGTTGTGTCCATTATATTGTTTGTGGTAGAGTGCTTGTCATAAATTTTGCATTTGTCAGTATATAAGAAGTTGATAGTGGATGGATGAACTGATACTCAATAGGTTGTACAGTATCTAACCTCAACAAATGCAAGTAGCGCATGCACTAATGTGTTGTGGAGATACAGAAGGGCTCTGAGCTTCACCAGTTCTCCCTCCATGAATGAATTCACAAGTTCTGAAGAGCACCAGAGGATTTCAAGTATGAAAGGTTAATTTGTGCACGGTAAACAAAGGCAGGTACAATTGTGTGTAATGACGTGCTGACACTAAAGTTGCATTTCATGTGATGGGTTCCACCAAGAATTGCCTTTCTTATGACAGGAATTAGGATGACATCATGTGAGTCAAATGAGAACTACAATACATTAAATGGTGCAAAAGAATATGCGGTTAGTTGGCGATGGAGGCACAGGTACAATCCTCAGTAGATATCCTAAAATCCCTCTTGACAGAAGATATTTCCTTGAATCAATCGCCTTGGTGCTGCTCATTACTGGCTCTGTCTCTGAGGGAGAGACTACATCCAATGTTTTTGAGCACCAATAGGAATGCTTAATTTGAGTTGGCCATTGGTCAAGGTTTAAGGTTGTATTGTCTTCTTTGACCATCAGCCCAAGTTGGCTCTTTCCTCTTGTGGATGGTTGCCATTGTGGCTACATCACAAAATTGAAAGAACAAGAAAAATCCCCTGGTGACAGCCTTTATTTTCCCTGGCTATGGCTATTTATATATATATAGCTAAAATATATTAAAATTATAATTGCTAAAATAAATTTCTTTTCGGGATGTTAAGTAGTCAGAATTAGATCAAAATTTAAGAAAAATCGTAAAATTTTTATACATGGCTCAAGTACGTAGCCAGAAGTACAGAAGGATGTTATTTAAAAATTGTTTCCATATTTAACTCATAGCCAAATTTGGCTGAATATTCTGTATGGATCATAGCAAGTTTTCAGAAGCATTAGTATCTGAGGAATTGATATTTTTTCCATCTCTCTTATTTTTCCAAGGAGGATGTGTTTTTATAATTCCTTATTTTTCCCCCTTTTTCTTCTCTCAATTCTTCCTGTTTTTTTTTTTTTTTTTTTGGTAATTTTAAGAAATATTTTAAAATTTATATTTAAAAAAGGAAAATTTTAAATTCACACCTTTTTTGGTTAAATTCACACCCTTTCTTTGCGTCGTGGTCAAGAAACGCGCAGACCTGCAGGCTCTAAGAACAAGACAAGCACGACCAGGGTGTGAATTTAACCAAAAAAGGTGTGAATTAAATTCACACCCTTTCTTCGCGTCGTGGTCAAGAAACGCGGCAGACCTGCAGGCTCTAAGAACAAGACAAGCACGACCAGGGTGTGAATTTAACCAAAAAAGGTGTGGATTTCAAAATTTCCTTAAAATGTTATTTAATTTTTTTTATCTCTTTTTTTTCTTCCAATGACAATTTGTGTAATCCTTCTTTCTTTTTTTTCTTTTTCTTTTTTCAGCTTTCCTTTTTCTTTTCCTATGATTTTTTTGTTTTTGCCTTTCTCATTACAGGATGTAGTCATCCTAGTGATTTTTTTTCCCTGTGGCAAAAATTCGCCATTTTGGTTTTTTAAAAAGGTCCAAAGCAACATGGTCAAGGGAACTTTTAGGAAAATTTCCAAAAAAATTGTCACATTTTCAGGAATTAAAAAATAAATTGTGAAGACTTTTTTGGAGGATTTGGGTAGAGTTTTTGGTCATATTTAGATAATAGGTTCTGAAATGATTCATCAACATGTAATAGGACTCACTCTTAAATTTTTTTTATTTTTTTATTTGTCTTGTAACTAGAGATTTGGTTAAATAAATATAAATCCCAATCCTTTTTCAAAGGTGACATCAATATGTGTTGGGTTGTTTTTGTTAGGCACAATCCGGCGGCCTTTCACATTCACCTTCAAAACACAAGGTGTTGTGATATTACTAGCATAACAAAAGAACATGCCATCATCATCTTGTCGTATGATATGTGTAAGATGACACATTGAATGCATATGCACAAATGGAGTCATGGTTGGAATGGGCACGTTGAACTTTCCAATAACTTGTAACAATAATACATGCAAATTTGTATCATATTTTTGAATTCTTCAAGTCAAACATTGAGATCATCACATATTAATGACTTTTAATTTATAATTGTGATGTGTATTAAGTGAGAAGAAAAAAATTCATAAAGTCAAAACATTACTTGCATTGTTATTGGCCTTTCTCCATTCCCATAAATTTTCATAATAGTTGAGCACAAAGCCTTCAAATGCAACATCACGAATTGTGTAATCGAAGTTGTCGATGGTGATCACTAGTCTCACACTCCTTATTGCCATTATGCAAATGTGCTTATAACAAGAACTTTTTCTTTTAATAGTCCATACAAAAATCCACATGTAATCATTGGAACTTTCCACCACTTTAAAAAAAAAAAGAAAAACATGAATAATAACATATTTAAGTATGATTAGCAAATAACTAGACATCACTTAATGTGAATGAATAAGAATTAATTAGATAACAAAAATACACATGTAACCATTAAATTTTTTCAATATTAAAAAAAAAACATGTGTGGATAAATTATTCCAATTATGCATGAATGAATAGAAATTAAGTAGGACATTAATAATAAGTTGACGGACCTACAGATAGGCTATGACTATAGTGAACTTCAAATGGCCCATTTCTAGATGCATCACAATGTCTCTCCTAAAGGGTAGAGCCAATAAAATAATAAAATAAAATCATCCTCAATCACACCCCATTCTTTTTTTCTTCCCTTTCTTTTTTCACTATTTTTTTTTCCCTCTTTATTCTTTATTGTTATTTTTCTTCTGTTCTCTAATTTTTCAAGTAGGATTTGGTCACCTTGGCTATGATGATGGATGAGATCTAAAAAATAAAATGGAAATGATTAATTATTATGATTATTATTTATAAAGTTGACAAGGATTAAGAAGTTAAATTGAAGTTTAAGAAGCTTTACCTAAGAACTTAATTAAAGAGTGTCATTTAAAAATAAAATGAAAATTATAGGTTATTTGCTGAATAATAATAAGATGGGTTATAAATTTTAATAAATTAAAAGTTTAAAAAAAGAAAAAAGAAAAGAAAAAAGGTGTCGGGTAGGAAGAAGAAGGAACGGGTGGGAAGAAGAAGGACCGGGTGAGAAGGGGGCAAAACTTCGGGCAGGGCGGAGGAGTCGTCGGAGGAGAGGCGGAGGTCGTTCGTCACTAGAGGCGAAGTAGGATTTTCGTTTTGCAAGCTTCGCCGGGCGCAGTGGACGTACGCCAGCGATTTGCGCCGCAGTCTCCAGAGAAAAAATGTGCGCGAGCGATGATACATCGGAAAGAGTCTGATCCGAGCCCGAAAGCGCAAGAAGATCCTGCGAATGTTCGGACCAAGAATCGGATTTCATGGAGTTGATCCTTTCAGAATATGTCGTGCACTCTCTCTCGCTCGCCAAAAGGTACTGGTCCGAAATGCCTTTTTTGGTTTTTCCTTTCTTTCTTTTTTCCTGCCGTTTGCTTACTTCTCTTCTTTCTCGCGTAAATATTTCGTGTCAACATTGGTACAAAGTGCAACTTCCCCTTGTTGTCCGCAGATGCAATCCCCTAAATTTTGCATGTGCCTCCACCTGCATCAAAGCTACAGTAAAAACATGCTTTGCTCTGCTCTGTCTCTCTGTCTCTGTCTCTGTCTTAATAATTGCTCGTCAGTGTTGTTCAGGGACGGAGACTTTTGTTCCTCACACTAGTCTCATGTCAATTGTAGAATCAAAAGGCTCGATCCGAGGATAGGTGTGGAATTGAGCTCAGTTTGTTGTTGCATGTCTGTGTGTCTGTCTGTTTTTAGACAGTGTGAATTTCTTGAGCGACAGTTGTTGTAGTACACGGAGAAAAGTAGTTTGCATGAAGAAGTTAAAGACAGAAGTTGGAAGAAGATTGTGCCTGACTCGGTTGCTCCTGTGATCATCGGAAGTGGTTATTGTCTTTTTGAGGTAAAGATCAAACTGTCTAGTACAGAGAAAACTGGCATCTCTGTTGTTAATAACACTGCTAGATGAAGATTTTGCCTGAATCGGTTGCTCCTGTGATCATCGGAAGTGGTTATTGTCGTATTGAGGTAAAGATCAAGCTGTCTAGTATAGAGAAAATTGGCATTTCCGTAGTTAAAACACAGCTGATTAGGAATTGGAAAACTTGGAATTTCCTGCTGCAGCCCAGTACTTGAGCAGTTTTGGACTCATTTCCTGATTCAACATTGCACTCTATCCTGCTTTGATCCACAATCCCAAAGACAAAAAAACCTCAATATCGATGTAGAAATCTAGAGAAGCAGCTAGCAAATTGAGAGAATTGTGGCAATGGAATACTGGGGATTGGCCGTTCCTCTCATTTCTGTCCCTCTAGCAGCTGTGTTTGCAATTACTCAGGGTTTGAATGTGTGGGCTGTGTAACATGAGTAGGCGAGGAACTGAAATGGGGCTTTTTGCACAAGCAGTGGCATCAATTGCTTTGATCATGCTGCTGATCATCATTACACAAACCGAAGCTTCAGGGCAAGTGAGGAAGAGAGATGAGCCTCCTCACCCTTTGAGTAAGGTGGCTCTGCACCGATCCAGAAAGCTCTTGGATTCCTCGGTGACCATTTCTGCTTCACCTGACCTTCTTGGCCAAAATGTAGCTTCACCCTTTTCCTCTCCTCTATTCCTGTTCCTTGTATGCTGCTGCTGTCTTGGGTGTTTATTATGGTCCTTGTAAAGATGCATTTTCCCAATATTCCATGGTCTTAATTCTTTCTCTTTCCCATGATCAAAGCAGGCATGTAACTCAAATAGTCTTCCAAGGATGATGAACTAGATTACCATTCCTGATTCTAGGGATCAATAATTAGCAGGCTATGGATTATCTCATTGTTGGATACTGGGATTCCTTATCAGAGAATTACAACACAGCTATCTTCAACCAGTGTGCGGACTCAGTGCTAGTAGTAAAACTGCATAGGAAGCATACCCTGGCAATTCATCGTAGATGGTACAACTATCCAGATTGAGAAATGCTGGGAAAATCCATGACAGTTTATCCTTTTCTGCATCCTACGTTTGTGTCATACATTGGGAGATGACTTCAACATTTGTGCTGTAACATGAGTGATGCCATACCCACAACAGTGCTTTTATGATAGACAGTTTGGCACACAACCCATAGCATTCTTACTAGAGTCTTTGTCTAATGTTTTGAAGGTATGTCTGGTGGTCCCCAAAGTCAAAGGAATTACTCAATGGAGATATTTTCAATGTGAATTGGATGGGACATATAGTATCAATCGGCTTGTAATCATGGACTATATGTGCTCTTTGCACAGGGTCAAACAGCTGCATATGTCACTGTAAGCTTTAAAAAGCAGAAGGGTGCGGCAGAAACTGATTGGATAGGAGTTTTCTCCCCTGCCAAATTCAAGTAATTTCCCTCTCCTAGCCCTTGCCAATTTTTAAGCATTATAAATGTCCAGAAGTCATAACCTATGCTTATGTGAAATGAGGTCTATGCTGGACATATGTTGAATCCTGGGAAGACAAGAAATGGGTGTTATGAATTCCTTGATGGTTTGTTCTGGGTGACATCATGTCACTGGCATAAAGAGCTGAGGCTCGTACAAATTGGTTGGCATGAATTTTGTGGAGTGGGTCAGAGTGTTTACAAGACTTGAATGCCACTTACTATGATGACACTGTACCATTCCTGTGCTCATCACCAATCAAGGTAAGAAAAGAAGCCTTCTGTGCACTGATTCTGGCATCCTGAAAATTTATATTAAATCCCAAATGTAACAAATTCCAAGCATCGCAATATTCTTCAGCAAACTTCAGGGATTCTGACAGTTCATTGTACATAGAGATCTCAGAAAACTGTTTACTCATAAATCATTAACTAGAGAGTTTTAATCTGCTGCAGTTTCAGTATGCAAACTTCTCCTCACCAGATTATGTCAAGACAGGAAGCGGTTTGCTCACATTTCGGCTCATAAAGCAGCGTGCAGACTTTGCCTTTGGTTTCTTCTCTGGTGATCTGACAGATGTGAGCTCATTTAATCCAATTCATAAATTGCAACACCAACCTTTTTTCTTTGAGACTGGTCCACAGCTACCTGTATGCTACAAATCTAAAATAGTCATCACATTAATATTACGTCTGGGCATATGAACTCAGGATGCTGTACAGAAATGATGTTCAGGACTGCCAACTCAGGATTTTACCTGTGTTCTTATGAATTGGAAACAATTGTTTTAAGTGAGACCTGGCAGATTGAAATATTTGGAGCATTTGTTGTGTGAGCAGCCAGTGTTGCAGGCAGTATCCAACACCATCACATTCTCTGATTTGAAAGCTCCAGTGTACCCTCGCCTAGCTCTTGGTGCAGCTTGGAATGAAGTATGTTACAACATTTATTTCTATCATGGTTCTGCATGTTGTCTTTGTATCTTTTGTCTTTTGATTATTTGAATTGAAACCATGGGGGATATGCAGTTGTCTAAAGCAGAATCGACAGCTTGGCTCAACCAAGTAGTCAATACTGGGGCAAGCTTAAGTGAATCGAAACTTTACCCGCACAAGCCTTTTGCAGCTTGTACAATGATATAATCAACATTTTTAATTAGCTATGCCGCTTGAGTTCAAGCCAATGTCATGACTGAGTTGTCCGATTGCTTCTGGGAATGTTACAGAAACTCAGGGTGCAGAATTTTTGAATAATTGTTTGCCTGAAATTTTGAACAGATTGTTTTGCAATTATCTACACCCATTAGTGGGAGCTGATGAAGTCAGTAGGATGTAATGGCAATTAGTCACTGTCATTCAGGATGAAGGTGATAATCTGACACTTTGTGCCTAACAGTACAAGGTTATGACACCACACATTCTTGTTGTGTCTGTTTCAGTTTGCCCAGAGCTGACACAGCTGCCTTGTTATTGTGGACTTTTCTCTGCAATCTCATAGACATGTTTGGCTCAACTAACATGTATTATTGCCTAAATTGAGACCTAATTTTCCCTCTCTTGTTTGATTGGAGGCATGAGAGGTTTTGTGGCCCTTCGCACAAACATTGATGCATTTGCAAATGACTATGCAGATAACTGTGACATGGACAAGCGGATATGGGCTAGATGAAGCAGTGCCTTTGGTTCTTTGGGGGCCTGAAGACAACAAATCCCAATTCACATCTCCAGCTAGCACTTTAACCTATATCCGCAAGGACCTGTGTGGTGAGTTGGTCCCTCAAAGGATGAGGAAAATTATTTGTTTGAATTGGCAGTTCAAGGATAACATGTCCATCATGCAGGTTGCAAGACAATGCTGGTTGGATGAAATAACTGATTGTTGTGGTGATGTGTATGTAGGACCACCTGCCCGAACAGTGGGGTGGAGGGATCCAGGCTTTATTCACACTGCATACCTTGAAAAGTTGTGGCCAAGAACTAGGTTATCCTGCAACACCCTCTAAGATGTTGAAGATTTTGTAATGTCCACCTCCTGCAAGACCCTACCTGTCAGATACAGACTCCAGTAGGTCATTCATTGTAAAGAGAAAAATTTCTTGGTATTCATGAAGTGGCTTGTGCATCATGCTGAGACAATTGGCCAACACAAACTGTAATTCATGACCTAGTACTCCTTCAACACAGGTTGGAATTCCTGCTTCAATAGTGATGAGCAATTGGTTCACATCTCAGGAATGACACCTTTGTGTTTATCAATAGGTATTTCTATAAATTTGGCCACAAACTAAAGAATGGGAAATACATATGGGGGGAGGAGGGTTTCTTCACATCAGCTCCTTTCCCAGGTGAAGAGTCATTGCAGCGTGTCATCATCTATGGAGACATGGGAAAGGTACTCCTTCTAACTAAAGTCCGGTACTTGTAATTCTGAATTACACAACCACCTAAGTTGTATCAGTTTGACAATGAGTTCATCTTCATTTGTTGGACCCCATGTACGAGCCCAAAGCAGGTTGTTGTCAGTATTTGTTTGTTGGAAATACACTAAAAAGGTTGATATGTGCTTAACCAAAACCATGGCTGATGAGTTGTAGTTGCTTGGATGGATTTGCTTGAAAGGTTGATATACCTTATCGTTTAAGCAAAAGCATGGCTGATGAGTTGAGGTTGCTTGCATGGATTTGCTTGAGATTATTCTATTAAGTGTATCAAAACAAAGATGTTTGATTTTAGCCATATAGATGTGCCTACCATTACAGTAACTTTAGAATTGCTTTCTGGTGTATGCAGTTCTCACAACAATACTGAGAAGTCCTTTCCTGATTGATTTCTAAGTGTGAATAGATTCTCACTCCCTTAATGGATAGGTTCGAGCAATATTCATTTTAACTGTTCTATGTAAAGAACTCTGAGAGGTTTCTCATGTTGATGGAGATGTTAGAACTAGCCTTAATTTCATTTCCTTTTATAGGCGGAGCGGGATGGATCAAATGAATACAACAACTACCAACTGGCAGCACTCAACACAACAGATCGGCTGGTTGAGGACATAGAGAACTATGATCTAGTTTTTCACAATGGTGATATTGTTTATGCCAATGGCTATGTCTTTGAATGGGACCAATTCACTGAGCAGGTTGTGAACATCACTAGCCGTGTTCCCTACATGCTATCAAGGTTCTCATTCTTCAACTTGCAACATTTTTCACCATGGTTTTAATAAGGACATGTTGAAGCAAGAGAGATGATAAATGAACTGTGTATTTTTTGTGCTGAAATGGCTGAGGGTTGTAGGGCAGGTTGAGAAGTAAGCAGGATGACTTGTTGGCTCATTCCTTTAACCTTGGTACATATATCTGTGTATTTCATTTAACCTTCAAAGTCTTGACTTTTCTCAAATTCAGGTACTCTCAAGGATAGCACTAATTGTAGTTAACAACATTTTGGCAGTGGAAATCATGAACGAGATTGGCCTGGCACAGGATCCTTCTATCAAAATATTGACTCCGGTGGGGAATGTGGAGTCCCAGCAGAGACTTACTACAGTGTGCCAACAAGGAACAAGGATAGGTTTTGGTATGTTGTGGCATCCAAAAGAAAGTTGCCATTCATATGTTTCAAGGCAGGTCATAGAGACCTAGTTTGCCCTAGCTTCCAACCTCATTCTCTCTCAATGTGACCGTTAAGTCTTAACTTCTCATTTTGTAGCTCCTGGTGATGGATCAATGTGCATAGTTGCATTTAAGTTGGATAAGAATCCAGATCTGACAATTCAAGTTCCATAAGTTCTTTCCTGGTTGAAAGTTTTCAATCCAGTCCCTACTCTTGTTTCTCACCAAAGTTTCTTCCCCAAGTTTTGAGCACGAATTGAGCACAAAACTTTGTGGAGTCAGCCATGAAGGGAGTCAAATTTCTAGCGAGGAGTAAATTAATGAGGCTGTAGAGGGAGTAAGCCATTAAATGGCACAACCAATCATTGACCAAGTTCTTATTTCAATTTTTTTTCAGGTATGGAACACAGTGGGGGCTATTTCATTTCTGTGTGGCAGACTCAGAACAGGATTGGCGGGAGGGTTCAGAGCAGCACAAGTTTCTTGAGGATTGCCTTAGATCAGTGGACCGTCAGAAACAGCCATGGTTGATTTTTCTTGCCCACCGTGTGCTGGGGTACTCATCAGGTTCATACTATGCACTTGAAGGTACATTTGCAGAGCCCATGGCTCGTGAGAGCCTGCAAGAGCTGTGGCAGAAGTACAAGGTTGACATTGCCTTTTATGGCCATGTCCACAATTATGAACGAACTTGCCCTGTCTATGAGGTGAATTTCTAAGCATCATACCCTGCATCACCAATTTCTGCAATTCATTCATTGCATATTTGGCAAGATACAAGACTTTCAAACTTGAAGGAGATGTTTTATCCTTGTGAAGGCTTGTGCTGGATCATGGAAATTGGCATATCAGGGCATAGTCTGGTGGGCAACTTCAAATGGTGTTTGTGAATCTGTGAAATTTAAGATGTTTGATGATCTGTTGGAGAAAATATGTTATCATTGTTCACATCTGTGAGTTTGTATGTCAACGCACAGTAGGATTGGAAATGTGGTTGATCTAAATCTCATGCCTAGAAAGGGCCATTCAATTCATTTATGTTTCTACTGATTAGGTTTCTCCATGCAGAACCAATGCATCTCAAATGAGAAGGATCACTACTCAGGCACATACAATGCAACTATTCACATTGTAGCAGGGGGTGCGGGTGCTCATTTATCTGCATTCACCACCATTGAAACCCAGTGGAGCCTGGTCCAAGATTTCGACCATGGTTTCACCAAGCTCACAGCCTTCAACAGGTCCTCTCTACTGTTTGAATACAAGCGCAGCTCAGACGGTTTGGTGTATGACCAATTTACAATCACAAGAGAATATAAAGATGTATTAGGATGTGACGACACCAACTTGCAGCAGTTCTGCCCTCCAAAAACATTGGCGACTTGATTCTGACCAGCCTTCCCTGCAATAATATTTGGTTTGTGGTTCACATGGTTTAGATTACCCTGCAATAAAGTTGGCTTCTTTGATTCACATGGCCAGCAGATGATCATTTTTTCAAGGTTTGATTTATCAGGTTGAATTGGATCCATGGCCACATACAATGGTAGATTATGAATCTTGCACATTGTTACCAAACTGCAGACTAGCTGCTGTACAATGTTTGGAACTAAACATTGTGCTGTATGTTTAGTCCAAACCAATGGGAAACTGTTTGACACCAATTTGGTGGGGTGTTGTTCTCACCTACACTGTTGGTGAGTTGGGACCACTTTAGTTTGAGAACCTTTGTCTCCTTGTCACCCTTACCCTTTGTGGCTCATTTGGAAGGTGTGTTTTCAATTCTTGGATGCTGTTTTCAACTTACCAACTGAATGCAAATCTGGTTATTCCTGGATGAAGTTTTTGTTCATGTACCATGTCAGTGAAGGCAATTATTGCAAAAGGCATTGATGTTAGATCATGGAATTTGTCATTCCACATTACGTTTCTCACACACCTTCAAGTTTGAATGCAGCATCAGAAACAAGGTGAGGTTGTCAAACTGCCAGTGAACCTGATAGCAATCCAGTTGAGTGGAATGGTGAACAGATGGTGTCACCTCTATTCTTTTTCTTTTTTTTTGTTGATATGCTAATGCCAGGTAACCTCACAGAGGCAAAATAGATAAATGTTTGATAGCTATGTGTCCAATATGCTTTTGCAAATTGGTTTCCTGATTACTATTCACAATTTGGGTTTCCTGATTACTATTCACAATTTGCAGAGAGTGCAGAGAGCTGTTTTCTTGTGTTTATGGAAAGAGTTTTTCTGGTGACAGGAGATGATTCTATTGTGAGCAGGAAGCTGCTATTAGAATGTGAACTTACATCTTGACGTTAAGTGGATATGAGCTTGCTTTTAATTGAAGTTATCTTCCCTTCAAAGATGCTGTCTGATCTCAGAATTGACACTTTTGTCTCCATGCACAAGCTACAGTGAAATTAGCAAGCAGATGTTGGACAACCAGAGGCAATGGGTAACAAGCATGTGGCCTACTTTGAGCCTTGTTATTGAAGCCAAATGCAGAGTTGTCAGTTTAATGAGGAGTCCTTGCCTAATTTCCTGAGATGGGCTTGTGTTGGCAGATGTTGCCGGTCTCTGCAGTTTTTGTTTACTCAAAATTTTGTTGATGTATTACAGGCAGTTCCAGGCATGTGGTGAGTGCACTTATCTTTACTGTCTATTTCAAGATTGTCTTCTCCTTTGTCAGAGGTTTGTCACTTCTATTTGGTCATAGTTTTTGGTTCCAAGAAGAAGTTTGTCCATCTGTGCTATGGATCACATTTTGTTTCTGCATAGGGAGCAATGTTTGGACTTTGGACCTCTATAAGCTTCTTCCAATGCATGGCAAGTGTAAAGTGCTACATTTGATGAGCTACTTGTCAGATTCATCTATTTCAGGAACTTTATTTCCCCACAATCAACTCTGAGTTGAACTGATGTACATCTTAAAGATCTTCCTGCTAACATCATTCTTCCCCCATTCTTCCATGTGATGTTCAATGCTTTTGGATTCGTGGGGTTGTGTTGTTTTCAGGTTTGAAGAAGTGTTTGAATTGCAGGTCACCAATGCAAGAGTAAGATCTTGATTCTTTTTCCGTTGTTTCTTGAAAACATTTAGGTTATTTGCAACAGTAAAATGCGTTATTCACTAGATCAGAACTTTGAATTGGACCATAGGTTCAATATCTTTCAACAGTTCACTTCTCTGTGAACTGTGTTGCAGGGTGAACCCCTTGAGGGGGGGAGGGGGGCAACAGCCCCTTCAATCATTAGAGAAATTCAAGAAGTACAAAGGCGGGAGGAAGTGCCACCTGATGGTGGCGTTGTCACTCCCAAAGATGTTCATGTGCAACCATTCAGTTCTAAAAGCAAAGTGAACTGTGTTGCAGGCTTGACACAGTTCAAAGCTACTGTCCTTGAGTCACAGATTGTGATCTGCAATATGGACTCAGAAGATGTTCTGTGCATGCATAAGGTATTCAGACAGGCTCCCAGTCTTGTGAAATCTAAGCTTTGTTGGCCATGGAAAATTTACTCACAATTTGAGGATTAAGTTAATCCATGTGAATTTAGCAGGTCCACCAGCTGCAGTATAATGGCTTGTAAAGAGTAATTTGGATGAAGTTCAAGCTTCAAATAGCATGAAACTGAATCGGGACCTGCAAATATGTATATTTTAAATAACATGAAACTGAATTTAATATGATACAGTGCTGTCCAAAAGGGTCAGCCAAGAGATTTGATTGACTTTGATTGGCAGGTCAGAAAGATTGGGCCATTTGTTTGCCTTCAAATTGATCCTCACTTTTCATTGTCCATGATTTCATGTTTATGGGTGGGGCTGTGGAAATAACTTGCACACTACTTGGGATGTAATAGACACCAGTAGAGGCCCGCAGACTGGGTGGGGGTGGATCTGCTCCAACATCATTTAAGAGGTAACCTCTAACAAGCTAGCCAAATAAATCTCCCCACTCCTGGTACTCACTTGAGTAGTTCACTTGCTGACTTCTTTCACTAGATTAAATGTGAGAGAAGTAGAGCTTTCCACTTCTTTTTTTATGTAAAAAAGTTCCTTTTTTGATGGTTCTTAATTCAAAGATTGAGTTCCAGAAAAAATGAACTTGTCTACAAAAAGTGTTTTTTCTGAGGTTCCCTGTCAAATTCACTGGCAGAAAAAAACGAAATTGGTCCATTGAAAAAGCAACACTGATGCCGACACTATACCACCTGGAGCAAACTGCAATTTGGAACTTGGTTATGCAGGGTCTTATGTCAGATGATGTTCTGTGAAGCTGAAGTCTGATTTGTTTTGTAGCTTGCAGAGAGAGACCTGTGAAAGTGCTAAGAAAACTTGGGGAGTCAAGACCCACCCATCCTCGGGACCTTGAACAAATCAAGAAAACCCATTTATCAATCAGCTGATTTGTGTAAGTACCTACTTACCACCACAGATGGGCCTGTTGGATACCCAAAAAGCTCTGTCGTACAGATTTCTTGAAAGAGTTTATATGAGGCTATGGTGTTGTACAGATTTCGTGAAGAAGTTTTATATGAAGCTTTGGTGTTTGATTAGAATCGTATGGGGGACGAATCAAAAAGATAGTGAACCGAGGAGCCCCCCCCCCCGACACTAGATTTTTGGGCCTTAGATTTCCACTCTGACATGCACCCAGTGGATACAGTCTCGGGCAACATTCACATTAACTTTTCACATGGATTTGGCTGAGAAATTGGGTGCAACATGAAATCAGTTACAGTGCAAATCCGGATACTTGTGGTACTTTAGACAACAGTTAGCATTGGCGTTACATCCTAATCCTGTCTCTAACTTACAGTGTAAGGTAGAGAGACTGACTGTCTCTTTCCAGGCAGAGTGGTGCTTCCTGGTCCAACTGATCACTCTATCTCTCTGGGTGATTTTGTTTGTAAGGATTGGGGTTTGGGGAAGGGGAGGGAAGAGGAGGCGGGAAGGTTTTACAGTTTGCAAGTGTACCTATGTTTTACACTTATTTAAAACTTGAGGTTCACAGTTTACAGCTTGTACAGCTTCTCATTCAGCGTTGCTCACAGGTGTGGTCGTTTCATTCTGTGAGGATTGTCCTATGGTGTATCCTGGAGCTAATGTGCATTGTGTACCCCTCCGCCAACCAGCATAATTTGCCCTTTTTTGGTTGAACTTTGCACCACTTGGTGACACCCAAAAATCCAGTGCCAATCATACATAGGATTTTTGTGAAAAAAAATGCACCAAAGTCGCTAGATTTGGAGGGGAAAAAATCCTATGAAATCACCATATGTAGACAATAGGTTCCAGCAGGTTGCCAAAATATAGCAGGATTCTTAAGAATTTCTACTTTCGTCTGTGACCTGTAGCCAAATTTGGCTAATGCTTCTTGTGGATATGATTGCTTTGTGCATGTCACAATTTTTCTAAAGAAAAGCGCAACACATGGCCTCGTCTGAGCAGCAGCTCCACCAATGCTGAATCTGTGGCCTAGCAAAAGAGAAAATTGGATGAAGAAAAGTCAAATATTGCTGGTTTGGCTCAGCAAAATGGTTTTGGCTCAGCAAGTTTCCACACGATGATGCTGACGGCCATTGCTGATAAAAAAAGGCACAGCAGAGTCTAACACCTGCTGTTGATTGAGTAGATAGTTTGATTGGTTCACGTGGGTTGCAATGAGTAGTCTCGTCTCTCCCACCTGTTTGTTTGCAGTCCCAATTTTTGTTTTATGGGTGGAGTTGGAAGGAAACTAAACTTGAATGTGAAAAACATTTTCGCAGGGTCACATACTGAGCACCAGATACTGGTGGAGCTACTCTCAGGCTTCCTTTTTATGAGCTTCCAATCCCATCAAATAGATTATACAAAAAGAAACTGTGTGTCGGAGAAATCAGTACCAGTTATTACAACAGCAATCTCAAAAGAGTGTGCTTGATATTTACCGGCTGACCATCCGTGCTATGCCACCAGGGACGACAACACAGGAGGAGGAGAAGGAGGTGGTGGGGTGTACCGAACTAACAAGAAGACGGCCCACAGGTGCTGCACAACAGCTAAGAAGCTATAGCTAGCTGCATTGAAACAGATGATGATCAAGACATTGCATTGAATACTGGGGAGAGAGCAGAATCGCCGGCTGTGAGAAGCGTTTGTTGCAGCAGGCAGCAGCACAGTACTCGTTGGGGCAGTTTTTCACAGAAGACTAGCCTACTGACTGACTGACATTTGGTTCTGTGCAACAACAGGCTACTAGACCCATTGTTGTCATAAAGCTCCTTCGATACTTCTTATTAGAGATTGGCCTACGGAGTCAATCTCTTCTAGTCATTTTGACTGGATTGGGTACTGTAACCACTTACCTCTCTGCAGCAATCAAAGCAAACCTCAAAAGGAAGGGAAAAAAAAAACTCGTCGCCGGAATTTTATTGCACGCGTTCATTCGGCATTCGTTCTTGTTGTTGTTGGGAGACGTACAAACGGATCGAATGTTCCGCGCTCAAATCCTACTTTCTGCCATCACGCTACCTCTTTCGTACTACTACTACTACTGCCTTTGCTCTTTTCTCAGATCTGGAAACCCTAAAATGTGGTGGTGATTACAAATTGGATTATACACTCAAGAGGACTGCACTTTCAGGCCCTAAAGTTTGGTGGTGATTACAGATTAGATTATATACACCCAAAAGAACTGCACTTTGAGATCCTAAAGTTTGGTGGTGATTACAATTATGAAATACACTCCGAGACTCTAAAGGTTGGTGGGTGATTACGAGATGGAAATGCACAAAATACATTCAAATGTTTGGTAGTGATTACAACATGGGGAATGCACTCTCAGATCCTCAAAGTTTGGTGGGTGATTACGAGATGGAAATGCACAAAATACATTCAAATGTTTGGTAGTGATTACAACATGGGGAATGCACTCTAAGATCCTCAAAGTTTGGTGGGTGATTACAAGATGGAAATGCACAAAATACATTCAAATGTTTGGTAGTGATTACAACATGGGGAATGCACTCTAAGATCCTCAAAGTTTGGTGGTGACTACAACATGGAATACATTCAAAAGAAATACATTTTGAAACCCCTAAAGTTTGGTGGTTGTTACAAAGTAGATCAAACTTTAGCGAAGTGAAGCTAGAATCAATTAAAATTGTTAAAATATGCATAGTGAATAAATTAGATTTCAATTTTCTCTTGCACTTTTTTTTTTCCTTAACTTCAAGATGATTTGAACCTCAACTCAAGTTGAAGTTGAGTTTTGAACATTTATTAATCAATTATGAATTTGTGAAGAATTGTTATAAGGGCTTTTTGAATCCTGGGTGCAACATTCAAATCCTTAAAAAGAAAGCTTTTTAATATGATCAAACAAGGACTTTAGTATCTTTCAAAGAGGTTTCTAATATGGTCAAATTGGGATCATAATATCAAAGCCATGTGTGCACACATTGAGATTTTAAATATGGCCTTCTAATACGGTCAAATAAAGGTCTTAATACCAAGCCACTACCCATATTGTGTCATTTCAAAAATAATTTTAAATTGCAATTTATTGTAATCACAGATTTCCAAACAAATTGAATAGTTATAAAGATTCATAATAGGACTTAATTTAGGGTCCCCTTGTAGTGTTAAACATTTGCACCTTAAAGGCTTGGCAACTAAAAAGGAAAATATCATGGCTTCAAATGACCTATCATAATGTCAGTGAACACATTGATTTTTTTTTAAAAGTTGGGGGAGGCTTGTGACCTTAACCTTGGGCTTGGGACCAAGGTTGGGGCAAGACAAGGGATCAAAAACTAAGAATGATGTCAAGGCATGGCATCACTCAATGACATTCCCAAGGTGGGATGGAAGTGTGTGAAAGTGTGAGGAAGAACACACAAGATTGTCAAGTTCATTTCCACTTTGAGAATTAGGATTGATGTGGAATCTTAAATCTTTATAGCAAGGTTTTGGGGATCAAGTATTGTCCAAATTGCATGATGTTTATATCATTTGAAAACTTTTGAAAAAGTTACATTACAATCTTTTCACAAGTTCAAAACAAAGTTGTTTCTCGACTATAGAAAATGTTTGAAAAGTTAGGAGAAAAAAATCCTAAAATTCTAACATTCCAAATGTTTGAGGGGAAATATTGCAAAAGTTAAAAACTTCAAATTTTGTAAGATAGTTTCAATGGTAGAAAATATGTGTCCCATTTGGTTGTGTTTCATCAAAGTTATGGCATTTTGATGTTTTGGGACAATTTTTGTCCCAATATTTGGAGTGTGCCCTAGGAGTTTTGAAATTTTGTCATTTCAAAGTAGTTTCCATGAAAAATTATGAAGTATTATAAAGGAAAAAGTGGTCTCTTTCTCAAATCTTGACTATAGTGAATCCAATGTGAGTCCATGGCTCATCTACATTGAACCAATATTAGTTTCAATTGTTTCATTATTGTTTATGTTTAATTCTTTAGTTGATGTGACCAAAAGGTGAACATGAAACGCCTCACCCTAGTCTTATTGCAAAGGTCTTGCACCACCACCTTTTTTCATTTTATTTCTAGAAGAAAGAACTTATGGGGATCATGCCCAAGACTAACAAGTCATCTACAATGCACCATATTGGATAATTTACAATGATACCTTTGTGGCAAGCCTTTGGGAATGCATATTAGTCCTTTCAGTTGATGTGGTGAATTGGGATTTTCATATTACACTACTCACATTATTTAAAATTTGTTCAAAAACATTGGTTACTTTAATTGAAAAAGGTTTTATGTACTGTGTATTTGTTATATTTATTTCAATTTATCCAAATGTCAAAATCGTACATTAAAAAAATTATCTTGCATCAACTTATTGATTATTTTGAATATAAATTTTTTTTTGAAAAATGTCAATTACAATTTTTTGTTGTTTGAAAAATATTAGTTACAACACTTAAAATTGTAATCGACATTTATAAAAAAAATGTCAGAAGTGATAAAAAATAAACAAAAATATCACTTTTGAATTTTTACCATTAATTATTATAGCTTGGACAATTTTGGGAAATGTGTCACCAATAAATGTTCACGACTCATGGGAAGTTTCACCACTTGATGTTACCTTGAATTGTTTTTTTTAAAAATAAAATTGGTTACAACTATTTTAATTTATGTTATATAGTTGATTAAATGCATGTCCACATGGGGGTTGCAACCATTTATAAAATCAACTATGTAATCTTGTAATTAATGTTCAAGAAAATATGTATGCATTTTTCTTTTTGAATGCATGATTGTAAATTTGATGTTAATTATCTATGTATGCACATGTGTATTTGTGTGTTTATATATATTTCAATCTTTGGTTATAATAATCAATCATTCATACCCATGTTTTTTTGGGGTGTAAATTCATGTTCATCATGCATGTTTTTGGTTGGAAATTTATTTTTCTAGTTTTTAAAACTAAATATTTCATGTTTGTTAAACAATTTATGAGTCACATATAACAAATCAAGATGATCAACATTTTGGGAATAAAATGACATTGAAATCAACCTTGTTAATATCCCCATGATGATGTAATGCATTTTGGTTCATGCACGACAAATCTTGAATAAATGTTTTGACACATCATTGATTGAATCAATATAAGAGTACTTTCCATAATGAATGCTAGCTTGGGTTGTTGCACCATGATCCTTATTAATATCATAATACCTTGGCAACTTTTTATTTTGAAAATTTCATTTCAGCAAATAAAATATCCCCAAAGATTCCATATTTTTAGCGTTAATTTTTTAAAAATTAGCATTAAATATGCAAAGGTGTTGTGATAAACACAAAAGATACCAAAGTCAAGAAATTCTTGAACATTTGTAATTTCAAATCTTTTTTATTTGATTAAGTTGACCAAAAGCAATTTAAAATTGAATTAAAATAAGCATAATATTGTTTTTCAACAATGACATTGAAAGTTGACTTCAAAGTTTTGATGAAAAATAGACGTCTTTATTTCCAAATTCCTTTAACCTTGGAGAAGATCATTGGTGTGGCGTGTGATGCATGTTTAGGAAAGAAATGTAGTTCATTTTCAGGAACATGAAAACTATGACTAATTAAAATGTGAAAAAATCCAATGATGATGAATCATTAGAATTGGTTTAGGTAGGACAACTTTAGGTTCCATAAATTGTAAGTCATAAGTGATCACTTGCACAATTCCAAACTAATTATTTAAACCTATTTCCAAGTAAAGATGCATGGACAACTATCTTTCCAAATCTATGTCATTCAAAGTTTTTTTTTTTCCAACACCATATTCATGAGCAAATTTTCAATACCTTCTCCACAAATTTGCATCCCATGTTTTTTCAATTGAATTTTAATACAATTTTTTTTTGGAATTTTGGAATTAAATTTCAATTCAATACAAGTTACATGCAATACCATTCAATATTTTCATTTGAATGGAACTTAATTTTCAAAAAATCAATTCATTTTTTATCAATTGATTGGCACTACTAATACACAACAATGTGGAGCTTAAAATAAATTCCAATAAGGATGATTCATTAGAGTTGGTTTAGGTAGAACAATTAATAAATTCAATTCAATTCGATGCAATATCATTCAATTTTTTACAATGAAATATTTTCATTTGAAAGGAATTTAGTTTCTACAATTCATTTTTTTCATCAATTGATTAGTTGAATGTCATTGGTAGTGCATAGCAACACAAAGACCAAGTAGGGATAATGGATGAATGCATGGTATGGTGGTTCATTTTAGGTAGATGCTCCACTCCATAGGAGTCCATAAAAAGTTTGCTAAAAAACATGGTTACTTGTTTATCATATGATTATAATCATTTATAAGTTGATGTTCATACATTTGTGAACATTCATATATATTTTTAAACTTAATAAAATGATGACGATGTCAGCTATTTTGATGTATGCAATTTTTAAAAAGTCATAATACTTGGATTTTTTTATTATAATGTCCATATGAATAATGGCCTTTTTAGATTTTTCATAATCAAACACTTTTAGAACAAAAAATTTGAAAGAAAAAATAATTTGTAATTCACAAGGACTTATGAAAATAAGATCAAATTTCAACCATTTAAATTTCATAAAAAATATTTGCAAAGGTTTTCAGGAAATTGGTCCCATATATATGTTATTTATTCCATTCTTCAACACATATTTAATCACAAAAAATCAATTAAGTTGAAATTTACTATGAATACATTGATGTTATACCATTGTAGTTAGGAAATCAATCCATACATTGTCTTTTCAAAAATCCATGATTAACAATAGGGGTAACAATTTCAAAAACAAATTAAACGTTTAGTTTCATAATCAAGTGGTCAATTTAAAATCAATTATCAATTTACAAGTTGAAACATACTGTAACCAAAAAGGGAGGCATCCAAAGGTAGATCGAGATAGACACAGAGAGTCCTCACACCTACTAGACCCCTCAGACACGCTCGCTCAGATAGAGCGCGCACGAACGTTCACACAGTAACGGTACAATACAACAGACAATTTGTTCCCAAGCTTCCAAGTGGAATCTCATTCTACAGCTGCAGAACCAACACGCCAAACCTCTGTAGATGCTACTTCTACCCACATGAAAGACATAGAGAGCACCTCACAGACCAAAATCCATAACTTTGTATTTCACATAAAATCCCCGACAGCACAAGCTTTGTTCCTTCTCCAGAAGTACTATGTCCGTCACATCAAGCCTCAATTTCCACTAAAGCCTCCTCAGATGGAGAAGCTAGACATCTCCCTAGTCATTAACGCAGCGGAAAAATCAGCAACCAGTCCTCATTCTAAGCTTCCCGCTTTCTCTCTTCCAAAACTGTTATCTCTATTGCATTGATCCTCAACTTCGACTAAGCCTTCTTAGATGCAAAAGCTAGACATTTTCTACTCACAGATGACGGCAGAAGATGAACCATTAGCCAAAATTCTCTAAGCTCCTGTCTGCTTTCCAAGCTAACCGATCTGCCCAAAATTGACAATTCTCATCCTTTCTTTTGGGTGCACTGGCTTCCTTTACAAGCCTCCTCACCTCGCCTTCTTCACTGCCACCTTTCCCTCCTTCATTCATCAATGCAACACCGCTCCACTCCATCAATTGCGACGTCACCTCCCAACAATCTCATCTTACACAAACAGACAACCATCCTCCATGCAGCCCATGCATATCCAGCTTTCCTGATTCTCAGATCAAAATAAAATCCGTCGCCACTCATCAAAAGAGGCGACGAGATTAACCCTGATTTCCGTTCCTGGTTTTTCACCCAAGCTGTACTGCCTTAGAGCTTTAGTCCGGTCACCCGTTGTTCGGCTAGATATGTAACCCCTTCTTTTTTGAGAAAGCTGAGTCCCTCAGCTTAATCCGGAGGAGCGTAATAGATCTGCAGATCTCTCCAAGACCTCTCGCATTGACGCCCATTTGCATCTTGAACAATGCAGATTCGGCAGCCTTTTTCAAAGTCAAAATTGCCCTTCCCATCAGCATGCCTGACAAATTGGTAAGGGCCTTCCCAACTTGCACTGAGTGCTCTTCTCTTGCCTAGTTTCCTCATTTTCACAATCGAGACCCTTGCCACCAAGCCTTCAAACAGATGCTTGCCCGGCCGGTTTGCATACGTGTTCCTCTGTTTCTTTTGTGCTTGCTCAACATTGAGCAAGACATTCTCATGTATGCTTGCGACGAGCTTCACCTTTTCCAGGAATTGTACAGTCGTGTCCTCCACACTGGAGGTATCATCAATCACACCAGTCAGAGTATTTAGATAATTGTCCGCCCTGAGACGTGGTGATCGACCAGTCAGGATCATGAATGGTGAAAACTTCGTGCTCGCTTGCACTCCACACCGGTAACCAAACAAAACCTTGGCCAGGTGCTCATCCCAGCAATTCACATTTGCAGGATTAAAAGCCAGAATGGTGATACCATGCTTGAGGGTTTTGATCATTCGTTCTGCCATACCGTTGCACTGGGGCCACTGTGGTGCAGTGCGCTGATGTTGTATAACATAATCTCTGCACATTACCTCAAACTCTACACCCCATTCCCCACCATTGTCAGTCAACACAAATTTGGGGACTCCGTACTTGCAGATCAGGTCATCCTCCAGAAACCTAGCAGCAGTCTTGGCTCCATGATCAGCAACCGCCTTGGCCTCGCACCACTTGGAATAGTGGTCGATGGCCACCAGAATGTATTTGTTGCCTGCCTTCGTCTCAGGGAGTGGACCTGCTGTATCTAGTGCAATTCGGTAGAATAAGTCACAAATCGGGATGCTCTTCAGACGCTCATCTCCAGAGCGGATGCTACCCTCACTCTTCACCAGCTAGCATTGTCGGCATGTTTTGAAAATTGCCTTCACACATTCTGTTCGATTGTTCCAAAAGTACCTCTGGCAAATTTCTGTCAAGGTCCTTTGTTCCCCGAAATGTCCCAAGTCCTCGTGCATCTGAGTCACCAGCTTCAGCCTATCCTCGGGTTTAGGCACATACAACCCCTTAAAGTAGAGCTTCTCATTCTTCCAGCAATATTGCTTTGCCCGTTTTTTTGCTCTCTTACTCTCTTGAAGATCGACTGCGTCTGGGATGAAACCCTCTTTTAGCAATCCCATACAAACCGCATCCTCCCAGATGTTAGTTTTACTTGTGTCATACAGCATAGACTTTTTCACCCCCAGACCTTGCATCACTGTTCTCGTGCCCATCATCTTCCAACAGTCCTTGGGCACCAGCACCAGCTCAAGCTGTTGCTTCCTATCGTTATATATGGTTTTTCCTCTCCTCACGCTTACCTTTGGAAGATTCCGGATTCCGGATTTCCTCCTCAACTTCAGCTTCAACTCCTTCCTCAGGTGAGTCGTCCTCCTCATCTGGACTTGTCTCAGTCAACACATCAAGCATACACAGTTGATGCTCTTCTGACCAGCGCCAGTGGTTGATGCCAAAACAACATCCATAGTGCTGCTTTAGTTCTCCTGATTGTCTCCTCAGACCAAGCCATTCAGATTCCCTACCACACTGGATAGTGAATATACCTCCTGTTGTGTCAACTGAGCCGCCTTGCTCAGTCCCAATGTCCTGGATTTCCTCACTGAAATCGTCATAATCTTTGGCTTCTCCAACTGGATTTCGGCTCAGCGCATCCACATCCGTATGCTTCATACCTAGTCGATGCAAGATTTTGAAACTGAAATCCTGTAGCATGCCAATCCAGCGTCCTCTCCTTCCATGAGCATCAGACATCGTCGCCAACCATTCAAGTGGCTTGTGATCTGTCCTCAGAACAAAGTGGGTTCGGTGTAGATATTGCCTAAAATGCATGATACCCCAAATCAGCGCATAACGTTCTCCTTCCATGGGATGGAATTTCCTTTGCACAGTCGTCAGACCTTTGCTGGCATATGCAACAACTCTCTCCATCATGCCTTCCTTCTGAGATAGAATGGCACCGACACCCTTCGGTGATCAATCCACATCAAGGCAAAACGGCTTCTTAAAGTCAGGATGAGTGAGCACAGGGGCAGCCACAAGTGCCCCCTTCAGGGCTTCAAACGCGCTCTGACAACCCAAATCCCACACAAAAGCCACATCTTTCCTCGTTAATTCAAACAAGGGAACAACCAATCGAGAGTACCCCCGAACATAGCTTCGGTAATATCCAGTCAGACCTAGAAAAGACCTCACGTTCGTGATTGTCTTTGGTACTGGAAAATGGACTACTGCAGTAATCTTGTTAGGGTCTGGTCTAGTCCCTTCACGACTAACCACATGTCCTAGGAAAGTAATATTCCTGGCAGCAAAACAACATTTGCCTGGATTCAGTTTTAAGTTTACTTCCCTTAGCTTAGAAAGTATTACTTCCAAGTGTCGAAGATGATCCTCTCAACTTTCACTGTGGACATTGAGGTCGTCCACAAACACCTTCAGGAATTTATCTCCCAATTCCTTGAAAACCAGAGACATCGTCCTAGTAAAAGTACTAGTTGCATTCTTCAGACCAAAGGGCATGACAGTCCAGTCATATAGACCAGTCTTGGTGATCAACGCCGTCTTCTTCATGTCCTTAGGAGCCATGCAAATTTGCCAAAACCCCGACTGCAAGTCTAATGCAGTGAACCAAGTTGATCTTCCCAGTTGGGCTATCACGTCCTCAACTAGGGGCATGGGGAACGAATCTCTCCTGGTCTGCAGATTGAATGGCCTGTAATCCCCACAGAATCTCATACTTCCATCTTTCTTCACAGGCAGGGTAACCCGACAGGCGTATTCCGAATCACTAGGCCTCATTTTGCCCAGATCCACCAATACATCGATCTGTCGCTTCACCTCAACCTCCTCCCAATAGGATAATCGTCCAGGAGTTGCTCTGCAGGGCACAAATCCCTGTGTGTCGATGGAGTGCTCTCTGACTGTACAACATCCTAATTCCCTTTTATTCCAGGCAAACACATCCTGGTACCTTTCCAATACCTTCCAAAGCAATGGCCTCTTCAGTTCGTCCAAGCCCTGATCAATTCTGAGCTTCTGGCATATGTCTTTCCACCTTGAGTCCACACTGAATTCATATGTCGAAGCGATTTGGTCCTTGAGATCTTTGCAAGAAGCATCATCATCCAGTTGCTGAACTTGTAACAGTGCAGGTACCTCTACATTGGTTGCACCAGAAGGAGCCTGCTTCTTTTGTTCTGTGTCTGCCACCCACTTAATCCAGTCTGCATAATCGTCAGAATCTCCAGTCTATTCCCTCATGAGGTGATCAACTTGTTTTTGCAAAGTCAGCTGTAGAATTTGCTGAGGTCCTTCCCTCATGACCAACTCCTCAAGTTCTATGTCCTTGAATTCTGATCCATCACAGATTGGCTTTAACCATTGACGCTCCTCTTCAGAGTTCTCGGATGTATCAGAGTCCGAGTCTGATACCCGCACATCCAGCTGTTGGGCTTCAACTTTGTCATTTCTACATGGGTTCTCCCTGATCACGTCGAACTTCCCAGCAGTCTGTAAATCGTTTTGCATCACGGCCTCCGAGTTCAGTGCCTGCAACATGTTCACCATGGTCAGAGGCAGCACTTCCACATCGGACGCCGTACCATGTCTTACTTGGATCAATCCACGCTCCACATCGACGATTGCCCCTATCTTGATCAGGAAATCAAGCCCTAGCAGCACGTCGTAGCTATCGGTATCCACCACCATAAAGGTCATGGCACACTGTACACCTCCAGCTTTGACCAACACCTCATCAATCCTTCCCAGAGCCTGTGTAACAATTCCAAATGCAGTCTTGTAGGTCTCTGATCTAGAGACTAAATGCATCACACCCATTTCTCTAACCACTGCAGCCACCATGACAGACATGGACGCGCCAGTGTCTACAAGTCCCTCAATCAGGTAGCCATTCATCTCGACTGACAAATGTAAGGTTTTACTTCTGTGTGTCTTGTTGACGAAGATTCTCCTCAGGGTCAGAGCTGCAGACACCATCGATACCTGAATACTCTCAATTTCTACATCCTTCTTCCTTCTAGCAACTTTCACCAAATTCTCCAGTTGCTCTAACTCGCCTGGTATCATCATCACTGTTTCCATTGGTGTCAATGAGATCTTTCCTTTTATGAAATTGGAAAGGATCTTTGACCTAATGGAGTTCTCCCGATTTATCACAACGCTGTCTTCTGCAGCCTCAGGTGGTGGTATAACACCCGTTGGTGGCGATTCAACCGGCAGCCTTCGCCTGGGTATGCGAGTGTATGAGAACACATTCGCATTCCCACACAATTCATTAAGCTGCTGTAACGTCGTTGCCTCATCATTCAACAATACTTCAAGGAAATTCGCCGTTCCAAAATACGATTTCCCATCCTTAGATTTCTTCCAGCACCTGTCTTCTGAATGCCCAAGACCTGAACACAAAAAACATTTCACACCACAATTTTCGGTCCTATGCGGCATACCACATTTGGCACATTTGGCCGTGGCTCATTTAGCCTTGGACACGTCATGGCTATATGGTCCCTCCCTTTATAGATTTGAAATTCCTTAAACAGGGTAGAAGAAGATTTTGGTGTAGAGTTCGGCACACCTCCCTTAAAAAAATTGATCAGTGTATTGTTCAAAGTGGCAACCTGATGTTCCATTGACGTCTTAGCTACTCCCTCTTCTTGCTCCTCTTTGAGAGGCTTGAATGGAGTCTTTCTAAGCTCACCTAGCACCCGCTCTTGCTCACTAGCTGCACCCACGAGTTCCTCTATGTCATCAAAAGTCCTTACGACGCACAATTTTTGGATTTTAGGCCTCAATTTGGCCAAAAACCTCCTCCTCTGCTCGGCATCTAATATTCTGCCTTTTCGAAAAAGCCTGTCCAAACGCTCGACATACTTCTGAACCCTCTCCTTGGGTTCCTGCTTGATGGCATCGAGCTTCACTCTGATGTCATCAGTATCCACACTCCCATACTTTTGCAAAATTAATGTCCTTAGCTCAAGCCAATCTGCCGGCGCCGGCTGCAACCTTCTGAACCATTCCCGGGCCCTGCCTCTCAAGTTGAGCTTGGCAATCTTAAAAAGTTTATCCGCATTGAGGTCCGGCACCTCAGCAGCCATACTGAGCCTTTCAGCCCAATCGCTCACGTCTTCGTACTCGCACCGCCAGAACAATTTGTCCATACCCTGTGGACTAGTCATTTTGCAAATTGAGGAATGAAGTTAGACAAAAATTCCAAGGCCGCTTCCAATCACATGGTCTTTAAACAAAAATGGATGTCAAGAAACTCAACGACTCCTTACATTCAGCAGCTCCATTCTGACTCTACTAAAACAGACATCGAACTACACATCGAACCCTAATTGAGCTCCCTCAGCCATAGGTGTCAAAGGTTCAAAATTTGATGGGAAGGTAGAGAAATATTGTTCATCCGTCGATTCCTGCTAGAATCTCCATTCTCCTCCCTGGCTTCGCCATATCCTCTAGCTAATGAGGCGAGATCTAGATCCGCCATGTTCCACCCGAAGCACACAATCTCCCTCTTGAAATGGATCCTCAACACCGGGGATATACAATTTCACAAAGTGGTTAGGTGACACCGCCAACCTAGGAATCCAGATGTCTCCTACTCTTGGTATACCGCATTGTCTCTCAACGGGTTCAGGGGCTACCCTACGCAAGATAGGAGGTGAAGTAAAAGCTGGCCTATAACTCCGAGGTCAATGCCCACCCTCTTGATCCATCAACTACTTTTAACCAAACTTGCGCACGAGTGTAAAAACCATTGTGTGCAACTTCTACAGCAATATCCCCTACTCGAGCTTGGCTAGGATCTATACCTACAAGTCTAACCACACCAAAACAAGAAATCACAAGACCACTACTCCCCTTTGTGGTCCGTCCTGAAAAGTAAAGAAATCAAATTTGCGAATAAGGTTTAACACACAATTCTCCTGGGTTATTGGCTCCACAGGCACATCCTCGCCACTAGACGAAGACATTATCTTCAATGCTCATGCTAGCTAGATTTACACAAGTTATACACTGGCCACAAACACAGAACCATGCTCTAATACCAAAAAGGGAGGCATCCAAAGGTAGATCGAGATAGACACAAAGAGTCTTCACACCTACCAGACCCCTCAGACACGCTCGTTCAGACAGAGTGCGCACAAACATTCACGCAACAACGGTACAATACAGCAGACAATTTGTTCCCAAGCTTCCAAGTGGAATCTCGTACTACAGCTGCAGAACCAACACGCCGAATCTCTGCAGATGCTACTTCTACCCACATGAAAGACACAGAGAGCACCTCACAGACCAAAATCCATAACTTTGTATTTCACATAAAGTCCCCGACAACGCAAGCTTTGTTCCTTTTCCAGAAGTACTATGTCCGTCACATCAAGCCTCAATTTCCACTAAAGCCTCCTCAGATGGAGAAGCTAGACATCACCCTAGTCATTAACGCAGCGGAAAAATCAGCAACCAGTCCTCATTCTAAGCTTCCCGCTTTCTCTCTTCCAAAACTGTTATCTTTGTTGCATTGATCCTCAACTTTGACTAAGCCTTCTCAGATGCAGAAGCTAGACATTTTCTACTCACAGATGACGGCAGAAGATGAACCATTAGCCAAAATTCTCTAAGCTCCTGTCTGCTTTCCAAGCTAACCGATTTGCCCAAAATTGACAACTCTCATCCTTTCTTCTGGGTGCATTAGCTTCCTTTACAAGCCTCCTCACCTCGCCTTCTTCACTGCCACCTTTCCCTCCTTCATTCATCAATGCAACACCGCTCCACTCCATCAATTGCGCCGTCACCTCCCAGCAATCTCATCCTACACAAACAGACAACCATCCTCCATGCAGCCCATGCATATCTAGCTTTCCTGATTCTCAGATCAAAATAAAATCCGTCGCCACTCATCAAAAGAGGCGGCGAGATTAACCCTGATTTCCGTTCCTGGTTTTTCACCCAAGCTGTACAGCCTTCGAGCTTTAGTCCGGTCACCCGTTGTTCGGCTACAATACATTTATCATCACATCCATTTCAACAAAAGGGACCTTGCAAAAATATGAATATGACTCAATGAGTGAGCCACCTTACCTTGCATTCACCCTAAAAACATGACCTGATAAGGCACAAATTACTAAATTAAACAAAAAGAAAGTATGAAATGAGCGCCAACGAAATATAGACAAAAGGGTGTAAATATTAAATTTATAACATGATTTTTAAAAAAAATGGCCACAAAAAGAATGTTTATAATTTAAGTTAATAGTGGTCACATTTATGGCAATGGGTTGCTTTGGCACATGTATCGTTATTTATCAAGGGAAATGTTTTTAATTTCCATGTAAGAATCAATATTATCATTTATCCAAATCACTTTTTAAAAAATTCCAAAATCCATTTAGGATGAAAAATGAATAGTGATGAACATTCAAAATCAAAACAACAAGAGATATCAAACCACAATGGAAAACTACAAATGAACAAATATTGTGATATGTTGTCATTTGAAAAGGTTGTGTGAAATGAATATTAAGGAATTCAAATTGGAAGAGTATTACATCTAATTCTAAGTTTTGGTTCAATTTTTAAGGATCTTGGATTTGAATAATTATTTTGTAAAAAAAATTTCATTTTGCAAAGGACCTTTTTAATTGCATAATACAAACTTGTTGCCATTCCAAAACATTGGACATTGGGAAGTTATTAACTACATTCAAAAATATAGTTTTGGGGATTTTAAAAAATAAATTAAATACAATATTTGAAGTTTGTAATACACCTAAATTCCAAGAATTTTTGTTCACATGTACATGAATTATAATTTAGATTAAGTATACACGAAAATTTATTACCACATATAAATGAAAGATAATGTACATTATGTATTTAAAAAAAACCTATTGTCAAAACCCTAACCTTTGATATTTAACAAGGTTGAGACAAGATAAGGGAAATAAGTTGGGAATGAAATCAATGCATGGAGCACAAACACATTCCTTATGTGAGTGCAATATGTGTTTGATTACAAAGGAGGTCTCATGCGTTTCAAGTTTCAATTGTATTTTCTTTTTGGGAGTTGAGAAGTTTCAATTGTATTTTCTTTTTGGGAGTTGAGGAGTGTGAGGTCCCAAGATATGCAAGGTTTCAAAGGCTAAATCTTGTCTAAATCAAGAGAATTTTAAATCTTCCAAAAGGTTCCAATGCAAGCTACAATGTGGTGTGCTTACATTGCCAAAAACAAAATTTAGTGGCTAAGGTTATGATGGGAGAAATTTGACTCACTCATAACATCATTTAGGGAATCAATGATGCCTAGTTGGAAAAAATGATATGATGTTAAAAAAATACTTTCAAAGGATACAAGGCAAATCTTTTAAGTGTCCCAATAAGATATGTTTTCACATAGTTATGTGGTCCCAAAGTTTCAAGACCCATCATTTAATAATTTCAAGATTCTCACTTTTGAAATTTTATGAATAAAACCATTTGAATACTAGTTCCATGGTGAGTTATAGAATATGTAATAAGGAGAGTAATGTCTCCTTTAAGGAATTTGGGTTGTGTTAATCTTCTGAGTTTGTGTAAACTCATGAAATTACACTAACCACTTTGGTTGTTAAAGTGTAATTGACTTAGAGTTTGAGTTCAAAGGTCAACTTGTCATAGTCTTTATTTAGTACTTCTCAACCTTTTGTTTAATTGCAAAGAGTTAAAAGAAACATGCATCAATTTGTGCATTTTGTTATTAAAACAATGATTGACAAGTGTTTGACCATTAACACCACTTGAGAAACTTGTGGATGTGTCATTGGTATTTTTTTATCTAAGAAATTAAATTATAATATTATGAATGCATTTAAATATGATTTGACAACCAAACCATGAAGGTTCCAAATAATTTCATTCAAAATTTCCAAATAGATGAATGAACCTTTGATGAGAAAATTCAATCCATTATCAATAAATAATGAACTTTCATGTTGATAAACTTCATCCATGATTCTATAAGTTAGGTAAGATGAAACAACCCTTAAACCTAACATGATTATAAATTTTATGGGTACAATATTATTTATTTACAAAGTGTGAATGTGAGATTTCATAAAAACACATAGTGATTAATGGTTGAAGGGATTTTGTTAATTTATGATTCCACATGTAGCAAATGGTTAATTGCTTAATCTAGGTGTAACTTTGAAAATCTATAATATCCAACACCCTATCATTATTATTATTTTTTGGTGTACATATCTTAAAATACCTTATTATGCATATAAATCATTAGCTCATTGAGTGTCTTTCAAACCCTTGTTTTACCTCAATATATTATTGTAGGAAATGAATTACTTAAACTTACAAGGTCTAAAATATGTTTCATGCATAGATGTGATCACCCATAATTCATGTAATTGTGACAATGATGACTAATTGTTGGATGAATGAAACCAATTACAAAACAAAGGGTCACATTAATGTTAGAACAAAAGAGCAAATAAGTGTGTACAAAGGTTGAGGGGCCATATTGTTATTACGTTGCTAGATGGTGTTATTGTCAATGCTAGAGACATGTACATTTGTGTAGCCCCTCAAAGCACTAATGACTTTTTTTCAAGTATTTTAGAGTTTAAGCATATCACATATTTAAGCTTAAACCCTCAAAGAGATTTCGAACTATATTAGATATTAAGTTTAATTTGTATGTTATTTTACCAATATAATAATTAAAAAATGAATACTAAGGACAAAATAGGACCTTATGTTGGTTATACACTCTAATTGGAATTAACATGGTTCCTTCATTTAAACTAAATAATAAATGCCTCAATACAATTTTCAAATGGTGTAAGTAATTTTATTATTTTGAAAAAAGATTGAATATTTCATTAATGCTCAAAGTTAGAATCTTGAAAAAGTAGCAAAATTTGAAGGCAGCCATGGAAAGTATTAAACATATTAATGTTATTTAATATTTTCAAACTTGAAGAAAGTAAAAAACTGATGGTTGTGACGTGATTATAATCACATGAAAGAACTTAAAGGAGGTTTGATCTTTCCATTGTATAATTAAATTTTTTTTGATTGAAAAATAAATCTCTTGTAAGTTAACCTATAATACAATATGCACACTTTTAGCAATTTAACAAAAGCAAAGTATAACCCCAAAAAAGAACTCCCAAATGCCAAAATAATATTGAGAAAACAGAAGAATTGACTTGTGAACAATATGGTGATTGAAATGTGAAAATATAATTATATAATCTAGAATAATACTAATAAAAATGTCCAATAAAAATTTGACAATGTATTCATACATGATAAGCATCATCATTTGATATGATGGATTTTAATGCTTTCTATCCTATCCATTTCTAAAATGAAATTGCATGGCCAAACTATCTTTCACTCAATTTTCAATTGTAAAGCCCACCTTTGTGTAGGTTGTAATGATCTATAATTCTTATGATTTTTCACCATTTATATCACCTTCAATCTTTTTTCATAATTTGAGACTTTTTGTACATGCATGGTTTGCAATAAACATGAACTTTTGAATCAAATATTTATTTATTTGAATATTTTCTATGTTATCTAGGGCTCTAACTAAATAAACATGAACTCTTTAATGTTTAATTATCATGAATCAATTAATCATCACGAAATGGTATACTTGTACTTCAAACTAAGAACATTATTTGTCATTTTGCAAAATAATTTTTTTAGTTGCCTAGTACATACATTAAAGACAAGGTTTTTTCTTCATATATAATGACCATTAGAATTCATTTTCATTCCAAGTTATTTTTAAAAAATATTAATGCAAGGATATAATGTTTCTTGTTATGTTCAAGTTGATGCCTATGCCCTAAAAAGCTTTGGAGTATATTACAAAATATTATTTGAGATACATTAATCCATTGTGTTTATTAAGGAACTTAATAATCACCACCCTATGTTTAAGTGACAATTATTTTAAGTGTATCTTTTCCAGAGATGCAAAGAGACTTTTAGAAAAACAAAGAATATTGTTCTTAAGCAATAGACCTTAATACACATAGGATTAGTGATATAGATGAAATTGAACATAGAACGATGTCTATTTGGGAAGGGACTATTGTTCACACAAAATTTACACTTTTTTTAATTGGATTTTGGTATTTAATTGAAAATATGTTTTTAGATGTAAATTGTAGGTTCACTTTCAATTATATACCAAATAAAAAATTTGATGATATAATATACAAGGTAGCACATATCTATGTTTCTTTCTATGTGTAAATGGTTGGCTTAATGGATTGGTATGTTAAAATTTTATAACTATCTTAAGTTAAAGGTAAATCTTTAGCATATATTTGTTTTTTTGTTCTATACCAAATTAAGTATTTCTTGGTATGTTGGCATAGATTTTGTTGTATATTTTACGCCTTCAAAATCTATTATGTAGATTTGGTATATGTTGGTACGATTGATTCATTGTACCAACATATCTCTTCTTGTTACTAAATTTAGTATGATACCATAGGTAAACATGCAAATGGTTTAGACAATACTTAATTTTTTTTGTATACCTTAATTTTAGATAGATGTCATTGCGACTCTACTTACCAACATATTTCATTGTGAGAAGCATGTTTTCATGACTAAATTACTAGGGGAATGTTTTATGCCCATTTATGATCATTCAAAATTGCAATGCTCTTCTCCTAAATTTAGGAAGAATGATCATCTATATGCAATGTAAAACAATTATTGAAAAAAATGAATATTTTTTAATCTTGTCAACATCAAACCTTTTGTTCACTAATAAATCACGTGTAAGATTTGGAGCCAACCTTTTTCTCTTATCTTTCATTATAGAAAACACAATCTCACACGTGCTCATGTATGATTCCTACATACAAACAAAAGAAACAACAAATGTTTCACAAACTTATTATAAGATTCATTTTAAATAAATAAATTCTTAAATTCAAATTGTGCAATGATTAGGAGTTTGAATTGAAACGGGATTTTGCCTTCACAACATCTTGAGGGCTATTGAAAACATGTGATCTTCTATTAACTTCATGTTGCCTTGACGTGTCAAAGCCCTTCACTTCTTGGGTGACTCAATAAGTTCTTGGAATTAAGGAAGCAAAATGAATGAAAACAAAAGAAATGTTGCAAAAATTTTGGTAACAAAAGCATGTATTAAATTGATTTTGCAATAAGGTCAATCGCGCCTTACTATATAGTGAGTGATACTGCTAGGGCACCACCTTTTTTTGAAGATGGGCTCAATGTATTGGGTGAGGCTCTTCATTGAGGGTGTTATGGTTTGTAAGCTTTTAGTAGACTTAGCCTTTGCTGACAATAGAAGGATGGGATTCTGACCTTGTGATTCATTGCACATCACAATGCTACTCCATTTGTTTTTTTGGGTGGTATTATATATTCTCCAAGACCTAGCTCGACTAGCAAACCTTCAAAAAATAGTGATTGAGCAGCTTACATGTGACTTGACCTTTAGTTCACTTTTAGGTCAGTTTTATATAGTGAAAGATTGCTGTATGCACAGGGACCTAAGTAAAGATCCCACCCAGGCTGGCAGAAGACCTGACATGGTCAGAAGATCCCACCAGGCTGGGAAAGGCAGAAAATCTGCAAGTTCTTTTATGCAGGAAGGTGGGGTTTATCTTAAAAAACCCTTGTGGGATTTGAGGTTCCCCTCCTTGGAAGGAACCCAAATGTTGGAAAGCTCTAAAAAGACAGACCCTTTGTTGTACAAGGACCTGAGGGGAGCTTAATAGCCATTTGTCCCCATTGCCCAAAGGGGAAGGAAGACTCACCCTCTATAGGAAGTCTAAAGAGACAACCAAACCACATCCCAAAGATAGGGCAAGCATCACAACGATGTTTAGAAGCATACCCTTTAGATAGCCTCCAAGAAGGACTTGTGACATCCAAGCATCCCTTTTTTGAGGCTGCCTCATTTATCTATTTAAACCTCCATTTAATCTGTTTAGAAATTGATAAAATTTAGGGGATCCTTTGGTGTGAGTGAAGCTGAATCTTACTTGCAAAATGCATTACAATGGTCAGATTCAAATACAAATCTTGTTTAATGTTAATCCCAGGAAGTCTAGAAATAGCCAACAATGATGGTCATTCAGTTAGTGGGTATCATTTTGTACTCCTGCTTATTGTGTTTGCAAAAAAGATTCCTAACATCTTGGAGGAAAATGAACTTTCATTTGCACAACGTTTCAATATAACTTCAAATGGTGTATATCTTATAAATATGTTTCATGTATTAGTGCCATATGAAGATTTTTTTTTGTTTGATTGTCCAGCCCCCTTGAAAATCAAATGTTCTTGGCTAATTTAATGAATGACTCAAGGGTTTCAAAACGTGAGTGAGTTCAATCTCTTTTGATCTTAGTATGAGATCCAATTCATGGAGGGTGGATCTGACCCAACCATCCACTTCTATCCCTTGCAATTTATTCATGTTTACGTTCATGATAACCTTTACCTCATGCCTTACAATGGGTAAACCTCATAAATGAGGGACATGCCCCAAATGCAGGCTTGAACTTGCTATTGCTTTGTCCTACACCTCTTGTTTTAAGAATGTCCCCACCTTAGCTCTTTAAGCTACACACAACATTTTAATCCCTAATCATCCATCAGAAGCTTGTGATGCATAAGGCAAGGCCCAATGATAAGGGCATTACTATAATAAAAGCCCATTCAAGGTGGAACTCAATTTGTGGATGAATCCTGACTGAATTGACATAAGGTTTCACGTTGCTAACCTACGTCAAAAGTATACATCCTTTAGGCAGGTAGAAAGGATACCAGGTGATTACTAAGTAGATGTATTTAGATGGTCATCACATATGTAAAAGAGCTAATTGTTAATGTTAGATGATGAGTAAGAACATCTCCATCATATGGCCATAAAATGGCCTTTACACCAATTTGAACTGTTGTTGAATAATGTAAAACTCACCTTGGGCCAGCAAATGTGTTAGGATATTGTAATCACCAAGAGAGTTGAAAAAAAATTGACTGTTTTTTTATCAGCCGAAGATAGTGAGATTCAAACAGTCTCACTTGGTGTAATCCACTTTTTCATGTTTATGGGTGGAGGAAAGGGAGAACTAAATGCTATGATAATTTAGTGTAGAGGCTGTTTTCCTTTCTCATTGTGGAGATGTGCAAAGAGTAACTCCACAAGTGCTCAGTATGCAACTCTACAAACTAAAATTGGATGAAAAAAAGTCAAAACATGCTGGTATGGTTCAGCAAAATGGTTTTGGCCCAGCATTTTTGCATAGTTTGCTTGCTGAGGCTGGTAAAATGCACAGCCAAAGGTAGACATTTTCTGTTGATTGGTTAGATAGTTTGATTGGTTCAGATGGGTTGCTATAAGTAGTATCCCACCTATTATTGCAGTCCCCCTGAGTCCCAGTTTTAGGTTTAGGGGCGGGGTTGGAAAAAAGATAAATAACTAAACTTGGATGTGAGAAACTAGTTTGCAAGGTCACATACTGAGCACTGCGGGAGATGACCGTCAGAAACTAAGTTAACTAGATTGGTTAGCTAAGGGAATCGGAACCCAATGGAAAAACTTCTTCCCGTCTACTGACCATTTCATCCCTCATAGCAAGCTCATGGCTGTTGGTTATCTTTTCTCTCTCAGTTTAAAACACAAATACAAATCGGAGTTTTTTTTTTTTTTTTTGCTTTCAAATTTTATGTGTTGTGTGTATTGAGAATCGCACCACTTAGTGAAGAAGCAATATGAATCTGGAGAAATTTCACAATAGGTACTTACTTATTTGAAGAGTAGAAATTTCTTACCAAGAGAATATGAAGAACAGGATGCGATCTGGATAAACCTGAAAATTGATGTTGAATCCAATGATGTGTCAGGGTCAAGAAACTCAAGAAAAAAAGGAAAAAAACTGTTGTTAAGATACCCAACTCACAAAGCGCTGGAAAAAAATTCTGCACGAGTTTACAAGAGAATAATTTTCCAGGTTATGATGTTTGTTTGTTTGTTTGTTTCCGTGTGTGTGTGATCATCATCATCGTCCAATAGCCGCCCCCATGAGCTATTTAATACTCCTCTAGACCTCCTCAGTTAAGCACCAATGAGCTATTTATTCCTCCTACACCACCTTACTCTGTGAGCGTGTGTGTGTGTGAGAGTGTATTGCATATACAGTATATGTATCTGTGTATGTGTGTGATGTGTGTTTTGCAGGCCCGTTACGATTTTATAGCTCACAAGTGAGAGTGATTCTCATGGGAGAAGTGCATTAGCACGCGTGACAGAAGAACAGAACAAATTCCAAGCAATCATGATGTAATCATCCTCAGAAAAACCGTTATCGTAGAATTTTACTCGCATGACCCTATTGCCAGATTGATTCTTTCTCTCTCTCTCTCTCTCGTGGGTGTTGAGATTTGAGACTTGAAAGTGGAGAGGAGGTTATAGCTTCAGTTAGGTCTTCTTCTTAGCTGTGGTCGCAGTAGAAGATCACTTCCCTCTGCACGATCCTGCATTCAAAGCTCTCACGCTTCAATTTATCCTTTTCGTCAGATCCACAGCAGAGTTGCAACGGAACGCCGTCTTATGAGCTATCCCGCCTCCTCTCCCCCCACTTCGACCGCTTCCCTGCCTGCGTGCCTGTCTTCCTTTGCTTGCTCTTGTACTACTCCTCTTTAGTTATAAGTTACTTTGGCCCCTCTTTATTTGAATTGAAAAGGAGTCCTTTTCCACTTGTCATTTGCACGCACTCAAAATAAATGGGGTTGGTTTTGTGATGAAACGGAAACCAATTCGGACAAACGGAAAACAAAGGAGCAAAACAAACAATATAAAGTCCTTTCAAGTTTTGGTACTTTTTTTTCACTTAACCCCACCAACTCACATTTGTTGCGTGCAAAATTCCAATTTGAAATTTTGTTACTTCATTCAAATCTTTGTTCACACTTTCTTCACTTTGTAAAATTCCAAAGTTGAAATTTTGTTCTTCATTTAAATCTATGTTCACACTTTCTTTACTTTGTAAAATTCCAAAGTTGAAATTTTGTTCTTCATATAAATCTATGTTCACACTTTCTTTACTTTGTAAAATTCCAAAGTTGAAATTTTGTTCTTCATATAAATCTATGTTCACACGTTCTTTACTTTGTAAAATTCCAATTTGAAATTTTGTTCTTCATATAAATCTATGTTCACACGTTTTTTACTTCGTGAAATTCCAATTTGAAATTTTGTTAGACTCCATTTAAATCTATGTTCACACTTTTTTTACTTCGTGAAATTCCAATTTGATATTTTGTTGTTCATTTAAATCTATGTTCACACTTTCTTTACTTTGTAAATTCCAATTTTCAATTGTTTCCCCATTTAAATCTATGTTCATCTTTTTTTTCCTTTTTGTTTTGTTTTGCATCCACAAATTTACCATTTTTGTTGGGTCTCTTTTTTAAAAGAAGAAACTATGTAACAATTACTACGAGTTTTTTTTGGTTCCCATATTTTGAGGAGTGTTCACAAGGAGTTAATGTGAATTGTGTGCAAGCTTCTTGTTGATAATGTTGCGTGCATGATAGCTTATCCAATTGTGTTTCATTTGTTCCAAATGCACGTCTTCTAGTGATGTTTTCAGGATGGTATTTGTAATGGCATCTTTCCCAAAAGTCCCAATGATTTTATGTTTCTATCCCCATTAGTTATAGTCCCAGAGTTCTCAATTATGTTATAATGCCACCATGTTCATAAGATTTGATCTTTCAAATGGCCCTGTGCCCAAATTTCATTTGAATGTTGTTTTCATTGTTGAGATTTGCACAAAATTTTACAAGCCAATGTTGTTAATTTCATGAACTTCCTATTGACTACTTGATGTCATGCACTTTTGAGAAACCTAACTAATCAACTTTGCTAAAAAAGTCATGCACTCATGGAATAACATGTGATGTGCCACAATTAACAAAAAAATGTATTGCAAATCAATACTATGTATTTGGGAATTCACTTTTAAAAATGGACCTCCATGCCACAAATTCTTGGGGATAACTTCCCAAACTTATAATTTGACTTGCATTTTAATCAGATAGGTACATGGATTGTGCACTAGTCTTTTATCGCATGAGAAGTTTATTTATTTATTTATTTATAGGTTATCTATTCACTTTGAGATAAAAATACAATGTATTTTATTTTGGAATTACATCCAAATGAAATCTAGGAAAATTAATAAAAATTTAATTGGAAACATTTAATGTCAAATAACAATTTGACCCAAAATAAATTAATTCACCACATGAAATGAACTCCACATTAGGTATCTAAAATAAATAATTTTCGCTTACAAAGTGAACAAGGTGTTTAAAGTATATAGCTTATAGGATAGTTCCTAGAGGTAATTTATGCAACTGATTTGTGGTTCATGCATATATTTCATCCATATATTGAAATTCATTCATTCATCAATATCCCATCATTTTGTACAATACAGAGCTGTGTAGAGGCTTTTTTGGTGGGTGTTTTTATGGAAGCTTCAGAATACATTAATTTGAAATATAACTTTGCAACCTAGCATTGTTCATGTCATGTCCATGTCTCATGTTTTCCATGTATGAATGAAATTTCATTAAAAGCTTTTGTTCATGTTCTTGTTTGCATTTATGGATAAGATTAAGTTTAAGCTCATGCTCTTGTCCTTGTGCTCATGATAGTATTTCTCACGTTCATTTCAATCTTGACGTCCTAGTTGTAGGATAAACCCATTGCAAAACTTTTTGAATTTAGAAGTAGTTTTGGTTTGTCATAAATGAGGCATATTTGGCTATTTCCATTTAGACATTTTCCCTAAAATTTCCCTTATTTCTGTTCTATCCACCACTTTTGCACCTTCATTGCACTGCCATAAACTAGGGACAGTTTCCACATCGACAAAACAGATAATTATCTTTTTAAAGAAATTCGTTTTTAAAATTCGAAATTATTGAATTTTCCATGATCTATTATGATATTGTTACATGAGTAAGTGAAATTATTCATAGCGTAACCTATGATAATTATGATGATTTCCAACATGCAAATTTCATATTTTCACAAAAATTCACTTCACTATTATGAGGATTATTCAATGACAAAACTAACCTTAGGGTAAGGTATGGCTTTTAAAGGATATAAATTAAGGTCTTCAAAGTCTCCCAAATTATCACTGGAAAGAGAGATTTTCTAGTGTCGCTTGGGAGTTGTTGCGTTGGTGAGAGAGCGAGCGAGAGAGCGCGCGCGGACCTCACGAGAGAGCGAACTTCACAAGGAATTGGTTGTCACAGAGAACGGACTTGACTAGAAATTGGTTAAGAGAGAGAGAGAGCGGAGTTGACGAGGAATCAGTTAAGAGCCTCGAGAGAAACGGAGTTGACGAGGTTATTAGTTAAAGAGACGAGAGAGAGAGAGAGCGCGGAGTTGTCAAGGATTTGTTTAACAGAGAAAGCGGAGTTGACGAGGAATTAATATATTGAGAGAGAGAGAGCGGAGTTGACGAGGCATTGGTTGAGTGTGTGAGAGTGAGAGAGCGGAGTTTACGAGGAATTGGTTGAGAGAGAGAGATAGAGAGAGCGGAGTTGACGAGGCGAGAGGGCGGCGTTGTTGACGAGGCGTTTTGGTAATGGAGGGACTCCACGTGAGGTTCAAGCGCATCTGTGTTTTCTGCGGAAGTAGTAGCGGGAACAAGACTGTGTACCTGGATGTTGCGAGGGAGCTTGGGAATGAACTTGTAAGTAGACAACTTCTCGGACACAGTGACTGGAGTTGTAGCAACTAGCCTCGATCGAATATTGCAGCTCTTGTTGTAGCTAGAATGGTTTCGTCTGCTGCTGCTGCTGCTGCTGCATGGATGACGCACTTTGCAACTTAGCAGCTCTAACTAAAAGCTGTGGGGGAGAAGAGAGCCTCTAGTGTAATATGATTGAAAGTCCTCCGGCCGGCGTCTTTTGTAAACTGTCCTTACCCAGCTACACGCTTTGCCTTGCTGCATGCAGTGCCTCCTGCTGATGACCAAAATTTAGGATTGTTTGTTGTCAATCCTAATCAGCTGAGTTTCTGCTCCGTCAATGGATGGGTTTGTCTCTACAGGTGCAGCGTAAAGTAGATCTCGTATATGGAGGCGGGAGCATAGGGCTGATGGGAAAAATAGCCGGAACTGTGCACATTGGTGGCGGTCACGTTATCGGGTACGTACTTACTGCTGATCATCTTGTTCCAGCTTGGAGCCACTAGGAACCCTCAGAGCTCTTGGAGAGTGGATATGCAAAATAAATTTTTTTTTAAAAGCAAGCTTTGATATATTTCTGGATGCAGAACATGCATATCAGGTGTCTGTAAATATTCTCATTTCATCATCCTGGCGGTTCTAGGAACGTGTCAATAAGCAGAGAAAAAAATAGATATATTTTGTACGCTGACATTGCGAAGACAAGAATGGTCCTTCAAGGGGTATTGACATTATTGAATCATGAACTTCAATGCTATTCAAGCGCTCAATGCACAAAGTGATATTATAACAAGCCTCAGATCTCTGAGGTACTTCAGACGGGTACTGATCCTGTGCAGTGTGTGTGGTTTATGATTGCTGGCAGTGTTATTCCACGGGCCCTGATGCCAAATGAGGTAATGATTAATCCATGTCTTTCAATGCACTGAACTTTGTAGTTGAAACTTGAATCATGTTGTGTGCTTGTGTTGATTTCTGTGGTTTACTTTCAATCACTTACTGTAGCAGATCTAGAGCTTGTTATGGGAGATTCTTTGCTCAAACGCAATGTCTGCAAAATTGGCCATGTGCTCAGATTTGTGGGCAGACGATTGGAAAATTGATTGAGGTGAATGACATGCACCAGCGTAAGGCGGAGATGGCTCGCCTGGCTGACGCATTCATTGCCCTTCCAGGTACATGCTTGGCAGTCTTCAATGGCCACCATCTAATTTTTGGTTCCTTTTTCTCTACTGCCAAAAGGGAGCAAAATACAGTGCAATTTATGTACAGGATCCTTGTCTGAAATTCAAGTTTCTAAGCACAGAACTTAAATCACGCAGGTGGATATGGCACTCTAGAGGAATTATTGGAGATTATTACATGGTCACAACTGGGCATTCATGCTAAGCCAGTAAGTTCTTAAAAACCAGAAATGGCAATTGTGCACCAGTGCACTGATGCTCAACAGTTGATTTCACTAGAACTTCTGTGCACTTATGAGTAGTGCATGAATACAGAATGTACACAGAAGTCTGTAGAAGTCTTAAGTTGGTTCCAACTCTGGACTTGTTGAAGACTTCATTCTAATGCATCCTTAATCTAGTACTAGTTTCAAATTTGATTCATGGGTCAAATTTTCCAGTGCAAAGATTTGTATTGTTCAGTGATCTAGAAAGATCATGATACCCAAGGGGTTGTGGTGGGTCCATTTGCAGGTTGGGCTTCTAAATGTGAACGGTTATTATGATCCACTCCTGGCCCTCTTTGATAAAGCTGTGGAAGAAGGTTTCTTGAGTGTTGCATCACGCCTCATTGTTGTGTCTGCACCCACAGCGAAAGAGCTCATTGATAAAATGGAGGTGAGAACCCACCAGAGTGCCAGCTCTAGTGGTCATTGTCTCCTCCATTTCTACAGCTGCTGCAGCGCAGATCATGATATGCATAGGATAAGGACCTGAAGTTGACCAACAGCAAAAAGAGCTCATAGATTAATGGAGGTGAGAAGGCACCAGAGTTCAGCCCCTTTGTGTTCAACATCTCCTCCATTCCAACAGCTGCAGCAGCAGCTCAGATCATGAGATGTGTAGTATCAGTACCTGAAGCTCATTGATAATTTTGTATACAGAGGTTTGCGCCAGTCCAAGATATGAACATGCCAAAGCTGTCTTGGGCAAGTGTTAAAGCTCCTGATCAATCTCAGCAACCTTTCCAAGTCAATTTCATCTCTCCCGGTGGCCATCAGTCCCACCGACAACCACATACAATTTTGCACTCAGTGTCTGTTCCATGAATGGCAGCTATGTTCCTTGCTCTCAGAACTACAAATGTTTGCCAGATTTAGTGGGAAGGTAATAGGCTCCATGCTCTTGTACATGTATTTGAATCTGCCCATCCCATTTCAAATCTCTGCAGTATCTATAAATTCCATTGCTCGATTTGGCCAATATAATGTCTCATCATGGTGAAGGGTAATGCAAGAGAAAAACCAGGAGTTGCCAGAGTTTTGTATTGTGGAAATGGTTTGACACTCAGGAGGGTCTTTGATGATTCATTCTTCCAAACAGTTGCCTGGAAGTGGTGGTGCCTTTGATGTGGTATTTTCCCTTCTATGCCATATCACAGTTTAGTGCCAAAATGCTGCAAAAATGTGATGAACCCATTTTACCTATCAACACCACCCAAATTACTTTCACAACTTTTATGATGTAATTGGTCTTTTTGCATTGGTCAGCAGTTCCTCAGACTTGCAATACTAAAGCATGTATCACTGTCACTATGAGATGTTTACAATACCGTGCTTGATTTTTCTTATCTAAGTGCAAGCACAAAAGTAGGTGGAAATGTTGTGAACACACAACATTGTAACTCCTTGTATTTGTCTTCATAACATCCTACAGTAATGTGGTAAGGAGGACATCTCTGCTCTGTAAAATTATCAATTACATGTCTAATATATGATTGTAGCTGATGGTATGAAATAAAAATGAAAGTTTCTGCTAAATTTACTCTTTGTGGTACACCTTAAAAGTATCCGTGACTCACAACATTCCAGAAAATAACTATCATATCTGCAAGTGCAATTGGATGATATAAATACCTGGGAGTTTATGATGGTGTTTCGCAAGTTTCTCCAATGCATGGTAATATGCTCGGATGGTTTTTTTATTGATATCTTCTTTAGTGAGTAGCGTGATGCATGATTTATAGCATGCTTGGGATGAGCAACTCGGTAACTCCCAAATGCAACAATGCGCGAAACTGAAGCATAGGTTGCTTCTTAGATGTCTGTAGCAGCTGCTCAAGTTGAAGAGAATTTGAGGTATGTGTACACAGTTACTGCACCCATTCATCTACTCAGAAGGACATTCACCATTCTCAACATCATGAAGCAGGAAGCGTTATATGCTGTGTACTCCATAAGAAGATTGTCCAATATGTCCCGCAATCAGCAGGGTTCCTGTGTCCTCCAAATCCACTTGGAAATTCCTCCCTATTGCTTTAGGTTTGGAGGAAGGGCAGATTGAGAAAGCTTCCATTGTTTGATGGCATGCATATGAGATGGACCATGGCATTGTCAATTTGAATTGCCCCTCACCAATGTAAAAATTCAAACCTCCAATTTTGAATGTGGTAACTTACAGGTTCCCAATTTTTTCCAAGAACTGCCTGGTCCAATTTTCATAAGAGTTTTAAAAAACCAACAATGGTATTTGAATTTGTTTTTCCTCACTTCAAGAGAACAAGCTAGGGTTTCAAAATTTAGGAAGAAAGCTTTCTAGCCAATTCTCAAAAATGTCAATTCTCACAAATTTAATAATTGCTGATATTTAAAGGTATTTTCATAAAGCAATTATTGAAGTTATTTTTTACTTAACAAGTTGAGGATTTTAAATTAAAATTCTCAAGAAAAGCACAGTTTTTTTTTTGAAAATGCATTAATTTATTTTTTTCAAATTTCTATATGTCCACAATTTCATCTTGCTCTAATGAACCTTGAAACATTCTAAACTCCTCTTCTAATTCTATATTTGTCTCAATTAACTTCATTAAATGAAAAAGTGCTTCTCAATCAACCCCTATGATCATTAGGCCAATTTTTTTCACAAATATCAACTTTTTAAAATTGTCTTATTTTAAACCAATATCTCTTGAAATTGGTAAGTATGGTGAATAAAGAAAAAATCCTCTCTACCTCAATTTGGTGTGTGATCTCACCATGCACATGATTTAGGGGGCAAGAAAACAAATAGTAGGAAACATAGATTCATATTTTTGTCACCAGTAGGAAAGACAATTTTATCTTTTTTACATGCATTTCATATCATTTGCAATCAATAGCTCTTTGTTGAGAAGTTCTTTAGTCATATTTTTGTCACCATTAGAAAAGACAGTTTTATCTTTAACATGCATTTCATATCATTTGAAATCAATAGTTCTTTGTTGACAAGTTCTTTAGTTGGTTCACTTGTGTTGGAAGGTTGTTAAAAAATATTCAAGTTGCAATCCTCATAAACTCCTTGGTGTACAAATCCACTATTATATTCTACCAATGGGTGTAAATAAAGGTGACATTTCAAAAACATAGGATATAAAGATCTCTTATTATATTCCTCAACAAAAGTCACAACTTTTTCACAATCAATAAAAAGAATGCTAAATAAAGGATTTAAAACCTAAGTTTGAACATTATGGGTTTTTTTTCCTTTATATTTCCTTAAGAAAGAGAGGAAAGATGTCAAAACACCACAAACTTCAATCTTGATATTAAAAGCAAACAAAGCCAACTCATTCACAACTTTGGACTATTAATTAAATTGTTTTGGGTTGGTGGGATTGCAACTTCTTCCCTTCAGTCAAACACATAGTTATAGCAAGTGCAATGCATCACTAAGCAACCAATGGTCACAAATTGATTCAAAACACAAACACTCACAAAACAAAAAAGATAATTCACAATTATTGAAAAAAGAAGTGGCGCTCAACCCACTAATTCTAACAATAATATGTGTTGTAACAAAAGATTGTAGCCTTTTGAAATTGCAACCCTGCAAACCTACAACAAAAAAAACTATCATTTAATAAACTATTATTTTCAATTGGTGCAATTTTAAAAAATCAAATAAAAAAGATTTTTCAAATAAAAAATTAATATCCATCTTGCCTTCACTAAAATAATGAATGTTTTTGGGAAAAACCATAATGAACACAAATGTTAATCCATTTTTGTCTACCATTCATGTTTTTGAAAACTAAATTATGCATTTTTGCAAATATGATTATGCATATTTAATTGGAACATACTTGAATTTTTTGTAAACCTTTTCATTTGCTATAGCATATTGACATGCTTTAGATAAAATGTGGCTCAAATAACTACCCTAGAAGCTTTCATCCAAACCTAAGAGTTTACATGACCTCATAAAATATTTTAAGGCAATTGTTATTACATTTGGATTTGACTTTTCATCTTTAACATAAGCAAATGTTTTTTTTTCAATTAATAGTGATGAAACCATTATGTTGGACTTTTGATCAAGGCTTATCTAATAGTTATTTTTGTTGCCTCAAACAAACTAATAGTCACATGTTTTGGTTGTCAATTAACTCCCAAAAACTTAATGACAAAAGTAAATGCATCACTTGTTCCCTTAAACAATCATAAATCAAAACTTGAAGTTAAAGGTTGTAATTTGTCAATTTTAGCAAAGTTGATTCTTGTTTTGTTTTATCCAAGTTAAGCAAAATCTCTTGGGAAAATTGTGTTTTTGAAGGGAAGACAACTTAATGACATAGATACAAGGCTAGACTCTTGAACGAAACACTTTTCACAAACTACAAAGGCAAATGGTTTTTCATAATCAAAATGTTAAAATCTTATAAAAAAATCTTTTTATTATAGATCGTCTTTTTTGAAATGATCTTTTACACCAAAAAAAAGATATTACCTTGCCATACACATTATATCTTTTCTTCAATGGTTACCTTTTACAATTCCTTTCATTGACTATTCACTTCCAAAGCCAAAGCAAGAGCAACAAACAAAAGCATGTTTGGAAGGTATTTAAATGATGAACAAGAGCTGATAGTGAGTGAGAAGGGGTGAACAACAACAAGCAAAGATAAAATAACATGAGCAAGAAATAGTAGGAAAACATGAACAAACAAGAATAAACACACACAAATGAGTGAAAACATAAATTATCATCAATGAATGGTAATTGGTAGGAAAGTACAACAAACAATAAACAATTAGAATAAGAATAGTAAAGAGCGAAAAACAACTTTGAATGAACAAAGAACAAAAATGGATGAAACAAGAAAAAAGAAAGTACAAGAGAAGATGAAAGAGAAAAAAACACAAAACATGTTACTCAAACCTACAAATAGACATTCACTATGAAAGATCTTATTCATTGGAATCACATTGTCTAATAACTAAAGCTCCAAACCAACTAATATACAACTACATTATAATTAGAGCATGGAAATACATGCAATTAATAAATAAAATGTCCATTCAAAAAATCAAAAAATTGTATTATAATTATAATTTAGTTTGAAATGGAACACCTATATAGTACAATGTACACATCGTACATAAAAACATAATCAATCATGTTTGACTTTTTGACAAGTTGCACTTTAGTTGTGTGTGGCAACTACATTACAATTACTATAAATGTAACACCCAAGCAACAACTATATTATAATTAGTGTACAATTATGGACACATACGATCATGTCACGTGTACGTATTTCCACCATCCATTAAATATTACACTTGCAACTAGTTGTAAACTATGATTCCCATTGATATAATTAATTATGCCATTATGTTGCCCATAGGGGACACTTAGTGTAAAGTTTGAAATCTACGTGCATCAAATGACCATTTTAGGAGGGGTATAAAATTATTGTCCAACCTATTAAATTATTGCCCTATTATTATCCATTTTAAAAATATATACATATTAAAGTCACCTTATATTAATTATAATCCATTATTGTTTCATATTATTACATACCCTATTATAATTTTATTTTTATTTTTTACTAATTAACTTATAAATTTTACCCAACAACTAATATATTGCACCCTATATTTTTACACATGTATTTTCTACTTTTGTTTACTAGTGTCCCCCACCCCCAAGCTATGTTGTCACTACAAAAGTATTATTTTTCCATTATTTTGTGACTATCATTCAACTATAAATAAATGAAAAACTTTAAATATTAATATTTAAATATTTAAGAATTAGTTATAATTAATCAGTTTAATTCAGAAATTCAAATCAGAAAATTAATTTAAATACTTAAAACCCTGATTAGTTTTCAAAATTAAACTAATTAATAAAATGATTTATTTCAAATAATTAATTATTTGCTGATAACTTATCTAAAATTGATTAATTATTATTTGAAATAGCCAACGAACAAATTCCATGAATTAGATTACATTAATTTAAATATTGTGAGAGTTTTACAACTCAAATAGTTAATTATCTGGATTAAATATCTTAAAATGAATTATCTAAATTCAATAACTAGTTAATGATTTTAATTCAAATAATTAATTCAAATAACCAACTTAGATGTAAAATTTACAAAACTAAAAACAAACACAAAGAATGTGGGAAATGTTTTTCCTAATTACAATCCAATTTGCAATTAATCTACAACTAAAAAATTAATCCATATGTTTTGTCCTTGAATCCCATTTCACAAACTATATAAACAAGGTGTATTTTCTTGTGTGTTCATATAAAAAGTTCAAAAAGTTTAATCCTAAAGGCAAAACATAAAAATAGAATGAAAATATTTACATGGTTCTTTACTTTTTGGTTCACTTACCTTTTACCACAAGAAGAAAAAGCTTGATTTGCAACTGGTGTTTATGATTGTTTTTTAGTCGAAAGAGACATTTAATTTACAACTAATTATTTAGTAATCACCTAAGACAAGTTGTAGACGACAAATAGTCGCATGAAACATTACATCATGATGACGTCATCAAATGGTAGATGAAGACTAAATTAGTATATATTGTTTCATCTGATGGGGCCAGTATATACATAATGTATACGGGTCATCATTTTGCGACTATAAATTGCAACTATTTTGGTGGATCCAAACTCCAACCATGTGGAGACACATGTTAATTATTGAAATACTTAAATTATGTTTTCTTAAATCTTTCTAGATTTATTTAGGTCATTGGATTCAACAAATTTGGATTGTCACATGTGGTAAGACAATGTAGGATCAAGTTTTTCCTGATCTTGTGGGTAGGGAGTGGCCATGTTTTTTTTCTGATTAACTAATGGGTTGTTGCCACATGGCATGGTTTTTAATATTTGGAAAAACAAAAACATATTTGGACCATCCAATTCCTTTGTTTTTGTTTTACACATGTGGCATTTGATTAAAGGGTTTGATTTTCCCAGATCATGAAATTGGATGATCTAGAATTTTTTTAATCTTATGGTCAAGAAATGGCCACGTCTTTTGTGTTTGGCTAATCGAAATGTGCCACATGTCTCATTATGAACATCGTGGCATTTAAATATTTATTAAAAAACCCTAGATATATCCCATTCATCAGATGTCAAGAATGAGGATCTTGACACGTGTCACATTATTATTTGAATTGAAATTTCAAATCTGCCACATCTTCTAAAAATCGAAGAATAGAAACATGCCACATGGCAATGTTAAATAATTTGTAAAATACATTTTTATTGAAAAGGAATAATGGACCCTAGTTTAACATTATGAATTAAGGTTAGCATTTTAGGGTTTAATTAACAATGTTCTAGGGTTAGGGTTACAATGGCTCGTTAATCACACACAAAATGGACATGGAAAATGCTTTCCATTGAGCTCAAAAATCTACTGACAACAATGTATATATGCAAACCTTTTATAGCATTCATCACATGTAACTAAAGGAACCTAATTAGTCTAGTATATCTGAATCAGAAAAATAAAACTACATAGGTAAAATGCAAATTTTGTAATGGGGAACATCTTCACCTTTTCAATGTGATTTGAAAAACCTAGTAGATTGCTGATAAAGAGCAAAATCATTATTATTCATAGCAAAAGATTTTAAATGCCATTAGCCACAACTTTGACATCTGCTTGTTGTGTAAAACGTACTTGCCAATGCCAATGCACTCGCTACTCCTTTGCACCCACAAATACCTGCCATAGCTACCCTTTGGCAAGACACCTCTCAGAAGATTTCTTGTCGAAATAATTTTTAGTTGGAACAAAATATAACACAACATCAAGTGTTGTATCTAAGCATCATTAGTGCCTCAATCACCACACCATCCTACTAAACTTAATGAAGCTTACCTCCCCTCTGAGTTCCATAGGAACCCCACCACTAATAAGAACTTTGAACTCCTCTTCCCAAGGACATTCATCATGTAATTCATTTGAGGCCTAATTAGCTCCATCTTGTGCAACATCCAACTTTTCCACATCCAACCCAACTAGTGAAATCCATCACCCGAAACCTAAACCCTAAACCCAAAGAAAACCATTGCAATTTCCAAACACACAAATGAAGGAGGTTCAGAATTCAGACCTGGCTTGAGAAGGGCAAAACAAGAGCAGGGTAGTGATGAACAAGTAAATCCAAAAAGGAGCAAGCAAATGTTTGGATATCCAACACCAAGTGCGTCATTGCACTGCTCACATGTGCCATCATCAACCCTGGCACTAACGGCCCGATCATGACCTACATTCACGAAAAACTCACCAATGTTTCTGTCATTCCTTCACATACTTCTTCCATCACATTATGCATAAAAGAATCACTTGCGACAGCAAGCTCTGAGGAGGGTACAGGTACACAATCCTAATGCAGCAAACTTCTGAAATGCAAACCTATGACAGTACAAAAGAAGAAAAAAGAAGCCTGTAAGTATAAGAGGAGTGGCCAGGGATTTTTCATTTTCTTTGGGTAACTCAGAAAAACCTGAGGCAAGCCTGGAAGTATGGAGGAGTGCAAGAGGAGAAGAAAGGTCTGCCGCACAGATTGGTCAGAATTTATGATTCGGGGTGACAATTTCTCAATGATAGCCATTGCATGCATTGGGAGCTCTTCAGGAAAGTGCAGAAAAAGGTCCTTCAATCCCATCATAGCCTCTATGCAAGAACAGACCCAACCCACAAATGTTTTTGTTTAGTTTGGCTAAATGGATGTTTGTTTGTTATGATTTTATTTTTTTATGTGTTTGTTTTGTTTGTTTCAAGAGGAGCGAGGATGAGGAAAACATTTTTTTTCTGTTGTCAAAAACAGTAAGAGAAGCATTGAAGTCCACAAAAAGCTTACCTCTGCGAACATGCTCACTGTAGTGAGTAGTCTAACCCAAAAGCTCTTGCAATGTTTGCCTTGGATTACTCATTGCCAAACCTTCCTTCTCTGACACCACAATTTGCGAGGATAACATAATCGCTGCAACAGCAACAACACCCACACACACACACACACACATACACACAGAGCTAGAGGGACTCGGCATCTTTTTTCCTTAGGCTCTTTGAATCTTTCAACATCCACTTCGATCTCAATACCTGACTGGTTCTGTGGGTCAGTCTGCACCACTAAGCCCAAAATACAAACCCTTTTTTCTTTTTTTTCCTCTTGATCCAAAATCTCACTCCCACAAACAAATATAGGTAGTGTAAAAGAAAAGCCAAACAAACACCAAGAATCAAAATCAATGATGAAGAAGTGATACTTTGTGAACTACTGCCAAATGGATTGCTCAACAGTTTGATGTGTACCTTCTTTGATAGGTTCTGTAGTTTGTTCAATAGTTTGGCTTTGTAGCTTCTTCAACAAACCAACTCCATGGAAACATGAAATTAGGCGTGATGAAGGTGTTGTGCAACAAAAAGATCTTGTAAAAGACTAATAACTTTCCTTTTCACTTGCAGAGAGGAGGGGTGGTACATTTTAAAACAAGAATACAGGAAGGTGTAGTGTTGCTACTCTCTGTTTGCAAATCTCTCTTTGCATGTTGTCTTTGCAATTATCACACTTCATCAAATCAACATATCTACAAGACTGCAAAAGAGAACTCTGCAATAACACTTTGAAGGTAACACACAACAAATGAGAGTTGCTCACAAACGGTTGAACCATCATCTTCATTGCAGGATTACAGTGACAAGCTGCTGCCATGACTCCCCTCACCAGCCCCCCAACTGACTTCATCAACTCCTGATGGTGGGTGTAGATAAGTATATAATCATCTGCCCAAAATTTTGGGTAAACCACCATACAAACATCTATGTTTTAAGTTTTGGTCACAGGTCCAGAAGCAACATGAAGACTTCAGTCAAGACATTGGCTAGCACCCACAAGCCCCCCAACCAACTGTGAGCTTTTCCTCTGTAGTTTGTACCTTGATACCAATTGAACAATTCAAAATGAAAGATGAGATATATAGCCAGACATTGTGTGGAATCCCTGACCCTGAGCCAGAAAACATGAATTTTTTTTTGGGAAACAAGCTCTACTGCAACAAACAAACCTTTGGACTTGAAATCAATACTTGTGTCAACTGCCCTTATGGAATTACAAAGTGAGCTAAAACACTAAAAGAACCCCTTCCTCCGACAAGAGCACTGTTGAGCCCAGCAGGGATTTCAGGAGTCAGGGCGGTTTCACCACTAGTAACCAAGAACCAGGAGTTTTGAAATGTGAAGACTGGGTCTGGAACCAGACTGGAGGTCCCAACAAATTGTTTACAAAATTTTTGAACCAAATTGGAGGTTCTTTCAAATTAAAAAAAAGTTGGAACCGGGACCAGAGGTTCTCCTGAAAAGTAAGAACCAGACAACACTTAAGCTGGGCACATGAGCAGTCCATTAGACCGTTAGTGTCACAGGCTAAGCGAAGGTAACGGGCCTGAAGCTAATGGGCTAACCTGGGATTCGCTTCAGTATGAAAAGCCTGGGAAATTGTCAGCAGTATCTTCGCCTAACGAGGGCTCATAAGCCCAGGATTGTGCTCATGTGCCCAGCGCAAGGGGATTTTGGTCTGGTTCTCTGTTATCCAGATTGTCAGTTTTGAATTTTGAAAAAAAAATTCCAAAACTGGAACTGGAATCAACCTTCGAACGAGAACCAGAAATTGGGGAAGGGGCTTAGGGATGACCACTTGGTATAAGTGGTCACATTTTTGTGTTGTTGTACAATGCTAGTAGGTAACTAAGAAAAAACAGTTTTGGACTATGCTGGTAGGTAGATAGAATGACCCACTTAGGAATTCTTTGTTAAGCAGCCGGACATGGTGATTATGATGGTGTGTTGAGTGAAAGAAGAGTTGAACCAGCTGCAGAAGGTCATAGTGTGGATGAAAGCAACCTCTTAGTAGGTGTTCATCTTGGACTCCCTTTGCATGCATCTCCAATGTCAGACCTACGATTTGTTGGTCATGGAGCTCACAAGCAGCATCAAAGTCACCATCAATCACAGCATCACCACCACCAGCAACCGCCACCTCCCAACTCTTTCTTCTCAGAGAAGGCAAGTGGTCCTCCTATATTCCAGCAATGTAACTCTGGTAGTAAGCATCTGTGAATTTCATACTGTCAAAGCATGAACTGAGGCCAACACAAGCTCTTGGCTTTGTATTTGTGTTCCCATTTAACAAGGCAGGGTCAGCAGATGACAACTTTGCTTGAAGTCCCCCCTAATCAAAGCTGCAGGATCTATACTGTCACATATAGGGAAGGAGATGGAAGGGTCTATCAAAGATTGTAATGTAGTTTGAATGGGAGGGGAATCCAAAGGTTGGATGCCATTTAGTTCTTTACATCTGATCAACAGTGCCATCAGCTGTTACTGTTTAGTGATTGGATGGATTGGCCATGGATGCTTTTGATCATCTTGATTGTTGTGGATCCTGATCAGTGTCAGGGTATGTCAGATATATGGCAAATCTACATCAAACAAGCCAAAGTGGAGCCAAAGGTGATCATTTGATCTTCAGGAAAATCTCTCTAATTCAAGAGTCAAAGGGAAAGAAGGGTTTTTAGGGGATGTTGATGTTTGTGGGATTGTTTGGATGCTGATTTCAAAGCCATATCAAAGAGTAGTCCTATAGCCATGCACACAACAAAAGAAAAACCCTCAGCTTATACACCACACATTTGTCTTTCTCTTGTTTACATTTGGGGTCTTATTAGGAAACCCTGGCAAGTTCCATTAAACATAGCACCCAGCAAAGGGGGAAAAGAAGAACACAAAGGGACGACCCAAGTCCAAACCAAAAGCTCATAAGTGGGTCACAAAGGGGCCAAAGGAACAAAGGTCTTATTCCTTCACTTTTGTTATCAAGAATGCAGACACTGGTCTTCAGAATGCATATCTTGTACATTCTCAAGAAAAAACAGTCCAAAAAGTGTTGTGAACCTTAAACCTACCTGAATTGCTACAATCCGCCATCACCAGGTTGCTAGTTGCTACCTAATGGATGGGCAGCTAAAGATGGCAGGAGGGTTTTAAGTGGAGGCACCTTGGCATGCCATGAATTTAGTAGAGGAGGTGTGTGGGAGGAGGTCACTATAAACTTTTCACTGGAATAAAATGTGATTTTGTTATCCCCTACAAATTTGTATGCTATCAAAATTTAACTAGTCATTTTCTCTATTCTCAAAGGTTTCAGAAAAAATGCCATACTCCATATTTAGTAACCTGGGGATCAACTTGCCATTGATTGTAGTTGCACTGTAGATACCAAAGCCTGGCAAATAGAAGTTTGCTAACTACATTTTTAATGCAGAGAGTAGAGGAGCAACAAAGGGGAGAGATAGTTTTGTTCTTTTGCATTGGGTGTGGGTTTCAATGTGCAAGTCTCCTTGTCATTGCTGATGGTCTGAGTTGTTATGGGACAAATTGATTTGGCTGTACAGGGACTTCATTGCTGTCAATCACAAGCTTAAATCATCCCTTATTTGCTTGAATTTGAGAACAACTCCTACACACCATTTCATGCCACCGGTAAGCGAAGGTAAAAGTAATTTAGGTGGCAATAGAAAGCTCAATCTTTCCCACAAGTCCTTACTACTGTTGGTACTATATCCTGCTAGAACTCTTGAGGTAATTTTGCAACATGATTCTTTATGCACCAAATCTTTCCTGTGCTTTTCTACAATGCTTTAGTGGGTCTTTGTGACTTGATGACAAATGTACTTTGCAATTATCTTCACCCTGTTGTGTAGCCATTATCTCTGTAAATGCAGCTTCATGTTAGTGTACTTCATAAAGTTCATGAGCACCTTGTTATTTTCTTCAATTCTATTACATTCTACAAGACAATATGTATGTGTGGAGAAGTCCTCGGTACTTATGAAGATCCTTTAGAAGACCAATAATTGTGACTGAGAGGAAGGTGTGGATGAAAACCAGCGGAGGCAAGGAGGCATTTGCTTGGTGCGAGATTCCAGCAATTGAGTGAGTGTGATGAATGGGCATTGCAGCCAGGAGGTCACTACTTCTTCATACGTAACATGTCTTCCATATTTGCTTTCGCGATTGGTCACAAGTAAACCATCTCCCCAGCCTCTGTTACAATGAACTCTATAATCTCTTGGATTTTCTGAGGGGGGAAGGCATTTGGAAGGAATTGCAGGTGCTAGCTGAGGAGCTCAACTGTGATGTGATGGAGGTTGCAGACTTCGAGATGAATGTGTATGACACACAACCTGGTTGTGTGGGAGGTGCACATGAAGAATTTGTGTTTGCAAGTAGGCTGGACAATCTAGCATCATCATTTTGTGCATTATGGGCTCTATTGGACACATGCAGCGAACCATCTTCTCTTCTGGATGAAAGCGATATCCACATGGTGGCCCACTTTGACATAGGAGAGGTAATGTCCTTGCAACATATTATTGTATCTTGCTTATTCTCAAGGGATAACGGCATTCAGCTTCACTACGACTATTTTTGACACCCATACAGTTTATCATGTTATATTGGTCTGTTGCAGCAAGGGTCAGACCTGGTACAAGGAGCTGGGCCACAAATTATGTTGCAAGCCATGACTCGCATAACAAGGTGGCTTGCCCAGGGCACAAAGACTGAAGGGGTTATTGAGCAAGTTGTTCGTCAATCTTTCATTGGTAAGTTTCAGCACAACATTTGCTAGAGAATTCCATAAGGATGGTAGCAAAACTAGAGAGGATTAAAGAAACTAATGAAGAGAAGAATGTGCAAAACTTCATGTTGACAAGATAATAAATGAGACATCTGAAATTATGCTTCCAAATGAAGTCTTGGCCTTGTGAAATGTTTCCGTACTACTTTGGAGACAAAGTAGCTACTGCAAGAGGAGGAGGACATTGTTGCAATACTTTGGAAGGAATAGGACATTGGGAAGGAGATGATGGAGAGATGTCATGGTTTAATGCAAGAGTGAAGGTGGGTGTTGTCATTCATCTGGGAATGTGCTTAGGTTAAAATATTCTATTAATCTAGCATCTGGCAAGCCTGATTTTGTTAAAAGTCCTCTTTTCATCTATATTACTCAGGTTATATTCAAACTAGTTGGAGCGCTTGTGGGCAAGTCTAATGTGCTACATGGTCTGCTAGAGTTTGCTAAATTACTTAGAAATGTGTAGAATGATGCATTTAGTTTTTGTAAGCATCAAATTGATGTACTACATGACATTCTTCTTGAGCCAATAAAATCACAAAAATTTAGGATTGAAGACTTAAATGTTTGGATTATAGGAGTAGAAATATATATTTTTTCCTCTAGTAAACTGCAACACATAAATCTGGGCAAACATATTGGAACATTAATTTGGAAAACCACATAAGGCATATAACTTGGGTATAATTTTAATATTATTTTAAACAAATTTAACATAAATAAACTAGACAAAAACTAAGGTGATGTATGCATACATATTCAAGTATGCTCCAAATACAACGTACATACAATTTAATTACAACCATTATACATAACCAGTAATATATGGGTACCTCTTAGTATGTACCCATATAATAATGAGTAGAATACATGTAATACACAATTGTGGACCCCTTATGCCTAAAATATGTATAATACATTTGGAATACCCACAGGGCTACGACTCCTTTGGTGACATTTGCAACTAATGGATGGAAATTGTGTTGAAAGCTATCTAAATGAAAGGATGAAAAAATCCATTAGTCGCAAGTTAGTCATAGAGTAGTTGCAAGCAAGACCAAACGCAAAAAGTAGTAGTAAATATAACCAACAATAGTTATAAATGTCAAATAGTCGCAAGTAGTCGCAAATTGGTAGGTTACAAAAACCCAGTTTTCTTCTAGTGTACCTTTCTACCTTCTTATTTACTTGTCTACCTAGGTAGGTAAGTAGGTAATGTGGGTAGGTAAGTCCTACCTATGTACCTAGGTAGGTAGATAGGACCTACCAACCTATCTACCTATGCTTATGTATTGACCTACTTAACTATTAAAATAGAATTTTTTTTCAAAATTCAATTAATGCCACATGGCAATTTTCAACTATGCCACATGTCATAATTTAAGACCATATGAAATGAATAATCATAATGGATGGTGGAGATCAATATTTCAAAATAATAATAATTTTCACCCTAAAATCCCCATAATGCCACATGTCAAACTTTGATGGATCATTAGAAAGTAACATTAACATGAAATTACCATAGCAATTGTAAACTAATTGCACTAGAATTGCATAATAGTTGTTTTTACATAGTTGTAACTAAATTGCACAACTTGCATATGTACATGGTTTCACATATGATGACTTGCATCCATTACAATTCATGCAACTTATCCAATAACACTCACACTTGTAAAAATATGTTAATTTATAATGAATTGTAAATGGTCATTGCAACTCAAAACCCAATTGCAAGGTTAGTTCCAAATCACCCCATTTTTTCATATTTATTACACCAAAATCATGGTTTTATGACTATGTATATGATTACAAATCTGTAATCACATGTGCCATTATGGATTACACATGACTACATAATTATGTAGTCAATTAAACTCATTGTTTTACCATTTAGTCACAAATGCGGTCGTGTCAAACACATGATTACGTATATGACTAAACACACAATTGTACATGTGATTACACATGATGGACATATGATTATAGACATAACACATGGTTTCTACCTAGCTTAAACTACCTATTTACCTACGTACCCACTCACACATCTACATAACTACCAAAATTAAATTTGGTTAAAATTTAATGGGGAGGGAAAGGGGACTTCTTATCTTATGATCATATTTTACATTTAGTCTTGTAGTCGAAAGCATGATTAACCAAGTAAAAAGTCTTGAAAACACTTTAGCAAAATCAATGCATCTACAGTTTACTAATTACAAACTCATCAAAATGAAAATACATTAAATGAAACATATCCAATTCCTAACTCTGATTATTTTATGTCATCTACTACATACAAATTCTAGACTTCAAGGGATCAAATTTCTCTTGATTTCCTCTCAAGAGCCAACTAATCATACTTTGTGACAACTGATTTTTCAACACCAAATCCCAACAAATCCCAACACCAAATCTCATCAAATCTTCCCATAGAAAGTGGACAAAGAAAGACAAAATATTGGATAGTGCAACATCAAAAGTCCATGAAACCCACACACTTCCATATAGTTCATTTCCTTGGAGCTCCAACAAAGGTAGTTTCTTTCAAACACAAGTAGACTAACAACTTCCCACAGTTGCCCTAACAACCACGAACAAAATGAATTTGCCACAATGACTGTTCATGAAATCCTAGATGCTACCATCACTTCCTTTGTTATATTCCATGATTCCTACAATTAAATTTTTACTTCCTCCTAAAGTCATGACAAAGCAGATTGTTGACTCTAAAAAGAAATTTGAAAACCAACATTGGGAGCATTTTTCCCCAACTATTTATGTTATTTATATTCAATACATTTTATAGAAAACACACAAGCACAACATAAAAAAAACTTAGCTCCAAAGATGTGTCCCTTTCCTCCCATGAAAACTTCTACGTATCCAAGTTCTCAGGCCACCCCTCATCAATGGTGTTGAAACTCCCCACCAACCATCTTCACACAACGTGATACACATTTCCATCAAAGAGCCATTACACCAACAACAACGAACCCATTCCATCATCAAATTCAGATCAGTAACAGCACTTGTATCAAGAACAATTTACATCAAAAGCACATAACATGCAAGCCAACAAAACAACCAAATGCACAAAAGAACAAAAGAAATTGAACTTTCAACATCAACAACCTTTCATGATGCCCAATTGTCCCATAGTTTGTCACCTGCTTTTCATCCATGGCATTTTAAGGTTTTCACATTCCATCCATCATAAAAGAAATTTGACATTATTTTAATGTTACATGTGTCACCATTCCTTCCAAATAAATTATGTTTTCATAGATCAAGTATCAATCAACAGAATGGTATAATTATAGATCCCTTCTTGCACGTTCCCAGTGTTGCTCATCAAGATCCTTAACAATGTAAATCCTACTACCATGATCCCATACTTGGTAACCATTTTCATCCTTGTAGTCTACAAACATGTATGGTCCTTCCTGATTGTTAATCAAAGACCTTCTTTTGCCAAGCTTGTGCATTTTGACCTTATTATTCTCTTTGAGTCCATCAATTGTTTAAAGTCCTTTGCGAGCAGCATAGACTTTTCTTTGTTTATTTTGAGCTTGCTTCACATTCTCAAGTAGATATTTGTGCACACTAACAATCAAGTGCATTTTATGAATCAATTGTTCTATCATGAATTTTAATCTTGCACTCTCATCAAACATCACACAACCCATTGAGACTATTGTTAATGGTTAATTTAGGTGTTCATCTAATTAGTACCATAAAAAGAAAGTATTTGGTGTTGGTTTGCATGCCACTACATAACTAAATAATATTCGGGGTAACATTACATCCCAATGATGTATATTAAAGGCATCCATGACTATCAACCCTTATTTGATGGTCTTGATTAAACGCTCAACCATGCCATTGCACCAAGGCCAAACAAGTGCAGTGAACTAATGAATAATGCCATAATTCTAACACATTTCAACAAACTCCTTCATCCATTCACTCCCATTTTTTATCAAGATACATTTTGGTATGCCATATTCTAAGAACTTAATAGCAATAAGAACATCATGCTCTTTAACTAATCGTGCCTCACAACATTTAGAATAATGAACAATGGCAGCAATCACATATTTGTTGCCATCAATGGTCTCAAATAAAGGTCTAGTAGTTTCAAGAGCAATTTGATAAAACAAATCATAATGCTCTTCATTTTTTCAACTCCAAACCTCATGTCGAATTGCTTAGCCAATTGACACTTATTACAAGTCTTAACATGTCTTGATAGATTTAGTTCTATCATGCCAAAAAAATCTTTTCTTGACCTCAACAAGTCTCCATGATTCACCAAAATGCCCAATTTCCTCATGTATTTTCTCAATTATAGTCCTTCTTTCTATAGGTTTTGGAATTACCAAATCTTACAAAAAATAAAGTGTTTTCAAACCAATGGTATTTCATCACTTGTTTTTAAATTCTATCAGTCTCAGCAACATCATAAACATCGATTTCCAAGTGTCCACCAATGAGCAACACCATTAAAAATCCATCTTCCCATATGTCCATCTACTTCAATTGATGACCTTCGCTCATTCATTATTTTTCAAGGACTTTGCCTTTATGTCAGTCTTTGGCATTATCCACCATGATTTGGGCTTCAATAATCATCCTTTGATAGTCATCATGAGTCATTAGATGTAATTTTTCTTTTGACACAAAATCTAAATTTTTTTTTTCTTCTTTGTCGTCCACTTGATGTTCTTCATCATTGGTTCATTTATCCTCAATGTGTTGTAAAGTAAATAGATTAATTACAGCCTCATTAGGTTATAACCAAGTTGATGTAATTCCAAGTTTATCTTTATGTTCCATCTCATCACATCCAAAATCCTCATCCTCCTCTAATGGACTCACCCTAGATTTTTGCTTATTACATCAACATTCAAATGTTTACTACCATCACAATGAATAATCTTAAATTGGAAATCTTGCAACATCGCAATCCACCATCCTCTTCACCCATATGCATCTGAAACAATTGCTAACCATTCCAATGGTTTGTGATCTGTTCGTAGTAGGAATGGGGTTTAGCAAAGATATTGCTTGAAGTACACCATAGGGAGAGTGTAACACTCTCCCTCCATTGGATGGAAGCAACATTGAATAAGAGGTAGACCTTTGCTTGCATAAACTATCACTTATTCATGTTTCCTAGGTTTTTGTTATAATATAGCCCTCGCACCTTTCATTAACCAATCAACATCTAAGATGAATGGTTTGCAAAAATCAGGTTTCACGAAAATAGGTGTTTCCACAAGTTTTTTTTTCAATGCATCAAACGTTGCATGACATATTAGTGTCCAAGTAAACTTTCGCTCCTTCTTAGTCAAGGCAAAAAAAGGTTCCACAATTTTTGCATAGCCTACAATGAACCTTCTATAGTATCATGTTAACCTTAAAAAGGTCCTAACATTTGTCTTGGGTATAGGAAATTTAATAAATGTTGTTATTTCTAAAATCTGGCTATGAATTAGTGTAATCCACCACATGTCCCGAGAAAATGATACTTTTAGAACCAAAACAACATTTACCAGGGTTGAGTTTGAAGTTGACCCCTACCAACTTTTGAAAGACAACCCAGATGTGTTGTAAGTGGTTAGACCATGTTTCATCGTGTATGTTGACATCATGAATAAATATTTAAGAATTGGTCAGTCCAATCTTTAAAGATGTCAACCATGGTCCGTGAAAATGTGCTTGTGGCATTTTTTAGCCCGAAAGGCATCACACTCCACTCGTATAAGCCAGATTTGGTGATCACCACAATTTTCTTTACATCATTCGATGCCATTAGTATTTGCCAAAAACATGATTACAGGTCAAGTGCTAAAAACTATTAAGAGCTCCCTAACTAATTTTAAACATCCTCAATTAAAGGCATGGGAAAAGAATCTTGTTTGGTCTAAAAACTCAAGGGTTTATGCTCCCCACAAAATCTCTTACTACCATCTTTCTTTACCGGTAAGGTAACCTTACATGCATACTTATATACATTCTTGTGCATATTTCCCAAATCCACCAAGGCTTGTATTTGTCAATTCTTTTTTATTTCCTCCCAATAAGACAAATGTCCAAGAGTCATTCTAGAAGGCGTCCATCCTTGTGTGTCAATAAAATGTTCTCCCACAAAACATTATCCCAACTTTCCTTTGTGCCATGTAAAGATTCCTTGCTATTCTTCAAGCAATTCCCATAATTGGTTTTTTATTCCTCATTTAAAGACTCATCAAACTTTATTTTGACCTTAATTTGAGCCCACCTACCATCTTCTATTGCCAAGTCATTTATCATTTGAACAGGATACAAATGTACTTTGGGTTCATCATCCTTACCCATCTTCTTTTGTGTCCAATGTTCATCATCGACAAGTGCACGTTTTATCCAATTTGCATAGTCATCATCTTCAATGAACTATCCTTCCTTAACATTTTGATGTTATTTTAGAATTAGATTTAGCATTTGCATAGGTGTTTCCTTATCTACTAGCAAATCCATCCCATGGTCTTTCTATTTTTCAATTTGGTTTTCCAAATTCAGTAAGACCTTTTGTGGATCATCTTCTATTTCTTCCTATTCCATCACTTCATCATCAAAAACAAAATCATCATTAGAACCATTAGGGCTTGATGAACAAATTAAGTTTGCCCATGCATTTAACTAAATCTACTCCATTTCCATATTGAGCAATTCCCTTTACATTTTATCCTTTTCTTCTTCAGACTGCTCCAACACGTGCAACATGTTCACCACATTCAAAGGTAATATTTTTACCTCAATACTTAGTCCATTGCATACTTGTATAACTCCTTTCTTTACATCTACATTTGTTCCAATATTCATGTGAAAATCCAATCCATGTAGTAAATCGTAGTTGTATGTGTCCACCACAAAAAATACCATTTGACTGATAATTGCCCCCACCTTCATAGGAAGTTTTGCAGATTTCCCAAGCGTTTAGGTTATTATCCCATATGCAGTGTCATGACCAACCACTAGATGCATGATGCTGAGTTTTCTTACCACATTGGCAGCCATGATTAACATGGAGGTTCATGTGTCCACTAAGCCTGATTGATCTCAACTACCAAGTGCAATGTCTTGCTACAATGTGTTATGTTGACATTAACTCTCCTAATTATAGGAGGTTGATGAACAATACCCACTTGGTGACTCTCTACATCTTTCCTTCTTCTTGTTAATTTCACCAAGCCTTCCAAATACTCCAACTCCCCTAGAATAATGAGTATGGTTTCCATTGGAGTTAGTTAAATCTTCCCCTTAATGAAATGGGACAATATCTTAGATTTAATAGACACTTCATTTCCCATATTCATCTCCTTTTGTCTTTCTCTCTCCTTCCTCTGGAACTTCTACCTGACCAAAAGCTACACGTAACCTTCTATTTGGTATTCTAATTCTTGAAAACACATGCTAGCATCCATAGATCTTATTTAGTTTTACTAGAGTTCCTTCCTCATCATTGACCAAAACTTCCAAAAAGTTGGTGGTGGTAGTAAGCCCCTTCACAAACTTTTTCCAACATTGATCTTTCATGTGTCCCAAGCCAAAACAAAATGAACATTTTAGACTACAATTTTGGGGACACAAAACTTGGTACATTTTGGCTTAATATTAATGAGTTTAAGGCAAACTAAAGCCATGTGTTCTTTTGAATGACATAGTTGACATTGATTGCCATGAGTAGAAAAGGTTGTGTTGGGTCTCACTTTACCATCATTTCCCTTCTCAAAAAAATTGATGAGGGTCTCATTCAAGACATGTAATTATCGATATGTGGAAGATTCTCCAATTGTCATCTTATCTTACTCTTCCTTCATAAGTTCATACATAGTCTCCCCAAGTTTTCCTACTTTCTCAATTTTAACAATTGTAACAATTGCTTCTTCGATGTTAGCATAAATCCTACTGACACATAGTTTCTTGATTTCAGGCCAAAAATCTCTTTCGTTGTTCTACATCCTATATTTGTCTTCACTAAAACAATTTATCCAATCTTTCATAATATTTCTACACTTGTTCCTTGGGTTCTTGTTTGATGGTATCTAGCTTGATGTGGATGTCATTAGCGTCTATGTTGCAATACTTTTGCACTATCCATGTGCATAATTCTATCTAGTTAGTTGGAACAAGGTTTAGTTTTTTGAACCATTGTTTAGTTCTCTCCCTTCAATTTAACTTGGCAATTTTAAACAAGTGAAAGCACACCGAGCCCCCCAAAAATTATAGTCACAAGTATAATATTTTTACAATTAAAATTTTTGGTAACATATGGACATCACATCTTATATTTTTTAAACTTGTTTTAAATATATTTGATTAGATTTAGACTTAATATAATCAATTATTTTGAAAATTCCAACAAACATTGAAGAATTTGAACATATAGAATATAATTGTGACCAAATAATATTCATCACAAAGTTTGAAAATTTGAATATGTATTTAAAAAGTAAGATTGTTAATGGGATTTTTGGGTGAATTTTTTTATGGTGTATGATATTGATGTACATCAATTAAATCTAGAAAAAATTAGAAATTTAAAACTTTTGGATGAAATTCCACTCAAAAAATATGTTTTTTTGCATTAAAAAAATAATAAATGCATAATGATATCTTCCTTTTAAGAAAAAGCCATTACCATATCAAAGAGAATGAGATTTTATAGATGAGCATTGCATTTTTTTTTAATTTCCTTTTGTTTGGTAATGTTTCATGAATCACAAACATGAAGCCCTATGGTGGTTGAAAAATTGTAAGTTATATATTATATGTACATTGATTTTATTCAATCTTCTTCATCTAACTATTGGATCAAGATTAATTTTGACTCAAAGAGAATTTGGAATTTCAAAATGTTGTTGTGCAAATTCGAAATTTTTTTGCTTGTGTTTAGGTTAGCCAAAGGATGCCATCGAGATTTTAACTTATTATGTACTATAATGCTTGTTATACATCACCTTTTTTGAACAATAGTGGCTCACCCTTAGTGTGCTTTCACTCTAGTTTGTTAGCATTCAAGTCTTTGACTTTTGTCGCCACGGTCAATAATTCAACCCAATCATTAACATTTTTCTGATCACAACCGTATAATAACTCATCCATCCCCTATGGATTCGTCACTATAACCAAACCTAGTAACTCAGAATTTTGTCTACTTGAAGTCTTCTATTGAAGGAATTTCTTCTTCCTTTTCAGAATCTATTGCCCTTTTTTTGTTATTTTCAATCTTGATGTTATAGTTCATATCACTCTCCCTACATACCTCCAACATAATATGCCATAGAAATCCCTTGAATAGATCCAACATAATAGGTGTGTAACCTGACTTGGGTGTGTGATTCTCAAAATGTGGTCCCAAATTCAAATTCTGTCATCTAATTTTGGCTTGTAAACTAAACACAACAACCCAAGATGACATCTGATAGAGTCCAAATATCCCCAATGCTAAAGACTAATTCAATCCTCCTTCTTTAAGTTTTGATCTTTAAGTTTACTTAAAGGGCCAAGGACTAACGAAGTAAAACCTTCTATTGCTGGTCTAAATGAGATTCCATTGCCATCCATCAAATTGTGTCCTTTTCTTCAGCCATACAGTCACATGAGTATGGAACTGTGAATGTTGCATATTCACTACCACTTCTCCCACCTCAACCACAACTGGATCAAAATTAATAATCTTGATGGCTACAAACCTTGTTATTATTAAAATCACAGCCCTAATCACTAGTTCTTTTGGAAATCTAATTTCATCAAACATAGATATTCTGGGTGGTATCCACCAGCTCATGGTACATCTTTCTATTAGGCATGGTTTCTATTAATTTTACTAGGTTTCAGCTCTATTATTCTTTTGACATAAACAAAATGTAGACACTAATAATCAAGCAACAAAATTTGTTTGATCTCCCTCTTACATAAGAATTAAGACAACAAATTCATATGGGAATAGATTAATAGTTTGCTCATGTGTGGAATCCATCTACCATTGTATTCCAAGGTTGTTCTTTCAATAAGCTTTCCAGCTAATCAATCAGGATTTCAATTTAGAATTCTCCACCTTTATGATCCAATCCCCACTACAAAATAGATCTTCCACTCTTAAAATGAAAAATCTATTGAAATGATTAGGTGATATAAGCAAATAAGGAATCCAAATGTCCCTTATGCATTTGAATCTATCTTTCTGTCCTATGAATTGATACCCTACGTAAGATAAGTGGTGAAGTGGTTGCCTATGGAACCCTACAATTGATGCCCATCCCCTTGTTCCATGTTGCATCTTCACCCAAACCTATGCCCTAGTATAAAATCTATTGTGCATTAGTTCCACATTAATGTCACCAATCTATGCCCCAACAAAGCTTATACCAACAATTATAACAATACCAAATCCTACTTGACGCAAATCAAAATGCCTACTGGTGGTGTACTAACTGTTCTAAGGAAGTCAAAGCTAGCTATTATCTAACTTTCATGCACCTCCTATGTATGTGCAACTACTTTTTTTCTCACTAGACCTTGACATAAAAATTCCTTGGAAATCTCCATTCTTAATGAACACATTATCAACAAATGCATTACAACCTTGAAGATCGTAAGGCTCTAATACCAAAAAGGAAAGGTGACTTAACTAGAAAACACCATAATAAAATCAATGCATCTTCAATTTACTAATCATAGACTCATCAGAATGAAAATACCTTAAATGAAACATATATAATTCCTAACCCTAAATATTTTATGTCATTTACAACATACAAACTTTGGACTTCAAGGGATTGGATCTCTCTTGATTTCTTCTCAAGACCTAATTGGTCATATTTTGTGGCAATTCATCTTTCAACACCAAACTTAAAATCCCAACAGACACCCTAATCTCAAAAAATCTTTTCATAAAAAGTGGATAAAAAAAGACAAAACATTGGACAATGCAACATCAGAAGTCCATGAAACCCACACCCTTCCACATAGTTCATGTCCTTGAAGCTCTTGCAAAGGTACTCTCTTTCAAACATAGGTAGACTGACAAATTCCCATAATTGCCCTAACAACCACGAACAAAATGAATTTGCTACAATGACCACTCATGAAATCCTAGACATTGCCATCATTTCCCTTGTTTTAGTCCATGACTCCTACAGCTAAATCCTTTAATTCCTCTAAAGTCATGACGTAGTGGAATGTCAACTCTAAAAAATAATTTGAAGACCAACAATGGGGGCATTTTTTCACAACCATTTATGCTATCTATACTCAATACATTCTCAAAAAACACACAAGCACAACAAAAGAAAAACTTGGTGCCAAAGATGTGTCCTTTTCCTCCCATGAAAACCTTTACTTATCCAAGTTCTCAAGCCACCCCTCATCAATGGTGTTGAAACTCCCCACTAACCACCCTCGCACAATGTCATATGCATTTCATTTCTATCAAATAGTCATTACACCAATAACAAGGAATTCGTTCCATCATCGAACTCAAATCAATAGCATCACTCTTATGAAAAAAAAAACATCAAAAACACATAACTTGCAAGCCAACAAAACAACCAAATGCAAAAAATAACCAAAAAAATTGAACTTTTAACGTCCACAACCCTTCATGATGCCCAACTGTCTCGTAGTTTGTCACCTTCTGCCTTTCATCCCTAACATTTTAAGGTTTTCACATTGCATGCATCATAAAAGAAATTTGACACTATTTGAACATTACAATAACTCCATCAAGAACCACAATTGAATTACCTTGGTAAACCCCTTCTACTCTACCTCCCCCCCTTCCCTCAACATTACCTACTTAATAAATGAGTAGATTTGGGCCTACACCAAGTGTTAACTTAAATGTTATGCTAACATTAAGGAGATTAAAATTGGACACCAATCCTCACCAACAATGTTAACTAACATTGAATCCTAGATGAGGAATGACATGGCATTAGTGTTAAGCCAATGTTAAAAATCAATGCTAAGGCACCATTTAGACCTAATGGTAATTCAATGGTAAGTCAATGTTAAGAATTCTTAAAATTTTACTGTATCCACATATGCAATGTTAGTTATCATTGATGATGACATGGTAGTGATATTATGTAGATGCCTATGTGGCACTAATGTTAAGTTGATGTTAGGGAGGATGTTAGTTAGTAAATGTAGGTAATTTTTTGATAATTTTTCCCACTAATTGATGCGACTAAAAAACACTTGATTTCAATAGGTGTTATATTTTTCATTCTTGCAATCCCATGTAGATAGTTAGTTACTAGTTAGTAGTTAAGTTACATCACCATTCATTCATTCAATTCTTTGCAAGGCACCAAAGTTGAACTGAAAGCATCCTTATGAATTTGTCTTTATGATTTATAAATAGAATTTTGTTTGATTTTTCCACCATTATTTTGATTTTCCCATTATTCTCATTTCTTTTGATAGATCATAGATGAGTTGCACCCCATTTCCATTCACTCATTTGCTTGGTGAGACACCAAAAAACGAACCCTTGTTATTTTGTCTTTCCAATTTACCCAAAAAAGAAAAGAAAAAAAGAAGATTTGTTTTTCTTTTGCCATTATTTCAATGTTCACATAATTCTCATTCTCTTTCCAATTTATTAGACAATTTTTGTCTTTTCCTTTTTTTAAAATTTCAATATTCACATAATTCCCAAAAGTAAAATTGATGACTTTGTTTTCCTTTTGTCATTATTTCAATGTGAATGATGCTTAAACTTTTTTTTACTTTTGTGTCATGTTCATAGCCAAATTTGGCTAAACTGTCTTATAGATGATTGTCCCTTTAGCTACATCAAAAAAATTACCCACAAAAGAAAAAAAAAACTTTTAATTTCATTTTCTTTTCCAAATTATTAAAAAACTATGGATGAATTTTCATTTTCCTTACCAAATTCTTTAAAAATCTATTGTTCCATTTTCTTTTCCTTTTCCAAATTATTAGGAAAACTATGGTTCTATTTTCATTTTCCTTTCCAAATTATTAGCAAACTATGGTTCCATTTTCATTTTCCTTTCCAAATTATTAGCAAAACTATGCTTCTATTAGAAAAAATAATATTTTTTATTTTCATTTTTTTCTCCAATTTATTGAAAAATATTGTTTCCTCTTTTTTTTTCTTTTTTTTTCTTCATTTGTTTATATACTGTTCAAATAATTCTTATTTATTTATTTATTTATTTATTTCTCTCTCTTGGATTTTTCCTGCTGTTTTGTGGGAGTTGGAAAATTATTTGAGAGGCTTGAAAGCCCCAACGACATTTTTGAAAAAGAAAAAAAGAAAAAGAAACCGAAATAAATAATTAAGTAAATAAATAGTAAATAAAAATCCAAAAAGCTGAAAAAGGGCACTCTGGTACGGACTTATTCGCTTGTCCTGTTTCGCTGCCTCGCTTGCTCGCGGGATCGAGAAACGCTCGAGAAATGGTCGAAATGGAGCCAGAATTGCGAGAATCTGTGTCGAAGTGGGGCGAAAAATCTCTGCAACGGAGAAGAGATCGGAATCGATTCCACCTATTTGAAGCGTTACAATGATGCTCAGGTACATTCTTTTCTTTTTTTCATTTCTTTCTTTTTTTGGGGGGCTTCTTCAGCTTTGTTTGATTGCAAAGAAATCAGCGATGTTCGATTCGGTTTTCGGAAGGAAGCAGCTGCGATCTTGGGCCGAAAGCAGCAGTAGCAGCAGTGATCTTGGATTCTGTTTTCGGAAGAAAAGCAGCGGTGATCTTGTATCGAAAGCAGTAGCGATCTTGGATTCTGTTTTCGAAGAATGGAGCGATCTTTGAACTTAATTTGGGTGGAATCTTGTCGATGATGGTGATGATGATGATGATGTTGTTGTGGAGATTGTTCGTAGCTCAAATGGGTTGCTGCTGCTCGCGAGTCTCAGGCAGTCTTGTGGATGATACAGGCAATGATTGAGTAGTCTAAAATGGAGTACAGAGTTTCATTGCAAGTGTGAAGAAGGAGACGAAGAAAGGGAAGACATATTGGTAAGAAGAAGAACGAGAAGGAGAAGAAGAGGAGACGGTGGTGTGTTGTTGCAGCTGGAGGAAGAAATGCGACTGTGTTTTGTTCAAGGGCGTACTTCTAACGATCTTTGAGTAGATTTGAGCTGAGCTTTCGGCCTAACATTCCAAGTGCTTACTCGTAGAAGAAGAAGAAGAAGAAGACGCAAAGAGGTGGAGGAAAACGACGTTGGACGATGGGAGCTGGAAAGCGAGAAGTTTGCGGCGCTAGTGCTGCAGCAGCTCAATGGGTTGAAGATGTTTCTACTTCCGGCCAGCTGCAGCAGCGACTAAACGGCCACACAGTACCCAGAGCTGCTGCACATCATGAGCCTCTTCATCATCTGGTAACAGGAGCAACAGGAGCAACATCAGCAGCAGCAGCAGCGACAGATACTCAAGAAAGTGAGAACTATGGCCATTTGAACGTCTTGTCGCATCACGAATCGAAGCCATGGGTCGCCCCAACTTCAAAGTTGCAGGAGGTGGATCCATTCTGCATGCTTCAGGAGCTGAAGCCTGTCATGTTATCTGAGTCCACTGGCACTGTTGTGAGTACTTCTCCAGTAGTTTCTCGAACTGCTGCTGCTGCTGCAGCAGCAACGGAGCTCAAATCAGCTGCAATGGCAGCTTGGCCTTCTGCAAGGAAGGTGCAGTCAAGGACAGCCTACAATAGTTTGTTAGCTTTGGGTACTAGTACTAATACTCAAGGTTTTGCAAATGATGATTTTCATGGGTTGAATCATCATGTGGTGGAAGCTGCTAGCAGCTGGCCTCAAGGAGGACAAACAGCAGGAGCTGGGGGAGGAGCAGACTCATCAGAAGATTGCAGTGGTGGGGATGCTGGCAGTGGCCTCATGAACAACATGAATCTGGGGGAGAAAAAGTATCAGAAACAGAGCTTGTGCTCTTATCAGGCTTTGACACCTAGTAGCACTGTGTCCAAGAACCTTGTCTCCGAACGCAAGCGGCGGAAGAAGCTCAATGAAGGACTCTACTCTCTGCGTGCTTTGGTTCCAAAGATTAGCAAGGTAAGCAACCTCTCTGCATGTGTATCTTAAGGACTCCTTGAGCTGCTCAAGATCAATCTTAAGGACTTATTCTCAACCTCAAGAAATTTCTTAGGGACTCAAGCCTCAAAGAATCTTCTTAAAGATTCAAGGCAAGAGTCTGAAGGATTCTACTCTCTACCATGAGCTGCTATGGGTTCCAAACTTGGGCAAGCTGCTGGTAAGGTACAAGAGTCTTCTTAAGGACTCAAGGTCCAGAATCTTTGAGGACTAGACTATGGGTCTCTGTGAGCGTTTGCCTTGGATCTCAAATCTCAGCCATTAAAGTATTAAAATCAAGAAGCATTTTCTTTTCTTCAAATACAAATTCAAAAGGAATTTTTATTTATGTTGTTGCAGTCAATCAATGTCCAGGTTCTTTTCTAAGTCCTTAAGAAAATTTGGAGCAGATGTTCGAAACCCTAGTACTTGAAGTGATTATTGAACAGAATGCAATGCCGGCATTTGGTATTAACTTTCTGGTTATTTTGGTGGAATTTTTTGAAATTTTTTTATGGTACTAACTTTTTGGCAATTTTTGGGTACTAATGTTTTGTGGCAAGATTTTGCTTGCACTGATTTGTCTCAGATGGACAAGGCCTCAATCATCGGCGATGCAGTGAATTATGTCCAAGAGCTTCAAAAGGAAGTGGAAGAAATGGAGTTGGCTGAGAGTTTGAATGTGGAGAGTGAGTGCTGTGGGTCAGTAGGAGATGACTCAGGCTCAATCATCACAGATACCACTGGGCCCGAAGATGCAGTTATGACTGTCATCAATGGAAGTTACACAAATGAGGCAAAAGCAGCTGCTGCAGCTCCTGCTGCAGATAGCACCAACCAAAAATCTTCAAACATTACAACTGAAAAAAACTCACCTTCACAAGTGCACTCAGTCAAGAAGAAAATTCTTCATGTGGGTTTTCTCTTTTACAATATACATGTTCACCAAAATTTATTTCTCAGAGTGCTTCACATATGCCATCAATGTGTGTTGATTTTGAATGCAAAGTGGTGTTATTTTGGTGTGTTGTTTTCAGGTGGAGGTTGCAAGATTGGAGGATGAGACATACTATCTGCGTATCTTATGTCAGAAAGGACATGGGGTGCTTGTGCAGCTCATGCAAGCTTTGGAGTCTTTGGGGATTGATGTCGTAAATGCTCATCATACATCTGTTCAAGACAACATCCTCAATACTTTTGTTGCACAGGTAATGTATGTGCACTTGGTACTACTGCATGAGACCTCTTGATGCCATGCTCCCACACAACCCATATTACAATTCATAAAGTGGATAGATCTCCACTGTCAAGAAAGATGAGTTTTGATACTTTGCAAGTAACTAGAAACCAATTAGCTTCACTTTTAAATTGTGTTTTCAGAAACATTAAAGGAGAACTAGTTCCAGTAGATCTATTGAATTGATACTCGGGACACTCAAGCCATGGATCAAATTGTTGAGAACTTTAAAGCATTTCAAAGCTTTTACAACGCCTAGGAAACTAAGAAGATTTGGGGTTAGGGTTTAGGGTTCAGGAAATAAGAAGATTTGGGTCTTTCTATGTGCTAAAGTTGTGAAGGCATTGGGTTGTAGCCAAACCTTGACTGAAAAAAGGAAATGTACAAGTAATGATTTGGGACTCCACCCATTTGCTGGAAACTGATCTGAAGTCAACAATATCAAATTGCTCTTTAAGCTTAAAACAGTTGGAAGTTTTTTCTATTACAATTATTCTGGCTTGAAATTTTCTATTATAATGCTGAATTGAAATTTTCTAGTATGACTTCTTCATTGAAATTTTCTATTACAATTCTGGGTTGATATTTTGTAGCACCATGTGGAGTTGAATTTTCTAGCACAATTTGGTGAAAATTGGGGAAAATATATGAGAATTGCGCTTTGAAAACACAGCTCACCCATGATGTTTTGATGACACATGAAATTTCATGAGCTAGTGAGCTTCGTGAGCTAAATCTGTGCATTTATTGATGGAATTGCAGATTAAAAACTGGGAGATGATGGAGACAGAAGATGTCAGACAGAAACTTCTCAGTGTTGTAGCTCAGTATGGATTAGTACAAGCTTGAAATCATATTAGCATATTTCACCAGTGATGATGGATCAAGTGCACGGATTGGATCCATCAAACCTCTGCACTTGATCTAGGTTTGATGTTACAGGTTGACAAGCAAGCATCAGGACTGCCAAGCCAAGTCTTCCATGGGTTCCAAAAGAATGACAAAAACTCAGGAACGCGAATTTTTATGTATAATTGTTTTGCATGCAATTTTGGGCAGATTTTTAATACCGACACAACACTAGCTAGCCACCTTCAAAGTATTGTTGTGGAGTTGTTTTTTCTTTGCAATCTGAGAGACATGAATAAAAACCTGAAACCCTAAACCCTAAACCCTTCCATAGTTTGTCCATGGGATGATTCTGTGACCCAGCACCTACCAATACACCATCCATTGGAAACCCATTATAACTCAATGGCGGATGGACGAACCACAATTCAATCACAACTGAGTTATTAATGTTCGAGTTACTTTGGTAACCTATCCTGTTGTAAACCTTTTTATTTCATCTTTCTCTTGCCTAGCAAAATGTGCTATATGATTGGGTGAGAACTACAAGCATCTCCATCAACACAATGCACCACATGTTTTGGATGAAAATGACACAATCTACAAAATGGCTGTGGCTGAGCATTTTGGCTGAATATGGGGAGGTTGGCAAAAGTCACAACACAGTCTTTACCATTTGCTATGGATTGGGTCAGATGTATTTGATGGGTCCTAGTGATTTGTTATTATTAAGTAGTTTCTGACCTTTGATTGTTCTAGGTTCATGTTTATGGGTGGGGCTTCAAATCACTTTTTAAAGTACTCTTGGATAGGAGGAATGTTGTTGTTTTAAATTCATGTTTATGGATCGGTGGGTGGGTTGATTGATTGATGGGGCTTCAAATCACTTATTAAGTAATCTTGGTCGGGAGGAATATTGTTGTTCCAAGTTCGTGTTTATGGGTGGGGCTTCAAATCACTTAACAAGTAATCTTGGATAGGGGGAAATATTGTTGTAGGGCCAAATGCCAAGTATGGGCAAAAGCTCCTCTAAGGGAACATAATTGATTACTCCGCACACCTTGGTGAGTAGGCAAGGCAATTGATGACTACCCACTAGATTCATGTGGATAGTTAGTAATTAGTACCTACTACCAATGCTCCCTCCTTCTCTATAAAGACAATGCATCACTTATTTAATAACTCAAAAAAATATTTATCCCAGCTCATGTAAGTAAATCTATGGGACAATAATTTACATTACCTCCATGTAAGTGCAAACCCAATACTATATACATCACCATAAGTGTAATGGATTTGGCAGTCTGAAAACAAATTATTTACACTTATGTACATGATTTTTTTACACTGCCCATTTACACTCTATTAACACTTAGGCTCACAACAACATTTGTTAGTTAGTACCTAGCTAAAACACTTGTGAGAAGACAAAGTCCAGGAATCATGGTTCCCTCCGCTTCCCCAAACCCTTGTTTTGTGGCATTTGTGAGGGGACAGATGCTATCTCGCAAAGTGACTTTATGATTAGGTACATATGTTCTCTTTGGCTTTTTGTTCAAAGAACATTGAACTTTGAGTTTGTGGGAGGATTTGTGGACAAGGGCAAGTATCACGAGTCAGTTGTTTTGGACACCTTTATACAAAAGAAAAGTCGGGTTGTTTTGGACACCTTTATACGTTGTCTAAAAGTTGTCTGCATGATCCTTGTCCTAAGCTCCTATTGGCCATAGTCTGAACACATTTCTTGTGTGTCAATGGGCATGATTGAATAGTCTTTTGTCTCTATAGTTTCTACTAAAGTAATTTTTTTATTAAAGTTTACTTCAAGGAAATATATAGTCTTAAATGAAAACACCCATTTTCATCCATCCAAATAGTGCTGTTTAATCTCATGCCATGTTGGATTTGGCTTTCTTTTTTTTTTTTCCAAATGCTATGTGCCCACTAAAGTTTGATGATATCCAAGGGGTGAGTTAGGTGGGAAAGAGCATTGAGACATTTAAAGCCTCTCCTACCAAGTGAAGGCACCCATATGTGACTCTTGTGACAACCTTAAACCTCTCTTGCTGAATTTTCATAGTGCATAAATTTTGCATGAGCAAAGAATAACTAGTTAAAACAATACATGTCTTTCTCGAATTGTGATTTTGTGTGGATGCATACTTGAAAAAAAGATGTAATCCAAGGAGCTCACAACTATTTAAAAGCAAGAAGCAACATGGCATGTGACGAAGCCACATGAATTTCAAGGAGAAAATAAAGAGAGACAAATTTCTAGGTTTCTTTTGAGGTGTTTTTTTTCCTTCTCTTTTTTGATTTTTTTTTTTTGCAAGTAACAAGCTTAGAAATGCTATAGCAAGGCTAAAAAGACCTTGATGAACCTCAAGTCCAATAAAAACAACTTGAAATCCATAGTTTTAGGAAAATATGGAAGCCATCATCTTTTGGTGGGGGGTGGGGAGGAGGGCCTAGAAGGTGCAATCAAATAAAAAGCTGAATAAATTACTTGAAAGTTTCAATCAAATTGAACCAAAATTAGTTTGAGACAAACCCAAATTAATTACAATATAATTGATATGATATTTCCAATCGATTTCAACTTAATTTTGAAAATCTAGCTTTCAAGACTAACATATCATTAAGAATGACAATGTGCTCTATCTATGACCTTGCAACCAACCTTCAAGTATGTTCATGAAATACAACCTTGTCATTCCTTTTCATTTTTTCATCATGTCTCCTTCACACTAATTTTTCTATGATTTGCAATGTGATTGATTTACTATGGATAGATGTCAACGTGACAATTAGCAATGAGTTGTCTGAACATGCAAACGCACTTGAACATTGGTCATGCCTTTCATCTCCTCATGGTGAGAGCTTGGCAAAGTCATTATAGTGACTTTGGAGGAAACATACTAATGTAATGCTATGGAAAGTGGGTGGGATGTTTGTCCACACAAATGAGGAAAGCTCTTTTGAATGTGATGAGATGATATGATTCAAAGCTTAAAGCTCATTTGAAGCTTCATTGCTTTCTTAGGGTGGGTCCTTTTCAATCATTATCAATCAATGTAGACAATTTCATCCACATTTTTTGTTCACTCTCATCCTTCTAATACATGACTCCAAGCACAAGTCTTACACTTGAGACATTTGTTTCTTGCTTTTGCTAAGCATATATATATGTGTGTGTGTGTGTGTGTTTTGAAATATGTAGGGTTGGAAATTTGAGAGGCTTGAGAAGTAACCTATTGTAAAGCATTGTGATTGCTTTTCTAGTGTTGTGATAAGGCAAATTATAAAATGTAATTGTTTCCTCATATTAATGATCAATTGCTTTACAAAAATAGAACAACTTTTTATTTTCAAAAAGGTTTGTACCAAATGATGAGTATATATATATGTATATATATATTTAAAAAATTTAAAGAAATTTTTTTATGTGCAATAAGGCCCTCGAAGGATGGTGTTACTAGAATAGGGGTCATGTTTGGCTCCACCTCACTTGAGCTCATTCTTTACCCATGGAAACAACCATAAGCATGATTCCCACCTTCCAACTAGTTTTTAAAAAAAAACCCATGTCATAAATAATCAAATCAAAATTTAAAACATAAACATAATACACATAATATCAAAACATATATTAAGATTAATATACTATTTTTTTAAAATTGGAATTTAATATTTTGAAAAATTGGAAGTAGAACGAGATTCTTGATTCCATCTATTCATGTGTGAAACCGGAACCAGAGGTTCTTCACAAAATTAAATAACCACCCAACAATGGTATTTTCTCAATGCTTATATGGTTTTATATTATGGGTTTTTTTATTTTTCCAAAATTAAGAATAAAATCATTTAACAGTTACTACATTATCATGTATCCGCCGGGTGGACCCGTTGAAGTCTCGGGTCGGGGGGAATGTCCGAGGCCTCGGACCCGTCCAACCGCCTCGCGCTTTCTCTCTCTCTCTCTCTCTCTCTCTCTCCTTTTTCTCTCCTTCCTTTTCTTCCTCCTCCTCTTCTTCAATTTTCCTCTCTGCGCATTGTTCTGCAGAATTTTCATCTCCCTGCTATTAATCTCCTGAATGCACCGTTTTTTTTTTCCCTCTTTTACGGAGCTCGATTTGGTCCAGTATCGAGTTCTTTTGAAGCAGGGAGAGCATCATGAGAGCTGTGGTAACTTGGACTGATCATGCTGTGAGAGTCTCTCCCTTCTCTGTCCCCTCCCTCCTTCATTCTCTCTTTTTTTTAAACCATTTTATAAGTTCATGTTGTTTTCAAGTATTTTGCAAAATCTTAGAATAGGAGGGTTAGAATCATGTCTTATCTGCAATGTCATGCTCTTTAAACCCTAATAGATTAGGGTTGCAAGAAAAATGGTTTCCAGTTTTCAGCTCTGCTTAAGAAGATAAGGCCCCGGGCTTTTCGATGTTGCTTGATTTCTGTTGTGCAGCCTCAGCATGGTGGTGTCAAAAGTGTGTGTTATGATATTGCCTTTCGTCCAGGTAGTGTCTGTCCTCCTCCTTGCACCTATCTATCTCCATTGGGTCTGGTTTCTCTTGGGAATGGGAATGGGAATGTATGGGGTTTTTCTACAGGTTTTTTCTTCTTACTCTTCTTCTTCAGTGAAAAAAGAGGTGAAAGGATTGGTGAATGAGCTAGTGTTGGTGAATAGATGGCAGTCAATTGATAGCAGCTGTCGGAAGTAGAGTGCTCATGTACGATGCAGCTAATGGTGACCTTCTTCACTCCCTCCAGGGTGAGTTTGCATTGTATAACCCCTCTCTCCTCCATCGTCTCTGCTTTCTTGACCTAATTCAACATCTTTCCTAAGACAAGACACAACCCTCAGTGAATTATTTCTGTTTTGCAAATTTCTGAAGCTGTATGTACTATGTACCTATATTGTGCACAACATAAGCAAGGTTTTGTTGCTAAGTGAGGGAGGGTTCAAGAACTGATTTTCACAGGGCACAAAGATTCGGTTTACTGTGTGGCATACTCTCGGGATGGGAAGAGGTTTGCTTCAGGTGGAGCTGACAAAACGATCATCATCTGGACTCACAAGGTAAAACTCCTTTAGGTTTGGCTATTTGAATCGTGCCTTTTGGCTCATGTGTGTGTGTGTGTATTTTTAATGTTTCTGTTTGAAACCCTGGTTTGATTCTGCAAACAAAGAAGTATTGAATTTCCTGATTTGCATGGAATATCTTTTTGTGTGTTGTGAAGGCAGAAGGCATACTCAAGTATAGCCATTCCAATTCTGTCCAATGCCTGGCTTACAATCCTGTCACGCAGCAGGTAGTCTGTCCTTTAAAGCTGGTTTGATGTTTGCGATCAGAACCAGCAGATGTGGTTAGTAGATTGGCTTTTTTGGGGAGTTTTTCTTAGGCAAGAAACACATTCATGATGGGCTAATGTCAGAAGGTTATTAGGGTTTGAGAACATGAAAGTCCAAGCTAGTGAGCAGCACTAATGATTTGTTGAACACTTGGTCATTGCCCATTGGACAGCTTGCAAGTGGAACAGCAACTGACTTTGGCATCTGGTCACCTGAACAAAAATCTGTTTCAAAGCATAAAGCACATTCAAAGGTCTAGTAGCTTAGAGTTTTGCAAGTAACCTCTCTTCCTCTTGGAACTGTTGTAGGCTTTTAAGATGGACATTTTATTGAGTACAACAATCACATCAAACTAAAACCATCTCACATTCTTGGAACTTCTTTCATGGGTGTGAAAGCTTTACACAAAGGGTAATTTCACGTCATCAAACAGAAACTTGCAAAACAATGGTGTCTGTGAACCACTGTGAACCAGAAAGAAAATTGGCATACCAAATCTCTGCAGGCTTTTTTTGTCAATAAAGTCCCAGTAAGATATGGGTTTGACCATATAGCACACTGGAAGGTCTAGTAGGTAGTGAAGGGTCAGGGTTTTACACACAGCATACAATTTCACTTACCACATGGTAGACATCAACAGGTGTTGTGTGCAGCATGGACAGCTGATGGGCAACATCTAGCTCTTGGAATGTACAGTGGGCATATCTCCATTTGCAACAAATCTGGTACCCAACAAGTAAGCATGTTTGTATGTCTTGTACAACTCCTTTGTTTCCAATCTTGATTCCCTTGTGACAACAACAACACACCAAGGATACCTTTTTGAAACCATGCATTGTTGAATCTCTTCACTGTCACGCCGCATAGCTCATGAATGCCCCAACCTTTTTCAATCTGACTCTTTGTAAATGGTTTGAGAGTTTTCAAGGTGGGCTTGTATCACAAACATGTCTGTTGTGTGCAACCAGACACTTGCACTAGTAACATTTTGCCTCCATTTTCCTTAGTTTTTATCATCAGAAAAACTAGGTTTGGTAACACATGAGTTTTGTTTGAGCAACAGTTGACAATAGAGAGGTCAGCACCAGTGTGGACATTGCAATGGAATACCACACAACATAAAACATCAGATGCTCTTGCTGTCGGCTGCTGGGATGGCACTCTGTCAATCTATGATTTAGCAGGCAAGCAGGTTTGCCTCATAACCACATTGAGGCAATTCATCACACATGCAGTTCTGTTGCACAAATTATTGCAGTGGAAGTCAAATTTATGTGAGCATTGGGTGGTGGCAAAGAATTGGTTTTCTGACTTCACAAGTATGGATGATTTGATCAGGTGGGGAATGACAAGGAGCTTGGATTCGATCCATGTTGTGTCACCTACCATGATGCAATGTACCTTTGTGTGGGTGGATCAGATAAAAAGGTCAACCCTTTTGTTGTCTTTCCATTCGAGTCAAGAAGCATCTTTCTGTTCATCATTCTGGTTACACCTCTCTTTCCCTGAATGTTGAAGGAAGGTATCAGCTACATCTTTCATGGTTTCTGACAATACAATAGCTCTTCTGCCTCTTTTTCTCACCACCCTAATTTCAAGGTTTTGATGGCATTGTAGCAACTCAAACTCATGATTGGGGACAGCTATGTCTGGTACTTCTAGACTCCAAATTATTCCCTCATTCCTGTTCTAGAATTGTGATTGCCAGATATCTGGGTGATTTCAGGTGCTGTTGTATTCAAGGGATGGAGTAAAGTTGATGACTATGTGTGAGACAGGGGACTGGATTTGGACTGTACGTTCCCGCCCCAAGCATGATTATGTTGTTGTCGGTTGCAATGATGGCAGTATCTCCATGCTCCAACTTATTTTCTCCACTGTAAGACACCTTCTTCTTCTTCTTGTGGGGTGGGTAGCTTTTGCTTTCATATGTTCATCCTTTGCTGTCAAGATTGAAGGACAAAATGGTTGCAAAATATTTTCATATGTTTTCTTAAGCTTGTCAAGCAGATAAGTTGGACCCCAGGGAAATGTTGTTGTTGTGTTCAGTATACTCTACCTGTGGGGGAATGTGTATGTGGGGGAAGATCAGGTGCATGGGTTATACCAGGAGCACTATGCTTTTCGAGAGGCAATGACAGATGTGGTCATTCAAAACCTTATTGAAGATGAAAAAGTTGGCTCCTTTTTTTTCTCTCTCTCTCCCCTTAAGGTTATCATGTGACTGAATGTGAGGAAAATCAAAACATCTCTTTTCTTCTCTTTTCAATCTGCTCTCTGCCCTCAAACTTCTGCACCAGTTTGGTACCCATTTCATGCTTTCACCTTAAGACCAGCAACAGGTACGAATCCGATGCCGGGATTACATAAAGAAAATAGCAGTATATCAGGAGCGTGTGGCAGTCCAGCTCTCAAACAGCATAGTAGTCTATGAGAAAAGCAGGGAGGGTTGTGGATCCAAATCACAGTATCGTGCATGTGCTCGGATTGATCGCTTACTTGAATGTAATCTCCTTGTTCTCACAGCCGACCATGTCACTCTTTGCCAGGTCCTTTTTCAATATCCTGTGATTTCCCTTTCATTATCAGTTTCAAATCCCAAAGCAATACAATATATATCTCTCTCACCATACATGTTCTTCCTTTTGAGAAAAAAATTCGTGTTGAAATGACTGTTTGTTCAGCATTATGAAAAATGTGGATTGCTGTTTCTAAATTTGTACTTTGTTCAGAAACCCATCTCTCAGAATGTGCTTCTGAGCATTATACAGCCCTAGTAATAGAAGGAAGTAGGCACCAGAATTTGCGTACGCAGAAAGTATCAATCACATGGGGTAGTTTTTCCTCAAAATTCAGAGGAACAAAAGATGTGGAACAGGAAACCAAGCTGCAGCTTTTGACACTGAGTGGATGCAAAGAGAGAGAATGGCTTCTAGAATCGACAATCAAATACATCAAGGCAAGTTTTAACTCATCAACTCAGTCTCTTTGCCTTAAGTATGTCTGTTTAATGCCCACCACAATTCAGCTCTCTTGCTTGTTGTAATCAAACTAAAGTTCTATGTTTTTCTAAATTTTACAGTGACCATTGTTTTCATGCTTAATGTTTGGTCTACAGACTAGCTTACAAGGGGCGATGTTAGCATTACATGTGAGACACAGGTTGAAACTTATATCCTTTTTGTTTATATAAGTTATTTCCAAGTTTTGAGAGGTTCTTGTTGATTCTAGACAGTTTTCATCTTTTTTGCAGGTGTGTGGTGGACCACGGGGAGGAGAAGGACTGCTGATTGGGATGAAAAATGGGTTGATTGTGAAAGTGTGGATCAACAGCAATTACCCAAGCAAGCTTTATAAACACACAAGTGGAATTCGCTGCCTGGACATCTCCTCTAGCCGCAATTGCCTTGCTATTGTTGATGAATGTGCCAATGTCCTAGTTTACAATCTTCAGGTTTTCCCTAATTTTTTGTTTCCTACTTATTTTGCATGTGATTCAATATTTTTTGCCCATTGATCTTCCTCTGAAGCCACTGTTGTACCTCTGAGCAATCTGTGACATGCCAGACTTTGCATGCATTTGGGGGGCAGACAAAAGAAGTGAATTTTGAGGATAAACTGGCAAGTTCTGTCGCATGGAATACACAGATGGAATCTATGCTGTGCTACTCGGGAAGTGGTATGCTCAATATAAAAACTGCAAATTTTCCAGTTCATCGCCAAAAGCTTCAAGGCTATGTGGTTGGCTTCCAAGGGTCCAAAGTATTCTGCCTTCATCATCTGTCCATGCAGGTATCATTTTATTCCATGATTTAATGCACATCATCTTCACCTCAATGAACTTCCTGCAATTCTTTCCTGCACTCTTAAAACATAAGAAACAAGGAGTCTGACTGACTGTCTTTATATCATTTCAAATGATTATAATACAGGAGTGTGGGTGGTTGAGGAATGGATCAAAAACAGACTATTGAAGTGCCCCTATCGACAAGCATGTGGCATTACATAGAGAGCAGTGACTATGTGAGTGCATATCAAGTAGCATGCTTGGGTGTTACAGAGGCAGATTGGCACACTCTTGCACTGTCATCCTTGCAAGGACAAGCCTGGGATGTGGCAAGAAAAGGCTTCATTCGTGTACAAAATGTATGCTACCTTGATCTCCTAAATTGGCTTCAGCAAGGCCATGGGTCCCACTTCAACAAGTCAACTCTCACTGCACTTGTTCTTGCTTATGAGGTACATGCCAACAACTCTATCTTGTACACCGTTGTGCCAACACATCTTGTAGCTTACCTAAGGCATACAAACTTGTTTTGCTTGCAATATCCAAACCCACCCAAAGATCTCAGACGTGACACTCTTTTACACTATTGCATGATAAGCCTTGAACAGTTTATGCAGGCACAAGTAAAGTAGGAATCTTTGTGGGTGTTATAGGGAAAGTTCAAAGAGGCAGCCAGCACCTATGTTGAGGAAGGCCAAGTGGAGAAGGCCATGGAGATGTACTCAGATCTTCGAATGTTTGAGGAGGCAAAGGCACTGGCACGAACAACAAGTGGAAGGGATATAAATGAGACCAGCAGTGATAGAGAAGCTAATGTGCAGGAAATCATTCAACGACAAGCTGAGTGGACAGAGAAGACGAATGATCCAAAAACTGCAGCTGACATGTACCTCATTGCCTCCCAACCAGAGAAGGCCCTTGCTCTTCTTGCAGAGCATGGTCCTGTCTCTAAGCTCATTGAGGTGTGAACTCTCAATTTTAGTGTATATTTGTTGGTAGGGCACTATATTACAGTAATCTTCCCGAGCCATTTTGTTTAATTTGCACAACACCCATCACCTTAGACTTTCATTGTGCACATTGGTATGTTCCAGAACTTTCTGTTTTGTACTTGTGTCATCTTGTTCAGTAGAGTTTGCCAGGAACTTGCATTTACTGCAACAGATTTGTGGTCAAATCTGTCACATTTCCTTGATGTGTGCAATGTTATGTTCCATGACCCTGTGGAAAAAGGTAGCAAGACGACTGAAGAAAACAAAAGTTGAAGAGCTTACTTTGTGTGCGACACTGATGCGGCGTGGTGGCCAGTATGCACATGCACTTGAGACTTACACAAAACTTGGTGATTTCAGGTCTGCCTACATTCACAATTATCATTGTTGTTGGTTGCAAAGCAGATATTATTGTGTTTGGAGATATTGAACGTGTCATCAAATTGTTTTACATGGCAGATCCATTCTCTCTCTCCATGTTGAGCTCCATCAGTGGGAGGAGGCATTTTCTTTGAAAATGCTCCATCCAGAACTAGAAGACAATGTCACACTCCAGTATGCACAATGGTTGATCCATCAAGACCGCTTCGACCATGCCCGTATTGCCTTTACACATGCAGGAAGGCCTGATTTGTCAGAGCATCTGCTCAAGCAGCTCATTCAGAATGCAGTTCAGTAACCTATCAACTCTGTTGCTCTTGTTCAGAATGTCTAATATGAAGACAGAAATAACTGTGGCAGAAAAGTAACTGTGCAGTATATCTGACCATGTGTTTGTATACTTGTAGCTACAGGTGTAATTTCCCAGTCAATAGTCTCAATTCCATAAGTGTGCAGGTAAAGGAGAGGAGATTTAAGGATGCTGCAAAGCTTTGCCAAACATGGGCACTGGAAATTCTAGAAGAAGTTGCAGAAGCATCAAGAAACAACCTTCCCCAGGAAGAGGAGAAGAGGAGATATAAAGAGTATTGTGAGCACAAGGAGAATGCAGATCTGTATTATGCCTACTCTTTCATTGATCAGTCCATCAGTGAACCCTTTCGAACAACAATGCCTGAGATACTGTTCAATATTGCTCGTTTCCTTCTGCCACGTTGTACAAAGCAAACACCACAGGGAATATCTCTGGTCAACATTTTAGTTACTCTTGCTGAACACAGTCGGGATCTTGGTAAGCTTCCTGGATTGCATCAACACTGCAAATTCAGCAACAAAACTCACTTGCCTCTTCATAAAGATTTGTACTTGCTTCTACAAGAGAGAGATTCCTGACCCAACTTCTGTGTACAACAGGTTGTTATAAAGTAGCCCGACATGCATATGGGCGCTTACAATGTCTACAGGTTCCAGATAGCTGGGTTGATAAATTGGAGGTTGCAACATTGGCAGTGAGGGCCAAGGCAGGAGGAGGATGTGAAGAGGCAGCCCATATGAGCATTGATATACCTATGTGCTACAGTTGTTCTTCCCCACTCCCTCTTGTTTCACAATCCAGTGATGGCACATGCAGTGTCTGTCTGCAGCCATTTTTCCGTTCCTTTCTGACCTTTGATCACATTCCTTTGGTATCCAAGTCTCACTCACATAGTATATCTCGTTGACTTTCTCAGATAGAATGTCTAGCAACTCATCTCTCTAGATTCCTCCCCATCTAAGAACCTGTTTTGGATTCAGTGTATTTTTTCTCATTAAACCTGGCATCTCTAACATGTACTTAATTGAGGTGTACTCACAGAAGGCTCCTGATGTCAAGAGACCAATTTTGCTTTGTGGCAGCTTGAGTTCACACTGGATGAAGGCATCACACATGAGCAAGCAATGGAGCTGATAACTTCTCACCATTCCAGCAAAAATCCAACTACCCACAGCAAAAGGGTCAATGAGCTAAGCAATCATGGAAGCAGCGACCACAGGGCTGGAGTGAACATATTGGGTCTGAGAAACTTCCTGGGACAAAAGCTGTTATGTTCTTCATCCAGTTCAGAGCCAGGGCTTCCTCGTGTAAACCAAGACATGCTCACCAATTTTATCCCATGGCAGGTACTAGTTCTCATCTGTCCTGCTCAATATGAAAAGCCTCGCTACTTCCATGTCGTTGATCCTACATTGGCCTTATGTCGGTGCTCTTCATGTCATCATTTCTTTGAACAAGAGGAGTGGGATCTTGTCACCTTGGAGCAACCTTCTTGTCCCTTTTGTGGGACTCCTGTATCTGCTTCTGGGGAGAGTACTGCAATTCACACTCCAAGTAGTAGTCGGACTTGGAGTCTTCTTGAACATACCGACATGAGAACACTTCCTTTGTTATGTCTACCCCCACCAGTTGTTGTGTGAAGGACTTACCAACAGAATTCAAGTTTAACACTTGTTGCTGGAGGAGGTCCAAATCATCATCATTATCATCATCCACCACCGCAACAAAGCTCAGCAAGAATCCTGGATCTCCCTAAGCTGCAACCTGAGGTGGAAGCACTTGTGGGAGCAGAATCATTATCATCAAACCATCCAAAAAGAGAACATGATATTTCAGTTGCAGGTTGAGCAAGAATTGTTCCATCTCCGGGACAAAGACTCCCAATGACAAAGTTCCAAACATACCCACAATGTTGCTGCACAACATACCTCCATTGTTGCTGCATATATTTTCACTGCTCCTACATGTACAACTACTATAATTACCTCGAACCTTGTGCATGAAATGCTGAGTTTCCTTAAGTTTCACCATTTCATACCCAGATTGAATAAAACCTCCTTACTTTGTGGACCTCACTCAAAGACGGGATACGGGGTGAAAGGAGGCCCAAAACAAGGTGAAGACTTTAAGGAAAACTCTATAATGTCAATGTTTTGTCTAGAGGCTAGAGACTAGCTATGTGCATGATTAGTATTCTACTTGCATGCCCTCCTAATCAACATTCTTGCCGTAACCATGGATACAATAATGATACATCAACTTGCTCAAAGGCAATTGTATAAATTGTAAACCACAACAAAAGAGAATCAGCATTAACATCTTTTTGTGGTGTCAAAGCACCAACAATGACTCATGGGCAACAACTTCTTGTCATCCCTTACCAGGCTAGATCCCAACATTAAACTAAGGTAGCTTCCAACAACAAATGATAGTGTGCCACTAGATTGGACTTGCCCATATTGCACTACTAGTGCATTATCACCATTAGCTCTAGGGCCTTAAATTAAGGACTTCTCCCCAACCCCCTCCCCTCCTCCCCTCACCAACCTTCAAGCTTTTCTCTATACATAAAGCCCTTGGAGAAGTTTTCTAGTGTGTTTGGATTGAGGGCACTCTTATATTGATAAATAATCCTCTTAGAAAAGAGGAGGGATCTTACACCTACTCCTTCAAAATGGGATGAAAATTATGCCTACTTATATAGGTGTAAGATCCTTTTCATTCTTAAAGAGTGGTTATAAGAATCCTCTTGTTAAATCATGGAATTCGACAAGTTAATTATCATCAAGGAAAACAGTTGTTGAATAAAAACATGAAAGTAAAACTTGTCTTATGTCTATTTATTATCATGTTGCAACTATCATTTTATAACAACTACCATCTTGCAACAACAACCATTGTCATGCATATATTATCATCAATAAATTTGAAATAAACCCTTGATTGCCTACAAACCTTCGATAGCTACTACCTATCGTTTGTAGCACCTACAAACCCTTTGTAGTTATTACCTATTGTCTATAGTAACATTATCTATCCTTGCAAACTTCTACCTCTTGGTTGTTGGCTTCCAATGGTAATTATTGTCTTCTAATAAAATGCACTTTTTACCTCAATAGCAAGTACAAAAAGTATTTTCATTGTAAACGAAAAGAAGAAAAAACAAACTAATGAACTAATAGTCTAAATCAACTTACAAAAACTATTTTTCTTACCATTTCAAAGGTCAATACAAACAAATAATAATAATGCACTTGATAACTTTCAACGTTTTTCCATTACATAACACCAAGTACAATATTATTTTATTTTTTCTTTTCTCTCTTCACACACCCAAAGATCCTCTTAATGTTAATGATCTAATCTTCCTATGATCTAATGATTTAATGAAATTTTTCACTCTTTTCAAAAAATTAATTAATTAATTAAAAAAATGTTCACCACACAAAGGTTGAGTCCTTATCCTAAAACTTTTTATCTTTCTAAATATTTTTATCATAATTCTTTTCTCATGTTCTAATTAAGGAAAATCCATCCATCCTTTATCCATTTAGATTAATTAATTTGTATGATTTCATTTCGTAATAAATAAAAAATAGTAAGTAAGATGCTCCACACTAATAACTAAATAGTTACTAAGATACTTTTTAAAATGAACTAGATTTAAATATTATTTTTAGTAATTAGTATTATTTTTATTTAAGTTTCTCCCATAATTAACTTTCGATTATTTTGTCCCATGAAGGTAGTTCACTATACTAACGATACTACCGTACAAAAAAACAATTTCATTTTAATTTTTTCTTTGTAATGGTTTACCATCTAATGACAATACTACCATTTCTTAACATCCATAGCATTAAAACAAATTTATACCTTTAACATCTCCCCTTCCTACACCTCATGGTCTTCAGTTATAAAAGACCCTCCCATTCCTATGCCTCACTATCCACATATCCTAACATTCATCTCGAGCTTTACAATACGGGTGGGTGGATAAGGTGGGCATTCCCAAAAATAAAAAATGAGGATGAACTAGGGTACCACCTCATCATCCTAGGCCTCTTCTTTAGGGATTACCCCCCAACATTCGAACACCGGCAAAAAGGTTTCAAAACATGTTGGGAAGGCACTTGGAATTTTCTCTCGGCAAAGGGGTAGGGTGATTCGAAAAATGAAATGCCCACTCGGACAAGCATTTCACTTTTAAAATATTTCTTGTGATACTCAAAAAAAAAAAAAAAAAAAACCAACCAACCAACCAACCAACCATCAAAGAATCATCGGGAAAAAAAAATCAATTTTAAAAAAATTTAAACTAAAATTACATATAAATAAACTTTACCTTGGGTAGTAAGGTCCTTGGAGCCAAGGCATTCCCCCAAAAGAAATGCCTATTCAGCACCACCTTGGGTGCAATACTTAATTCGAGAATGCCCCCCCCGCCCCACCCCCGCCCCACATGGACTATTATGGCGGGATTGGGCTATTGAAAATATCATCCAAAAATAATATAGCCAAAAATAATAAAATAAATAAAGAATAAATCTCAAAGATTATGGCTCCAATCTCAAAGGCTTGAGTAAAGATTGAAACCCACACAAAGGAAAGGCCACTTGCATACATACATATATACATACATACATACATACATGGCATCCTCCTAACCTTAGCCAACAACTTTCCCACGCAATTTATATTATTTTTAAAGAAATGCCAAATTTTATTTTCCCAAAACAATTATTTTTTCTTAAAAGGAAAAATAAAAAAACATTGTGCGAAGGAAAACGAAGAATCTTTTGGGACGACGACGAGGAATATTCCAGTCTCGTCCCAAGCGGAATCTCTCGATTCAATTTAATTTAATTTAATTAATTAATGGAAAAGACATGTGCTGAAGATGATGCCCTTGTACAATGCAATGGTAGTTTGCACCCGGCAGCGCACCATCCATCCACTGGATGTGTCTGTTATTACTTAGTTGTGGATGAACCTAAACTGAGTTAGTTAATATGTGGTTTCACCTTGGTATAACCAATCCTTTAAAGAAATAGGTCTCATAGATAGGTAGATAGGTAGGAAAATAGGTAACTGCTAGCTACGTATATTGGTTTATACACAGGTAAGAAGGGCTGTTTTTACTACCTACCTACTAACAACCCACTAACAGCTAGTGGGTTGTTAGTAGGTAGGGTAATATAAAAAAAAGGCAACTGAATTAACCACCACCATGGTTAGTTAGGGAACTGGAACCCAACAGAAAACTTGTTTTCCTGATCACTTTCCATCCATCCTTCATGGGTGCGCTGGTGGGTGCTGGTTCACTGTAGCCCATTTGGATGTAGAATTTTGCTTCTTAAAAAACTCATGGATGTGAATGGTAACTGGTATCCTATTCAGGTATCCATGTCGCCCCCTACTGGGCTCGAAGCATTCTTAAGTGGAACAGACCATATTAGATGGTACAAAACAAGACAAGAACAATGCCCACTTGAATCCCCCCCCTAACTGATCCCTGGTGGATTTTGTCTTTCTCTCCGAAACTTACTAGTCTGCCTTTGCAGGATCTCAGGTCCACCAGTGTGTGACACAACCGGGCCTGACCGGACCGGACTGGATTGTGCTTTGAATTAGACATAACCGGACATAGCCCACCGGCCAGGCGTGAACCACTTGTAAGTGGTACTGGCCCGGCTAACGAAACTTAGGTTCGGTCCATGGCTTGCTTTGAGAGAACAGTTCTGTATTGAGCGGATCCGGTTCCCACATGCGGTCCGAATTGTAAGTGGTACTGACCCGCCTAACGAAACTTATGTTTGGTCCATGGCTTGGTTTGAGAGAACAGATCTGGTCCAGATTGATCGGGTCCGGTTGCACCGTACCTTGTAAGTGGTACCTGATCCGCCTACCGAAAATTAGGTTCGGTCGGTGTGTTTCCGGTTCGCTCCGAACCTTCCTGGTGCGTCATCGTCGACAGATGCCTTCGGGCATGGGCGCCACCTCGGTTGCCTCGTTTGTTTCCGTTGTTCGCTGTTTTGCTGCGAACAGCGCTCCGGTTTTGCAACAGCGCCGGAGAGAAAATGCTTTGCTGGGCTTGACATCGTGCGCATTGCCGCTATGGCTACAAGAGTAGCACTAGTGTAGGGGGGGGGTGGGGCGGACCGGCATGACAGCGGCTCATCAACCATACCTGGATGCACCGTCGTATCCGGTCCCACTCACTGCACACAAACGCCCATTCGACGACGTATAACCACAGTCGCGGATTTGTTTATGTCTGGTTCTAGATTGTTCGAGGGAAAAAGTACAATTCTTAATTCTGAGGTCGGACGATGATCGCCTGCGACGCACCGTTGGAAGAGTGACTCGGATCCTGAACAAGAATCGACATTTGAGCTTTAGTCTGAGAGAGTGTGAGAGCATTCGTGTCGTTCATTTGGCTTCTTCAGACAGCCTGTTTCGTACACAGTGTGTGTGACTTCTATATCAGGTGAGGAAAACTCAGTCCCGGAGTGTTGTACTCTGCGTCGGTGGCGACGTTTCTGCTGGTTTGATCTGTAATAATATTAATACCTATCTATGTATTGCTTCAAGAAACTATCACTTAGGATGCAGCGGTTCCGCGTCTTTCTGAGGTGCAAATTTGTTTGGTCGTCTGTTCACGGATAGCTGCTGATTGACAGCCATCAGTAAACTGTTCCTAAATGCCATTACTGTGAGCTGGTGCACAGTGAGGATTTGTGCGCGAATGTTGTTCTTTTTTTTCATGTGTATTTCAATTCTACGAAGGAGAATTTCAATGCTTTGTTTTCGAGAGTGTTAAGCCTGCTTCACTTTTTCTGCCGGTGCTGCATATGTTGCTTGAGGCCGTTCTTTCTCAATTTATGTCAATAGATGTGCTGTCGCTGCTTGCTGTAAGTAGTGGCCGCTTGAGGTCGGTTTGAGATTTCGTTTTGAGCAATACCTGAAGTTGAATTGCGTTTGCGGGTGAAGTAAAGGTATTCCTGCGGGTGCAGAGTGCAAACCTGCAGATGATAAGGTGCTGAAGAGGCTTTCGGCAGTTTTTGCTAGTGGTCGCAGCTTCGACTCTGGTGTCCAAATTCAGTTTGACGAAGGTTTTCATTGTACTGCTCTCCGCTGCATCCGCTTGCGCTATCCAGATCTATAGTCTGGAATGTTATTATTGCCGTGAATTTCATGAATTTCAGTCATGCTTGCTGCTCTTCAATAGGGACTTGAACCTTGAATCCAGAGTGATCTACGCTGCATAAGGACCGGTCCGCAATATTTTCATGAAATCCTCGATCCCTCATGTGCAGATTTCTAAGAAGCGGCGAGGTTTTGGCCGGTTTCTGCGGGAATGAGTCGATGACGGACATCTTTGCGAGAACAGTCCAAAGAAGAGCCGGATCAACCTTCTAGTTTCGGATCATATTGAGTTTTGATTCTAAAGCTCAAGCAACTGCAATGGCCGCGTTACCGAAGACAGAATCCTTTTTGGAGAAGGTGAGCGCAGTACGACCGCTGTTCCATCTCATAGTAGCACTGACCATGCAATATGTGGCGCTCAGCATCGTGACGCCTGCTATCATAGGAGTCATCGTGGAAGCCATCTGCCCTCCTGGTCAGAGCGAATGCAGCCGAGTCATTTTTCTTTCAGGATTCCAGCAATTGGTATGCACACGCACTCTCGCCAGATGCACACAGAACTACTTTACTCTCTTTGAATCATACTCTTGACCACCATAATCTGTCTCATTTTGTTAAGGAATCCGAAGCTCATGTTAATGCTGAATTTCTTTCAAGCAAGTCCGGATCCCATATTCCCAAAGTACAGGCAGGCTGTGTCCTCATCCCTCTGTCTTCCTTCCTTGATCCCATACTGACGATGTAGGACATGGCTGGTGGATGTGCAGTCTGTAGGAATAGGTGCCATGTTTATGACTCCAATCATCGGGAGCTTGTCAGATCACTATGGCCGCAAGCGCCTGCTCATGGTTACCTGCGCAGCCAACATTCTTCCCCTTGGTAATTAGATTCCTTGTTCCTCTTGCTCATCATCTTCCTCACCCTAATAGTAGTACTCCAATTTTGCACTGATCATGTAGTACCCAAAGAACTTCTATATGGACAGGACCTTGATCACAGTTCAGGTTATCTTTTCCAGCTGATCTGAGGCTGAACTACAACACCAGAAGTAGCTGTATAAGCAACAAAAGAACTGCCAGTCCTTGTGTTTATGCCATCAGTTCCAGAAACTCTCTCAATGTGGTGCAACATCAACTGGTCTTGTCTGTTGTGGCAATTGAATTCTCTCTTTTGTCTTTTGGGTGTCTTGCTTACTTGGGTGTTTGTGGAACAAATCTAATGAGGACATTGTGGTACTACAGCTCTGCTAGCATACAGAAGAGATGCAGCTTTCATATATGCATACTTTGTCCTTCGCATAATGATTGATGCCGGTGATTCTGGCAACACTTGTGTCCTTCTAGCTTCTGTGGTAAGCATGCCTTTCATCACCTCACCACCATCTCCTCTGTCTTCTCAAGCTTTCGGTTTTATGGGTCAAATTGGTAGAAACATAGGCAATCATCTAAAGAGATATCTTTGCACAGCAGTGTCTGTTTGCCATCCCCCTGAATGTTAGATAGGATAGACTTGCTGGCAATCATACAGTGAAATTGGTACTGGCATGTGTAACCTTGACAAGAGCAGAAATTTCTGTTTACTTGGACACTATGTAGTCTGTGCACATTGAAGAAATTTTTTCCAGTTGTGAGGAAGTGAATTCTGTGTGTGTGTTGGAGAAATGAAAACAGGGAGATACTGTAGAAGAGAAGCGGAGAGGCCCAGCTTTTGGCATCATTCTAGGGTCTCTTGCAGTTGGGTGCCTTGTGGGAACCACGATAGCAAAGGCATTATCAGTTGACCAAGTCTTTAAAGTGAGTGCACCTAATCTTCCATATCAGGTTCCTCACTTGGGCATATCCTGGAAATCAACCCATGAATTGTACATTCCTGCTCAAGAGTGATGCCACTTGATATTATAATAAGCCTATGTTCTCTAGTCTCTCTGACTGATAAGTTCTTCACTGTACTCCAGATGAACAATCCCATCATCATGTTATTCTCCACATAGATTGGAATAGAGTTGTGCAATGTAATCTCAGTGCAGACTCTCAGATTCCCCAGCTCACATCCTGAGCTTGCATTTTGTGTATCCCCAACTAATTGAAGTATACTAACAGTTTAACTCCGGTCATAGGTTTGTTCATCTAGGAGTAATGCTAACTGTAGTTCTCGTTAATTACATGGCAGAAGTGAGTGAACAATGGACTCAGGGTTTGAACAATACACTAAAAATTAGTGAGCGGGGAGAGGATGTAGAGTGTTGCAGAAAGTTCTAATAAATCCGGATGTTTCTGTTGCAATCTGCAAGGTTGCACCAATGCTTGCAGTCTCAGCAGCACTCTACCTTACACTATTTGTTGTGGAGACAAATCCACGGCTTGGCACTAGTTTACCTGCTTTTGACGATCCTCCAAAACTAAATTGGTGGAGAAAGCTCTTGAGCACCAAGACATCTGTTTTGGAGGCTGGTCGTTTTGTGAGGAACAGGCAAGCCAGGAAAATGCAGTCTTTGCAACTGTTTGACAATTACTAACTTTGATCAAGTAGATCATTCACTTGGTAATATAGGTGTACCTCAAGGAATCTCTTTGCCCACTGTTTCTCTAAATGTTTTTATGGGTGTGCTGGCAGCAAAGTGCTAAATAAGGTGGCAATCATAGCATTCTGTACTGGTGTAGGAGAGGGGACCATGTCAATTGCCCTTATGGTAAAGCATTTTTTGACTTTTAAGAGTCAACTCTGCCCCTACTGGTCAACAATGTATTTCAGCTATGTGCACTTTCTCAATCAACTCCAGAAACATTTCTCTTTTGACAGTTTGTCGAAGGATTCCGTATAATGTCTCTAGCATTAGTATGTGAGAAAATACAGACCATGATAAAAGTTTCAACAACTGCTTAGGTACATTAATTGAATTTTGAGACAAACTTCTGTCATTGTCAGTAAGAGGGCATGTGGATTTGGGTGGGTCTGATATGGCTCTAGGAGACAATGTTTCAGGGATACTGTGCAGGGATAATAAATATACTGACATGCAGATTGTATGGGTGCACAGTATTACTTGAAAGCGGCTTTCGACTGTGGGAAGGATCAGTTTGCAGTGTTTCTGCTTATTACTCTGATAGCTCAAAGTCTTTCTCAGGTATTACAGATGCCCTTCAACTGGACCCTTCAGTTCTTTTGTTTGATAGAAAGATCTGAAGTCCAAATTATTGTAGTAATCACTTTGCTTTTGATTTGGTCTGAGATGTATATACTGTTACATAATTGAAGGCAAATAATGCCTTCATATTTACCAGCATCAAATGGCATACAGACACCATTCTTGTTTGGTGTTCGATTTCACCATAAGGTTATGTTTAGTTGGATAATGTTCACTTTCTCTGTTGGAGAATTTCACCCTCAAAAGAAAGAAGAAAACTGAAATATCTTAATTCCTCCCACCTGTCTAGTTGTGTAAGTTGCACCCACACAGAAACAGAGAGAACACAGAGGGAAGAACTGACCTGGTAGTGGGATGGTCCAGATGCTGCTACTACCTGTGCTGCTGCATGTGTTTGGGGAGAGGAAAGTTCTTTGTGTTGGTCTTTTGGGTTATGGCTTACAAGTACAAATTTCAGCCTTGCACTTTCTCTCCTCATTGTTTTAAGTGTCAGGATTACAGAATTGAGCAAGAAATACTTCAGATTTTACCATGGCATTGAATCACATTCCATTTTGTGGCTCCATAAGAGCCTGTCAACAAGATAACACAAAGGAAACATCCTCAAGAGTTTCTTTCCTAAGGCATAGGAAAGTTCAACATGTGGAAACCATTAGTGTTTATAACAGTAGGTTAATAGCTAATATATGAGCTAGAAGTGCAGGTTAATAATACAATTCTACAAGAAATTTCAGAGATGCAAGTGTAGTTTCAGAATTGTTTGTTTCAAGCAATTAACATTTGTGCCATGTTGTTGCAGGCTTTTCTCTATGGTATTGCTTGGGCTCCTTGGGTATGAACACAACCTTCCCATTACTAACACATTACCAAAGAAAGCATATCTAGCATTCTTTTGAGTGTAATGGTAGTGCATGTGGTACATCCTGCCTGTGGTAAGAAATTCTGCAATCAATTTTCCTTTTTGATGTGATCTTTGCAGGTACCATATATGGCAGCATTCTTGGGAGTTTTCGTTGTATTTGTATTCCCCACTGTAAGTTGACCTCCTCTGAAAGTTGAGGCTTACATGCTAAAGAAGGCTTGTTCAGCTTGCAATAACATGCTGAAGGGCTTTACTTACAATTCCCTGGAATCACCTGCAGTGTTCCCTCCATAATGAACCACAATGGCTGAAGGTGGATGTTTGTATTGTGCAGATAGCCAGCATAGTTTCCAAAACAGCACCACCTGGTGAACAGGTGTTCAATTTCACAGCACTTCACCCTCAATCTTAGACCATCAGTCTTTTGTCCTGTATGCTGGTATATAAATCTCTCTAGCTGCAGTTTTTAATACAATTGCCCCACCTGATGCAGGGAAATCTGCAAGGATTTATATCAGCGTCAAAGTCATTTGCCAACATTGTCACCCCATTACTTATGTGCCCATTAACTGGTATGAGGTTTCCTCCATCTCATATAAGCTAGTTAATAGAATCTTCAAATGAGTTGCTCTCTGCCTGAAATTGAAACAAAAGTGTTGCTACTACTGATCTGTTATAGTGTGTGAACTGAGTATGGACAATCAACATGTTACTAGATCAACCAATTGTTACGAGATCCCTTGCAGTGGCTGGGAAGTCCAATATCTCCTAACGCACTGGCAAGCGCATTCTGAGAGCTGTTCAAAAGAAGTTAAGATTGTGTAGGATGGGGGTTGACATACCCATGGAGTACTGTAGCATTGTAAATTCACAATGTGGACGGTGCATGCTGGAGATTTTCATGATAGATATCAAACATCTTCAAGTGATCCATTACCAGTCTACACCTTCTGCCTTATCTAGTAATCAGAAGTAGCAGTAGGTAATCTTCCTTGTCTTGGAGTGACTACCAAGGTAACAGGTGACATATGAAACAGTTGAAACTCATGCCTCGAACTTCCTGTTGGTGCCACCATATAATTATCTTCAACTGGTGATCTAAAGATGATGTTCACTCAATGTGCAGCCCTGTTTCTCTCAGACAGAGCACCATTTCGCCTCCCAGGCTTCAGCATCCTTTGTGCTAGCATGGCACTGGTAAGCTTCACATTGGCATCATGCAGCATAATGCTTGGTTGGTTATCATAGGTCAACCTCTCTTGCAAGTAAAGCATGCTGGTTATGCAACTTGACTGTTATTCAAACTCGATTTTGTTCTGTCAAAGATCATGAATAGAGGTGCATTCACTTTGAGAGACAGTAAAATGCTGTAAGATGTTTAATATTCAGAACATTGGTTTTACAAGGATCAATCCTTGAAGAAACTAGTGAGAGAATGTGGGCATTTGTCACATTGAACTATTTTGGCCATTTATTGCGTGTCATTCAATACAGTTGAAAGTTTTCACCAACAGCAAGCACTGTAACAGAAAATTAGTTTTAGTTTTAATTTAATGCTAATTATGCATGCTCTTTTGGATTGCAGCTGTCGGCATTCATCATCAGCTGCTTTATTGGTCCATTGCCAATTCATGTTCCAGGTGAAAATAGAAACGAGTATGTCACATTGCCAACAGATGAAGTGCAAGATGACACCACGAACACTGCAACAGAGTAACTCATCTTACAGGTCTGCACACTTCATCATGTTGTTTATCTTTCTGGAAATTCCATTCACTGTTTGTAAAGTACAGTGAAGAGTGACAAAGTGCTGAGTGCCAAAGCCAAGTCTGGACATACTCTTTTTCTTGCCAATGCTTATCAAGGATACAGTCAAGTCAATTGTCTATCCCTGGTAGATTCCCTGTGTCTCTATCACTCTCTATTACTCACAGTTGGGCCTTTGTATAATTCACTCACTGTATGTCACCTTTCTGGCCCAACCAATACACCTCCTCTTTCTCTTGCCCATGCAGATTACGGGGTGCACAGATTTGGATGACAACAAGACTATGGCAAGCAATCTGCAGAGCTAATGAGTATAGTTTGTATGCATATGTACAGTCAGTTTTTCCCCTCTTCCTTCTATGCAAAGATGATGTTGAGTTATAAAAGTGTGGACTTCTTTACTAGGTGATGTCTAGAGATGGAGGACAGTGCTAGACCTTGGCAGAGAGGAGGATGCATACATGAGCTTTCAGTGTTGGGTCTGCAGCAAGTTGTGACTGGAGACTTTCTGTTCTGGGATTCCCCCACCTCCATTGCCAGCACTCAGCAGAATTTCAAGTATGTCTACCAAATCTCTTCAAAGCATCAAATCAAACTTTGTGGTCATGATAAAAGAAAACAGCTCTTTTCTCCTATTGAACAGGCTTGAAGATGGTTTAGGTTTAATACAATATATATCTTAGGGAGTTATCGACGCATGGTAAACCGGTCATTTGCCCATACAAGAGGAGAATCGAGACGTCCATACACTGACAGCTAATCTAATTTTCAAAAAATCTGAGATCATTTATGAACTAGAAAAAAATCCTGCTGTGGAAAAGCATGGGGTTTCGTGAGGTGCATCTAAAAGTATGACCACACATTTCCCATCATGCAATTGATTGAGCAGCTAGTAAACAGGGAGTTAGTTGTGTACCATGAAGAGGAATGGCAAATAGTACAATATAGTCCAAATAGTGTGATGGTTCACCAAACTATAATCAATAGTGTGTAGCCTGGTGACTGGAAAGCAGTATTTCATAATTTGTCTTCATGTTTGTTAAGTTTTTTATTTGGTCACGTTTGTAAGACTCTTTGTGTAACATGCATTTGTAAGATATAGTTAAAAAGTGCGTCTAAATGGATTGAATATCAACTGAAAGCTTTTTTTTGTTCTGTTGTTAAAACTATGACAGAAGGGTGCACATTGAGAGTGTGTGTAAAAACAGGAAACTGTGGGTGCTAGTCATCATCTCATGACCTGTATGAAAGAAGCTTTTTCAACTCACACTAAGAGAGCTTTCTTAGTGTGAGTTGAAAAGCATTGTATGGACATGATAGGATATCATGTGAAAGTGAACGAACGAACGATGATAGACAGCCATGATCACATAAAAATCTTTTGATCATCCTAGATGTCAGACTTCCATCACCATCAATACTACTACGTGTCATAAACCCCAAGATCCATCTAGCATTTTAACACCTACTGAGCATGATGATCTCCATATGGACATAGATCGTGATGATGTAGTGGCTTTCAAGCTTTCAAATGATGTTATTTGGCGCAATTTTGTAAGGCATAGGGGGAAGTCATAATCGAAATAGTATGTCATCACTAGACTATCATTTATGATTCAAAAGAATTAGAACATGTATCCATGTATGGTGGAAGAGTGTGGATGATGGAGGATGATGGATGGTTGTAAATGAGGGTGATCTAGAGAGCCAAGGCAAGAAAAGAAATTTGGGGAAATTAGTTGAAAATAAAATGATGGTTATATATATATATATACATGAAAATATAAAGCAAAAAGGAACTTGACAAACTAAGGAGGAGCTAAGGAGGAGGAACTTGATTAAAACCAAAGAAGTTTGCGAAACTAGGGATGTTTGTTTGGGGAAGATGGTGCTTTAGAATATGGATATCATAAGATAGTCGAGCAAGCTTGGGAGGATATTATAAGAAAATTTGATACAAGGTAGTTTAGTTAGGCTTGGTGAGGTTATAACCAAAAAGGTGGGATTTGTTCACATTGGGTTGGATGTTAACTAGTGTTGGCAAGTTCTTTAGTTTGTAGGGTTAGATGGGGATGGTTGATGATCTCGTGAAAAAGCGAGCACCTAGTTGTTGAAAATGGCACAAAAATTGAATTGTGGAACTAACTAGCGCTCTATTAGATTCGAAATCAAAATTTGGAATCACAAAAAATTATTTAAGTAATTTGAACACAAAGTTCCAAGTTCTTGTCTTTGGGTAGACAAGTTGAATTTGCTTTTGGAAAATTTGACAAGTTCAAATCTTGTAAGGAAATAATGAGTTTTAATTAGTTATAAGACTCCATATACTTATACAATCTTAAGTTTTGATTTGTTGTAAAGCTTAATAGCTTATATAATCAATCTCCAAACTTTAAAAGTGAGGGATGTGTACATGAAACTCAACCCAGTTTTTGAATTGGGCATGAAAGTTCTTGAATTGGGCATGAAAGTTCTTGAATCTGTAAAAATGTGTCAAATTCACACCACTGTGACTTTTTTTTAAATATGAAGAATTAGGCCCAAACTCACACCTCTAAAAAAAACCCCTCCCCCAAACCAATAAAAAAATAAAAAAATCTTTAAAAAAATGAAGAACTAGGCCCAAACTCACACCTCTAAAAATGTTTAATTTTTTTTTAATATTTTAAAATATGAAGAACTACTAGGCCCAAACTCACAACTCTAAAAACTCTCCCCCAAACCCAAAAAAACAAACAAATCTTTCTCACTCCAAAAATGGGACCCAAGCTTCTCTTCAAAAGGGAAAGAACTGGCCAACACAAGTTTTTCCACATGAACTAATCACCAAAAAATTCAATTTTTTGCAGCAAGTTCCTGACAAAGTCCATAATGTTGTGGGAAGTTTGAGGCTTCTGGAGGCATTATTAACCAAGGGTAGTAATGGATTAGGTTAGGTTAGGTTAGGTGGGGGGGTAGGTTGGCCACAGTGAACCAGTGCCCACCACTGCATCATCCACTGGATGCCCATTATTATTCACTTGTGGATGAATCTAAACTGAGTTAGTTAACATTTGGTTTCACCTTGGTATAACCAATTGTGTAAAGAAACTGGCCTCATCGATAGTTAGATAGGTAGGAAAATAGGTAACCACTAGTTAAGTAGATGGTTTATACATAGGTAAGGCCTGTCTTTACTACCAGCCTACTAGCAACCCACTAGCTGGTAGAAGGGTGTTAGGTAGGTAGGTAGGTAGGTAGTAAAAAAAAAAACTAACTGAGCTAAGCTAACCACCATGGTTAGCTAAGGAAGTACTGGGAACCTAACAGAAAACTTGTTTCCTGACCACTTACTTACCATCCATCCATCCCTCACAGTGTGCTGGTTCATCCACAAGTGAATAATAATGGGTGGCGATTTGGATGAAGAATTTTGGCTTCTCAAAAAGTTGATGGCTGTGATTGGTGGTAACTGGTGTGTACTAAGTGGATCATTTATACATAGGTAAAGGTTGGGTTGTTTTTACTACCTACCTACTTACCTACTTACTTACCTACCTACCTACCTACCTACCTACCTACTAACAACTTGCTTGTGAGTTGTTAGTAGGTAGGTAGAAAATAAAGCAAGTTGAGCTAACCACCATGGTTAGCAAGGGAACTGGAACCCAACTGAAAACTGTTTAGCTGATCACTTATCATTCATTCATTCATTCATCCTTCTTCACTGGTGGGGTGCACTGGTGGTGGGTACTAACTGGTTCACAAGTAAAGTAAAGTAAAGTAGAGTAGAGTAGAGTACACATTGGCAAATAAGTCAATAGTTGGAGAGTTTTGCTGAAATTGGGAAAGAGAACAGGCACACCAGAGTGTGTGTGTGTGTGATCTCATCATCTTCCTTTCTTTCACAACCAAATTCACAACCAAATTTGTCAAACAAGTTCTGTGATCTCATCATCTTCCTTTCTTTCACACAACCAAATTTGTCAAACAAATTGTGTGAGTGATCTCATCATCTTCATTTCTTTCACACAACCAAATTTGTCAAACAAATTGTGTGAGTGATCTCATCTTCTTCCTTTCTTTCACACAACCAAATTTGTCAAACAAATATCATAAAAAGGGTACTGACACAATCAGCAGAGAGCACTCTGCAGTAGTTGGCAACAAAGTCAATATTCTCAGAGCTTTTAAACTTTTGAAACTATTGGCATCTTTCACACCCGAACACAACACACTAGCCCTACTATCATAAGTATGCATTGTTCTTAATCATCATATAAGAAAATTTGCAAAAAAAACACAGGAAAAAAAACAAAACAAAAAAAAAGAATATTTTAAAGAAAACAAAAAACCAATTGATTTCTACATCATAAATGCAAGATGAAAATTCTAAATATTTGCATTTTTTTTAAGAGGTTCAATTAATGAGGGTTGTTGTTCCATCAAACTATTTTGCTTACAGTAAAACAAAAGATTGTACTATGAAAGAATCAATGAAAGTCTCCAAGCTTCCTAACAATCATTAAGAACCTCCCCAATCATCCATATCATAGAATAACCAAACAAGAAACTTTATTAAAACAATCACGAAACAAACCATTTCCCTAAGAACTTGTCAGAAATTTTTGTGGTGTATTATTATTCGGAGGTTGCGTTTTCAATAGTGCAATCTCACCTTTGCCAAGAGATGCTAGGCATTTCGAAAAGCAAAATGCTTGTGGTGTTTTGAAAAGCAAAATGGTTGGTCAGCATGCATTTCATTTTTCCAAAACACTTCCTCATGCGCTCATTCATCTCTTGTTTTTTTTTCTATTTACCCTCATGATACCCGGCGGGTATCATGGGGAAAACAATCAAAGGGGGAGCTTGTAGGCCTTCCCCTACTTTTCAGGCGTACACCCTTGAGGCTATGAACTTCAAATTAGGGGAGGCCCTAAGGAGTAGGCCTTCTTCCCCTTATACAAAATACATTTAGAAGAACATTGAGACAAAACTTATGGAAGCCTAGTTTGAGCAATTTACACAAACCTTTGGTACTAATTGTGGTTCAATGAAGGCTCATCTCTATGACTCAAAAAAAGGTAAATTTGATGGTACATAATAAGTGTTTTTCTTTTTTCCTTCAATTTTTTGATTCTGTCAAACACGGTTTCATTTTTTTCTTGAAGAAGAAACTTCACAATATGGTGTAAATTAGCTCCTTGTATATGCGTTGCTTTAAATCTTCTTCAAACATGGAGACATCTCTATGATATCACACAGGTTACGGTGAGATGTCAATATTGAAGAACATGATGTCCTTAGCACCATAGGGATGATTTGCATGCAGATATCACATATGGCATTATTATGAAAATACCCAAAAAAACTTGAACAAATAATATATTGCATATAACTTATATATATGTATGTATGTATGTACGTGTTGAGCAAAAAATTGGGTTCATACTATTTTGGCATTTCTTCTTCATGTGCACTTTGTTGGAAAAAATGTTGCAATGAACATAATTGTGTGAAACTTTTCAGTTTGTTTGATTTTTGAATGGCCTTGATCCCATTGACAAACATTGACAAAATGTGTTCGAACACTTTCCCCCAATGGGCTCCAAGTTACCTACCTAGTTACTACTAAAGAAGGTAGTTAGCTCAGTTGCCATTTTTACTACCTACCTACTAACAACTTGGTAACCCTTTCTTTACCTACATACTAACCCATCTACATTACATCTACTTACCCAATAGCCACATACAGTATTTTTCAACACCGGGTATTTGAATTCTTTTAGAACCACAATTATAAATTGTAAGAACTGTATTGATAACCGTTGAAGATCTGTTCAAGTTTTCAATAACCACCCAACACCCGTAATTTCTTACAAAATAGGTTACCAAGGTGAAACCTATCGGCAGCTCAATTGGATTAATCCATGACCAAGTAAGTCATAACAAGCTTCCTATGAATGGCACATCGACATGCATCTATTTGCTTAATAAACACCTAGTTTCCTACCTACCTACTTACCTACATGACCTATGTTTCATGGGATAGGTGCCAAGTTGAGACCCACCCACCCATCCACCCCCCCTTAGCTTAGTCTCCTTCAATGTACAACCCAAGTCATAACTCATAACAGCCTTCTAACCGATGGTGCACTAGTGGTTGTTGGTTCTCGTCTGGCTCGGATTGTGTTAGGCTATCAATTGGTGCAAACATGGATGGGAGGCCCATAGTACTTCCTCCAAGCAATGAATATTTCATTCATTAGTTGAAAATCCTTCCCCCATTATTCTTCTTCTTCTTCTTCTTCTTCTTCTTTGCATGCACCTGGATGATTGATAGTGAGCAATAAATATTCCATTCATTCATTACTTGGAAAAGCTTTCCACCCATTTTTCTCTTTTGAAGGCTTGCACTTGGATGATTGCTAGCTAGTATGCCATTTGAGTTCACAAACTCTGTGTATATATAGGATATATAGTGAACAAAATGAGCCCCCCCCCCCCACTATTTCATCCATCAATTGTGGCCCAAACCTAACAATTGGTGTGTCACACCGAGGCCTTGCCATTTACATTCAAAAGTATGTTAAAGGCAAAAGAAGAATTATGAAAACTCAAATATTGCACCATGCAAAAAATATAATCTTCACAAAAAAATCCTCTAAAAGAAACCAATTTAATCCTTCAAGCTATTATTATAACTCTATAATAACTAATCTCAAGTTTCAACACAAGCCAAAATATATCATCTTTCAAGAATCCTCATATAGAAATAGACCTAGTTTTATTATTATTATTATTATTATTATTATTATTACCTAGGGGCCCAAAATCCATTAAGCGACTATACTCTATAATGAATCTAAAACACAATATCCTTAAGGGCCTTGGTAAGCAATGCCAACAAACAAAAGTAGTAAAACCCAATTACCCATAAGATTTTTTTAATGACAGTTTGCAACTAACAATTTAGTTCTTTGGGAGAGAGAGAGAGAGAACAACTTCGTCTTGTTGGGATGCAACAACCGGCCAAATACCAAATGTATGAGCTCATGTTTCAAACATAATGAACTCACTCACTCACTCACTCTCTCTCTTACTAGCCAACCAACCCAACATCTTTTGACAACCCACGACTTCGGTGACAAAGTGAAGGTTCAAATAGTAGTTATGATGAAGTTGCAATAGAAGTGATGAAGTGGGTCATTGATCTCATCTCATATAATATATGTCCTATACCGTGTTTAGGTGTCCTATGCAATGACCATGATATATCTATCTATGTCGGTGAATTTTTTTTTTAATTTTTTAATTTTATTTTTTTGCTATTTTCACCACAACAATGCAATACCCTAGTGTACCTTGGCAGCTTCAACACAGGTCTGTTGAATAATTAATCAATCAATCAATCAATCAATTAATTAATTTTCAAATTTTTTCATTTCAACAAGAGAATACTCTTGAAGACATAGGTTGTAATGATAGACTTGGCATCAAAAAATAACAAAGTGCCCCAAAAGGGCCAAGAAGTTGGTTTTTATTTCCTAATTTTGCATAAATGAGTTTCATGTTGACTTTTTTGCCCATCGCAAAATGAATAATGACCTTCTTGTTTTCGTGTTCTTGTACTTTTGCTTTAGTGTTTTCATGTTGTTTGTTTTCATGTGCTTTTGCTTTAGTGTTTTCACAAATGATGATGAAAGTAGTGTGCTTGTGCATAGAATAAGTCAACAACTCAAGGAGGTGTAAAGAGTTGCAAAGGAGAAAGTTTTGAAAAGTTGTGAAGGACGTCTAAGCATATGTAATTGAGTTAACTTTTTTGAAAATTTCATATAGGTGCCAATAATGGTTAATGGGGAGGGCACCATTTGAATGCCTATTTGCTTCGCAAAAATTGCAAGCTTTACTATTAAAAAATTTTAAATTATAAGTTGTACTTCAACCTTGAAAGTGTTTAAAATTTCAACCTTCAAATCCCATATGAAGGAACTATAACTCTCTTGGAGATTTCATTCAATTTATCTTTGAACATGTTGCCATTTGGGATTCCAATTTGACTTCATTAGGTTTTGTGGGTGATGTAAATTAGATTTTCAAACTCTTGAGCTATAATTTTCCTTACCCCAATTTGATCTCATTAGGTTCTATGGGTGTGATTGAAATTTTCAAAACCCTTTTGCAAGTTTGTGTTACCATTTGGGGCCCCAATTTTATATCAGTAGGTTTTGTGGGTACAATTTTGGTTTTCAAAATCTTTATGAAAGTTTACATCTCCATTTGGGACTCCAATTTGACTTTTTTAAGTTTTGTGGGTTACATTTTGATCTTCAAGACCCTTCAACAAGTTTGCCCTACCATTTGGTAGGTTTAATGTAACCTCTTTAGTTTTGTGAATCTGATTTTGATTTTCAAAACCCTTCAACAAGTTTGCAACTCCATGCTAGGGGTCCAATTTAACTTCATTATGTTTTGTGGGTATAATTTTCATCTTCAAAGCCCTTCAACAAGTTTACAACTCCATTTGAGGGTCCAATTTGACCTCATTAGATTCTATACATATGATTTTGATTTCCAAAATTAACTTTCAACAAGTGTACACCCCCATGTGTGGAGGAACTGAACCCAGGTTCCATAAATAACTGTACCCATTGTAACACAAGCTACTTGCAAAAATATGCCAACCCCATATACCTAAAAGCTTTACAACTTGATCATCAACAAAAACATAATGCATAAAACCCCAAAAATGTATAAAAACATGTTGTAATTTGATTAAACACAGTGTTTAAAAGCCCAAAAATGTATGAAAACTTGATGTAGTTTGATCAATAATAGAAATATAATCCCCATAAGCCCAAGGGGGTCAAAGTATGGTTGGAATACTCAAAAGGACCATCTCATTTTATATTCATTAGATCCCTTCACTTAAACATGTTGTTAAAACTTAATAATACATTCATATTGAAATTTTTATTTTATTCATAAATAGATGCATTACAAAGGTATTATTTTATGCATATAATGTCAAATTTGAACAAGTTTAAGGATTCCTATCAAGTCCTTGAAAAAAATCCAAGACTTTGTTTTATGAGGAAAAAAAAATCAAAGATTCATAAGGAATGTTTAAACAACATTTTTTGGCCTAAGAATTTTACCACAAACACCTTGTGTGCTAATGTATATAAAATGTATGAATGTGACAAGGACCAAATGCTTTATTGTAACATAGAAAGTTTCAAAAAATCAAAATTTTCAGAATCTTTAGGTCACCATTGATAGAACATGGCCCACATTGAATAAGTTTTATTGTTTCACTTTCATAAGTGAAAACAATAGATACTTTAGAGGCCTACATAAAATTTGAAACAAAATATTTTATTTAACATGAAAAAAAATTGAAATGTAAGACAGGTCATGGAAAAAATGAAGAAAATGGTGAATTTGGGAGTCTTAAAAGTGAGTCTTTATGTTTCAAATGGGATACCTCAATCATATTTAGACCCAAGGATACATTAAAAAGTTGATGCAATTTGATTACAAATAAAAACATAATGTTTAAAAACCCGATAATATATTAAAAAAAGTTGTTGGAATTTGCTTAACAACAAAAACACACCTAAAAGTCCAAGAATCTTACAACATCAACATGGTGAAAACAATAGTTATAAACATTTCAAAAGAGGGTTAGTTAGAAAGGAAAATATAAATAGAAATCAATGAAAGTGACTTACTTAATCATCATCAAGTTTTAGCTCTTTAATATAGTCATATTCTTTAATCAATCCATAATTTCCTTGTCCTAAACAACTTAAGCTAGGCATATTCACAATTAGGGTACCCAAAATGATTATCCAATGAAAAAAGGATTACAAAGGATATTTTGGATTTTTACAATATTTATTGTTTTATAATTATAATGGATTTTTGTATGTCTATAACTAAAATGATGTTAATTCAATTGATACAAAAATATGAAAATAGATTGGATACAATATAATGTCATTTTTTTATATTTTTAGATAATTTGAATCCTTGTTCTAATTACAACTTTCATCTTAAAGAATCAAAGGGAATGTACTAAGTCATGAAATTGACTTCAAATTTATTTCATAAATAAAAAATGCTTACATCTATGTTTGGCAATGTTCATTAAATGCATTTAATTAGATCATACATGTTGTGAAGGTTACATAATTCATTCCAAAAGGGTTGTAAGGAAAGCGACTATTCTTTTTTGGCCATTTGGTTGGTTTTTTGCATTCACTAAACTTGAAATTTGTGGCCCAAAGTGCATGTCACATGAGCAAAAATTAATCATGCAATAAAACATGTCAAGTTCACAATAGAAGCTTATGCATTCATTTTATGCATTTTTGGTTTTTTACCAAAATATCAATTCATAACTATATATTCATGTGAAAAATCACCACCCCCATATGAATTATCCAAAATTTACACACTTAAATTGATTCCATGTAGATTATGTATTTAGTAGATAGCAAAACTGAAGGAGTTCAATGTTGTGTCCAAAAAGTTGTACCCTAATTGTATGCCCATCTTTAATATAATCCTTGAAGTTTACATTGGTCAAGCAATTCAAGCACAAATCATTTGGCCATTTTTTTTTTACCATGGTGATAATTTTATCAAGATTTTCAACTTGTAAACAATAACACCTTGGAGTTGGCAAAACACCAACAAGACTAAACTTTTTTATTTCAATTTGAGACCCAAGAATCCCAAGAATATGTTTGGCAAGGAATCCAACATATTCATGGGTCTACCACCAAGCAAGAATATCTACACATTTAGATAAAAAGATATATCACCTCTACATTAAAACAACTTTTCAATAACAAATGCATGTGTGAAGATTTTTTCATGGATATCCCAACACCAAATATGTTAATATCGTTTATTTCAACTTCAACAATATGTCCATTGAGTCCATTCTATAGACATTGTTTGGATAGTAAAGTTTAATCGATCAAAAATTGTCATCAAAAGGGTAATGACCTTTTTTTAACATCATATTTAGCAATGAAGTGAATTGCATTTCCAAGACCCCTCAAAGTTTTCCATAATCCATAAGGATTTAAAATGAAAATCTAACATCAAGGCCAACATATTATGAACTTGATGGGATTCAAAAGTTTTCAAAAATTCTACAAAAAGTTTGATCACCTTCACAACCTCTTGTCGCATAGTTTTGTTCAAAAGATGAAGCGCCACATCAAATTAATCAAATGTTTCATTCCCATCAGCAAAGGGATTTGTTTCAACTTCCACAATTATAATTAAGTTTATTGCATTTAATAGTAGCCAATGACCTTTGATAGGTTCAACATATATGTAGTCACCGCAAGATTCAAGCATTAAGTGTTAGTTTCCACAATGGCCCTTTGGGACTTTCTATTGTAAAATCCATCTATTTTGCCTCCGATAACACAATAATATGATTTGTTTAAATTCCAAAGTTTCCTCAAATGTTATAACTTTATTAACAAACCTTATCTTGATAGGTGTTTTCAACTTCCAATGCGACATTTCACTTATAATGCAATTTCCAAATTTAAACCCACATAAACCTTGTCATCATTTGTCACATACTAATGTGCTTTCAAAATAACAATGCCCAAAGCAAATACCTTCATAAACAAAAAAAAGGTTCAAAGGTTCACAACCAATAATAAATCACAATGTTCTAACCATAGTTTCAAGGTTGATGTATTCATCTTTCACAAAACCAATCACATGGTGAATCAAGCCAATTTTTCCCAATAAAGTTTAAAGTTGTTAAGTCACGGCATAACTAGTAGTTTCATGCACTTCAAACAAACCCACAATATCATGCCTAGGTGTTTAAGTTTCATCCAAATAACTATGATTAATGCAAATGTGTTCACCCCATTCTGGACATCCAAAGATCAAAACTTCAAAAAATACATGCAAATTTTTATTTGGCAGCACATGCAAGTTCATGGTCTTTGCAACCATTACAAGAAGAAATTGTTCCACAAAAGATAAACAAGAAAAAAATACAATGTAAGGGCATTGGCACAACACTAACCTATGTAGCCTAATATTTTCACATGAGGATAGAGACTTATATAACCTTTGCAAATATATAACACAAGGTCCTCAACAAACATTTGTTTTACCTTATCACCATTATTGTAAAGGTTTGTTCAACAAAAATATGTAGTGATTGTAAACTATATTGGTCCAACCTTTTTCTTCATTTTGGATATAACCTATTTCAGAAAGCTTAACCATAAATTTTTCAATTAGTTGCAACTTTCTTTTTCAACAAAACAAAGATCTGTAGAACCAATAATTGTTTTCATGGGAGCAATGTGGTTTGATTTGCTATATTTGATGGGTCCTTTCCTTAGAATGGAATTAGGTTGCTTTAGAATGTTTCCAATTATTTGTTGACATTAATGGATGATACACCACAACATTTGTGAAATTTCAAAATTAGTAGGCAAGTTGTCATCTAAAAAAAAAACCCAACAAATTGATGTTATGTTATGTATTGGTTTCCATTGCCAAGCTAGAGTTTTTATAGTTCCAAGTTGAACATTGACATTATTTGACAAGTAGTTGCCACATTATGTGTGTGTACACTTTCAACATTTGACAAGCTACTAATTCAGTTCATGTTCACATCGCAAGTTGTTTCACCACTCACCCACACTTTCAACAAAAATCATTTCATTGTCAAACATTATAAAAATACTTTGAACGAAATACCATAATAGCAAGTACAAAAACACAAATACAGACAAAATTTCAAGATTAAAAATACGAATAATTAGAGTCTAAGGCTTTTGCAAAATTCATAGTATTTGTCATAAAAAAGAGAAAAAACACATGATGTTCATGAACAACTCCAAAAAATTAATGAAAGATGAAAAGGACGAAAGAACAAAGGAAAACCCAATGGCTTGAATTTTGCAAAATTTGGAGTTGTTGTTGCATACAAGATGTGAAAGAATAGAGGAGCTTGTAAACAATTACATGAAAACAAAAACAACATCGAAAGCAAAAAATGGAAAGGAAAAACTTGTGAAGGTTATGTGTAATCATCGTCAAAGTACATCATTCGTTGAAATTCAAATGCAACAACAAAGCTTGATTATTGAATTATGGAAACAAATGTCAAAGCTTGGAGCTTGAACAACAATTTGAAGTTCATGTAACAACAGTAAAACTCCAAATTCAAAATGCAGCAAGAAAATTGTAGTTTGAAATGCAAGAACAAAGGAAAGCTTAAAACTTGATGAAATGAATTCAACAACAAAAAGTGCCAAGATGAGAACACATGAGACCTTAAGTTGTGAATAAAGCCACTATTGAGAAGAGGGATTGACTAATGATGATAGAAAGCTTGATAAAGACAAAAAAGCTTCACCTTCTTTTTATGGATTTAAACCCTAAACCCATATAAATCATATACAATCATCTATCTATTGTAATAGGAGATACAATTATCTAAGGGCTAAAGTCCCTACATATACGACTACGATAAGATTAGTACTTGCCTAAGGGACCTTTGTTGGTTGTGGGTAAAGTTGATTAGGAAACAAATTGAAAGTCCAATTATGACATTATTCATATCCGGCTAATGTGCATGTTGATATCGGGACAAAATCACAATCTTGACCACCTTTGGTTCTTTCATAAACCATACAACTCTCAAGGTTTATGAAATAACTAGAATTGACAATTCTTGCATTTTGAATTTTTTTTCAAACACCCAAAACCAACAATTCCTTATTTTTGAATTTCTCATATAAATGGACCCAATGACTCTTTAATTTTTATGAAGAAACTCTGATTCTGAAAAAGCAAATTGGGATTAGTTGAATAGTAACTAGGAACCATCCACTGGATGTCCGTTATTACTCAGTTGTGGATGAACCTAAACTGAGTTAGTTAATATTTGGTTTCATCTTGGTAACCAATTCTGCTTGTGGTTTGTTAGGAGGTAGGTAGAAAAAAAAAAGAGTAATTGAGTTAACCACCATGGTTAGCTAGAGAACTGGAACCCAACAGAAAGCTGTTTCCTGTTCACTTACCATTCATCCTTCATGGGCCTTAACTGGAACCAGCAGTTCATAATTCTTACCAACCAGGGCAGCTGCCCTGTTAACCTGGATTCAAACCAGGGTTAGGTCGGGGAGAAGAAAGCCGAACATAGAACATACCCCAATGGTTTGCAAAGGTTCATATAAGACATTATGAAGGGCATTATGGGGCTTGTGTGTACACCCAACCATGTAACTATATTAGCCTAGGGTCAGTTTCCACATTGACAAAATGCATATAATTATTATTTTCAAATAATGAATAATAATAACAATAATAATATATAAATTTTTCCTATAATTTACTATAATATTGTGATATGAGTAGTTAAATTATTCAAAATGTAACCCTTTGATAATTATGATGATTTTCAACATGACAACTAACTTCATATTTTCACAAAATTTCATTTCACTATTTTTGAGGGTTATTTGATGATGAAACTGACCTTAGGGTAAGATAGTTAACACCATTCTCCATGGGAATCCACCCATGCCAATGAGAAAGAAGCAAACACAATAATGCCAATTCCCATGTACAAAGTAATTGAAACTCCGACAAGGCTTTTTTTACTTTTTTATCATACTCTTAAGAGACCGAGTCAGCCTTCTTCCACAACCATGTGTTTTCCAATTTACTATGTTGAATGTTTTTTTATGCTTATGATGAATGTAATTCAAATGGTAGAGCGATTATGGGATGAGGATAGGAGCCCCCTTGTTAGTGAGAAAGTTGAAAGTGGTAAAAGGGGGAAAAAGAAAACCTAACTTTGGATGAAAAATTGCAAAATTCATACGTGAAGTGGAGAGTTGATTGATTTCCCCCTCCCCCAACAAAGGAAGGTTTGGGGTTGAAGGTGATAAACCAAGCTTTTCTCAATTTGGAGTTCGAAAGCTAAGGATTGTTAGGTGTGTTTTGTATTTGTCTTTTGCATGGGGAAGACTATTGTGGGGCCCTACTAACTAAGAAGGGTCACTATGTTTCCCTTCCTAATCTTTGTGGTTAAGGGTATTTGCACAAGGGCAAAAGGTCAAAATAGGGTTTGATTACTTGATAGAATGATGACTTTTCAATCCTTTGCCAAAAAAAAAAGGAAAATTTGGAAGCACCCACTTGGGAAAACACTTGAGGACTTAGATTGGGGATATTGTGGGTATAAGATGGTAAAGTGAGGCCCAAAGAGAAGATCACTTTATGGATAATTTTATTGTCCCAATTTTTGGTTTGACAAATAAATAAATAAATAAATAAACCCATACCTATGACTAATGTTCAGCAGAAATAATTTTGCAAAAGGTTTAGCCAGAAAAAGAGAAAAAAACAATTATTAAATTTTGCCAAAATTGTTGAGAATCAAACTCCCAATTTGTGAGAAAAAAATGTTTATTGTCCAAACCATTGAGTTCCTAAATACACGCAATACACAACACACAATGTGTACTTTACACACTAATTCCTCTCAACTGTTGAAATTCTGAAAAAAGAAAAGAAATTGAAATTGTTGACATTTCTAATTTTTATTAAACATAAATATTTAACAAAGAAGTGCCGATTTGGGTTTGGTACAGTAGTTTTCTTTATAGATTTCTTAATATTTGGTCAAAAATGATTTAAAGTTCTTTGTGGAATTTGATTGTAACTGATACAATAATGTTGCATGTTAGTTCATTAATTAATATATTAGTACATGCAATGTTTGAGTTAATTTAGTTGTCAAAATGAATGTTGGTTACAAACTTGTACAACTTTGTAAGCAAATGGGTTTCATGCATATGCACCAATGAGTTTGTTGTCCAATAGGGGGATGAAGAAACAAACCCACAAATTAATAGGGGATGAAAAACAAACCCAAAAATTTCAAACATAGATAGTCCTAAATTTCTTAAGCTCAATTGCCCACTCCAATAAATGGGAATACCCACAAAAAAAAACTCTTTGAAAATATGATGGGCCCTCATCAACCCAATAGAACTCTTCAACTACCACTTGCAAATTGGTTCACAATTCAAACCAAAATTATTGTACCCTACAAAGATGTAAATTATGTTCCCTCTAGACAGATACAAAATTTTATTTTAAAAAGGAAGAGAATTCCCATCAATGAAATGCTCAGAGTACTAAATTCATCCTCACCTAACAACAGAGCCTCTAGAAGTGGTTGCCATGTCCAAAGTAGTGTGCATTAACTTCACCATCCCCTACCCATAAACATGAAATCTTGAATTTTGTATAGTGAGATCAACAAAGAGATGGCAGCCCATATGGACAAATCAATATGACCAACCAACCAAAGAATTGTTTTTTAAAAAATTTAAAATTTACCACCCTTTTAGAAAAGCATTGTATCATGATTCCTATGCATGTTTGGAGATCAAACACAAATTTCCTTTAATTTAAAAAACCCTGAACTTCATTGTAAATTAATGTTTCATAAGCAATTATGTTGCTGCTGCTGCTGCTGGACCTACACTCTGAGGTGTGTGTGCTAAACGCCTCTTTCCTTGTAGGCCCTTGGGGTCACAGATTCTACTCCAATGGCAGCTTTTCTTTACATTTATTTCATCTGCATGTGCTCACTACCTCCTCGCAATTTTACAAGTCAATTCTCAAATGCAAAGCTTATGTGAGCTTGCAGTCAACTTGTGAATTGCTCTATAAGGTACCATTTGTCCTTTTTTCAAAAAAAAAAAGGGGAAATGTGTTCTTTATATGTTCTTTAGTAAGTTCTTTACATGTGACATGTTCCTCACATTCCTAAAAATTAATTACCTACATATTTCCTAGCCCAGTTGCAGCCTTTCAAGGGATGCAAGTGTCTTCCATCTTATCCCATTGTACAATAAAGGTCTCTTTCCATTAGGTCTTTTCATTAGATTATTGTGATCATAGTTGCACACCGTATGTTATGATTGGAGCAGCCTAATGGAAAGCCATTGAAACAAATGGGCCTTGTTTCTTGTTGCACGGATAGGTGTTTTATTGGTTGGAGATTTGTTGACATTGGGTTGAATATATATATATATAGGTTATCAATGTTTGGAACTATGAAAGCATTTCATGTGGAGGGAACTTTCTAGAGACTTTAGAAGAAGAACACATTTATCATGACAAAGATTATAAATGTCATTTTACTATGATTCATAGTTTGATTCGTACCTAGTTTTCACAACTCCTACATTTGTTGAATGCTTGATTACCATAATATAATTGTGGGGTGGCTGTGAGTACAAGTAAGTAATTGGAACAAACTTAATAGGAAAATTGTTGTTCGGGTTGAATTTGTGATTGCGATAGCTTAATGGAAAAATGCCCCAAAGTTAATTACTTCTTGACTTTCATACTTCCATTTTAAGTCAAATGGTACCAATGAGGATGACTACTTTTCAACTTTCATCTCTCCATCTTAAATCAAATGGTTCCAATGAGATCGACTATCTCTTAAATTTCACCTTTCAATCTTATGTGAAGCCCTTACAAGAGGGGTGGCTAACTTCCAAACCTTTTCTTTTCTAAAACACAATGGCACACGCAATATGGCAAGCTCATTGACAAAGGGCGGTTAAAATTTTCACCTACAATCCACTAGGTTTGAGAACTTGTGATATTGTTTTAGGTCTCAAGGCCTTGACATAAAATGATTGCCATGTTTTGATTGCAAGTGCCTATTGAGTATTTACATTATGTTTCGATAGCACATATGTTTGTGTAAGTGAAGGTAAGAAAAATTTCAAAATTACATGGACAAAAAGCTACCACATTTATGGTCATTTTTAGTCCTATGGTTATCATATGATAATTGCTAATGTACATAAAGATATTGGCACATTCAAATTTCAAAATACATGGACAAGATATAGTCATTTTTCATAGTTTATGGGTAAGATAAAAAAAAGCTATCAACTTAGTTTTAAAAAACTTCAATATGCTTTTGAGATGTGATGTGAAAAATACATGGAACGTATTACTAATATTTCACACTTGAAAAAAAAAAACATATGAAAAACTTGACACCTAATATACATTTCTCATAAATTTTCAATTATAACCAATTACTATGTACTACATGTTTTTATACACTAAAGATTTATTAATACATTAAAGATTAATTAACATGTTTAAACATAGGAAAAACAAGATTTTTAAAAAATGATTAAAAAATAAATTGCCACATTTTGAAGTTTATGCGGAAAGTAGAAATAACTATTAATGTTGTCAAAAAAACTTTTATATATTATCAACACGTGATGTGAACAATACATCAAGTCTAATATTAATATTTCACACTGGATAATTAAATGGTTGCATATTAAAACTTGACTATTGGTATACATATCTCACCACTTTTCAATTATAACCAACTATTATTAACCATGTGTTTTTTATACACTAAACATTTATTGATACATCAAGGGTCTATTGATACAATAAGAATTTTTTGATACATTAAATATTTTTCAGCATATCGTATAAACATAGGAAGAGTAAAAAATCTTTCAAAATAAATGGACAAGAGACTTTTTAAGTTTATGGGTAAGGTAAAATAATTGTTAATTTAATGGAAAAAAAAAAGGTTATTAACAGTGGTGTGAACATACTTTGCACAATGCATTGATTATATAACAAATACTTCACACTTGAAAATAAAATGGTTACATATGAAAAACACACATTTATTATATATTTCTTGCCACTTTTTTATTTTAGCTAGTTGATATTTACATTTCTTAGTTTATTTTAAGCATTTTGTTGAACTTTCAACAAGGATTATGTTGTGAATTAGAGTGTGGCACAATTTCAAACTTTTGCAAATCAAATTACATGAAATGTATTTTCACATATTATTCTGGTGTTATTCCAAAGGTGTTTTGGAAAACACTTCTAGTGGGTTTACAAAGTTTTCACATGTTGTTGTGACCTAATTCTATGCAAGTGAAGATTTGGGAAGTTGACATTTGACACATGGATGCAACAAGGCCTTTGCCTTGTTGAAGTTGCATTCATCCCCACAACTTGGGTGTTTAATTTCATAGTTGGCAAAAAACATCAAGATGGTGGATGATGTTGATTTCTTTGCAAAAAACACATTATCCACCTTGAAAATGAATTTCAACAACCATGAATAGATAATGATTTTGAATTTTCAAGGTTCAAATTTTAACTTCCATGACATTCATGCCCCAAGATTTGCATGTCTATTATACATGTATAGATGTGATGTTGGTCATCTTATGAACTAATTTTATTGTTACATAAACATGAAGCATGTGACCAACTTTTGCTTTTGAAATGTAGTTTATGCCCATAAGTAGCACTAAATTGGTTCACATGGCTCTACATAAGTACCAATTCCAATATGGTCCCAACAATCTCACAAATTTTGTCAAGGATAATACAAAAAAAATTAATGTGTCTCCAAAAAAATTAGACATCAATGGTAAAGTAATCCCATCAAGGATTTGTCATAAAGGTACACAAAATTCCAAGGAAAAATGTTGTGGGTCTATTAAGAAAGGATGTAGAGTTTAATTCACCATTAAGACATTAAATATTTGATCAAGCACTTATTAGAGTTATGTTTCATCCAACATAATCATGTTCATCAAGATGGTCTACATGTGCATGGTGACTTTAAAATGGGCAATAAATTTACATTTGCCACTCATCTATCACAAGAGATGAAGGATTTTGTGATGGAACAACTAAAGCTATGTTTCAAATCATGGCAAAACATAGGCAATGTTTGAAAAAATCATGTTAGGGACATGCGAATTAAATAAAAATATGTTCTTCACTAAAGAAGACGTTAGGGTGTTATCTAGGAAAGTGGTTCAAGAAATATGTTAATTACACAAGAATGATGCAAAAAATATGTGTATGTGAATTCAACAAAACACTAATTTATTGTCTTACTATCAAGAAGCAAGGGTATAGGTGGATGGCGATCTCATTAAATAAAACATGATTTTCATTTTGGGTATCCAAACACCTTGGCAAAGGGAGATGATGATTGAACATGGGCACTACGGGAGTGTTGCATTTGATGCACCTTTCAGAACAAATGAAAAAAAACTGATACATATTGTATGATACTTAATACATGCATGTAATATAATACATTGGTATACATGTAATCTAATATAATTGAAACATTGATAGGAAAAATTTGGGGACATAAATTAATACATGTAGAAATTTGCAAATGTTAATAGATTAGTCATGCCTTCATTCATTATATCTTGTGTCCAATTCAATTAACATGCCTATTCACATCATAATACATTGAGACATTGATATATTATGAATTTTGGTAGATCCCCTTTTATACCATGATGGTGTTTGACTAATGACACAATGACATCCATGTAAAATATTGCATCACATCACAATGTAGGCCAAAGGACCTAATATCATGGATGCATGCTTTGAATGAGATCATTCCCAATTCCCCCTCCCCTTTTCCATATAACTAATTAATTGTCAAAAATGTATTATCTATGTCACTCTTGTAGGACTATGTGGCCAAACACTGCCATTTTTATGTGTTTGTGGTATGTGAAAAGAACATGGCAAAACAAACATGCATTGAGATAAAGGATTTAGAATATGTACTAATGTTTTGTAAGAACTAGGGAACATCATGTATAATAGGGATGGTCCACTTAGAATTGGTGTTGAAATGTGGGTGATGAATAGGTTACATTATTTTAGTACCTAGTACATTGCAACTAAGGCAAAAGCACAATGTGTTTGTGCAAAATGGACCTTTTTAAGACTACTTTTCAAATTTTTTTTGATTTAAACATCGTTTTAATTTACTTGCACCTATTTTTAGAAAATCTGAGATTATAAAAAAAATTTCAACCTGCTTACATTTCATAATAAATTATTTGAATACCTATTATATGTGTTTTTCTGAAATATTATTGTATGGGATTGAAAATTAAATTAATTTTAATGATATAATCCAATCAAATTAAATGTTTAATTATTTTATGACATTTTTTAGTACTTGTAATTCAATCCAAAAAAACACACTAATTTGTCTGTTTAAACATGCTTTCACCCACATCTAATAAATTTCCTTTTCAAACATAACTATGATTGGAAAAATAAATAAATAAATGAAATGTTCACATTGATATTAACCATTATAGTAGACATATATAGGAAGAAAATAAGGTATAGATTAAAATGATTTAACCATTTGAAAAAAAGTTATGGACTTTAAAAAATGAGTATAATGTGTGGACTTTGTATGTGTCACTTTTGGTTGACTATACCATGCTTTCACCCACTAATGCCTTTTGGAAATTAAAGGAGGAAAATTGGTGGCATAAGATTCACATGTAGGTGGTATTTTGAAATCTATCATACATTGGGCAAGACATCACTGTTGCAATTGAAAGTTGCCATGGGACATTGAAGGCCTAGTTAAAGTCATTATTAAACATATCGGTTTGTCATCATGTGGATTGGTGCATTCGTGAGTTAACTAGAGGCACCTTCATTCAATACTAATATCAAAGTTTACATAAAAACTTTGGGTTTATGAATAACAAATGCCAATAAGTGTTTGTGGTTTGGGCCTTGTTCAAGGCAAAGTTGATTATTGATTCAAATGTTACATTACCAAATAGAGAGTGGGAGAGAGGGGAAGGGGGGGGGGGGTGGGGGTGTGGGGTGACATGCCTTTCTAGGTGAACCTTCAAGTGAAACGATTTGCCTAGTTGAAGCTCAAGTTTGGACCACTATGGGGTGGCCCTCATGGAGGATTAGGTTGCAAGTTTAAATGTTGGGTTGGGTCAACTTTCGATTTGACAAGATTCATGAATTGCATAGGTGTTGGTGAGTGAAGGTTTGAAGAAAAAGTATAAATATTTCCTTAACATTGTAAGTCCTTGAATTAAACACAAGTTTAAAGTTAGGTCGTGAGACAGGAGATGGTAATCTTAGGTGAAGATGTTTTGAACAAGTTGGGATGTTTGTAGTGGGTTTAATCCCACTTATTTAAAGGTTGGGGTTAACCCTAGGTTATGAGATGACGTTAGATGTTAAAACTAACTGCACATGTGGCTTGCCATGTGCAGGTAGTTAGGTGTTTAATGGGGAGTGTGGTTAGAGGTGGGGGGCATGGAGGTGCCAAGGCAAATCCAAGTGCGAAAGGGGGCAACGTAGTTGTAATGGTTTGCTTCTTGTTATTCACCTCTAGGTATCAACAAAACAAGTGGTTCACCCTTTGTGTTTAATCACAAGGTTTTGTTAAGCTAACTAATAAAAATAGGGGGAAATAGAAGGTGGGCAATGTAGCCGTAATGAATTACGGCTTTTCAATATCAGTAAAGAAAGAGAGATGGGAGACATGGGTGCTCATTCAAAGGAGAGAAAAAGCAAGGGGCTCTACAACAACACCTCTTTGTTTCGTTGTCATTTTCACATCATTTGGTTATCAACCTTGTTGAAAAACAACATAAAAAAAGAAGGATAACAAAAAGGGAAGGAGATAAAGCAAATGAAAGTGAAAGAGACAATGCTAAAAAGAAGGAAAGAGGTGGAGAAAACAAGAAAGGAAGTGAAAAAGATGTAAAAAATAGAGAAATGTTGATGACAACTATAACGACTAGCATGGAACCTAAACCCTAACTTGGCTCATACCAATTTATGGTTTTGGTTGACTACATATAGCCAAGAAGCTATATTAAAAATGAAAAGTGCCAAACCAATGTGCATTTTGAGATTTAATTAGCCATAAATTGACCTAAATAAAAAAAAAACACTTCCAAAATTTCTATACATAGTTGAATCATGTAGCAAGAAATATAGAAGAATGTTTCCCAAAAAATATTTCCATATTTAGCTTGTACACAAAATTTGGTAAAAGATTGCTGTAAGCACCTACCATGAAAACCTGGTGATCATTTTGTGCTTGGGGTCCTTGTGGCTATGTCAGTGAACCATCACCCTTGCGCCGTAGCTTCAAGCTTTTCATTCGACCATAAGTTTGGCTTCTTCTTTACATTTGTGTCTCATCTCAAGACAAACTGATAACAAGGTTGGCCACCTCAAAAAATATTCCCCAGCAGCCTGAATTTCAAAGAAACTTTAGGGTTTGTGGATTAGTGAAGAAGAATCAGGGTTCACATAATGGAGAAGGAAATTTTAGGGTTCACATAATTGTGAAGGGAAAAACATTAGGGTTTCTGGAATTATGAAGAAAGATTCGGGGTTGTGGAACTGTGAAGAAGAATTAAGGTTTTGGGAATTGTGAAGAAAAAACTAGGATTTGGGGAATTGTGAAGAAAAAAACTAGGGTTTGGGGAATTGTGAAGAAAAAACTAGGGTTTTGGGGAATTGTAAAGAAAAACTAGGGTTTTGGGGAATTGTGTGTCTGTGAATTTTCAAGGACTCGTGGAATTCGGCGAAGAAGGATTGCACTGCGATGCACACGATCATCGATTTGGTTTGCAAGCAAATAACCCATCTCATATGTTTACTTGTTTAGGCATCGCATTGTCTCTTTTTTCTTTTCTTTATTGTTTTTGAGGTGTCTGTGTTAGGCTCGGGTGATGAGATTCAATGTACATCATGCGCAGATACTTGCGAGCTCCAAGGATTCAGGCTTTCAAGGTGAGGCGGACGTGATGATGATAAGGAGCCAGCCAATGTGTCCTGTGTCTTTAGACCTTGCACCAGTATGCAGTGCAATTAAGGTAGATGATGTTTCCATACTTACTGGTTTCGTTCTGTTTGCAGAGAGCAAAAAATAGGGGGTGAACATGCACATGTAGGGCAAGTATAGAGCTGTGCTCACATGGAAAAGAATCTTGCTTTGCATCTCTTCCTTCATCCCTGATCAGTCAGCCTTCCTCTATCCTTTGTGAAGTTCTGTATTTTTTGGTGTTCACACATGTTATGCAGTCAAAGCTCTTTGGCCCATGACAGAGGTTTTTCTAGGGTTTATGTGGAAATGGCTTAATGGTTGAGAGTGGCGATTTTTCTGTTACTTCTAATGCTTTGTTTCACATTGCACCTTTTATGACATTGAGGATCCTTTCCTTACAGGCAGTCTAGCTTAATCTTTCCATGCCACAATATTTCTCTGAGGGTTTTGCAATGATGTTTTGTTGCTCATCAGGTTCAAACCTTGGGAATGAAGACTATATAATCCTTGGGCACACAGCACCAATCTGTGTTTCATGAAACTGTAAGCAATCTGTTCATGCTCTTCAAGCTTTTAAGTTCAGGTTGATCTCTTGTCAGTTGACCATTTGTTTATACAGCTAGAATGACAAGGCTACTTCCTCTTATTTTCTGTTCTTGAGTGAAATACAGAAGATGTGTTTGTTGAGTAGTAGCTTCTTACCCTTTCGACTTAATGTCCAACTGAGACAGACAGAAGATGTGCCCAATGGTTGTATAACCAAGAGTGTTTCTAAAGGTTTTGTAATGAAGAGTGTTTTCTTTTGGTGGAGTCCTGGCCTGGAGTTGGTCATTGATTGAGATGCTGTTCTCTATGTCCTCAGGCTGGCTGTTTGTTCAGATGGGTTTTGATGAGTTTGGGAGCTGGAAAGTTTTCTTCATGATGTGAGTCTCTTGAGATTGTGGCTGCTAGTAGTCCTGAGCTAGGGTTCTGACCACAAACAAACAGTGCAATATATGACTGGATTTTGTTTTGGTGGTGCCTCCCAGGTCCTGCAATACATGAATTAGAAGTGCTTCTGGTTTTCACTAACATATTTTGGGGCTTTGGTCTGCTGATCAAGAAACAAGTGTCCCTCATCAATGAGGTTTACAAGTTCCATAATCTCTACCTTTCATAAAGTGGTACTTTGTCTGTCTTCCTCTGTTTGTGTCAATAGTAGCTGCTTCTTCTAGATCCAGTAGTGATCCACTGGTATTCAAAGAGCTTCAAATTGAGGGAAATTTCAGATGTTCATTTCCTTTGGAACAGAGAGTGGAATCAGTTGGAAAACAGCTCTATGGACTTGGGTTGTAGAGACTTGCCAATTGCTCACTAGTAGTGTTGTCACTGCAGAATCATCAGCCACACGTCATTGCCCTGGGCAATTGGCAATGTAGTGGAACCCTCTCATGGCAGTTGCAGTTGAGCTGAACAAGTTGATGTGAAATGGGTAAGTGGGGGGTTTGAGGGGTTTTTCACAGGAAATGGCATTGGTCATCACATGCTACTACCAAAGTTGAGTGTAATGTAGGCCTAGGAATTGTTTCACATATGGACTTGCAATCCCTAGAGTGTGTTGGCCTCTTTGTGCATCATTTGCTGGTCAAGAAACTGTAGATCATCATTTGTTCGTCAAACAGTTGGGCATGGACAATGCCAGCAACCCAGAGTAAAATCTCAGGGAAGCATGGTATCTAAGAATGGCTGAAGAAGGGACATGGATGCAAGGATTTCCAATCATTTCATAGACCCTCAGGTCCAAAAGATCTGTTGGTAGCAAGAATTGCACTTTCCAGGGAAGAAGGGGACACTCACACCTCGGGGGCAAATACCTACTCTCCTGTTGAGTTGATCTGTGTGTGTGATTGTCCCTACAAATTATTCTGGCACACACCTGTAGAAATAAATATACACACTTTGTCTATGTAAGATTTGAAACACCCAACTGCAAGGCCTGCAGTCAGCCTTTTTACAACAATTCCTGCTGGCCTAAATGTTGCTTACTGGATTCCTCTGCAAAGAGAGTCTCCCAGTGTTCTGAACAAATCAGGTACCTACCTCACTTATTTCTTAACATTTTTCAAACGGTGGATGGCATCACCAAAAAAATACTATTTTGGATTTGGTATAAGAATTAGAAGCTTTGTTGATGATGATCATCATCACCGCCCTGATTGTTGTGACAAATTAGTTGCAGTGATCCAAGTCAGTAGCCACAAAAATCTCCTTTTGGATGTGGTATAAAGAAGCTATTTTGGATTTGGTATAAGAAGCTATTTTGGATTTGGTATAAGAAGCTATTTTGGATTTGGTATAAGAAGCTATTTTGGATTTGGTATTAGAAGCTTGACAATGATCATCATCAGGAGGCAGTTGGTGGCACAAGAGGGCAGGCCCTGTCATGTTATGCCCATATATATTGCCAGAGTAAAAAAGTGTGCCAAAACACTAAACAGAAAACAGATTTTGCTTTTCTTGCAAATTTCAAGCAGATGTTTGTTTTTCATATCTTGCTTATGTTAGCCAAATTAGCAAACAGATCTGAATCAGTGTTCAGAATGCAACTGGGTATGGTTTTGGCTTTTCTGGAAAATCTAAAGAGCAGGTTACAGTTCAGGAAAAATACCAGCCAGCAAGCTCCTGAGAAGCAGCACCTGGCAAGGTTATGAACAGGAAACCAGAGCAGACTCAATGAGGAGAGCAAAGCCAAAAAAGAAGCCATATCTTGAGTCCAATGGAATTAGCCAATAGATTCTCTGTTTTCTGCAAGCTGTAGAGTAGAGATTGGAGCAAATGTCCAGTCTCTCTGCACCAGTTTTTATGATGTTGCAGTTGGGAAAAGGGGGCTGTAGTTGAGAAGAATCAAGAGGTGGGCACTTAGGGGATGGGGGAAGGAAAGCTGGTCAGTCAATCAGTCAGTAAGTAAACAAAGCAAAAGAAAAACCCAACAGCACGGTTTCAGCAACTCTTCGGAGATCTGTACAAACAGGAGCTCAACACCTGTACATGCGAACACTCTGTACTTCACAGATTCAAGTCTTTTTTAGTTTTCCTTTTCATTTTACTTTGATGGGTTTCTCCCTCTTCTCCCTCCTTCCATGCAGCAAATTATGTCTGAACTTTTTTTTTTTCTGGGGCCACAGCAGTGGTGGTGTTCAGGCCTGTTGTTGTTAGGTGACACAAGAAAGAGAGATTAGATCAAATGATTACGTTCCTAACCACGGCGTGCATTTAATGCAGTCAGTCAGTTATGTGTGTGGAGCTGTCTGCCATGCTCTCTCTCTCGCTCTCTCTCTCTGCCATTTACAACCCACCCCTTTGTACAGTACTCATCACGACGCGTATACTTACTTGGCGATGCTTCTATGGAGCTGCTCCTCCTGTTGCTGCCAATGCTTGCTGGATTAGGGCAACAACAACAACAAATGCAACAAACCCAACCAAATGGATACTTTTCTGTCAACAAAAAAACCCAACCCATCGTCTCCTTTTCTTCTTGAACCTTCTTGTTCTTCTTCTTCCATTTGCACCTGCAAGCTCATCATCTCCCTGTCTGTCTATCTATGTGTGTGTCTCTCTCAGCTTTCTCCTTGGTCCCTCCAAACTGATAATGGGATCTGGGGGAAGCGGAGTCTGATGCATTGTCTGTATGTGTGTGTTTCACTCTGTCTGTCTGGTTTTTTGCCCCATTGAACTTGTTCGTCCAGACCGCAGAGCTAGTGCTGAGAGTACAGTGAAGATGTGAGAGACTGTGTGAAGAACATAGGTGTACAGTTTCCCAGATCAGTAGTAGTTCCTTTCTCTACTTGGAGAGAGACTGTCAGCTGGGAAAGGTTTTTGCAATATGAACTGCAGGCTGTTGGGTAATATTGTCTTCTCAGCTATGTTGTTGGGAGTTTTGAGACTATATTTGGTTGCAGCTGTATCAGCTACTTGTACTAAGTCTAGTCTCAGACGCCAGCTGCCGCTTGCAGATCATCAGATGGCCCCTGGTGCAATGCCATTGTTGTTGTTGTTGGAGATGGTTTTTTGAGCTGGAGCCTTTTTCTTCTTGGAATTGGGTTTGCTTGCCCGCCATTGTTGCCTTTGATCATCATCAATCACTCTGGAGCTCGTTTTCATGCGAGAGATCACGCAATGGGTCAGCTGCTTCTACACCCTGATAAAATCCGATTCAAGAATGCTGCTACTGTGTCCGGGATGATGATCGAGCAGCTCCCGGAGGGTATAGACCACATCAAGCAAGAAGTGGTGGATTCGCTCATTGCAACAAGAGCTGCATACGAGCCGACTAGTGCAGGAGTGGAAGAAGTTCTGAACCGGAAGTATGATCTCCACACCAGCAAGTACGAGCTTCTGTACCATAGAGATTTCGAGGTTGCAAACAACGTCCTCGGGAGCTCAGTGGCGGCGCAGCAGCAGATAGAAGAAGGAATGGGAGGAGAACAATGCGAGCAAGTGTTTGTGATTGTGCGCAGTAGCAGTGGACACATCTTGGTAGCATGCAGAGGCACCTTTGGTGTTTCCGACATTCTCCAAGACATGAAGCTCGCGAAGCTGTCAGTCCCATTCGCGCGAAGAGGACGCGCGCAGATCGGGTTCGTAGAGCGTGCAATGTGCTTACCACTGGAGCTATTCCTGTCGCTTCTCCGCGCCGGCGAGAAGCTCATCTTCACGGGACACTCGATGGGAGGAGCCGTCGCATCGCTAGTCGCGTTGCGTGTACTGGAAGCTCTAGCTTCTGTTCCACGACACCGCATCATCGCGCGCACTAGGGTGCAATGCATCACGTTCGCGACCGTTCCATTTGCGGATCTTCAGCTCGCGGAGCACATCGATAGCTGCTTCCGTGATTGCTTCCATAACGTGATCTCCAAGCACGACATTGTCCCACGCGCTCACAACGTACTTCCCAATCTCATCTTCCCGCTTGCGCGCTCGCTGATCGAGCTGCTGGAAGAGAGATGGGAACTGCGCGCATGCAAAGCATTGCTGGAGCACGCCGCTGCCACTGGACTGCACTGCGATTCCTCAGCCATCACCACTTCGTCTTCTTCTTCTTCCGGCTCCTCTTCCGTTATTGTTTCTGCGATCTCTGTACAGAAACTGCTGTTGAAGCTGGAACAAAGCTTGCCCATCTTGTGGCCGCTCACTTGGTTCTTCACTTTTGTTCTGCAATGCGCGGATTCTGACGAGGAATCGTTGCTGTGGAGTCACTGTGGTCACTTGCTGCTGCTGGATCCGCAAGCACAAGAGCCGAGTGCGCTCATCAGACGTGAAGCCATGCACACGTTAGACGAGTTCAATTGCATGGAAGGCAAATCCATGTTCCAGATTTACTTCGAGCATGGCTTGGCGAACCATTACGCTTGCTTGGCTCGAAGCTCTGTAGGACCCACAAGCAGCAACAACAGCAACAACAACAGCAGCAGCAGCAGCAGCAACAACAACTCTTCTTCGAGCTCCATGAGTTGTACCATGTCTTTGGCAGATGTGATGCAGCTCCCGACCGGACTTTCCATGAAAGAGGTGATGGGTAATCCTTGGACAACTTGCTTGCAACCCCTCTTGCACAAAATGTTGCTCAAATTGACTGGCAACGATTTCCAAACTTTCAGATAATCATAAATAAAAAACTCTTCTGCAACAAAACCCCCCAACAAACAGCTCCCAGAAAAAAAAAATCCTCTCCATTCCTTCACAGGTCTCCTCCACTCTTCTGTCTTCTTCTTGGATAAAAGCTCTGCTGTAGCATTATCTTATTCTGGATGTTTTCTGCTACTGCTCTTGTGATCAGATATTGGGTTTGCTTGCTTGCTTTCCTTGCAGCAACCCAAAGCTTGCAGTAGCAACCTTGGCAAGTATTTTTAGGGTTGCTGCAGCAAGCTTTGTGATTCTGAGGTTTACTGCAAACTACTATTTTTATTTTTATTTTTTGCAGTCATCTTCAGCTCTTGATCTGATTCCATTTCTCCCACCACTCTGCAATTCTTTTGCCATATTTGGTGGATATAGTGTAGTACTTACAACAACAAAGAACTTTTGTGTATGGGTCTCCTCAACTCTTTGGCTTTCTACATTGATGAAAGGAGGTGTTGCCACAGCGAAAGTGTTGCCACAATGAAAGAAAGTGATTTAGTAGTAGACTGTAGTACATTGTAAGAAGATTTTTTGTGCAAATTTTGTGCATCACACTATTTCTGATGCCCACCAAACACTCTTTTGCCAATTCTAGTATTTAGCAATTTCTCAGTTTGTGACTTTGATCATTGCAAGGTTTGTTCAAGCACATTTGTAAGTAGAATGATGAAATAATGCAGATGGTGAAGATTTTGGAGTTTGTTTCAGCAGCATTCTTGAAGCTTGCTTGCATTCTCTTTTCACTTCTCTTTTATTGCATTATGTGAATTGGATCATCCACATCTGTTGTTTGAGTACACAATTTTGTGCATAATTCATGTTTTGGTTAGAGACGTTTAGATGGTTTGACAAAACATGAGTGGTGCAATTTGAGCTCTGAGATCAACCCTGATTCCTGATTTTGTGATTTTCAATGAGGCTTTTTTTGGATTTGCACAGATCGGTCAAGTGCGAGTGTGCATGATGGTTCATCTTTTGATTTCAGTCTTTGAAACATTTCTGCAAAAGAGTGGTGCAATCTGAGATCAACCCTCATTCCAGAAAGGGATGTTTGGCTGTCTTCTTCTTGGATTTGCATATATTGTTTTGAGTACAATTGTGTGTAGTTCATTTGTGTTTGGTTCCAGACTTTGAAATCAAATTCTGCAAGAGAGTGGTGCAATTGGAGAACTGAGATCAACCCTTGTATCCGAAAGGGATTTTCAACTGTCTTTCTCTTGATCGTCAAGATTGCCATTGAAGGCCTTGTGTGCAGAGAGTGGGGTTAATTAATAAAGGGAATCACTGGTTATTAGAAATCTGAAGAGGGTATTTGGATAAGTCATGGGTTTCAAATCCAAGTTGCCAATTTGAATTGATATGGTACCATTGTCGAAGTAATCCAAACACATGAATTTACCTGTTTCTCCAAGTAATATTTAGACACCAAAATATAACAATTGTGGCTACGAAATTAGTGGGTTGGAAAACAATGTGCTCAATTAATTGTAACCCATTGAGCAGCTGTTGGGGAGCAGCATTTGGAGCTTGACCCCAATTCCAGCAACTTGCTGTGAAGAAGTGTGCACTTCACACATATCTTTTCTTGATTTTTGTTGAGCATGTGCATGCTTTCGAGACTTGTCATTAGTGACTAATTTGGGAAATCAAAGCCTCATCATATTACAATATAGAACCCACACATGATAGGAGGTGGGCAGTATCATGTGTAATCGCTTGCATAAACATGGATTTCTCTCCAAACTCATGGCTAACTGATGAGAATTTCTTCCTGTGTGGCAAGCTAATCAGATTCTGTATCTGGCACATACCAAGCATCCTTCACCTGTGCATCAAGCTCATTAGTCCTGAATCGAGTTCAGTCCATCTACAATAAATGTTGGAAATTTGTTTTGCAATGCAATCTCCCGTATCTACATTACATTGAATTATGCAAGCTCACTAAGTATGATTGCCCAACTAACAGCATCTGGTGGTACAGAGGACAATGTCCTCCTGATCAAATCCTCGGTTCCAACCAAAAATTACTGTACAGTAAAGTCATTGACTCAAAGTACAGCAGATGCCTCCATCCACTAGGCTTGTATAAGCAGACAAAATGGACAAAGGTGACCCCAATTTGTGGACACCTACCTTCTTGACAAGTCAGTTCAAAATGTCTGAGAGTTTCCTTACTGCATTGAAGCATCATGTGAGAGCAGCTTATTGAACACTCACCAAGCATCATCCTCTGTGCTTGCAGACTTGGTGTACATGTTAATGACGCTAGCTACTACCCTCCAAGATATGAGCTATGTCTAGCCCCACAAAGACTTATTTGTTTGTCTTTGTTGAACAGTCTGGTTATGGAAAGGCCAGATAGAAGTTGAAATCTATGTACATAATCCATTAGAAATTACCACACACAGATTTCAGATGGAATTGGAGTCTAACTGCCATGTCAAGAACCTCACTCTCCAATTATGAGAACAAATATTTGATCACTGCAAGTATACTCCTTCAAGAGTCTCAATGTCAAGAAGTTTCAAGTTGACAACTCAGAGACGTTAAAATTGTAGAATGTTCACAAATTAATCAGATTGTTCATATGTTACTGCTGCAGATCTCTCTACACCATAGATCAATCAGGCTTCCAGCTCCAATAGTGGCAGAGAAATCTGAAGTGCATATTCCTGTTGACTTAAGTCTGCTATGATTTCAAAAACATCCTGTTTGCTATTTTGCAGCTGTGCAAATCCTGTATGTGTACATACTGACATGTAGATTTAATGCAAAAGATGAATTCTGTAGATCAATTTCTTGCTTTGAGTTCTCAACAAATGTGGTGCCAGGCTATGCAACCTACAGGCTACAGTGCAAGATCACAAGATGATAGAGACACAAATAGGTGAGACATTGAAATCCAGATTTATATCTCACAACGTGTACCTAGGCATAAGCTTTGTGTGCAAAAACCTTGTGCACTAAGAGCTATTCTAGACCGTACAACCACCAAAGTCAAACATGATTGTGCTGGTAAGTGATTTCCATGAGATTTACAAATGCAATGGTCAAATTCACAAATATGGAATTCCTGGAGTCTCATCAAAGGAATGCAAGAGTCCATTTGCAGGAACCCTCTTCCCTCCAACATGCTCACTCTTGTGAAGTCCAGGAGGAAGTAGGGTTCCTTACTATTGGATCAACAGGAGAGCTCTCATTCTTGGAAACCACATTTTTGAGAGATTCGATGCCATCTTATTTGTGAAGGTCTGTGCTGACTCTGTACATTCTGTTGGGATTGTGGCCCTGGTCAATACAAGAGCCTTCCTTGATGAGCTTCCACCTAACAAACATTGATGTATGTGTGTAATCATGCTCGGCTAGACCACCAATGGTTCCCTACAAATGCCCACCAATCACCAGGTGTTAGGTCACATTACTCTTGCTACACTGGTTTCACTGTCAAATTGATGTCACCAGTAAGATATTCTCCTTGTGCATGGAAATTCATGACAACAATCCTCATATATCCCATCTGCTTGAGATATGAAAACCTTTCTCAATCAACACTAATTTGCTGGTGTTGAGAAATAATGGGTACCAACAAAAGAGGGACCTAGAGCCACAAGACTACTGGCAAAGAGGTCACTGTTGCTACACCATCCCAAAGCCATTTTTGCAGTGAAGAGCAATTTGGCTTGGAGGCTTACCAAGTCTTTGGTGGTTGCTTCATTTTGTCCTGGACTCTTGAGCTTTGGTGCCTCTGATAACTTCACAGCACAGAAGTCACTACACCTAGAGCAAGTATTCAATGAACAGCATCAGCTGTCTTGACGGCATTCTGGGGATTTCGAAAGTTTTGTGGTCCTGTAGAATTATTCTGATTTATTCATAGTGCCATGTCCATACACTTAGCACCATAGCACATCACCATACCTCAATTGATCTTGAATTTCTTTTAGAAAGCATGGCAAGAGGACAGGAAACACATGGAGAATCTCAAAGCACCTTCAACACCAATACATCTATGCATGTTCATGCCCAAATTGAATAGACTGCAGCACAGACCTGAAGCATGGGTCAGCCACAACCCCAGCTCCACTGCTTGTCCCTTGTGCCGCAGGCTGAAAAGTACCTCAGGACAAAGGCTTCAGTTTGATCATTGCATCAAAGAGTTGTTAAGAGACTCTAAAACCAAAAAAATGAGATCTTAAGATCAACACCTTGAGGTCTGATCTTCCAGGTCTACTAAAATAAAACGGGAGTCCTGTAATAAGACTAGTTCTTTATAAAATGTACTCGCACACTTGAATGTTTCAATCTAATTTGAGAATCACATGAACATAGAACTCAAAATGATCAACATTTTGGTGCCCACTCTCAAGGATGAAGAGATCCTGGAAAATCCTCTTCAAATGAACATAGTCCGGTTTGTAGTCAAGTCAGGTAGAGCAGCAGTGGTGGAATTACAGTGCAAGTTGTGAAGGATATGCATAGCAAAGAGCCTGCATGAGAATCACCCTTGAATCATCTACAGGGACAAGCCACTACTCTCCACAATAGACTGTGAGGAAGAATGAGCACTGCATCTACTTTTGTCTGTTTCCAAGCATGAACATGGTCACTACCTTTGGCATACTATTCCTTCACTGCTCTTGCTATCCTGTCGTGCCTACCCTACACAAGCATTACTCCAGGATTGCAATGGATGTTGGAACTGTTGCCACTTTGATCCTACGCAATGAGAAAACATGTTGTTTGGTCCATTAGAAGTGCAACTTTGCATCTCAATTGATGTGATTCTACTCGGTGGTTCATCCTTATAAAGGAGTAAATAAACTCAAACGGCATCTTTATTGCAAGTTTGGAACATGATTTCCACCTTCAGCACAAGAAGACAATGCTATCAGGAGAAGAGGCTCTTCTCTGCAGCTGCTTTAGGGCATGATCATGTTCCTTAGCATTGTTGAAATGTTAAGTGAGATGTAAATTCCTCCTCTGACAGACTGAAACTTCAGCCATGTTGAAACAAAGAGCAAATCTACTCTTAAATTGTTTGTTTTGGTTCTTGGATTGCTCTTGACTCTCATTTTCAAGTGTTCTTTGATCAATAGAATGTGAGATAATACAAACAAGTTGCATTTTTATGTTACACAAAAAAGAGTATACTACCCTTGAGCAATTTTTTTTCCTACTTTGTGTATCATGAATGTGGATTGTTTAGTTGTGAATCTATGCAAGTCTAGCAAAAACATAGGGTAAAGAAACCAACATCTAGAAGAAGCCACATTGTCATGACAAGAAGTCCTTGAAGCTGACCCTGGACAAGAGCATGCTGCATGATAAACTGTTCCAACCATCATTATCCCTCCATATATTTCAGGAGGAATGATGCTTGACAGAGTTATTGTGCAAGCACAGCACAAGGCTCACATGACAGTAAGTTTTTTGCATTAGATGCTACATGCCACTAGCAGATCCTCCCACACATCGTCATTGTGGAGATTGATCAAAATGCAGAGGTAACCTAAATCATTAGTAAATTCAACACGACAACTTTTAAATCTGATTTCTGTTGCAATAATGTAGGCCACCTTGATGGAAAATGAATGGAGCAATGTTCCTTCCTTGTTACTGCATCAATGACCAAGTGATTTCAACATGAAGACACATTGGAGCGCTTGTTTTTATTGCATTGGATGCTATATGTGACTGGCAGGTAGAGTATCCTTACTGCACACCATCAGTAAATATGTTACAGAATGCCTGGAGTGAATTGGCTAAGCCTAAATCTATTGAAATCTTCCTTGTGACACCTCAACAATACAGCTGCTCCCCCATCCAATTAGGCATCCACCTCCAAGCAAATAAATTTACTACTGGACTACACCCCAAAGGTGCAATGTAACCAGAACCTATGCTATCATATATCAATCAACTGCATTCATCTAGCTTAACACACTCTCAGGTGCCCATTTTGGCATTGCTAACGCTGTTTCTCTTTGATAACTGCAGTTCTCACACACACATGTCACAAGGCCCACTATCAGGCACAGAAATCATCATACCACAAGATACCTCACTCCTACCAGCATACAAATAAGGAGATAAAGAACTGGCATCTGCCAACAAACATAAGTGAGGATTGCTTCACCCTCATGGTACTGAACTCTTTTTTCAACATCATGGATCCAATAATCATGATGTACATACCAAGTATTCACTGAAAACTCAAAAGAACAAGGCTCCCACTCTTTGGATGATTAGTTGATCCAATGACCCATATTGTAGCTGGATTCATCAGCACTACATGCAACTTGCCTGATATACCTGTTGAGGTCTTGTAAGGTGGCCATAAGCACTAGTGACTTGGCTACTGGATTAAAAATTACGTAGTCATTCCTAAAAAAATAGGAAATAGCTTGAACTTTGCAGTACCTCATCAAGCTCAATGTAACTAACTTGCAGATTTGGATCCTTCTCTTCAATCATGATGTCAAGTAGCTCTCTTAGCTTTTGATCAGCAGAGACCTGGGCGGAGGTAGCCATTTCAATCATTTTCCTGGATATCTGCCATTGTGTAGTGGGCCGTCCAAAGAGGACCTGACAGTGTCACTGTGGAAGGCCCCTGCTGCATGATTCAAGTGACATGTCATTCCTTGCTATCGTACACTTGCCTTTAACAGTTACTTGAAGTGGCTGGTTGGCTACATTACAGCCAATGGCAGCTAAAGGCTGTCTATTGACTTGACCCTTCATTATTGAGTCTGAATTGAGTGTCCAACTGTTCCCCCCTCCACAATCTCAAACTTAACAGTGTGCAAACTTGTTGATCAATAAAGGGCTGAAAATTCTGGCTTGAGAAATTCTTTTGTGGGTGCAATTAGATCGAGTATCAGTAGACTACATCAGTGCAAAATACCAACACCGCTTGAGACTTTGAAAAACACGTAGGACTTAAAGGACACTGCTCATATTGCATGGTGAAATAACCACCTGTGTGAATGACAAGCATGAGCATGTTGAATGCCCAAGACTGTTCCACTTTACCACTTGCATTTCACCACAGATGCAGCAATGAGCTTCAAAATTGTAGTGCCTAGAGACATTTTGGACATACCTTGTCACCTCAAATTCTCAAAAGCATTCCATCAAGATTGAATTGCAATTGCTTGAAACATACACATCTCACTAACCCTTCAGCAAGGTAGTTGTGCATAAGAATTAACAATAAGTTCAGGTCTACACACTGGCTTTTCTGAGCTTGTCCTGGATGCACATGGAGCATAACTCAAAAGACAGTGCCATGAAATGAGTAGTGTGAGAACACTGGGTGAATATTTTGCAAAGATGCCTATCACATGACCACACCAATCAGTATTTGGATTCCCAGCTCATTTGTCAAAGGCATGGGTTTTACAAATGCTCCATAAGATGCCAAAACACTGCAAACCCCACATCCTACAGTTAGTCAAGACACACAATTAGTGTAGACTGGAAGACAATGCATTAACAAAGAGAACAGGTGCGTTGAGCTTTCTGGACTGGTGTAGCATGAAGGAATTATTCAGCTGGGCTATTACATTGCAACTCACGTGCTGAACTCTTGAATTAAATCCTCACAGGAACAGGTCACATAGAGATAATAGCATAAGCAGGTGTCCACACCCAATACATACATTGAACTGAACAGGATTTGTTGTTTCTGAATCCCAATATGAGCCATGAAACTTTTCTAGTCATTCTACCTGAGCTGAAATAGGTTTACCTACTCTTAGAACTTGATAAAAGGGCCTGAAAAGCAGAACACCAAGTTTGGGTATAATACTCACTTATAAGGATGGTGCTCCCCTGCAGAGAATCTGTCAGTTGATTTCACATACACAAGACCTTTGTGCACTACTGAAGCTAATGCTGAACCACAGAAAATGGAAATGCTGCCAAAAGAGTTTATGTGAATCAAGTCATAGTAGTCCTTTTCCATGTAGCAATACAGCAGCACTCTGTTTACATCTTCACTTGTGATTTGGCAACACTTGCTGATGCTTTTTTCCTCTTGGTCCTCCTGGTCCAGCACAGTGGTCTTCTACAAATCCCCCTCTGCAACCTAAGAGCAGGTCCATCCAATGGTTCATTGGCTACCGATCCCCAATAACGCTTGGAGATGCCTTTGTCCTCTTAGTCCAGCACAGTGTTCTTCTGCAAATCTCCCTCTGCAACCTAAGAGCATGTCCATCCAATGATTCATTGGTTACTCATCCCCAATACTTGTCAGCAAATGCAGAAATAAGAAATTCAAGTGAGAACTTGGTAGATCATAGACATTTGTTATACACTCTCTCACAACAAGGACTCTAGTGACAAACACTGCAACCACACCCAAAATCTCTGTAGCACTGATCACCATAGCAAGTCCAACAAATATGCTTGGCTTCCTGTCAATGAAAGGTTCAGCAATTCTTCAATACAATTGCAACTCTTTTGTTGCTTCCTTTCTGTAAAACTTGCCAGTGCCTCTAAGAATCTAATCCATTAGCTTCCTGTGTCTGGTAATGTGCAAGGAGATGATGGCATGTCCCTGATTTTAACAGGAGGCAACTTTTCAATTTTTTGTTCCTCAGGTTCCTGCGTAAAAACCTTAACCTGAGCAAGCGATAGTTGAGGCAATACCAAAGATCCCAAACTGGCATGGCCAGCAGCACAAGTATCTTCCTCTTGTGAAGATCTCATGGCAGGGGGACAATCAGTCATGGGTGCAACAGCAGTGGCAGCAAAGAGAGATAGATTCTGGAAAATGGTAGGAGCAAGGAATCTGCATGCATCATTGGCCCAAATGAAGTCAGCTTGAGCTTGGGAAAGGTAATGTGCAGCTCTGATGCCACAGTCACTCGCCTCATGCCTCATCACACATTAGTGTAAGGGAAGGCGACATTCAATGAAAAAGACACAAACAGCTCACCAAATACAAACAATTACTATGTCTGCAACGCTGCAAGAGCTTCAATTTTTCATAAACCTATGGCCAAATCCACATAGCAATCATGGACAACCTCTGCAATGTTGCAAGAGCTTATACTCTTTCATAACTCAATGGCCAAAAAATATTCCTTTGAAGAAGAGAAGAAAATTATTTCCAAGAAATCAGTTCAGACTCACAGATTTTGGGTTGTTGATGAAGACGGAGGGAGACAAAAATGGGGGAAAAACAGACAGTAGAAAGGTTTAACCCTTATAAAACCAGACAAACAAAATTTGTGTGTCTGCTTTGATCTTCCGCGTGACACCCCAAAGTGTCAGCGGGTAGCAGAAGAGAGAGATGAAGACAAAACAGCTTACTGCAACCTTGAAGTCCCCAAAGCAACTTCGAATTTGGGACCCAAGGCATTGTGGGCAGAGAGCGGCAGGTCGCCTGCATTGAAGCTGCTTCCATCGCTCCGTCTCCCGAGCTCCCTCCCCTAATCTTTGCGATTGAGTTGTCGAGCAATGCGACTTCAAATGGAAATTCCTGCAATTTCTCAAAGAACCCAAGCATTATTCATTTCAATTTTAGGCAGAGTTCAAATTTGATCTTCAGCTGGATGTGTTCAAGCAACTCGGCATCCTGCCAGAATCATTGAGCTTGCCGTCATTTGTTCTTTCTCTAGCGCATATTCTGCTTGGCCTCACTGTTCACATTTGTTGACCTTAGGGCCACAGAAGAAGAAGAAGAAGAAGAGACTACCACAATTCCGCTAAGCTTCAAACCCAGAAAAATGCAATTTCTTGGAGGAAGGATTAGGGACCCACACAAAAGCGCACGACCCTTCTCCCGGTTTCGTCCAGGGCTTTCACCCAACCTCTTCACGCGTTTCCTTTTTTTTTTGTCTCACCCTCTTCACGATTCATAGACAGTTTCGTTTCTCTCGCACTCTCCATTACTAAGTAGGTTGTTTCTCGCACTCTACGAAGTCAGTACGTTGTGTTGTCGGATTAGTCCTTTCTCTTGTCTTACTACCCGAGATTTACTTTGTTCTCAGTATTGTCGCTTGGTTTTCATCTCCATACTCTTGTGATTCTCCTTCTTTCTAAAGGGTTTCAGCCACCATTATTGTTGCTATTTGGTTCAATCTATCTATCTCTTCAAGTGTCTCCACCATCAATGGTCGAGCAACTCTACTAAAGGACCAGCATCGCCATATCTCCTAGCTTGGATTTCGTCTTTCCCCTCATGAGCATCTGCTTTAGCAAGATTCGAAAGGCGTCGTAGAGCGGAAAGAAATTTGAAAGACGTCTCTCTCTCTCTCTTTCCTTCCTCTTTAACTGTTTTGTACACAGGTGCACACATCTATCTATATTCCGAAACTCGGTCGGTCGAGGGTGCAAAGATTAAGAGGTGATGGCAGGCACTCGTAATCCAAGCATCTTGGAGCTAGAGGACGAGTTGGAGAGTCATGTCACTACTCCAAGGCAACTTACATATTATGGGTCTGCACCCAGGGAACATCGGACTGAGCCTGCAAAGTTTGCAGAGGAATTCCAAGATCAACTTGTGCTGGAGGAGGAGAGTTTTCCGCAAGTGCAACTACTAGTTCCAGATGATCTTAGTTTACTGAAGGAGATTGCTGAAGGCGGTCAAGCACATGTTTTCTTGGCTGCTTGTAAAAGGTTTTCTACACCTGGGGTTGTCAAAAGGCTAAAGGGTGGACAAGTTGATTTGTCGCAATTGCGAAGGCGAATGGACAAGGTGATGGGAATTGTGAGAAAGAACTCTTCTGCAATTTGCAGAGTGATGGCCGTCGGAGAGGACAAAATGGGCAATGGGTGGATATTGATGGAACGTATGGGTGGCGATTTGCGAAATCTCATCGATCATGTGCAGTATGTGGGCTATGTGGAAGATGGGCAGATGCACTATGTGAAGGATCCCCAGATGCCGTTTGAATATAGTGACACCATCAAGATGATGATCGACATTGCACGAGGGATGGAGGACCTACACAGTTGTGGATTGATTCACAGAGACTTAAAGGCTTCCAATGTCCTGGTTACGCCTTTGTCTTTGAACTCATGTCGTGGAGAAGTGATTGGATTGAAGGAACCCTTGGAGTCATTGTATTTCTACGTCAAGATTGGGGACTATGAGAGTTCAGAGCTTATTGACGGCACAGGGTTTTGGAGACCACCTGAAGTGCTGCAAGCGTTGAAAGATAGAAACAAGCCTGTATGGTCCCGTGAGGGAGATGTATATAGTTTCGGGATGTTATGTTATGAGCTACTAACGAGACTTCTTCCGTTTCAAGACGAATCTCGTTCCATCTATGATAGGGTTCTTGAAGGGGAAAGACCAAAGCTTCCTGCTCATGTGACCTCTAGGATGAGAGACTTGTTGGCTTTGTGTTGGCAAACTGAGCCACAAAAACGTCCTGGATGGATTCAATTGTAAAATCCTTGGAGGATGAATTCAAATCACACCTGCCTTCAGTTCGAAATCCTCATCTTTATAGGTGTTCAGAGAAAATTGAATAGCCCTCCATGGAATCTGATCCAGACTCTGCAGATCAAATCATTGGATCATCATCTCCAGGGTCACCAGCCACCTCTGCAGAAATTTGTCCAGACATTGAACATCAACTTGCGGAATCATCGTCCACTGGGGTGCTAGAGATGCAGGGACCAAGGACAGGACATATAATGTACCATGGACTTCACATTATTTCAGAGGAGATGCCTGTGCTGAACCCACATTCTTTCATGAGATTGTGGTACAAGGTAGTCTCGATGTTTGGAAATGAAGTTGCTCAAAGAGTCATCACTGAGCACAAGGAAATTCGTTTTGCTCCAGGACACATCATATCAATGATGAGAAATCTAATCAAAGTCCTGAAGAAACATGCACTCGGGAAGTTGGCTATAATTTGGGACGAGGTGGGTGCCAAAACAGTCATCACCTCCTTTGAAAGAGCAAATCGCATTCCGGGAGAAGTGTGCATCTGGGAAGGTGGTTGTACTCTGGGAGGCTGATCCCAAAAGAGACATCACTATTGAGGCCTTGTGGGAGGAGTTAAACCACTTCTGGATGAAGCTTGAGAACATGGACGTGACTATACACTCACGAATCCATGAGTTTATCATAGCCTTTGATGCAGCTGTAAAGCAAGACATTGCCTTGGAATGTTCGGTTGCACAAAGTCCAGAAGCTTTAGAAGTTTGGAAAGCAGTCATAAAACATGTCAACTTCAATGGGAACTTGGACAAGCCTCAGCAGAAACCATCTGGTGGTGATGTACAGAGTGCTTTAACTGCTTGGCAAGCGCAGAGCCCAGAAGGCTACCAAGAATGGAAGAATAATCGGATGGGAGAATTTGCTCAAAAAGCCACGAAAGAAGCTTGGAAAGTGGCCAAGAAGGCATTGCAACAGGTCGAGAACATAATGGAAGAACAAACAGTGTTTCGACTGAAATTGGATTTTATTGCGTGGATTTTCCCATTACTAGCAGGGTTTTTGTTGGATTGGGAGGATCTTGTTGATAAATATTTGGTGGAATTTCAAAACAGATATTTGCACCAAAGTTCTCAGGTGAAGGAAACTTATGATCGGTGGGTTGTGCATAGAAAACAACATGGAGAAGATGACATCTCTGATGAATGTTTTGTGGAGATGGTTGGAATAACTAAAAAAGCAAATAACAGGAGCCTATCTCTAGAGATACTAATGGGAGGTTGGAATGATTCTAGGGAGGAGTGAATTTTTTATGGACACTTTGTGGAGATGGTTGGAATAATCAAGGAAGCAAATCACAAGAGCCTATCTCTAGAGATGCTTGTGGGAGGTTGGAAGGATTCCTATGGAAGAGAGAATTTTTGAGGCATGGAGGTTAGAATTAAATCAGGGAGCATGTAGCTTGGATGCAAATGATTTGAATAAATATTTTCAAAATGTTTCTGGCAACAAATCCCATTCGTTTGGAGATGGGTTGTATTTCTTTAGGTGCTTTTCAAGGTCAAGGAGACTTTTCTTACAAGAGAATATAGTAGCTAGATTTGAGAAATTTATTGAAGCTAGTGCAGATCCAATTGACCAAATATAATTTCATGCCGCCCCTAGTGACACTTTTTCCTTAACTCTTTCAATCTGCAAAAATGTTCATTGAGACTAGCTGTCAACTGATCAATCATTACCTTGCAAGAGCTTTGAGAAGAACATAGAGGAACAAACTTTCAACTATATTTTTATTTTGGTCTTGCTCTCATTTTATGCACGTGCAATCTTCAACTTGTGTGGAACACTCCAAGCACAAGGAAGATGTTAAGGAATTCAAATGGTGAATGCTTTCCATGTTGAGGAGATGTACAAAGATTTGAATGCTTGTCTCCATTTCAAATACCAAGAAGTCTTTCTCAAAATGTGCATGCCTTCTGTCCAAGTGTTTACCTGCTCCTAATGAAAAAATCTTGACTATTGTTTCCATCATGTGATGTATTCTTGTTCTGTATGCTAGCTAGAGTGTTTTAGCATTTTTACTGAGGCGGGTTGACTTTTACTAAGTCATGCTTCCCTGTTGCTTCACAGCCAAGGATATGTACTTCCATGTGAATGGCAAATCAATTCTCAAAGCAGCATTGATTGCCAATGATGTGTATGGCATGATCATGAATGTATGGAGTTCATGTTGTTCATCATTTGAAAAAGAGATGAGCTGAAAATAAATCATCAACTTCAATTGTTACATACAATTATCACAAATGAAAGTGTATTCACACATCTATGTACCAAAGGTTTGGTTGATGTTCATTCTATAATTCCAGGTTAAATTTTAAGGATGTGATTGACAAGTCTGGATGTCATTTTCATGAGTTCTATGGGTGTTGTTTCTGAAGAAAATTTGTATAAAGCTTACCCGACATACAGGGTTAATCAGAATTCCAAGTTTATGTGGGTTTGGCAGCCAATTAGTTTCAAGGTGTCATCAATGTTTGAAAGATGAGGTCTAACACATTATGGCATCTTCTTGCACAGGATGCACCACAGCTGGATAGTGAAATGATCTGTGTTAGGAGCTTTGACTATGAATGCTTTGGCTTCAAGACCTTGGGGCCATCTTACCTTCTCAAAATCCATGGGTGAGTTGTGGAGAGACCTCAACACAAGCTGATGTCGGGAGTTGTTGGCATTCACAAATCTAATATCGAAGCTGTTCTCGAAACCTACAATACAATTCCCAGCACTTTTCACTCACTCATGCTTCACGTCCCAGTCTCTTCCACGATGGATGCAAGGCCCGCCAGGTTGGAGATTTTCCTCTGGAATCCACTCACTAATGACATCAATCTTCCGGATGTGGTTAGCATGTAGGAAGTCCTGATTACTGCCCTGTATGTAGGCCTCTTACACCTTGGGCTTCGGTGATTGCTTGTACATGGACAAGCTAAAATGGAATTAATCATATCCTCGCAAGATTGTTGGAACTTGAATACTATTGAATTTCTCACTCGCTACATCTCTTGAGAGCTAGCTAATGTCATGACTGAGTCTCCTTGTTGATTCTGGAATTATGATAGGAACTTAGGACACAGATGTTTGTATGACGGGTTTGCTTGAAATTTTGGTTGGATAATTATACAATTATCTGAATCCACTGTATGAAGCGAGTGGGGAGTTATGGAAGCTATTGCTACTATTCATCAAGAAGGCGATGGTGTAGCACTTTGTGCGAGGAGGCATCACAAGGTTGTGAGTTATGACCACATTAATTCCACCAACAAATTATTTGCAAAAATGCCTTGCCATTTTTGTCTTCAGATTTCAAATCCAGAGGCTCCTCTTGTAACTTGCCCTCGTAATTGATGTTTTGCCATGAACATAGTTTCTAGATTTGGTTTCCTACAAGGGTAAGTGATGTTTTGATGGTAGCCCACTTCGCTACATGTGTATTTATGTTCAAATAACTTAAATTGGACCTCTCGGAACCAATCTACCCTTGAACTTTAGGTCTCTACATTACCCAAATTTGAACCTATGAACGTATCATACAAGATATATTTTGTGTCTTGGAGGTAATGGTGCACTCGTTTATGTTTAGTTCTTAATGTATTGGAGCTAACTAAGTTTACACAAAAATGCCCAACAATTTTCATGTATTGAAGTTATTCATAAAGTAATCCTCACTTTGGGTCAACTCTACTCACTTATCTTTCCTTTGGAGGTATCCATATAAAGTCCATCAAAGTCAACACCATTCTTCAAAATTAAAATTTTCACATTCCTAAGTGGTCATCATAGTTCCCATTCTACCTAATGTTATTGCCACATTGATTAAGGGCTACCTACGACACACTTAGGACCTAGCTAGGAGCTATATCAGATAATGGCTATACAAAGCTTACATAGAGAATATTTAGTGTGTTACATAAGTGTTACATAAGGACCTACTTAAGTTTGAGGATGCCTCAAAGCTACTTAAGAGTCTACATAGGAGCTTCAAATCAGTCCTAAGTAGCTTCTTAGATAGGCCCTTAGGTAACCCCGTGTGTAAGTCCTATGTAATTTCTTCTTGCATTATGAGTCCCAACCATGAGTATTCCTAGGTAACTCTATAAATAACTCCTAAGTATCCCCATTAACCAATGTTTTTTTTTTCTGAGAATTTTCTTTTGGAGCTATAGTGATGACCATCCATAGAAAGATGTAAGAAAAACTAACAATCGTCTTCATAAAGGTTTAGCCAAATCTGACTATAAACCAAATATTTAATATAAATATTTGATCTTCTTTCTATATATGTAGTTACACACTAGAAACCATATACTTTCATGTACTTGGATATGACCATTTTTGTGTTTGAGAATGTAATAACTATAAGCCTCAATGTGATCATGAGAACCAATTAAAACTCTTGTTATGGGCTTATCCTTTTAAAAAAAATTCTTCTCTTTTGGTATGTTATGTGGACAATAGTACCAAGACTTTTTTAAATGAACTGAGATTTGACTCTAATGTATTCCTCCTTTTGGAATTTCACATCAATCTAAATAACAACCATTTTTGTGAACTAATAATGTTTATAAGTGCTTAATTAGGTTTTAGAGACTCAAGACCTAGCAATTTCATTGAAGGAGTTTTTATTTTCTTCTTGCCAAACCATTACATTGTGGGGTAAATGTCCAATTCAATTCTAGCCTTATAGAATTGATTTTGGTATGAAATTAGGAAAAAAAAAATTCACGTTTTTCCACTTTGATCTGGCGAGTTTAACACAATACATTTAGCTTTAATAGTTTAAGTGTGTCTAGTGCATTCTATTTATGTGAAAATAGGTGTAGAGACTTGAAGTGAAGGTGCCCTCATATTCTATTCATAGGAGGAGATGTTATTGGATGAGCCAATCTTCAAAGGAGGTTAGAATTCTAGTGATAAAATTCACTTCAAAACTATTAGAGATCATGGTTCAAGTTTGTATCACTTCTTGTAGTTCCATTCCTTTAAGTACTATGGTTTTTTGCTGCCTTTCTTGTTCTCTTGGCATTAAATTTACTGTGGGGATGGAATTCTACAAAGGATCTTACATTTGTGAGAGCCATGATTGAAATGGATTTCATTTTAATGCCAAGAATATACATTATATTGGTAATATTCTTTATTCACCAAATCTGAATTTTGCAAGAACGTTGTTTTCCCTTTTAGAAATGACCTACTACTCCAACTATTTGACCATTCACAATTCTCTTTGGATTGAGTTTCCTTGAGTTTTGAAAGAACATTCATTTTGGAAGGACATTAGGGTGGTACCTCGTGCAAGTTACTATTGAAATGGAGGTCGAAGGTTATGGGTTGTCACTTGTAACTCGCAACTTGAAAACCAATTAGAGCATCAAGATTCTAATGACGGATGGATATGTTTCCATTTACACTTGGTCAGGAAATGAAAGCTTGCCTTGTATATCATTGTTGGGTTTCATTCATATCCTTGATCTTCCCTCCTCTCTGGTTTGCCCATGTTTTCGACAATTGTCTTGAATGGGTCTCCTTCAAGTTCTCAAGTCCTTCCTAATTGCACAACTACTGCTCCTTCATGGAAATCATTTTGAATATCTTTCAAGCTTCAAGTTCTAAAGGCCTCTTTTCAAATCTCTCTTTTGAAAGATCTCTCAAAACCTATCTTCTAGTGGTCTCCTTTAGACTAATCTGATATTTCAAACCAAACTCTTAAAGCTCCCATACCATGAAAGATGAGCACTCTAACTAGGAATACATTCGGTTGAATGGACCTCCCTAGTATCCCGCATAAGTAATAAAATGAAGAAGAAAAGAATGAAAATAAATAAGAATAATCTAGAACCTAATGCTAATCATATAAACCAAAGACTAACTCTTTTGGTTGTTGAATTTACTATCTATTAGGATTGTGTCTGAATGTCTATGACTCTTTTGACACACGCTTCCTTGCCATGATCCAATATTAAATTTTTTGTGTGGAAAAGACAGCAAGTTCTAGAAAATTTAGGTGCTTTCCAAACTATCTCATCATTCATGATGATCACCTGCACAAAGATTTTTGGTAAGATATTGGGATCCATTGATGCAAATCACCCAAAGAAGGAAAGCAAAACAGTGAAGAATCAGGAAAGCATTCAGCAGACTAAAACTCCATATCAGATTCATCAAATGCAGAAATTGGGGTTTTCAGTAAGAGATTGGGATCTGGATTGAATGATCAGCCAAAGAAGGTACGCAAAACAGGGAAGAATCAGGAAAACATTCAGCTGGCTAAACTCCATATCAAGTTCATCAAATTCAGAAATCGGGGTTTTCTGTAAGAGATTGGGGTCCATTGATGATCAGCCAGAGAAGAAAAGCAAACAGGGAACAACCAGGAAAACACTCACCCCTCTAAAACTCCATATCAGATTCATCAATATAGAAATTGGGGTTTGCGGTAAGAGATTGGGATCCATTGATGATCACCCAGAGAAGGAAAGCGAACAGGGAACAATCAGGAAAATATTCAGCTGGCTAAAAGTCCATATCAGATTCATCACATGCAGAAATTTGGGTTTTAAGTAAGAGATGGAATCCATTAATATGATGAGCCAAAGAAGGAAAGAAAAACAGGAAAGAATCAGGAAAACATTCAGCAGACAAAAACTCCAAGTTACTAGATTCATCAAATGGTTTTTGGTAAGAGATTTGGGATCCATTGATGATCACCTGAAGAAGGAAACCAAACAGGGAAGAATTAGGAAAACAATCAGCTAGCAAAAACTCTAATCATCACTTTAATTAGTTTCAATCCAATGCAGAAATGGACAGATATGGTAAAAGGTTGGGATTGCCCAAGAAAGGAAAGCAAACCCAGGGGAAGAATCAGGAAAACATTCTCCAATCATCAGCCTAATCAGTTTCCATCAAATGCAGACATTGTGGGGGGAGGGGGGGAGGTCAGTAAGAGATTGGGATCCATTGATGATCACCCACGAAATGAAAGCAAAACAGGGAAGAATCACCAAAAAATTCAGCTGGCTAAAACTCCAGATCAGATTCATCAAATGCAGAAATTGGGGTTTTGGCATGATATTCAGATCAATTAATGACCACCCAAAGAAGGAAGAATCAGGAAAACATTCTCCAATCAGAAGTCACATCAGTTTCAATCAAATAAATGCAAGCAGAAATTGGAGGGAGGGGTTCGCAGTAACAGATTGGGAATCCGTTAATGATCACACAAGAAAAGAAAGCAAACGGGGAAGAATCAGGAAAACATTCTTCAGAGCAAAAAGGGATGAACCAGAAAAGCATTCTCCAAAGCGAACAGGGAAGAATCAGGGAAACGCATTCTACAAAGCAGACTGTGAAGACTCAGGAAAAAATTCTCCAAAGCGAACTGTGAAGAATCAGATAAAAAAACATTCTCCAATAATCAGTCTGATCAGTTTCAATCAGATGCAGAAATTGGAGGGTTTCAGGAAGAGATGTGGGAATGTGTTGAGGATCACCACCTAGAGAAGGAAGGAAAGCAGCAAACTGGAAAGCGCGGCGCATCGATGTGTTGCAAACGGGAAGGGAAGGGGGATGAACGATGGTACATACCTGGAAGAGTTTCTGGAATCAGTTTGCTACAGTGAAGAAAGGAAACAGCAGGACGTTGATTGCCCGCTGAAAACCGCGCTTACGTATATTCGAAGAAGCAAGCAAGACCTAGAAGTGTTTTTGGATCCTCGTGCAGACAGAAACCGAGCAATATTTCTTTTTTAACCGGGAGCGCTTGCGATCTTCAAGCATTGATGCCTGATGTCTGATCGCTTGTCTGATCTGTAGTCGTCGTCTTCGTCCTTTTGTAACCTCGCAAACAGCAATGAGAAAGAAGCAAGAAGGAGGAGGAGGAGGTGGAGGAGGAGAACGAGAAGAGGAGCAGCCGAGGAAACAGTCTCTTTGCTGCAAACTTCAGAGAAGAGTAATGGGGTCGATACAGAAGATGGGTTTTAGAGCAAAGACCCATTTCTTCAGATGGGTGTGAGAGAGAGATCGAGTGTCTATCTGATCGATGATGCTTGTGGGTTGTCGTCTCTTTGCACTCTTTGCAAACTGTGAGAGCAAAGAGACAGACAGAAAAAAAACAGCAGGAGGAAGAGGAGGAGAAGAAGCTGAGTGCCAGAGAGAGGAAACGGTTTATTGTGTTGTGAAGTGAGAGAGAGTTTCAGATTTTGCTTCTTCGCATCACCATCTATCCATGGGTGATTCCTCCACAGCAGCTCAAGGAGGGGGAGCAGCAGCAGCAATGAGCTCGGATGATGATCCTTACCGTGTGCGCCCTGACTGCCTTGTGGATACAGCTCCTGCTCGCTTCCATCCCAAAGCTGGAAAGACCTTGAGCCCTAGAGCATGGCGAGCGGCATTCGATGCGGAAGGTCATCTCATCAGGATGGACAAGGTGCTGAAGCGCGTGCGCAGAGGAGGGATCGACCCATCTATCCGAGGAGAAGTTTGGGAGTTTCTGTTGGGTTGTTTTGCTCCCAATAGTAGTGCTGAGGAACGTGAAGCTCTTCGATCAGCTCGCAGAGCTGATTACGCTAAGCTCAAAGCTGAATGCCGCGCCATGGATGACGCTGTGGGTAGTGGCCAAGTGGTAACTGCAGCTCGGATCCATGAAGAAGAAGAATATGACAACAGCAACAATGAGCATCGTCTTCTTGAAGAAGAACAACAACAAGAAACTTCTTCAGGCCGCAAAGAAGAAGAAGACAACAATGGGAATGGAATTTGCCAAGCAAACGGTAAGTCCTTGGAAGAAGAGAAAGGAAGGGTTAGGGTTAGTGAGGCTGCTGCTGCTGTTGCTGTTGTTCCAAAAGGAAGAAACCCAAGAGCAACAACCCAAGCTGAAGAGCTACAAGAGAACAAGAAAACACAGTGGAGACTTAATCTCCACCAGATTGGTTTGGATGTGGTGAGGACAGATCGAATGTTGCAGTTCTATGAGAGGCAAGAGAATCTGGGGAAGCTCTGGGACATTCTAGCGGTGTATTGTTGGTTGGATCCTGATATTGGGTATTGTCAAGGAATGAGTGACTTCTGTTCTCCTGTAGCTCTCATTTTTGCGGATGAAGCTGATGCGTTTTGGTGCTTTGAGCGCATCATGCATCGAGTGCGAGAGAGCTTCAAGTGTACAGATCAATCTGTTGGAGTGCAGAAACAATTGGAAACTCTGGCAATTTTGATGAAAGTGCTGGATCCCAAGCTTCATGAGCATTTGGATTCTATAGGTGGTGGCAATTATATCTTTGCCTTTCGAATGGTGATGGTGCACTTCCGGCGCGAGTTTTCTTTTCAAGATACTCTCTACTTGTGGGAGATGATGTGGGCATTGGAGTATGTGCCTCTACACATTTCCTCTAAGCAAGATGTGCACAACAATAACAACATGATGCGCAGCTGGATCTTCAGGCGCAAGTACAAAGGTAGAGGCAAGTTTGATGCTCAAAACCTAAAATATGGTGCTGTCAATGTGCCTGGAGGAACAGCACCACTTGCACTCTACTGTGCTGCCGCTATTTTTGAAATGCAGCGCAAGCCACTCTTGAAACAAACCCAAGGTCTTGATGAGGTTCTGAAGCTGCTGAATGATGTCACTGGCAAAGTCGATGCCAAGGAGGCTTGCAAGTCAGCTTTGAAGCTCCACAAAAAGTACTTAATCAAGGTAAGAAAACACGTGCAATCACAACAGTAGGAGAGTGGATTCACTGCAGAATATTGAGCAAATGGAGCAAAGAAGCAGATGGTGATGATCCTGCATCTCTGCAGGATCATCCTGAAATTAGTCCAGATTTTCAGGAATAAAATATGAGTTCCATTGCTCTAGATTGTCATTTTAGATGACCCGTTTGTGTAAGCACCTGAATTATTTGTTTGAGTGGATTCAGTAGCTTGTCATTCATGATTTCCTTTGTGATCAAGTTATCATCACATACAATAAGTAAAGAAGATGGCAGTGAGGGAAAAACTTGCCTGCATGCTTCTTGTAGCACATGGGATATGGGTGGGCACATTCAGGTTTCCAGTGGAACCCAATTTGAACATGAAGAGCGCTGTGGCAAGACACTGAATGTAGGGAAGAAAATGGTTGCCATGTTTGATAACTTCCTTGGGTGAATTGGGTGCTTTCTGTTCACACTGGAATATCAGAATGAAGTTGTGTTGATGCAGAATTTGTGAAGGGTACAAAGACCTTTGTACTATGGGGAGCAATGAATCTAGAGAAGGTTTTGCAAAACTTTTGTGAAATGGGTAGGGACCTGAGTTCTCATAGATGGGTGGTGAAGTTGATGGGCAATCCACAAGGATTTCCTTAATGTAGTTGTATGGTTGAACTTCACATGCAAGCACTCAGATAACAGGGTGATTTTTTCCAGCTTTGTGGTTCTGACTGCACTTTTTGTTTTTTGAGTGTATAGTGCACATATGAAGATGGTTTTATGCAAGTGATTGCATTGATGGACTTCATAGAGGGACTGAGTGACTCTAAAGTCCATGTCATTCCATGATTGTCTGTGCATCTGTATTCTATTTTTGTGGGTCTTTTCGCTCCTCTTTGAATTATCCGGAGGTGAATCATGTTTGAGACATACTAATTGCATTTTGTAAGTTTAATTCTTGGTTTGATTGTACATGGTTAAGTGGAACCTGGTGGATATGAGGATTGCTGGAATATGTTTGATGCTGCATTTGGGTTTTTCTCTCTGGCATTGACTTTAACCTCTGACATTTCAGCAGGGTCAAATTAGGTGAGAACAACTGAAATTGGTTCCATTGTCTGACTACTGAATGGAGTAACATTTGTGTGTCCAGAACCCGCAAATGTGTTAAAAGTGTCATGATGGCACAGTAAGTCTTAGTCTGTTGACACAGTAAGTGACCAACTGCATCTTTCTTCACTTTGCACAATCCAAGACCTTTGTGGTTTGCTACAAGGTAAAGTTCTTTAAATATATTGATCAGAGTGAAATTGAATACTATATTCCTATTACACACTGATTCCAGTGTCTACTTCTGGCTGGGGTTGTAATTCCTTGCAGATCTACAGTGTATCTTATGCCAGCCTCTCACAGCACATGGGCCACAGCTTTGCACTCTTGTGAAATATCATGAAGTTCCTAAGCTTGATGCTTGTGATGTGATAGTTGGGATGCTGATTGCCTGAATGGGATTTTCAGTACCTTTGAAATTGGCAAGGGAGATTGCACAAATGCTCCAACATGTGATTCCAGAAACGAGCTCAATTGCTTTTTAAATGATTGAAAACCAAAAAATGGCATTGTAAATGCTCGCAAATATTTTCCACCTAGCATGTGCCAACTATTCCCTTCAACACAATCAAAATGAGTTCTAACCAGTGTTGTGTTTGTTTAAGTAAATGGTCATGTAATCTATTGTGTGTAACCATGTACATGTATATCAATTACATTTCTACACTTAATATACTCCGCATTGTGGTCAGCAACATTGAAACTTACACAATTGTAGTGTTTATATTCTGAAATACACTTGCATGATCATGTTTAGATTTTCTTTGGGCATGTAAGGCCATGTAAGTGTAAATTATAGTGCAAGACCTTCAATTTTAAGAATCATAATCTTCGGTGATAATGGAGGTGTAATACCCTTATTTTATTAGAAACATTAATTTCTTGTGGGTTTCAATATGGTCTTGCAAGTAGGTTGTTACAAGTTACTGCCATGAAGTTGTTCCCCCTCTCTTAGGTTTGTAACAAGAGTAAGTGGTAACATCATGGTCATCTTGGAACTCTTGGTGTTGTTATGAGCTTCAACAATGACCCATTTCAAATGATATTTTCATCACCCTTGTCATTTTGCACTTCCCTTTCTTTTGGTTGTTTGGTAGCTTTCTTTCATTATGATTTGGCATAACATGGTCTACGGTGAATTTCCTCCATGTATGACTTGTCCTTAATTTTTTGGGTGTATTAATTGATTGACATGTATATAATGTGCTAAAAATCAATAAAATTATCCTTTTCTTTGACAGTGCAAAACAAAACACAAGTGTGAGTTTAGTAGTGAACTACATACTTGGTAGCAAACTTGATCAACAATCCATAATCCATTTTCATTTCTTTTTTATCTTTTTTTTATTATAATTTTTTACATGCTAGATGGAGTCTTATGTAAGTCAACAAGTTATGGGCCCATAGGGATTTGCATTTATGATTACCAAGTTTGTAGGAAAGAACTTTTGTCTTTAGAAATTCAAGATGCAAATGTTATTAAAAGACAAAGAGCTTTGGAGCTTGTGTCAAAAATGGAAGTCAAACCAACAAATAACTTTACAGAGTGGGGGAGAAGATAGATAGGAAGGCTAAGACCTTCATCATCATGGGATTGCGTGATTTATTGTTCTAGAATGTCATAAGAGCAAAAACATCAAAAGAGACATGGGATTATCTATTAAAGGTCTATGAGACTAAGGGTTTAGCAAACAAACTTTTCTTAAGACGTTAATTCTTTGCGTATAAAATGAATCCTATGGACAACATGTTGGACCATATTAGCAAAATAAAATTGATGTCTCAACAACTTGAAGCCTTTGGGGGAAAAGCTTGAAAATAGTGATGTTGTAATGGTCTTATTGTATAGTTTATCAAAGTTTTAAACAAATTTGATAGTAGCATTAGAATCACGAATGGATGCTAATTTTATGATTGCGTTTGTAACAATAAAACTTTTCCATGAAGAGTTGGAAAGGAAAGATGTTGAAGGATCAAATGAAGAAAGGTAATGTCACAACCCCACTTTGGGCTAAGTGTGAAGATGAAACTCACACTCCCAAAGGTGGGGACTTGGAGTCCTACGAGACTCCTGAAAACTCAAAGCTTGATTGCAAGGGTCAAAACACCTTGCATTGGGGTGTTCTTTATATCAATGGAAAGGTCTTGAAGTTTAGATGTCTAAAATAGCCTCACATGAGCCATTTGGACATCTGCAGCCCAAGTTATGGGCAAAAGAAGGGTCGGGAATCAAACTGACAGTTTGACTCCCGACCACTAAAAGTTGGGAACCGATCTCTTCCCAACATTTGCAGAAGGAGTGCGATAGGGCATTGGAAAGCTCTCGAGGAGAGCTACAACTTTGGTTCAGACCTCACTCCAATCGAAGGTTGAAGCCAGGAGCAATGAGTGTCCAAAGTCTCGGGAGTCCAACCCGGGACAGTTTCGGGACTCCTCCTTGGGAATCTCAGGAAAAAGTGTCATTCAGATGTGGCTCCCATAAAGTAATGCAGAGAATACTATATGGGGGAAGGTGGTGACTTCCCCCGAGTCCGGGCCGTGGTGAGTCAAGTGAATCCAAGGTCGCCCGTGGCTTCTCCCAACACCAAATGGATGCAGAATGAGTTCTAACCAACTTGGGGTTGGTTTTGGATGCAGGATCATGTAACAACATAATTGTCCCTTTTCCTAGTCTAATCATGGGACTTCTAGCACGCCCGTCTACCCCTTTTTAGTGCTGGAAGTCAAGAGTGGCTCCCAAGTTCCAACTTTCCGCAACTCAACACACTTGGACCTCAAGTGGGTCTGACGCGCTCCCAAGTCACGGGGGTGAAACCCACTTGAGGGTCTCACCAAAGTCAAGTTGCGGAATTGAGACTTGGTAGCACGCTCCCGGCTTCCAACTCTAGAAAGGGGTAGAGGGTCGAGTTGGGAGCCCCGGGATTAGACTAGGAAGAGATCAAGCTTTTAGATCACACGAACCTGCGTCACGAACCAACACGAGTTGGTTAGAATCCATTCGCACTCTTTTGGTGTTGGGACAAGCCACGGGGACCCGGACTCACTTGGACTCACCACATCCTTGGCTCGGGAGTATGCCACCACCATACTCCCTATAGTATACTCTGCGCCACGTTGTGGGGACTACACCCAAATGGCACAAATTCCCGGGACTCCCGAAATGGAGTCCCGAAGTTGTCCCGAAATCGTCCCGGCGAGACTCTCGAAACTTTGAACGGCCATAACTCCCGACTACGGAGTTGGATCGCGACGAGGTCTAAACCAAAGTTATAGCCCTCGTTGAGATCTTTTCAACGACGTATTGCACTCCCAATTCGGACTTCGGTAAGAGGTCGATTCTCGACTTTTAGTGGTCGGGAGTCAAACTGCCAGTTTGACTCCCGGCCCTTCTTTTGCCCATAACTTGGGCGACAGATGTCCAAATGGCCAATGCGAGGCCATTTTCGATATCTACGCTTCAAGACCTTTTCAATGACACCAAGAACACCCCAATGCGAGGTGTTTTGGGTCCTTCTGTTGAGCTCTAAACATTCAAGAGTCCCGGAGGACCCCAAATCCCACTTTTTCCAAGTGTTGGGCTTCACCTCCACACTTGGCTAAAGTAGGGTTGCGACAAGGTCCAATAAGGAACTTAGGAGTGCGTCAGGTAAGCTTTGATTGTATGCACATCCAAAACTATGTCTAACAACTCAATAATCAATCAATAGTTGGCCATTAAGAAAGATAAGAAGAAATATATGTGAAATTATTGCAAGAAACCTAGACATTGGGCATGAAAGTGCAAGAAAAAAACATTAGACTTACAATTGAAAGAGTAAACTAAAAAAACAATTTCTATTGCGAAGCACAAAACAAGCATTTTCAGCCACAACAAATGTTTTGGTGAATGAAACATGGTACATTGACTTGAAAGCATCGCAACACCTCATGATTCAAAAAAAACATTTTTTTTTATTATAAGCACATTTTTAAAAGATCTATTTACAAGGGTGACAATTTTGTTTAAGAGGCCAGGGGAAAGGGATGTGTTCGTTTAACCATGAGAGTGGGAGAATGTGAAGTTAGAGGTGTCTTGCATGAAGTTTTCCATGTTCTTGGTCTTGTTAAGAACCTCTTCTTAATTAGTAAGTAAAATGCAAGATCAAAATAATGTTGTAGAAATTCTTGCATAAGTACTAAAGGAAAATAAACTTTATAGATTGTTATGTTTGCATGTATCAACTCATGATAATGTTCAAGTAGTTAAAAAAAAAGAAAACTTGAAAGTTTGGCATGAAAAATTCAGCCATCTAGGCAAAATTAAAAATTCCTTGTACAAAAGAATCTACTCATTTGCATGGATGTTAGGATTGATCAACAACTTGATTTTTGCATAGGTTCTATTAATGACAAGCAATGCAAGGATTCCTTCCAAAAGGGAGACCCAAAGAAAATGGTCAAAACTCTTTTGGAATTAGTGCACATAGACTTGTGTGGCCCAATGAAAATGACCTCAGTGGGATGAACTTGGCTCTTTATGACTTTCACGAATAACAACACTAAGATGGCGTGGACCCACTTTCTAAAACAAACATTAGAAGCTTTGGTCTCATTCAAGGAATTCCAAGCTACAATGGAGACTAGCTCATGGAAAAAATTCAAGTCCATTTGCAGTGACAATGGCGATGAATTTAATACGTGCTAAGGATCAATAAAATTATCCTTTTCTTTGACATTAGTGTACAGTGCCAAACAAAAAACACAAGTTATGTATGTTTAATAGTGGATTGCATATTCGGTAACAAACTTGATCAACAAATTGTGATCCATTTCCATTTCTTTCTTATCTTTATGTTACTACAATTTTTTGCATAATAGATAAAGTTTTATGTAAGTCAACAAGAAGATACATAATATTCAATGACATTGGGAGATGTGACATTTTCATTTTTTTGCAAATCATAATGTGCAATGACAATGAGAGGTGCAATACTATTTTAGTAATTATTTATTTATTGTGGGACAATGAACACAATACTTTTTATATGTGCATACATTTATCAATTTGTGCTTTCTCTTTATTGAATGCACAAAAGTTTCATTTTGGTTTACGCATGATGTATATTATTATGATGGATGTGAAAGAAAAATTAATTAATTTTTTGTTTTGATTTTATGTGTAGGCTTTAGCAAGTTGGCAAGAGTATTTAGACTCGAAAGCTTTAGGCCCATCTGAAATGAAAAAAACAAGCTTAATTTATTTAATGAAGAACTAACATTTTTAGATTTATAGATTCAAAGGCATCCAAGCTTCTTTGTCCACATGTGCTAGTATAAACATTAGAACTTTTGCCACTTAGGAATATTGATTGGTAGAATCTTCATGTTGACTTATGACATTATCTAGACCTTGGGTTATGTGAATTTAAAAAACTATGTTAACAAGGAAATGGATGTTTTTGATTGGGCAATCATAATGATTGTTCCAAGTGGCATGATTAAAATACTTTCTTATTGTATGTTGTCCACTTTTTCATTAGAATGGGTGGGGAGAGGGAATAATTAAAACTTATATGTTGGAGGCGATGTATGTTTGTAAGGGGGCATTGTTAAAAATGTAATAAACAAAACTTTTAAAATTTGAAATTACCTTTATGATGGCATAATTTCACAAGCACTTTGCATTGTGAATGTTGGATAAGCTAAACCAAAAAAAGAAAAACTAAAGGCCAAATTATCCCAAATATTTTTAAAATATTTTTTGACAGTATGGATTATGCCAAGAATACATTCATACATTTGGTCTTTCGTCAAATTTGGCTACAAGTCATTTAGAGAAATAAAAAATCTAAGAGTCTTATCATTACATGTTGTTGAACCAATAGAACCTAGTAGTTAAATGTGATGATTTCAAAAAAAAAAAAGTCAGAAATATGCCCAAATCCTCCAAAAATTGTGGTATTTTCATAACTTCTTCAAAAGGTGGTGATTTTTTTTGAATTTTCTCAAAAAGTTTCCTTGACCATGTTGCTTGAGACTTTTTCCTATAGTGAAATGATGAATTTTCACCACAAAAAAGAAAAAAAGAAAAAAAATCATTGGTCAATTCAATTTATCTTTTTAGACATTATTTACTTGAATTTTTTAAACATATCATATTTATTGATTACTATCAAAATCTTGGAATATTTAGATTGAGACAGGTAAAATTCTTTTTTTTGGAAAAAATTAATAATTTCAGCAAGACTTGTCAATTATTAGTCATGTATAGACATGGTATGCATTGAACCACACTTTCTTACGTTTGTAGGCTCAAACGCTATATGATCAAGTGTTAAACTTTGTGCATGATGTATTATTCATGAAATAGTTAAATGTAATAGGGAATTAAATCGTTGTTATGGTATGCAAAGGATTACTACCTATTTGTATTTCAACAAATCTTGTTTAATTGATGTCCATGTTTTATTTAAGCTTAGGAATTTTTTTGTTATAATGACAAATGATTTTTATGAGCATTTCGTGTTTGAAAATGATGGATTTGAAAACTCAAAACTAGGCATTTTCTTGACTCAGTCCAAGAGATTCGATCAAAGATTCTTTGGTGGCGGGTGCTTTTTGGTCTCAATAAACTAATACATTCATGTTGTTGTGATATGAGCTTTTATTCGTCTTCTTGGTGCTTCTTATCTTGCTTGGGGAAGGATTGTTGCGCAATGGGCTAGCAAATGAGCAATGTTGGAGATTGCACATGACATGTTGCAGTTGTATTGGAGTTTGATCTCTAACTCTTTGTTGTTCTTTTGTAGTAAAATTTTGGTTCTTCTCTTACTTTGTACCATCTCTGTTTTTGCAGCCTATTAAAACCATCGCCAAACTTGGTTCAAGTATGATGAGGACTTTGTACAATCAATGCCAAGCTAGACAGCAAGAAGTTTGCATTTGCATTTCCAACTGATTTGTGTTTAGGAAATGCACTTATCCAAATTCCTTGCATCTATATATGTACACTCTTTGCATGATTTGGAAGAGTATTTTCGATAGGAGCCTCTTGGTGTCATTCAAGCAAGACTTCTGTTTCTTGGATAAATAGCCAGTTCCTCTCACTTGGTCAATAATTCATCACAAGGGCCTGATGATGTTTGAAGTCCTGATCAATTGGTGTTTTTTGCAGCAAATCGTACATGGGAAACCACTGGTTTATCATTCATGTATGAAGATGGAACACATCTAGTGATTGCCAGGCAACAATGCTTGATTAGTTTCTTCATGATTTTCAGAGTAAAAAGATGGTGGGTTTTGGGGACATTATACAATTGCCGTACATGGGAAACCTGTTCATGAACTGCAGGTTTTATTGGTCTAGTGTGGAGGTGGGGATGATAATTGTGTTCTACAGTGATCCTGAAGTGACAAAGATGTGAGTTTTGGCTCTTCCTTGCACACTGTTCTGGCGTGCCATCTGATCTGAGAAAGCCAGTCAAGTCAAATCAGCTATTCAGATTTGTGGCATGAGTAGGTCTGGATCATTGTCTTTGGCTCAGAGGTGTACAGATGTACACCATTTCAAGGACTTGCAGATGTGTTCAGGTGAATCCATGACTGATGTTCCTTCATAAAAACAAAACACAGTGAAGTCCAACACAATGATAGATTGTATGCTTCAATCTTGGATACGCAGTCAGGAAATGAGGAGATAATGTGCATTTGAATTTGGACCTTGGTCCCAAACAGAGAACAAAATGGAGGAAGTATTGCAGCTTGCAGGGATGTCAGAAGGATGATCATAATTCTCGGAATCACTGGGAGTTGCTGCATTTCACCATCTTTGACTCTGAAATTTCACATGTAAGGTGTGTGAAAATATGAATCTTCCACATAAAAAATCCAAATTACTATTCTCTAGAAAAAAATTCTAAGCATGATAAAGTGCCATTAACAATAATATAAAATAATTTGAATCATGATTGAATTATAATGTGAGATAACAAATTAAGAAGAAAGAATTCATCCAGTAGATAAAAAATATTTGGGAATTTTTTCCTTTGTGCTTTTACCAATTGAATCCCTTGTGGGTTTTTAAACATTTTGGAGCATATTGTTTAAAGAAAATTGAAGCTATAGTAGTTGACATGTATGTATTAAGCATGGACCATGTAATGGCATACCCAAACTTATTCAATTATTTAGAACAAGAATTGGCAAAATCCATGCTATTCAATGTTTACTATAATAGCTAGTATGAATATGGGTATGAAAGATGGTAGAGGATGATTGCAATAGAAAGGGATATTAAATGGTGGAAATTAGACCATTTCAATATAAAAAGTTGAAGAATCATTTGAGAGTTCACAACAAGTATGGATGATATTTTGTTGGATTTGCTCATAAGGAAAAGACTATGACATTTGGGCATAAAATTTTGGTTCAAACTTGATCAAATGTGTGAGTCAAATTTGAAGTACTATGTATACATATGATGGATGGACATGCTCCATAGAAGTGCATGCATCTAGATGAGAAGTTTTAGATCCAATAAAGGAAGTTTTTAGTTTGAAGCTTGAACTTGAACCTACCATAGTGGGTAGAGTTGTGACTTGGATTTGTGTCAACATAAATTTTTGATGACTAAGCCCTAACTAGAGGAAGTGATGAGATAGCCTTAATGAATGAATTATTGGGTTGATTAATGTATTGGCAAAAAACACCAAGAGAGAGGATGGTCGGTGATCCGTCACTTTAGAGGAGTCGCATTTTGCTTCTTGATGCTTTTGCTATTTTATGTACTTTTGTTGTTTGCATGTTATGGAATTTGGGGTGTTATTCTTCATGGAATGTTAGTGCCTAGATTAGATGTTGGTGGTGGAATGTTGTTTCTTGGATTTTTTTTGTTTGGTGATGTGTGATTTGTTGATGGGAAAGAAAGGTGCTTGGTGAGGGGAAGAGATAAATATCTAATGAGAAGGAAAGCTAAGCACTCTAGTTTTCTCACTCAAATTCTTTCTTCAATTTGGTCTGTTGGTTTTTTGAAGCTTTCAAGAGGAATGCCTAAAGCTTGGATTTTGAATAGTATGTTCATATTTGCTTTAGGATTTTTCTACTACACTGAAGTTGGTGAGTAGAGCATTAGAAGTTGTTGTGTTAATAGATTTTGAAGACGGAAGTGTTAAGGGGCTCCAAGGGGTTGTATGGACTGGCCTTAGTGGTATTCCTACTCAAGTTGAACATGCTTGAGATATTTTGGAAGGGGGTGTGGGAAAGACTCAATACTTGAATGTTTGGAAACTCTGAGCAAGTTCTCTCTAGTGACATATAGTTGGAAAAATCTAAAAAAGATGCTAGATACATTGCTTGTCCATATTTTTACTGTCTCCATACCTACATCTTTATTGGGATTTCAAGAATGCTATGTGTAGAATTCATTTGATGTTAGGATACTAGCAAAAGGCCGTGATAGTCCACAAAGAGAGGAATCTGGAGTGTGCTAATTCGTCAAGGTCCTTAGAGTCTTTATGTTATGATGTTATAAGGAAATGCATTGCTCCCACATGCTAGTTTTGTGTTTTCAAAACTTTTTGTAATGATATATGCAAGCATTACTTTGTTGTGACAATTTGGCATATAGATTTGTATGCCATCCTCCTTTTTTGGTGACAGAGTCATTACATGATAAGCGGCTTGTTGATTTCCTACAGACACCATTTGTGTTAAAATTTATTCATCCTTATCCCTTGCTGCTTCTTGATTTCAAACATGTGCCATTCATGTTAAAATTTATTCATCCTCATCCATGTTCAATGGACTAGCCCTCTCCACATTCACTGGGACTAGCCCCCATTTCCTGTAACACTCTCATCCAAAACTCTCACTACCCACACTCATTAGGGTTCTAGTCGATTCTGAAACCTCACTAGTTTTAGTTACTTAGTTACTTTGTCTTTCTCTTGTATATTTGACCAAGAGTGAAAACCCCTTGCTTTCATCTCTTCCAAAGGATCACTTGAGTTCAGAGTCAGTCTTCTACAATTTTGATTGGATAACCATTATAGCACCCATCATGCAGAATTTGGACTGTAGTGATATTAGTGACAAACATTGCAGCAGGCTCAACATCTAAATGAATCCAGTGGTGATTTGAACCCTCAAACAACATGCATAAGGTCAAGATGAAATCCTTGTCAAGATTCCTCAAACCACAATGCACAAGATGACTATGAAATCCTTGCCAAGCTTACTCAGTGTTGCAATGCAGTCTTGATCTTCACAGGTACATGGCATAAGACATGGAATGGGATTGATCCATGCAGACACCTGGCATTGGATTTCTCTTCTTTCCCCAGACAAAAACAAAAATACAAAGGAAGAAAGCACGAAGCATCTGCATGAGGGAGACTCACAATATATCAATACAATGTGACGCAAGGTGCACACAAACCAAAGTCTTTTATCTCAGAAAGGACATCAAATTAGTATAGGGGACAGATTGCATGATATGCTTCCAGAAGAGTGTAGACTGCTCCAAATCATGCAAAAAAAAACCAATGGGTCAAACTGCAATTGAATAAAAATGAAGGATCTGGAAAGTGAAATGAGCATCCACTGTAGATCCAATCTTATTGGAAAGATTAAAAAGTTTTTGGATCGTTTAAATTTGTTCCTGATATTTCATGTTTTTTCTTGACCAGTTTGAAATTGACCTCTGCTGATATGGTTCTTTGCACACATCAAATTGCCATACATTCAAGCTTGCAATTCATTCTTCTAAATTTGCTTGTACATGAGGTTAAGTTTCCACAATCTCAAAGAGGAGAGAGAGGGTTGCCTCAGAGAATTTCATTCAATACAAAGTGAGAGAACAAGCAGTCAATCCAATGAATTAGATAGAAAAAAGGCCTATTGCTGCAAGGTAGTGATCATCATATTTACATGCTTTTGAAGAAATGCATGGTCTCTCAATAAGAGGTACAATAGAGTCATATCAATAAATGTGTGCTCCAAAGGGTGATGTAAACAACTCACTTAACAATGGAATCAAATAAGGAACCTGGCATGCTGGTCAGGAACTAGCACTAATCAGGCTTTGGTTTTTGTGTCGACCTTCTTTTGACGACAGAAATTGTTCCAATTACAAGGTATATCAATATCAATCCTCCACAAACTGCACCAAGAAATAACAACACCCAATATTCAGTCGTGACTTTAACAACTGCAAAAGAAACTAATTCTAGCAGTCACTGAAAGCAGAATTGTGCAAGGTGTAACAACAGGTAGTAGTCTACAATATAGAAATTGAATAAATTGTCTCAAAAGAAGACCCTTGTTCTGAAACACTTGCAAACCTTTGTGGAAGACTTTGCATAGGATTGAAAAAGCAAGCAAAGTATTACCATTGAGTGTGCCAAAGAAAAGAATTGCCAGCAAATAGCGCTGGTGCCATGGCAGCTCAATTTCCAAAGTGCAGTGTCGTTGCACCTGCCCATGTTGGGGGGGCTGTACCCTTTGATATCCAGGTTGCAATTCATTTAAAGTGAAAGAGGTTCCTAGTACAGGTACTCCATGCACATCTCTAATGTCAACATTGATAGCAACAGGATCAGCATCCCAATTGATCTCAAGTCCTCCAAAGTTCTGTTTTCCTGCATATATTGCAAAAGGAATACATATGTATCCATCATACATTGCAAAAAATATTGAGGTGGAAAGTCAAAATCTCCCTTGTCAAACTTCCTACGAAAACAACACAGGAAGGGAAAAATTTCCCCAAATGACAAATGGGAAAATAAATTTGCAGAAAAAGAATTTCTATTCACTTTTAACATGCAATCCATGATGCTCAACAAGAAGGAAGAGAACTGACGAAGAAAGAAATGGCATATACCATAAACGCAGGAGTGATACCGACAGCGAGGGTTGTAAACACGCAGTGTGTTGGGTGTTATCCATGCAGCAAAAGCCAAGATATAGGATAAAGGTGGAGGAGCAAGTTCCTCCACACCCTGAGTGATCCCACTTGAGGTGAAATCATAAAGAGGGTATGACAGTCCACAATCATAGCGTGCAATCTCACAGAAATGCACATCTCCGCTTATGAACATGACCCCACTCACCTGCATCCGCATAGTTTTGAAAGTCCAGGTACAGATCTCTTTGATCACGATTCTCTCAAAATATTCAGAACAATGATACAAGAAAAGCTGCTGGTTACTCTTAACTGTGCTTGTGACAAATAAGGGATGTAGTAGAATTTCACAATAAAGATCAAAGACCATGAGTAAAGAGCACGCACATTAGTCTCCTGAAGAAGGTCATAAAGCTTCATTCGCTCCTTGGGAAAAAGGTTCCATGATTCCACACTGAAGAAAGGTTGGCTCATTGCAGAGAAGTTGGCCACGACCTGTGTCCAGAAAGACAAAGTTTAGGGTTGCTACCTTAATCTCTACTCCTTCATCCAACTCCATGTTTTGATTTTAGAGGATATGTGACAACAAGGCTAACTGGATAAGTGGCCATTGTCAGCTGCAAATAAGGCATGTTGCATTCTCATCTGTGTTCACAGCCTTGACCTGATCAGCAGAGCAACCTCATGAGAAATCATGGGACTGTACCTGAATTGATGAACCAATGATGTGGATCTGGGCACTGCTGTTTCGCAACTCATTTTCAAACCACTGCCACTGTGCATCACCCAACATGGTCCCATCGCTGCCGATTGGGTCCCTGTGATACCTGGTGTCCAAGAGAATGACCTATTGAAGGCTTGCTTTAGGATTCCTCTGTGAAGCTTGCCATGATTATTATTATCACAACTTGCAAGACCAAACCTTTTACATCTTCAGATCCTCCAAACCTACTACTTGTCCATGATTGTTCACTGGACATTTGTCCTGCTGCAAAATTTCACAACGATACAATTTCTCCAACCATGATACTTGCCAAACTACTAACTGCTAAACGGGCATGCACCACTTGCTTGCACAAGTAAAAAAAGATAGAGTAGGATGCAACGTGACTGTCATCTGTGAATTACTGTCTACACTCATAGGACATTACTACTCCACAGCCCACAACCTCCCAAACAAATGCAAGTTACCTTGATCTGCTTCCCAGCAGGTCCATAAGTGTAGGATGTATATACTCCCTCCTGCCTCCGCCTACACACACCTGACTTTCCAATACTCAGTTACCAAATTCCAACATGAGACACAGATGTAACCAGTCCACACAGCCATCACGCTTCTCAAATGCATCCTGTAAGAGAAATGCAAGATTCTATGTTCAATCTCAGGTAAGCCTTGATATCCAATTATGTACCTTGGGCTGTCAAGGGGTTCGTCGAGGAAGTCCAACATGAGTTTCTGGCTGGTTTGCTTCCCCTCCAACTCCTTGCCCGCATCATTCAACCCAAAATCATGATCATCCCATGTTCCAATCACCTACAAAAAGAAAACCCGCAACTGCATCGGCAACCCTGAACTCCTTTCACAGTCCCAAAACAAGAAAAGGAAAACAAACCACTGCTGCTACTGCTACCCAAGTGTTTTGAATCTTTTTTGGGACAGCACACCTCAGTTTGTTCTCGCAACTTCACATAGCCAGATACATTTTTCATGAGTTGATACTGATGTTCCATTTCTGCAGCTGTGACTTGGAAGAAGCGAGGAGTGTTCTTCCATGGACCTGAATTTCTCCCCTTCCCTGTGAATTTGCGGGGCTTCTTGGAATCAGCATAGATGTTGTCACCAAGCCATATAAAAAGATCTGGATCAAACCTCAAGACTGCATCCCAAATCGGCTGCATATAAAATCCACATAACCCAAACCCATTGTATTTCCCATGTCAACAACAAGAACAACAAAATGACTACAAAAAGAAAGAACACAAAGCTCATCCATCATGTGCACCTTTTGCAGACAAAATCTGCATATCTTTCCCACTCAGTTCTTCAACCCCAAAAAACACATACATACATATGTACATACGACCATTGAATAATGCAATCCTCCAAAACTCTGCAGCACTTACTAGAACCCTGTGGCCGGGGAAAAAGCTCTGGTTTTATGGATTGCACTCTAACAGTTATATAGATCTTCAAATTTTGATTCAAGCTTCACTTTGAAAATGTGCGAAAGAGGTAAGAATAATGGTGAAGGAGACAAAGGTTTATCAATTTAATAATATATCACCTCCCCCTCCCCTCTTTTTATTTGCCTCATATGTTCCCATATGGTTTCCAATAGTTCATCATTATTTGTGTCAATCTCAAATTTAGATTTCACATATATAACATGGACATGACAAGGCCCATGCTATTGTGCATTTTCACATTGTTTTTGAAAAGGCATTGAAATAATAATTATTTTGACAGCTTGAAACCATAGACTCTGGATAAATCCAGAGAACAACTCTTGGAGCCCAGGAATAGTTTTCTTGCAACTCTTGAAACTCTGCCAAATTCTCGCACAACAGAAAGAAAGAAAGAAAGAAACAAACAAACAAAGGGATTTTGTTTCTTTCTTACTTGGGGAGCAGTCTGATTTGAGCAAGAGCCAAAGGAAATGCGCGATATGGGCTTCCCGTTATTCTCCACCGATGTTGTCGTTGTCGTCGTCGTCGTCGCAGCATCCACGATAATCAAGCCATAGAAAATCCCCAAAACCACGAAACCCAACAACAATCTTCTTCTGCAAAAATGCGGCGTTGTCGTCGTCGTTATTGTGGGAGTGCTTTCCTTTGCCATCATCCCTCTGCATTTGTCCTCCCCGATCAACCCTAAATTTCCCACAACGACGCTGCTGCTGATGCACATAGATGTCACGAACGTCGTCGCAACGAAATCACGACAGAAGCAGCCGAAGAAGAAGAAGAAGAAGAAAATCTGAGCTCCAAAAAACTACCAACTCCGCTCTCTCTTTGGGGCTTTCTTATACACACACTAAACTAACAAGTAGCTATCATCATAGTCACGAAGCTCATTTGGCGCCCGCCAGCCCGCCGGGTGGGTCCAGACAATTGGAGAAGGGATTGAGGAATGATGCTAATGGTATGCGAGAATCACTACAGCGGCCGTCCAATCCCAAGGCGCCAGCGTGATGACAAGACGTGGCGTGTTGCCCCTAGAATTGGCACAATTCCTCGGCATTGTGCTCTCGTGCTCTCGTCCTTCTTCCCTGCCCGCCTTCCTGCGAAGAATATCCCGTCCTTTTTCCCTCAGCTCCTCGGACCCAAATCTTCTTTCCTTCTTCACCCAAATCTGCACTTTCTGTTACGCCCACTGTGAAATTCTTCCTGGTACATTCGAATCAAGTACCCAAAGAAGAGAGAGAGAGAGAGAGAGAGAGAGAGAGAGATCTTTTGCATCATTCTGAAAAAGACAGGGGATTCTTCTCTTGGTGGCACCCCTGTCTTCTTCCGTGGTGGACAGAAGATACCTATGTATGACTTTGTGTATGATTACCCAGGGACAATCCACCACACATGAGAGTTTTCTGTAAATCTGCTGCCAAGAATACTACTACTGAGACATTGTTTCTTTTACACCATTCTTCAAGAACTCTTGAAGAATCCGAATGGTCGCGCCCAACAATATCTTCATGCTCCAGATGTTTCATTGCTCGAGGAGATGCTCATGCAAATGAAGAAAATGTTCACAAACAGTTGTGTATGTGTATGTCTGTCTGACATTTGTTTTTCATTTCTTTGTCTACACTTCTGCTCTCATCATGCTCACTTCTACTCATTAAAATGTGTGTGTGTGAGAGAGAGAGAAAGGCAGGAAATGCAAAACAGAAAATCATAATGTTGAATCATCGTCCTCCTCCTTTGCAATAAATTCTTTCTATTCACACTCCACACACATCTGCAGATTGGATCCTTTGATGCTCGAATTTCTTTGAGATTATAGGTATTGGGTTTTCAACAAACATGACAAATCCATCTTCATCTACATCACAGATATTGAAGAGTCTCCAGGCTTGGATTTATGCCTTGGTGTAGGGTTGAAACCATGAGAATATATCTGCATTCTCATGTATGTAACCTTCCAAGGTTGCTCATTGGAGCTCTGCTTTCAGACTTCAAGGGCTCAATCTGCAGTGCCTTACAACCCCTGTAGCATCTTTACAATATGCAACACCTTACAACCTGAATCTGCAAGCCATGTGCTTCACATGCCTCTGAACAGACAGGACAGCAGAGGAGCACCCACAATACCACATTACATGAGAGTGTGCACACACTTTGCCAGAGATCTGTGTATCAATCAATGCAACAACAATATGCTGCTACTACTACCTTATTGCAAAGGAATCTGTACAAAGGAATTGTGTGTACCTATCATGAAGTATTGTTGGCAGGGGAAACAGACCAATAGATCTCAAGAGTCTGTCTAGGGCCTGAATCAAGGTGCAGCAAGGAGGTCATGGTCAAGAACCATGAAAGAAAAGAACTAACTCTGCCAGATTACTCAGTCCAACTTGTCCTCATTTGCTGACCGCATAGCCAAGATTGAAGCATACAATTGATCCTCATGATTGACTTCACTGTGTTGTGTAATTATGAAGGAACATCCCCAAATTGGTGTACACCTCCAGACCAAGGACAATCATCCAGAGACATACAAGCCCACACCAAAAATCTGAATAGTACATTTGACTTGATTCACTTTAAGAGATCAGAAGGCAGGCCATAACAGTGTGCAAGGAAGGGCCAAAACTCAGATCTTTGTCACTTCTTAACTATTGGAACAAATTCTGAACATTGTTCAATAGGAAAAAAAACTCGGTCAAGCACAAATGGCAAAGACTTTGACCAGTTGTGATTTTGCAAGTCCTTAATGAGGCCATCAAATGTGCTCTGGAATATCTTGCAGAACAAGGCTCAGCTTACCTCTAACTAGGCTAAGGGAGCTAATGGGGTTAATGGGTTTTCTTAAAAGTAAAACAAAACCCAAATCTATAAATCCCACTCAACTAATCCTTGAAAACCCTCATGCCTCCAAAGTTTCTCAAGGGATCTTTAAAGGTCTGTCTAAGGAAACCTCTTTCCAACTCTCTCTCTTCAAAGCCTCACTTTTTTGAGGCTCATTCTTTGAGGTATGCCCATAACAAATCTCCATTCAGGTCCAAATTGTGGAATTTACAAGGCTAGTGTCTATGCCAGAAGCCTAATGAGGCTAGATCTAGGGTGGAGGCCTTAGAGGAGGAACTTGGGCTTGAAAAAGGGCCCACAAAGTCAGCCACAAACTTGGAGAAAGGTGAAATGTATGCATCAGCTATGAGTTTTCTTCCAGCAGGGAAGGATTCAATGAGAAGGAATCTCTGTGCAAGTTTCCTGCACCCCTCATTTGCCAAAGCTGCAGTACTATTTTGAAGCTTTGAAAGGCAATGTAACATCTGCCATACAAGGGAGAGGTTTGCCAACTTCGTTCTGTTTTTGGTAAGCCTTCTCCAACATCTTGGTGGCATTTTGAGCTGCATCAGTAAGAGCACAGCAGCATCCTAGCCCCACATATGCACAAGCATGCCCACGGTCTCTAGCCTTTTTATAGACCTCCACCGCCTTCTTAATATTCTGTGTTGTGCCAAGTCCACACTCAAAACACAGTCCAAGTCTACAAAGTGCCTCAGGATTACCAGATTTGGCTGCAGTGCTAAACAATTTGACTGCCATTTCAAGGTCTTGCCATTGATTGTTCCAATCAGCAAAGTACTTACCCACTTTCACTTGCTCCCTGATCCAAACAATGCCATTCATGTGCTCCATGTGCTCCATGTGCTTTTGATCTTTGCATGCATCAGATACTATGATACTATACACTTCCATTGGAAGATTCTCCAACACACCCTCTTGAACACACCTCTCTAAACCCAATGAAGCCAACAATTGCTTGGCATCATACACATTAATGTGTTTTAGAGGGGATGGATATGAATGCCTCAGAAGTGTACCCTTACAATACACCAACATTTGGCAGATTTCAGAAAACTGAGGACGATCTTCAGCCGCTGTGGCCCAACACCTGTCTATGAAGGTGGACAAATGCACTGGACAGTATGCCTTGGATGGTAAACAAGGCTGTATCCCACAAAGAATGCTCTCATGAATTTCGAATCGTGGTAGGTCGTCAAATGGACACTTCCCAGTGAGGACCTCAAAGAATACCATTGCAAAACTGTACACATCTGCAGCCTTTGTGTACTTTGTGTTCTTGACATCTTCAAATACCTCAGGTGCTCTCCATGGAGTTGCACCCATCTGCTTTGTGGTAAAGTTGGAGCTATCCTTCAGCTTTGATTGGCCAAAATCAGTGAGCTTAACATGTACTGAAGAGGACAATGTATCACTCTCCTCAACATTAATTAGAACATTACTGGACTTCAAATCCCGGTGTATCACGCCATTCTGATGCAAGTAATTCATTGCTTCTGCTATCTGTCCCATAATGTCAATAACAACAAGCAATGGAAGAGGGTATCCTCCCTCCTTCTCTGCACTCTTCTGCAAGTAATGTTGTAAGTCCATGTCCATGAGTTCTGAAACAAGTACCTGTTGATCTTCACTGACTGCATACCCTATGAATTGTACCACATTTGGGTGTTGCAATGCTGCAAACAATTTCACTTCATTCTCAATTTCCCTCCTACTTGCATGCAGAAGGTTAAAAATCTTGGCAGCTGCCCTCACTCCAAGGAACTCACACTTGAACACTGTTCCGTATGATCCACCTCCAAGAAACTCCTTGATAGAAATCTCCACATTTTGAAAATCTATTGAGTGTAGTCTACCCTTAAATTTTTCTTGCAAGCAATTTGCAAGCTTGTGTGTTGAAAATTTGTGTTGCCCTTCCTCTAAATGTGAAAACAAGCTCACAATGTCCTCTGTAGCTGCTTCATCAACACTTGACATCAAGTAGTCATCCTCAAATGTGCCACTGCGTTGAGCCTCTACAGTTGCAATGTTCCATTCCCCATTTGACATCCAGATGTCATAGTCTTCAATATTTGTTGAGAGAACAAATGTGGCATCACAACGAGCCTCTGCAATTGCAATCTTCAACACCTTGATGCAATTGAGAAACTCCTTCAAGTGGAGGATGACCCTCATATGAACTGACAAAGAATCAGATGAGTTGATCACTGATCTCCACCAATCCTTATCCTTCCAGCTTGTCACTAGCCTCTTGCCATTCAGCATAACACGTCTCAATTCTTGCAAAGCTGTCTCGCACAAACAATAGGTTCTTGCATCAATCACAGTGTCGCACCTGCATAAACCTGTTTCCGTAACTTCCTGCTCTGGATAATTTGCTGGCTCAACAGGAATATTTTCTTCCATGATCAAGGATCCTACATCACCAAACCCTTGCGGTGAATAATTAAGCAAACCATAAGAACCTGCTGCTTCTTCCAGAAACAAACGTCTTGCACTATCGATATCTAGAGGCTCCTGTTGTGAATACTCATCCAAGTCGTCTAAAACACGCACATATGTGGATGTAAGGAATTTGCATAAGTGTGTGTTAAACACAACACTTTCACATCGCAGAGCCAAAGTTCTTGCCAGTGCTTGGCATTGATTGTACAGAGTCCCCATTATACCAGAACCAAGTTTGGTGATGATTTTTGGCTTCTGCGAAAACCAGCAGAGATGGTGCAAAGTAAGAGAAGAACAAAACATTTACAACACAAGAACAAACAAAGAGCAATAAGATCGAATTCTACTACAACTTACTGCAACATGTCAATACCTATGTACAATCTTCACTGGCGCTCACCTGCTAGCCTGTTGAGCTCACAATCCTTTTCCCAAGCAAGATCATAAGGAGCAAGAAGAGGAGTAACAAATTGTATCACAGCATGAGTGTATGTCTGTTTCAGTCAGTGTGTCTTCCAGGTTGTATCACAGCATGAGTGTATGCATGTTTCAGTCTGTGCCTCTCCCTTATGGACATTGCATGTGCCTTTGGGTTGCAAAACTGCTTGCCAACCACCCGGAGAATCGATAACATGTTAACCAAAGATCTTCTCACCCATATAATTAATACACATGACAGATTTCAACAAGTCTAAAAACAGTGCTTAGAATTCCACATGAAGCACATGTACGCACATGTGTGGCCATACTCATTCCAACATTACAACAGAGCTCTTTGAAACAAGAAAATCAAGGAAGGAATTTGGTATCTGACGCAGTACTACTAGACTACCTCACGAGATTTCATCTTGAACATAGAGAGTACTGCTGCCTTTTGGAGTTCTTCAACTTTGTTTTTGGATGCATGTAGTCAGTCATCGGGCTAACTGAATCGAAGAAACTGCTTTGATATTATACCCTAAAAACTATTGAGTTCAAGACCAGAAAGCGCAAGGGTCTCTGATCACGTCTCTCATTATTTTGAGTCAAGAAATTGTTGTAATTCTTCTTCCGATGTAACAGGGAATTCAAACTTTCTCTGTTGCTCAAGGATGGATAATGACGCTCACCAGTGAATCGTCTTCTTCTCGCCGGATAGCAGCTATTATTGAGCTTGCTATGCACCCTGGCAACTGCGACGAGCAGTGGAAGAAACTCTGCCACAAAGCTCCTCGATTTAGATTCTCTGACTCAGCAAGCGAAAGCACTCTCGTACAATCCTTAAATTTGAAGCCTTCAATGGTTTTACGCGATTCTAGTGAAGGGCAGAAAAAATGTGGGACCCTTCACATGCGAAATTCTACTTTCCTTTTTCAGACTTTCCAAGTGAAGGGCACTTGTACCATACAAATTTCACATCCATTTATTGGTCAAACAATACAGTTATTAATTGAAATAAAGGTTCTTCAATCCTCTATACAGTAGAACCTCTATAATTTTATCACCTAGGGACTGCCAGCCAGTGATAAAGTTTGAAAGGTTAAAAGTTATGGGAGAGTTTGGAACTGTGAGGTGCAGGGTTCAAAAGTTGTAGGCTGCTCTTTTTTTCATTTTCTTTGCATTTTTTATCATCAAGGCAACCTGTTTTTGGCATTTGACGATGACAATGACAGCCAAGAGCTTTCGATGGTCACATCGGGGGAGGCATCTTTGGCATTTGACGATGACAATGACAGCCAAGAGCTTTCGATGGTCACATCGGGGGAGGCATCGGAGATGCTTTCCAAGCTCCAGCTCTTCTAGACACAGCAAAAGGACAACTATCCTGCTTTTGTTGACTCGAAAGTGAAGATGAATGACAGAGTACGCCATCTCCACCAGAATAGTCTTAAACAGAGGCCTATCACTAGCTATTTCCATCATAACTGATTGAGAAATAAACGAATTATAATATTATAAAATTGTCGAGAAAGAGGAAAAGTGATAAGTTATGAGCATATAAATTTTTTGCATGGTCCCATTGATGGACCGGGCCGGAGTGATAAAATTTGAGAGGTTATAAAATTTGGGGGGATCAGTTTATAAAGGTTTTACTGTACTCCTAAACCATCAGCCACCAGTGCACCAGTTCAGGATGAGGTCGTTCAAGCCATTTTGGGGATGAACTCAATTTGTAAGGCGAACCAACAACCACCAATGCACCAGTTCAGGATGAGGTCATTCAAGCCATTTTGGGGATGAACTCGATTTGTAAGGTGAACCAGCAGCCACCAGTGCACCAGTTCAGGATGAGGTTGGTCAAGCCGTTTTTGGGATGAACTCAAACACATCTACTTAGGGCATTTTTATTTTCCTCTTCCTCTTCCCAGGGTTTTTTCAGCCCTCTTCTCTACCCCAAAGTTTTCCCCTCCTATCTACCTACCTACCTCTTCCCCTCCTAAACCTAAATTCATTTTCTCTCCCACATGTTTAGCTTCCTTTTCCTCCTCCATTGCCAAAGCTTCACCTCTTCAAGGTGAGCTTAGGAACGTGGAAACGCAAGGGAGTTTTGGAAAGTGGTGACACAAGGGAGCTTGAAGTTTCAACCTAGTGGCAGACACTCAAGCTTGAAGGAAAGCTCCTTCCCTTCTCCTCCTTTTGTATTTTTTCAATCTTTTTTTTTTTTTGAAGAGGACAACGACAACAATCGTCGCCTTTTTTTTTCCTTTTACTTTGTTGTGAAGAGGACAATGACAATTGCCATTGTTTTCTTCTTCTCATTGTTTGAAAAGAAAAAGACAATGAGATTGTTGTCATCATTTTATTTTTTTTGGCCGCAAAGAGGATGACGACAATTGTCGTCATTTTATTTTTTCCCTTGCTTTGCTGCAAAGAGAAGGACAATAGTTATTGTCATTTTCTTCTTTTCACTATTTGAGAAAAAGAAAACAATAATAACAATGTTGTCATGTTTTTTTCCTTGGTTTGTTACGAAGAGGACAACAATAGCAATGTCGTTGTTGTTTTTTTTCCTTACTTTGTTGTGAAGAGGATGACAACAATTGTTATCATCTTCTTTTTTTCCTTGGTTTGTTGTGAAAAGGACGATGGCAGCAATGTCATTTTCTTTTATCTTTCATTTGTTGTGAAGAAGGCGATAGCAAAGGTGTCGTCATTATTATTCTTCATGTTGTCACTTTTTTTTTGTGCATGTTGTCATTGGCTTTTACTAATGTTCCTTTCAAAGGGAGAATAATTTGTGTTTATGGTTCTAGTCTATTGGAAAAAATAAAAATAATAATATGGTTGTTTTCTAAGGTTTTTGTTTGGATATGTAATATTTTGATGGGTAGAAAAAGGAAATTGAAAAAGGTTTGTTGTGATCCAAAAGTTCAATAGCAAAATGTTGCTCCATCAAAATTGATATTCGGGGAACAAAATGTTAATGGAATTGAAGAACCTAAAGTTGATGAAACAAGTAGTCAATGTAATTTAAAGTTGGACGTGGTGATTATGTCCAATCCAAGTAATGAAATCCTTCCCAAAACAAATTAGGAATTTCAACTAAAAAGTGGTATGTTAAATTATTTTAAAATTTACATAAATAAGAAAATTTGTGCAAAACTTGTAAGTTTAATTATACCCGCAATTTTTCATTGCAATACCTGAAAAGAAGTTACTTTTGTCTGCAATACTTACATTTTGTTGTGTGATTTTTTTTTTAAGGTTTAAGATTTTTTGTTTTTTTATTAAAAAATACAATTTTTTTTTAGAGGTTTGTGATTCAAGTCTAGAAATTGAAATTGACCCCATTTGGCCACTAGCACCCCCTTGTCCACTTGATATTACTCATAAAAAAAGGAATGGAATAAAGACAAATCAAAATGGCAATGTAAAATGAACATTTGCACTATAGCATATGTTACCAAACAATTGTTAATAAACATTTGAAAGAGGTGCATGGCTTAATGGCAGAAAAGGCCAAACTTGGGAAGCCCTCAACTTTTGAAAGAGGTCATCGGCATTAAAACCATATTAAAATGAATGTTCGCATCTTGGGAAATGCCATGGCTATGTAAAGGTGGAATGATCAAAAGGTTGGTAATCGCATTCGTGCCAAAACCCAATCCAAGTGGGATGAACTAAATACTTGTTGCACGATAATGTCCACCATTAGCAAAACCATTTTTGGTCAAATTCACTTTAAAACAACTATTGCATGTGTTAGGTTTTAATGTTTGGGGCGTGGGAAATGTGTTTTGAAATGCAACATCATGTATGGGGAAGAACAAAAATTTACAAATGATGATTTGATTAACCAATTTTGCATATGCACGAAAATTGAAAATGGCATGGGATGTCAAAAACTAAGATCAAAAGTCCACTGAAGTGAATCAAACACAAGAATTGACAATTGTATTGGATTTTCATGAATCTAAAATGATTCATGGAAATTTAAAAAAATAATAATCAATGTTTTTTTCCTTATAAATTTGTTTCATCCAAGGTGTGTTAGGGTTTAATTTAATGGTTTTTTGGTGTTTATAAGGGTTCACGGCATAACAAAAAAAAAAATTGTAATTACCATAGTTCATGTGGAGATGCAAAGTCACCATTTGTACATTGTTCATCATGTAGCAAAGGCTATAAAGACAATAACCACTTACTGAACTAAACATAATTTTGTAGATAATGATATGGTTTAAAGTTTTCACTTTATATAATATGTTAGGTTTTTTTAACCTTTCCATTTTTTAACTAAACATTTTTTTGAACTTTTGTCCTTTGATATACTATAGATTTATTTTTTTGTTCTTGATCATTTTTTGATCCACCCATTTTTGTACATGTTTTATTGATATAATATTTTTTCTAATCACACTTGTTTGATGGATATATGGTTAATAACATATGTCTTATTTTTTGTCATCTTCTTAATGCTTTAAATGTAAGAATCAAAACTTAAATAGTCCCATATGCACACTCTATAATTTACTTATCTAAGGTTTACAAATATCAATAATGTACATTATGCAATATTTACAATTAATGTATTAGAAATCACATCACATAAAGATTTTAAAGCAATACCCACATTTTAATTAACTTATTAGCATTGTCATGAATCCAAACATGCAATACTTACATCCTTCCTATTCTAATTTCCATAAGGCCATACCCACATAAAGGTTTTTTGAATAGTTGTTGTATATTTTTACATCCATTGTAATATTTGTATAAAGTTCTCATAAATAATTGTTGATTTCTTTTACATCCATTGTAATATTTGCATATAGGTTTTTAAAATAGTTATTGAATTTTTTTTACATCCATCACAATATTCGCAAATAGGTATCTTAAATAATTGTTAAATTTTTTTACATCCATTGCAATATTCACATCATAATGCACTTTATTTGCATTATGCTTAAGTTTAAATTACAATATTTACATATAATTTTCTTAATGGTTGTTAAGATTTTCTTATGTCTTTTGCCATATTCATATATGGGTTTTAAAATAGTATTAGTTTCTTTCAACGCTACAATGCCCACAATGTTTTGTGGACAAGAAAAACTTTAATGCCTAATACTTTTACATAATTATTTTAGATAATTAATGAGTGATTAGATAATTTGTTTCATAATTAATAAAAAATCATAATTAATGAATGATTAAATAATTATTTTAAATAATTATTGAATTGTCAAATAATATTTCACATAATTAAAAATATCAAAAAATATTTTAAATGATTAAAAATGATCAAATAATTATTAAAAATAAATTATGATAATTAATCATTTACATTATCTACCATAATTCTCTAATAAATATTTATTCATATGACATATATTCTAGAAGTATTAATAAATAATGTCATATAATTATTGCTTTATTATTAAAAAAATTAGATAATGTAAATTATCAATTATCATATTTAGAACATCAGTTTTTTTAATATTAATTAATTAATTAACTAGTGGGTACCCGCGACCTTCGGTCACTGTGAGGCGCCCCTGCATTGTTTTCGCCATATTTTTATTTTTAAAAATGCTATAGCCTAAGTAGGATTGTCATTATTTAATGTTAATTAATGCTCGAGATCCTCACCAATGGACCTACTTAAGAAATTTGCCCAAAAAGTTTTTGAAAAAAAACCCTGGTATTAACCAATGTGGGGAAAAGGGCGATGGGGGGGGGGGGGTATTACATACCCGTCGGTTCTGTGTATTTGAAAAATTCAGAACCATCGGGTATAATTAGCAAAATCAAATATGGGTATGGAAGAACATACCTGCCTAGCGAACCCACCGGAAAAGGGCGGAAAAAAAAACAAAAAAAAAAAACCCTGGTATTAACCCTAGGCAGCTCGTCGGAAAAGGGCGGGAAAAAAAAACCTTGGTGTGAACCCTAGGCAGCCCGTCGGAAACGGGCGAAAAAAAAAACCTTGGTATTAACCCTAGGCAGCGCCATTTACAGAGGCCGGTTCTGCCATAGAATGCAAAGCCAGAATTGTCACGTCATAGACAGACAACGCAATTAATATATAAAATTGGTTGAACCTTAATGATTCGAATAATTAAAATTCAGATCTAAAAGCCAAATTGATAATTTGATATTTAATTGATTATCTTAATTAAATTTTTTCATGTTGATAAGTTATTCAAATCATAATTTTAGATAATTATTCATGATAATTAATTTTCATAAAACTAATTCAGAATAATAATTAGTTCAAGTATATAAGGAAACATATTATGGGTACCCAAATCACTTATTGGTTATTTCGAAATGACCTTACATGTGGGTATTACATTTAAGGTTCATTCTTCATTTAAGGTTGCCTAAATCACCTATGAATTATTCTAAAATGAATTTGCATGTGGGAATTCCATATAGACCTTGTGTGACCGGTCACGGGGTGGCTAAACAAGAAGCCTGATGACGGCTCCTGGATTAGGAAAACTGATTTTTGTTTTAAGGGTTTAAGAGATTAAACCCGCCGGAAAACGGACTTAATGAAGGCGGCGATTTTATGATTTTGGGGACGTGAATATTGTAACGATGCATGGGAAGTTTAAACAGGAAGCTAAGGAAGAAACGTCTGGAAGATTTGGAGGGAGGCGGTGGCGATTTAAGGGGGAAGAAAGAAAGACAGAGGGGGCATTTTGGATAGTCAGTTTTGGTTTTTCTTGTTTTTGTTCTTGTAGCTACTTAGCTCGTTGCTGATTTCTTCCGCTGCGCCAGTGTCTTGGTTGATCAACTGTGTAATCTCTTGATGCAATTGTTAAGGAGGGTGATGTTGAGGAATGATGAAAAATCTGAGGGGTCCGAGCCTTAGATTTATAGGCATGTAGAAAAGAGAGTGAGCATTTGCAAAGGGAATGTGTGTTTGTAGGAGCTTGCATTACATCTGAGTTGTGAGCAGCAGAATGTTGTTTGCAAAGAAGGAGTGACAGGAGGGGTCTACAGCCACAAATCTGTCGTCTTTGCATGAGAGGATGACATTGTGAGTGGTTTCATAGGAGCTTAGTATATGTTGATCTAAGTCCAGTGTCTCAGAATGTTGTTGGAACTGAGGGCCTCTGGGTTTTTGGGTTTCCAGATGTTGAGAATGAGAGCAGTGTATAGAGGCATTTAGAGGGTGTGGGTTAGCGACTCAAAGGACCGAGTGAACACAAAGAGATCTGACCTCGAAGGCCTCACCTGAAATTGCTGTTAGATTCGTGATGATGTGCATTGCAGATCAGGCATGAGACATTTCCTGGGTTGTTTAATCCGATGTAAGGCACAAGCATCTACATTCGGTGATCCGATGTGTTGATCCGAATATGAGTAAATCATTTTTGCTGAAAAATCAAAGCGTTGTGTGTTGATGTGTTCTGTGAGTTGTTAAAGTGGGGTCTGATGCAGATCAGAAGATAAGGCAGCTTGGATCCTGTTTGGGTTTGTACGCGTACTTTGGCTGGTTGTCTCAGTGTTTCTACATATCTCTCTCTCTAACTCTCTCTCTCCTTTTTGGTGACACTTGGTCTTCATTCAAAAGACACCCAATCTAGATACTGGTTATTTCAAAATGATCCTCCATGTGGGTATTACGTTTAAGTTTGGGTCTTCATCTAAGGTTACCTAAATCACCTATAGGTTACTTCGAAATGAACTTGAATGTGGGTATTGCATTTATTGTTAAGTATTCATATAGTATTGTAATACTTGCACATGTATTAATTTTCACCAACTAGAAATTTGGCCTTAATTTTTTTAATAATTCAATAAATTTTGTAATAAACCACAAGTGAAGGTATTTTTTTACCATTTGGGAATATCTCTAAGCTGAGTTTTTTCATTTCTTTTAAAATATATAAAAGTGACATTGCATTGTTTTACATATGCTTAAACCTTCAAAATTTCGCCCAAAATGCACCTTAAATTTATTTTAATTATTATAAAATTTTTAAAAAATTAACTAATTTATACGTCCCAAACTTTAAACTTAAACCATAATCCAATAATATATACTTGTAAATAATTATATGAAAAAATGTATTTTCTTTTTCATATATATTTGTAAATTCAAATTAAATATGTTATAATACAAAAAAGAGTAAACATTAAACTATCATAAATGCTTAGTAGGCCTAGGTGGCCTAGGTTAGTAAATTACCTACATAGTTAGTAGGTTTACCTAGTAAACTAGACCACCTTGAATACCTACCTAAACCATCAAAAATACCAACCTAGAAAGCTTGCATTAGTGAGCAAACCCTCTTCTATGAATAAATAGTAATTTGAACATTAACTCCTTGTATTCAGTTATTAACTTTGCAACACTATGGAAATTAATTGGATTTATTTTGTCAATTTTTTTAATCTAATTTTTCATTTGTTGATGATGCTACTACTTTCTTCAAAAAAGGTGTAGCAAGAAAAAGATATCATTTGTTGCTTGAATTTCAACCATCACATTACTTATTTGTTGTTATTGTTGCTACTATGATTATTATAGAAACAAAATAAAAAATACATATGCATGAAAATTATCAACCACCAAGATGTCATCTTTGGGCATGCAGTTGATGTTCCATATCCTTGAATGCACCATCCACCATGGATTTATATATATTTAAGAATTTAATATATATTTTAAGTCAAAATTTCTTTTATTTAAAATAAATGTGAACATATTATATGTATTAAAATGAATCAACAATATAATTTCATACTATTATTGATTATATATAATGTGTTACTTGATATGAAAATCAACAATATATTTAAACCACTATTATACGTAAAAATAAATAAATTTTACATAAGGACTTGTGTTGTATATTTGTAATATATAATATATTACCGACCTATTATCTAATTATTTTAACCTATAAATTATTTATTATATATGTTTTTAAAATAAAATAAAATTTCAATCATACGTACAATTAATATATGGGGGAGATCATTTTTTCTTATTATGTAAAACATCCAAAAAAATGGAAAGTCGTGTGTTTTTTAACATGCACTAAAATCTTATTAAATTAAAAACTTTATGGTTTTTTTAAAAAAAAATGAGTTTACAACTTTAAAGTTCATGAATTTTTATAATCTCATTGTCCTTTATGAGAATCATGATTTAAAAAGGAAAAACCAAATATATGTACATCATTGAAGAAATGTTAAGCATGAACGTTTAATTTTTTGATTTCAACAAACTTTGAATTCTAACATTAAGTAGTAAATTTTACATCAAACTTGAACCCTTTGTACCATCAAGGTGACCAATTTTGCGTTATGTTCATTTTTATATATGTTAAATCATATTGTAAGGTGAACAAATAATTTTGAAAATATGAATTTCATGATGTATTGGTGGGGAATCAAATATTTTAAAAATATTTTTATGTTTCATGGTTAATGAAATATCACAATATGATACAAGTATTACATTTAAACAAAAGTGAGTTAGAAAATATTGAATTCTAACAACTATGGAACATATGGAAATAAAGGAAATTTATAATTATGCTATAGATCTAAATAATTGATCAAATAAAAATCAATATAATGAGTAAAGTTTAAAATATAAACTTTAGGCCTTGAAATATATGAAACGAATTCCTAAACCCTAAAGCATAAGGCCTAACCCCAAAACTCCAAATGATATTTGCTATATGCCTTTTTAAAACCTAACTATAAAAACCCTATAAAAAAAATCCTAACAATGTATTCTTTAAACCCAAAAAACCATAAAAGCTATACAAATTATATAATGCAAAACAAAAAAAATAAAAAGAACATAAGGAAAAAAACTTAAACCAAAATTTAAAAACGTTTAAACTATAAATATTTATTGATCGAAAAAAAAAACCTTAGTATCCAAAAAAAATCAAATAAATTTCATAAAAAAACTAAAAAATGAGGTATGTATCTTACCTTTGTGTGATTTCTCCAAGCTAATTATTTTTCTACTCTTTTTAAAATACATATAAAATCAAATTATATTACTTCACATATGTCTAAACCCAAAAAAATTCTCTTCAAATTTAGCCTAGTTTAGGTTAATTACTAAAAATTTGTGGTAAACCTGCCAATTAATATATATGTCCCAACCCAAAACCTAAACCATAATCCAATAATACATACTTATAATAGTTACATGAAAAGATGTATTGTAATGTCCATTCCATAAATAAATAAATAAAACAAAGTTTAAGAAAACATGCATTAATTAAACCAAAATGGTTGCAATTATGACATTCTTTTCACTATTGATTGTTTATAATACCTACATATGGGGACCTATGTTTTTTCTTCCACGAATTAAAGTGAACCTTAATAAATTGATAGGTAGGATTGGGGAGGTGGGGAGTTGAAAAAAATGAGTAGGTAGTTTTAATTAAGTATTTGGTGATTTAAAAAACATAGGTAGGTCAGCATAGTGGTAGGTAGGAAGGCGGGTGCATAGGTAGGTAAGTAGGTATATAGGTAGGTAGTTGGGTTGGTAGGCAGGTTAGTAAGTAGAAAAGAAGTTCAAGGAACAAGATAGATAGGTTACTAAGGTAGGTAAGCATGTATGTAGGCAAGTTAGTAAATAGGAAGAAAGTTGCATTAACAAAGTAGCTCGGTAGATAAGCAAATTAATACATAGAAAACGAGTTATCTTATCAAGGTGACTAGGTTTATAGAATACTTATGTCAATACGGTGGTTGTGTAATAAGGTTGTTAGTTAATAAGGTAGCTAGGTTAATAGGGTAGATAGTTAGTATAGTGGTTAGGTTAGTAGGGAAGTTAAGTCAGTAAGGTATGTAGTTAATAGGGTAGCTAGGTTAGTAAGGTAAGTAGTTAGTATAGTGGTTAGGTTAGTAGGGAAGTTAAGTCAGTAAGGTATGTAGTTAATAAGGTAGCTAGGTTAGTAGGGTAGGTAGTTATTATAGTAGTTAGGTCTATAGGATAACTAATCTTTGAGGTAGCTATGTCAATAGGGATAATTAGTAAGATACCAAGGTTGGTACAATACTTATGAGAGTAGGAGGGTGAGTAAGGTAACTATGTGTGAAGTCAGGTCCAAGAAATGGACTGTGATGAACCCCATCTGGCGCCAAATGAAAACGTAGCCCATCCAATGGACAGAATGGCAAATTGGTGCATTGGTGGTTGTTGGTTTACTTTGACCCTTACCTTGGATTAACTCAAGGGAGGATTAGGCCATGGTAGGATTCTTGGTGTAATTGTTGATTATGCTTGAAAAATTGTAGAATTTGAAAAATGTCTCACTTATATTCGTTTTCTCAGAAAAAAAATCTGACATGTATTCCTTTTCTTAGTAGAAAAGGCCTACAAGTTATGTGATTTTTCATGAAATTTTAACATACTTCTAGATAGTGTTTCTTTATTCAAATTTGTGAAGGTGGTGGGTTGACTAGTTCTCAAGCTTCTCGTCTCAAATTGAATCCCTGGTTAGCCCCTTAGCTTCCCTACCCATTTCACAAAATGTTTTTCATAACCTTGCCTAGATTCATGGCTCCCCATAGTAGAAAGGTACATTCAACATGTACATGCATACACACATATGAGAAATTACCTTGTTTCATAGTAATATCATCCAATTTTGTTCATTTCTTCACAATGAATATACATGAAAGGCCCCGATCATACATTGAACTTCTAATCTTACGTCCAAAACTTTGTTACTTCCTATTCTAACTACTTCCTATAGATGTTTTTGAAAAGGGTGACACTAATTGTCAAGTAGTCTAACAACTTCTAGTTAAACAATTATTTTGTATATAAATGCTTCATATTATTGTCAACTAGAAGCAATTCTAATTAAACAATTCTTTATAAGTAAATCCTTCATATCATTGTCAACTAAAGATGTCGTAATGTTTTTCAAAATTCTTCACATCCATTTGGTCACCATCAACAAAGTACCAAAGGCATATTAGTTTGGCAACAATGCCATATCAACATGACACCAAAGACATTCTAACATGTCACTTTTCGTATATTGGTTTGGTAAACATTAGCTTGGTAATTTATGCATAGTACTCATAGACATCTATTTTGACTTGTTAACAACCTCTAGTGGCTTTCAACTTGTTTTCCACCTTTTCATTTCTTTCACATATTTTCCATTTCCAAACATAAGATCATTGGGCATGATATTTTTCATGTCTTATATCAATTTTTCAAATTGGAATTTTTATAGTAATAATCCAATAGAACCATTAATTAAACCTAGTGTTGTACTTTCAAACCAAGCAACCCATAACTTGAAATGGATTCTTATTACTAAAAAGACCTTAAACTTACACTTGGAGTTCTGCTTTTGCGAATCACCAAATGTACAACTTGTAAGATATACTTGACACGTATTTGTATACTAATTTAGCATGTGAAAGCATTTTGCATTTACATGAATTTTTTTCTACTTATCACGTTTTAATAAGCCAAAATTTAGTTCATGTATTAAATTACACATACATGTAGTAGAATCACAATTATAAAAGGAATTTTGTGAACAATTCACATTTTGTTGAATTTTGGTCAGTAGATTTTTTGATTCTTGTCCACCAAACTCTTCAACTTCAATAGCATGCCAATGTAATCAAATCTCACATTTGTGATCCAATTGATGGACAATGCATGTTTAGAAATGGGACTAATAGGGAAAAAAACAAGTTTGTTCTTAAATGTACATGAGAAAAAGGATGATAATTGCATCCACAAGATGAAATAACTATGTTGTTGCATGAGAAAAAACAACTAGCAAAATGAACAAATTGTTGCATACAACATAATAACTTGACTTGTCGACAAAATCGTAAGTTTCTCAATGGGAAAAAGAATAATGGTTATACCATTTCCATATGTTTGTCAATATAATTTTCTTATCTGAGGCTTGAACTTTGCATTCAAGTTTTATAATGTCTTTTCCCAAAGTTATCATTTTGGGACTAAATTGCACTTCCTCTACCCAAGCTTCCCACAATAGCTTTTTCATAGCAAAAACATGCTTCTATTTGCCGCGGCGACCTAAGGGCGCCCATCAATTACTAACATTAAATTCATTTCATACCCTTTACCAAATTCATTGTAACTTGAATATATAAGTTTTTTGGTGGAGTTTTGAGCCTTGCAAATGTAGGTGCTAACAAGATAGGAATTTAAACTAAAAAGCATTTAAAAAAAAAATGCTAACAAGGATAGAAATTTAAGCTAAAAAACATTTTAAAAAAAAGTGATAACAAGGATAGGAATTTAAATTAAAGAGCATTTTTTTCCTTACAAAATGTGTGCAATCAAATCATACTTTGTACAATTAGCTTGATGCACATGTTGTGTTGGGCCAACTAATTTTTTAAAAAATTGTTAAAAACTTGTTCATTAAGGTCATTATTAACATAAACTCTTAAGTCAACTTTCGACCAATGAAAGAATAAATAACATGATCTATTAAATTTTTTTATTAAAATTATAATTAAAAACAAAAAACCTTTGAATTCAACATCAAACACAATTACATATATTAAAAGACGAATGTAGCTTCCCTTTAATCCGAATGGATAGTGGCTACAGACAGTAGCTAAATATAGTGAGACTTGCACATGGCTACTAGAGTGGTTTGTTCCTTTGCAACGTTAGCTTCCACCAAATTTAATCCTTCTGTCTCTATTTCTCTTCGTATCAGATAAAATGCCAAGCACCCCTTTTGTGCATAGGAGAGGTGCTCCGGGAGACTGAATTTAGCAACACATTATTTTCCAAGACGATGAACCAAAAGAATTGCCAAGGAGAAAAGGAGACAGACATGGAGATCAGTTTCTTTGTTTCTATGAGAAAAATCTATTTTTTTATGCTAGCAGTTTAGGTTTTTGGGGAGGGAGGAAGACGCATAGAGAAGCGCAGGTCAAGCGAGCATTTTCGCAAGAAGCATATTTTCCTTGGTACAGTCTCAAAACCACTCTTAGAATGGTCTAACAATTTTTGGGCAAAGTGTTGTGCACCTTGACATCTTCCATTTCACATAGCTCCATTTTCCCAAGAACGCTCAGAAAATGAGATCACACACATGCCAAACGCCAGATCTCTCCAAAAGTTCCTTTACTTTCTTCCAATCTCCAAAAAAAAGCCATTCTCACCATCGTCCTTCACAAAAATTATACAACCCAATTCAAATTAGAAGTCTACTAACCTTCTAGAAGACAACCAAGAGAGTTCTTGCCCATGGCGCTTCCATGCAGCCATAATCTAATCTCAATGGTACACAAATAATATCAGCCATTGTTCCTGATCTGAAATAAGCCATTCCATGCATTTAAACAGACTCAAAATTTTGTTCATTATCAAACAAAAGGTTGGTCACCCACCAGATCACACACAACCGAAAAATCTAGGAGCTATTTAAAAGTCACAGTGGTTCAGTTATAAACTTTGCTATACTTCATCCCTTTGCTCTCTGAGCAGATGGCCAGGTGATGGATCACATGTCTTTCTCTCATATGTAGGCAACCCAACTGTGATATATTCATGCTATATAAGTTTGGACTTGATTGGCCCCCAACAAAATTGCATGTTGTAACCTGTCCACTAGAAAGATCCCTCCAGTGTTCATTCTTCCTTAGCCATTGTATTACTAAATATTCTTTTTTATGTTTTGCAAATCCAGGAGAAACCAAACCTGAAATTTGAGGAGAAGGCTATGGAAGATGGTAGCAGCTCTGATGGTGTGAATGATGGAGGAGACATCCATACAAACAATGGATGTGTCCAAGCTCCTCAATAAAGATGCAATGTGCTCTATGGTGAAGGCATGTTCTCTAACCAAGCCACCATTTTGCAGAAACTTTGATGGACATGGTAGCACAACTATATATACACCTTCTGCCTTTATAGGCTATAGAGATATAGAATGGAAAAGCCTCAATCCCAACTTAGTGCAAGACTATTCATCGAGCTTTGAAGCTTTAGTCATGTACATTTTCATGGATCACACAAGGACAGTGAAGACATGTTTAATAATCCAATTTTTTTTTAATTTTTAAAATTATTTTTTATGATTAAAAAAAAACTTGAACTGAATTAGTGAAAACTAATTTTGAAAATTGACTATTTTCAAAATGAATGGCAACTGAGTACCTTGGAAACCGGATTATAATATATTCATTCGGATTATAATATTTTTTTTTAAATATCAAAAATTAGGTAGGTTCTCTCCAGCACTAATTTTTTTTAAAAATAAAAAAATCAACCTGATTCTCACATAAAGACATAAGGAACCAAAATCGGCAGTTATCGGAAAAAAGTGAGAACTGCTTGACACTTGAAAGAACCTCATTAAAGGTCTTCTTGGATTTGGTCATCCAGTGTGTTCTTTCTGTTATTAAATATAATGAGGATGAAATGAAGCTTCCCTTGAATCCGTCCCGTCGTCCATCCGTCCCATCGTCCGTCCGTCATCCGTCTTTACATATATTAAAGGACGTCATGAATCTTCCCCTTAACCCGTCCATCCATTCGTCCCATCATCCGTCTATCATCCATCCATGGATGGCATCATATAATAATCCTTTACAATGTGAAGGCTGAAAAACTCTTGTAGTCTTGCAATTTGCTAAAAGCTAAAAACTAATTTTTAAAAACTAAAAATTGTTGAAAAAAAGCTTGAGAAACAAGAAAAGAGATCTTTTTAAAATAACACAAGAAATTTCAAATTATAAAAGAAGAAGACAAGTTATTAATAAATAAATAAAATGAAACAAAGTTGCAACAAAAAAAGAATGGGGAATTTTTTAATAAATATATATATATATTGGTTTTTAAAAATGGAAGTTTAGGGTTTAGGGTTTTAGCTTTAATGGTAAAAAATGTAACATGAATAAATTGTTTGGGAAGAAGGTTTGGAGGGTTTAGGGTTTAAGGTTAGTTTGAGAGTTAATTTCTCTTTTTCTAAACCCTAAACCCCTACAGGATAGTCTTGATCTAGGCGAACCTTGCACATGCAACATCTATCAAGGTCATGGAAACAAGAGAACCTTGGAATGTAGGCTAATATCGGAATCCTTAAGTTGCATGAAAGTGCTTTCTGAAAGGTGTGCCATGAGGGATGGTTGTGCCACTGGCGCTGTGTGCTCATCTTCCTTTGATTGATTCTCTGGATTTTGTGAATCTTCATTACCTGACTGACTCTTTGTAGGAGGATGTGTCAACATGTCTTCACAATATGCCTCCACATATTGGTGTTCGAGCTGAATTTAATCAAAGCACGTTAGAATCTGCACATGAACGTCGCAATTGCCTACAAAGAAAACGGTGTGCTCAGTAACGTGAACAACCTTCTCTTCGCAATGACGCATTACAATTGTTTGGAGACGAAGATGCGTCAGCCTTGAGACGATGGGATTGTGGAGAAATGGACACAATATGTGGATTCTGCAGCGCGAAAATGTGGATCAAAGAATGATTGGTAAAGTCGACGAACAACAATTCACAATTTTCTCTGTGTTGTGAGAATGGCAAAGTTCTGTTGCCGAATCTTCCTGCAACACCACAAGAGCTGGAAGTTTTTTTAACCAGCAAAGAGAGCAGTGTTGTCAAATTTCGAGATCAGATTTGCATGTACAATTCGGTGTTGGCATTCACTTCGTTCGGTGCCAAAGTTGATGAGTCGGTAACAGGAGGCCCTGGACCGTACTCCTTTCGCATTCAAGGTGAATTTTATCACAAAATCAAATCCAAATGTCCTGCCGAAGGACAACGGCCATAGTTTGCACAACTGTACATTCATGATACGAAATGCGAACATCAAAACTGCCATGCCATTACGCCCTCACTTGATCCAACGACGTTGGATCGGTTGTCGACCATGATGTACAATATCAATCCCTATGTCGAAGTGTTCAAAATGGCAAGGGATATGATGGCAATAGAAAGTGTTCCCATGGATCTGAAATTGCGTCTCATTACCTCTTGAACAAAGGATGCCTGCCGATACAATGTGCCGATGGCCGATGAAGTCGCTGCATTGATGGTAGGAGATGGTTCTGAGGCTGTAGATAGATGTGACGTCATCCTTGCTCAGCAAACTGGCCCATTTCAACGCATTTCCGAACTACATGTGGGATACATGGCTCTACATTATCCGTTGCTATTTCCTTACAGTGAGGATGGATGGCATCTGAATATTCCGTTCAATGGTGTTGTTACTGATGCAGATTTGGATGAAGACCATGCGGGAGAATTTGAGCTTCAAAGAAAACATTACAATGTGACAATGGCGGAATTTTATGGTTATCGACTTCAACATCGAGACACTGATGGCATTGTGTTGCTTCGGGGTGACTGATTGCGACATCAATACATTGTGGATGCTTATGCGGCTATCAAACAAAGTTGCTTGAAGTATTTGCGCCTGAATAAAAAAAAACTTTGCGCGGATCTTTGTCAAGGCCTTCAAGACGCCATCGTTGTAGGTGACAATAGCGCTGTTGCCATTAGACAGAGGATCATTCTGCAATCTTCTTTCATAGTAGGTCCACATCACATGGTTCAGAATTATCAAGATGCCATGGCAATTTGTAGATGGGCCGACTACCCGGATGCGTTTGTTACATTCATTTGCAATCCCCAATGGCTTGAACTCAAGAGAGCGTTGCCACTCGAACAGCAACCTCAAGATCGACCCGATTTGTTAACCCAAATGTTCAAAATCAAGCTGAAGGAGTTGATCAACGACATTCACAATAAGCATATTCTGGGACGCACGATTGCAGGAATCTATGTCGTTGAATTTCAAAAGCGTGGGTTGCCGCATGCACACACTCTCATCTTTTTTACCGAAGACTGCAAGCCACACACGGTCGAGGACGTAGACCGCATGATTAGTGCTGAACTTCCGAATTCAAAAACAAACAAGTTGGCCCATGAGATGATTGCCAGATGCATGATGCATGGTCCATGTGGAGCTGCGTTTCCAAACGCCCCCTGCATGGAAGAAGGCAAATGCAAAAAACAATATCCACGTAAGTTTGAATCCGAGATGGTGACGGATGTTAGCGGATACCCTATTTATCAGCGTAGACATACGGGGCACACAATTTTGGTTCATGGCATTGAATTGGACAATCGTTGGGTGGTACCGCACAATGTCTATTTATCGACCAAATACGATGCGCACATCAACGTTGAAGTTTGCAACAATATTCGTGCAGTCAAATATCTATTCAAGTACGTATATAAAGGACATGATCGTGCAACTGTTGAAATCTCACGCCAGAGTGACAATGCCATAGAAGGGAATGTGGTCGAAATCGATGAAATTAAAAAATATCTCGATTGTTGCTATGTATCTGCATCATAAGCAACGTGGCGCATCTTTAAGTTCGAAATGCATGAGCAATTTCCTACTGTTGAGCGCTTGCAATACCATTTGCCTAATCAGCAAACGTTGATGTTTGACGATGACGATGATGTGCACGAAGTGGCAACACGGTCAGCCATTTCTAGAACGATGTTCACAAAATGGTTCAAAACAAATCGAGAATCGGAAGTTGCACAAAACCTTATGTTCGATCAATTCCCTCAGAAATGGGTGTGGAATCGGAAGTTGAAGCGATGGACAATGCGCAAGAGAAGCTTTGCCATTGGTCGCATGTATTATGCACACCCGACATCAGGTGAACGTTATTATTTGCGAATGCTGCTGAACTGCGTCAAAGGTGCCACATCCTACGAACATTTGCAGACAATGGATGGCAGAGAGCACAACACATTCAAAGATGCATGCATTGCAATGGGTTTGCTTGCAGACGACAATGAATGGGATCAAGCCTTGGAAGAAGTCGGTGTTTGGGCTTCGAGACGACAGCTCCGTGACATGTTACCTCCATGTTGATGTTTTGTGAGGTCACGAATCCCAGACAGCTATGGGATGCACATTGGGAGTCTTTGAGCGATGACATTGAAGCAATGACATCCTGTGAGCGTGCTAATCCAACTATTACCCTTTCTGAGGATGCGCTAAAGGATCGTGCATTGTATGAGATCGATCAGGTTTTCATGCGTAACATGCAGCGCCTGGAAGATTTTCCAACGCTTTCGAAGTCTAATTACATCCCTTCTGTTCATGGAGGAAACCAATTGGTTGAAGAAGAGTTGGCTTATGATCGGCATTCATTGACCGCAGATGTAGACAATGTAGAAGATAGGCTCAATGACGATCAGCGTAACGCATACGAAACTATTTTGAATGCCGTGAGAAACAAAGAAGGCAAACTATTTTTTGTGTATGGTAGTGGTGGAACCGGCAAAACATTTATTTGGACAACACTTTTGTCCCGTCTACGAGGGCAAGGTAAAATTGTGCTTGCAGTTGCCTCATCAGGAATTGCATCTTTGTTGCTTCTGGGCGGTAGAACCGCCCATTCAAGATTCAAGATTTCGATTGATCTGCACGATGAGTCAATTTGCAACATCACACAACAGATGAAAGTGGCCGAGTTGGTGCGTAAAGCTGATCTAATCATTTGGGATGAGGCACCGATGATGCATCGCCGAGCTTTCGAAACTGTTAATCGGACGTTGCGTGATTTGATGTAATTGGATGACGCAGAGGCAACCGGGAAAATCTTTGGTGGGAAAACCGTGGTCCTTGGTGGGGATTTTCGACAGATCTTGCCTTTGTTCCCAAGGGGGGATGAGAAGACATTGTCAGTGCTTCCTTGCCTCGATCACATCTTTGGCAGCATGTTACAATTCTTCGTCTTCATATCAACATGCGACTCATGGCGACCAATTCTGAAGAGCAGCGAGAGTTTGCCAGATGGGTGTTGAATGTTGGAGACGGTAGTCTTCCTGCCATTGTAGAAGAAGAAGATGTCGATCCAGATTGGATCAAGATTCCATCCCATATGAGGCTGTTAGCAGAAGATTACAACTTAAGAGGATTAATCCGAACCATCTATCCGGATCATCGGTGCCACTCTAGAGATCCCATGTATCTTATGCAACACAACATTTTAGCCCTTAAAAATATTGACGTTGATGAAATCAATAATGCAATTTTAGAATCGTTATCTAAAGAATCACACACGTACTTGAGCACAAATTCTTTGACTCCAACAGAAGAAGGTGCAAGTGTTGCTACAGGAGTTGCAATGGATTCATTGAATCTAGTGGAATTTCTAAACACTTTGCAATTTAGCGATTTCGCAAATCATGAGCTGGAACTCAAAGTGGGCGTGCCAATCCTTTTGTTATGTAATCTTTATTAATCAATAGGATTGTGTAATGGTACGAGGTTGATTGTCAAGAGATTGGGTCAACGTGTCATTGAAGCGGAGATCATCACAGGGAACAATGTCGGCAAACGTGTGTTCATGCCCAAGTAAAACATTCAACAACGTTGGGGTATATTTGTCATCTCCGGTCTATTCCCATGGTCAGCTGTATGTTGCTATTTCACGGGTCACAAGTAGTGCAAACATCAAGATTTTCAACAGCCAGGGTCGCGATGGATACATGCGGAATGTCGTATATAAAGAGGTTTTGGAAATGTAGTTTGTATGGACACACACCTGCACGGGGTTCAAACTAGTTTAGCATGAAGAGACAACAACATAAGCAACATTTAAGATTCAAAACAAAACATAAAAACAAGATGAAAATAAATAAATAAACAAATAAACACTCACAAAACAAAGAGCAACAAAATTTGAAGGCACCAACTTGAAACAAATACATAATGTTCAAGAACTTTCGAAGAACATTAACTAAAAATTTAAACATCAATTAGTGCAGAAAAAATGACATGCCACTAATAAATAATTACATCATTTAAGCTAGTAAGACCTTAGTAAGAAAGAAATGGCCCACGATTAATACATAATTACATCCTTAAACTAGAAATTATGAATCTCTCATACCCTGTTTAGGTTTCAGACACATTTTAGGGTTTGAGGGAAGTTTGAGGATTTCCTTCTTCGTTGTTCTTCAGCATGTTTTTCTCGAACTGGGGGCGTAGGCAACATTCCAATGGAGAAACTGGATTGTCCGTGAATACGCAACTCCCCAACAGGGTTTCATGTGTTCTGCTGCAAGGCAAGAGTCGGAGAGATGAGTAGAACAAGATCACAGTGGCAGAGATCTGTTATGAAAGCTCCAGATGAAGCTAAAAATGGCATTGACGACGCCATGGCTGAGCAGCTTCTTCTCCTACAAGACACTAGTACCCAAGTCCTTGTGTATTTCGATCCCCTTACTAGTCTTTCTTGTTGGAATCCTGAACACAAATTCATACTTGTATCTCAGAAGAGATTCATGGTTTCTTGATTTTCATAACCCGGTCTCTCAATGTACCAATTCCACTCGTCATCTGATTGATAGAAACCCTAGTGATACACGATTTTTTTCAGGCTCGGGATTTTCGGGGAGGAATGGGAGCCAAAATGTGTATGAGGTTTGTGTTGTTATTGTAATTGGAGATGATAGTGGGAAGCCAACAAAAACTGCTTTGCCATTTTCAGTTCTTCGAAGACTGTTCAAAGCTGTTCTACAGGTCAAAGGCCTCCAGGGTGTTGGTGAAGTCGGATTACTGGAACCTGATTTGCAAGGTGTTTTGGTGCGGGTGGATTACACTTCAGTTGTTTGCAAGATGGTGCGGGATGCTCTTGGCCAGTCTGTTACATGTGAAAGCTTTCTAAACCTTCCTGAACTCAAGCAACAGGTAGCCAAACCTTCTCATGCTTTGTTGTGCCACATTTATTGGAGACAAAAAACATCATCAATCTGAACCTTCTTGATCTGAATATGAACAGAAGGACTGAAAATTCTGTTTCAGCAGTAGCACTCTGATCAAGGTTTTAGAGAAACAAAGTATTGGTGTTTTCCTAAAACCCTAGAAATGAATCACTCAGATTTACCATAATTTTTCTAGAAGCAGACTGTCATGAATTTGGTGAAGAGAAATTGAACTCTATTGCCAGCGTGATTCTTCAATCTCAGTCAGATGTAGAAGCAGTGTCTTCTTCCTCAAATCACTAAGTCCACACTCCAGTCTTTGAGTTCAATCTGTAGCAAGGTGCATAGTTTGTGTTAAGCACCAATTGATGGTGATGACTATCATGCTCTGATCTTAGTTCTTCTCTGCTTAAGGCAATCATGGTTGTGGCATTGTCATGTGTTGAGATTGGTGCATCTGGTGGCTAATCTGTCACTTACTCTTCTGTTACAGGCAAGTTGTGAAACTCTGATAGTAGGTGAGACAAAGAAGTATGTTGAGCAGGCATGTGCAATCTGGACAGACAAGCTTCAATACAAGAATCTGAAAATAGTCAATTTGGATGAAATGGATCCTGCATCACAACCACCTACCCTGATGACATGGAGACCCACGATAGTAACAGGCTTCAGTAGAAATCATTTGCGTGTAGGCCTTCTTCTTTTGAGATCAGTTGGAAGAGCAGCAGGAAATCCAATTGTGTCCAAGCATTACAATGTTTCTTTAGTCGTGTGGGTTATGGAGGAATTCACTTCTTCAGAGACTGAGCATTTGAACTGCACAATTAAGGAATTAAAGGATGTGTACCACATCAATGTGGAGTTGAGGAAGGCTGATTTTGCAAAGTATCCAACTTGGATGCGAATCAACCCAAGCCTTTTCAATATCCAAGAAGGTGGCAGAGGTTAGGATTCCTTTCTTCATCTTCATGTTTTCTTTCACAACTTCTCTAGGTCAATAAACCAGCCCTTGCAGCAATTCTGTTGTTACCCATCCTATTGGGTGGTTAACCATATTTGTCTGATTTTCCAGCTGTTGGAAATGCAGGGGAGTATGCATGGAAGGCTGTATTCATACACAGCATTCTAGTGGAGCGGGGCTTTGTGTTATGGTTAGATGCAGGTGGTCGGATTGTGAAACCATCAGCACTATTGAATACACTGAACTGGATAAAGAGGTATGGGTTTGCATGCCGTAATTCTGAAGGCAAGGTTCGACACTGGACACATCTGGCACAACTCAAATATTTCCAAGCAGATTTTGACTACCTGAGACAGCAACGAAATTGTGATGGTTCACGTTTAGGTTTCACATTACAGACATATAAGGATTTGATTAGGCCATGGTACGAGTGTTCTATAACAAGACAATGTATAGCTCCTAATGGGTCAAACCGATCTAATCATCGCCAAGACCAAGCAGCCCTCACAGTGTTGTCTGTTTTGAGCCATCATTGGTGCACAGGTGTAGATGCAGGTATATCTAGGCAGAATGATGTCTTAGAAAATGAGAAATATGAAGGGGTTGACAAAACTAGGTGCTATGAGGACCCTCTTATGTTGTAAATGTGCTTGGGTAGAACACCTCCAGGCATCTAGTAAAAGCAAATGGTGCTTTAGGACTCCCTCTGATGTGTTACTTTCTGATGTTAACCCCTCAGCAGACAGGAATATTTTGTGTTCAGCCGCCCAGATGCTTGCTTGTGCAGGGCAAGCTAAAAGGAAATGCAGCATAATCCTTACAAGCTTGTTGCAGTTTGAATGAGGATACTACTGACATTTTTATTGGCTTTGTCTTGTGTGTCAGCTGACATCATGACCAAGGAAGTTGGAATTACTTATAAATGAATGAGAGACTTAGTTCAGAGAATGAGCCATTTGTGTGCACATCATTCACATGACATTCTACTCATTGGAGACTTCTTGAAGTTAATTTTATGTAGTCAAGTTATGTCATATTGATCAAATGACAAGAAGGACAAAAATAAACTTGAGATGAACACAATTGTTGACATGACCAAACCTCAGCAAGGGTAGAGTGCAGGATGTTGCCATCAGAAGAAGGCCAATCACTTCCTACAAAACGTGCCCATTCCAAATCCTCTCAGTGAAGAATCTGTCTACACAAATTTCAATTTCAAGGAACAATTGCTGGGTTGGAAGCGTCTGAGTTTTGTAACTGAAAATATGTAAAATCCAGAAACAGGAAAAATCAATGAAGAGTCAGCGAGTGATTGAGTACAGTGAAGCTGAGTATGCATTCTAAGGCAATCTCCACATCTGTCTGTTTCCACACACAACAAAACAACAAAACAGATGGGTGCACATCACATTTGTGAAACTTTTGGTGCACAAAACAAACATCATCAACAAAGCAGAACAAAAGCTTGAAATCATTTGGGAGAAAGGGAAAATCAATGCAATGAAAGTGCAATACAGATTGTGCAAAAACACATGTTGAAGCATGCATGTAAACCATGTTGAGATCCATAGTTTGTCAGAAGCAAACAGAAAGAGATTTCTTGGATAGTATCCTGCTGATATTTCAATTTTGATGTACAGGATTTTGGAGGATCACCATGATGTTCCCTCAGGTTTTGAAATGGAAATGACGCAAAATAGTCCTGTAATACAATGTTTCTTTCTCCATGGTTGTGCAAAATTATCAGATACTTGTTTTTCATGGATTATGCAACATCAAGCCTAATTGCATACCATTCAAGAAATTGATGTTTCCTTAGTAGACTTTGGCAATGTATACCCATGACACCTGACTCCAATTCTTCACTTGCCATAAGACAACTAAACCTTTTTTTTCGTTTGGTTCTGTTTGAAAAAAAGTTTTCTATGTGAAATTTTCCAAGCATATAACACTGAACAGTTCATATATATTGCTCTACTTTACATGAACCCTTTTTTTTTGTTAATATCTCTCTCCACTAGAATGCCATGGCATTCAAAAGCATATAACATGCCATGCCATGGCATGTTATAACTTGATATGTAACACTTTGTTGCAACATGAGAGAAGTAGTCATAGCATTAAATCTTACTTGCTTCCATCTAATTCATCCAACATCCAAATTTCAAATTCAACTATTCATAAAGGGTATTCCGAATGAGCCAAACACCCACCACTGTTCTAAAAAATAATTCTCTGTTTACCTTACCTGACGCTTGCATGTTGTTTTTTGGCAGAAATGAAAGGAGTTTGTTGGGTAAAAGCCTCCTAAAATAGGCTCACGTGCCTATAACTACACACATTTAAGTTTGGTCGGTTTCTTTTGAAGAATTTGTGTTTAGTCAATTCTTGTTTGTTAGCCAACAATATTGTAACAAATGGGATTGGGACGAGCCTGACAAGGTTTGCGTTAGGCTCTAAACTCACAAACAAAATCATTGTCTTGAAGGTAGGAGGGGCCCAACACACGAGATACATTTGTATTGCAGACACTTTGTGTTCAAAAGATTAACTTCGGATGCGGGTGTGGTGCTAGTAATTGTACGAGTAGCTTCCTGAAGAACGGAATGCTCAACCTAGCACATGTCCATCATTCAACCAATGATCTGCAAGCTACGGGACAATGGAAGTGAGCTCCAATTGGTGGCAGAAGAAGGAGAAGTGAGCTCCCATTGGTGGAATTCCAAAAAAATAGAATTCTTTTCACAAAATAAGGAGTACCTGCTGGCCAGACAATACATGTAGGATAAAGAAAGAGGCGGTGGGCTTTTATCCGAAATAAGGGCCCATGTGAGGTCTACCAAATAATATTTGAATTGGGCTATCACTTTGCACTTTGCTGCCGGTGAAGATTAGATTGTGCGACCACTTGCCCATGAGTCACTTGCGACTACTACCGAAGTCTCAATGATAGGCCTTTTTTTGGCTTTTCACTTTGCGTTTCACACGTCTCGTCAAGCTTCTCTTGCTTTGACTCCTTTAGCTCCTAGTTATCTGCACATCCCACAGCACATTTGGTTAGTCCAAAAATAAATCTTGACCGCTCGAGATAGACTTAGACTTGCTACTTGAACTCACTAGACCTTACTATTGAGGCTAAGTTTTAGTCTAACTAGAGCAAGCTAGGGGCCTGACTCCTAGAATCAACCCACTTGGCCTTTAAAGCTGAATCAGCTTGGGGCTCATTCGGAGGCCTTTTGTGACCAACTCCTAGAGTTGGTCCAAAGGCTTAAGCTAGGACGATCTAAGTCGCCCTAAGGCCAACCCACTCTTGGGGACCTCAAAGCTTCAAAAGGACAATGCCTAATCATCCCACTTGTTTTAGTGGACTCACCCCCTTGGACGACCCAAAGCAACGCTTAATCATCCATTAAGGGTTTTAAAGGAATAATGGCCTCACATTATAATCTCAAAAAAAACCCCAGTCATCTTCTTGGCTGGTGAAAGCCCAAGCTCCCACTTTAGCCCATCTAGACCCTAAAGTCTGGACACATTTCGACTCCTAGAGGAATCAAACCTTGAGAAGTCATTACTGGCTTAACTTTCATATTGCCTTAGTGCCCGACTAAAGTGGTATTGATATGGTGGTCTCGATATGAGGCATGCATCTATTTAAGACATTTCATAAGTGGAAGGGCATGTCATTCAATTTCAATTGTTTCGTTAATTAGCAAGTATGTTCTTCACCATGTGCTTGAGGCCATGGTACTTGTCTTTCACGCTCTAGTTTATTGTTTTTTTTCTTTTGGTTTGAAATGAAGCTTTCCTTCAATTGTGCCCAAATAATAATCATAAAGTGTAAAAGTGAAAAAATAAAAATTGAAAAATCTATGGATGTAGCGAAGGCAGTGATCATCATGAACCTATTTAGCCAATTTTGGCTATGAAAAAAATTCAAAGTAAAATAGTTAAACATTCTTTTTAAAATTTTGGCTACTTATTTGAATCATGCATGGAAATGTGACAAGTTTTTATGAGTTTTTGGAATTTCTAAAAATATGATCTTTTTAAAAATCATTGCATTTGTGACAGAAAATTTCCAATATTGTGTAACATTGTGAAATTTAGCACCAAAAAAACAGGGTTGCATGCACACATTATGTTGTCAAAACAGACAAGATTGACTCTTCTACTAGAAAAGAAGCAATAGCTCCAACAAAAGAAGGGGGGAAAAGTTTTTCTCAATTTGCACTTTCACCATACTTCTGGGATCAAAAAACATAATAATTTTTTTAAAGTTCCAACATCTAACACATTGCGAATGCTGGAAGAAAATTGTTGGAATAAAAAGAATTTATATTATGAAGAGGAATGCTTCGCAAGGAAACGCACCGCCACCCCCTCCCCCACTTATGTCAAACATGGCTTTCACATGTTACATCCAAAAGTGAACAAGATTCCACATAGACAACAAGCCAAAAATCCCTGTGTTCAACATATGATTATATTATCTCTACATCCTCATCCAAATCCTAAAAGAGAAAAAGAACCAAATTCCGGAATCGATGGAACATGATTTTAGAGTGAACAATGAAATTTTGATGCGGTCCCGAACAAAACAAAGTTAGGTGGAAAGAGCTTCATACATGTTTGCAGTTGGGGCACTCTCAAAGGACCTCCCTTTGAAAATTAAGATCCCTAATGGAAAATAGGAATTTTCAATCGTTCCATTTTTTATCTTATTTCTCTGGTAACAAAAGGAAAATCCATTGCAAGGAGAAAAGCACAAGCAATCAAGCCCCAAACAACAAAGGCACAATCAATCACCCAAGGCAAGACGGTAGAACAGAAGTCGTTCCAAGTTCAATGGCTCCATTTCGTCGGCACAAGGAATGGGTTAGCCAAGCACCAATTTTGTTCGTAATCAAAATGTTGAATATTTTAAGTGTACAAGAAGATGAAGAGTTGAGGTGGGGTTTAGGGTTTATGGTCCAAACAGAAGAAAGAAAAAGAAAAGTGCAAAGGCAAAAGGATATGGGTCGGGGTGGGGGAGGGGTGCAGAGGTGGGAGGGATGGGTTGGACATGTTCCCTTGAAAAAATAATATACCATATTATTAAAGGCCGTATTAGATTTGACAGAGATAAGCACAATCCAATGGGGGTTGTCGGACATGGACACATAAATTTATACTTGAGCCACATATGGTCAGGACGTAGTGGTGAGTACCCAGGCTTTGTCGGAAGTAATAATTAATTGTTGGGGGTGGGCTGGGGTGTTCAAAATGTCTATTCAACCTTGTTTTTTAAAGGGTTATAGGATCAGTGTAAAAAACATACACAAATATATGAGGTCTATCAAATAGGCTTGTACCTAAAAGATGAGAAGAAAGAGAGAGAGAGAGAAAAACGAAAGTGTATATGACTAATTGAATTATTAAAACGGGAGCTTTGAATTGTTTTGAGAAATTAACTTTAGTAAACTAACACATAAATGTTATAATAGCATCGTAAGCTTGTCCCTAGGTGCAAAGAAAAACCATGTCATATGTGAGATTGTTCAAATATGTGCCTTTGAATTTTGTTTAAGAGTTACTTCTATGACATGTTGTACGTAAATGACATGCAAATTACAAAGAACTTCTAACAAGAATTTGAATTTTTTAATTTTATTTTACTCAGAGTATTTACCAAATGTGGTCTTCAAATTATTTATTCTTGTTATTTTTTAAATTTTTTATTTGATGACAGGTCTGTTTAGTTCCAGTGGAAATGAGTGAAGTTTAGGTAGAAAGAAAACCAATATATTGGTCGATTGTTTCAACGAAGCTTTTAAAATTACATTTTAGTTCAAAGTTCACAGTTAATCAAAGTAGCAGATGCTACGGAAATGAAATTTTATGGTGAAACAGACAACATTGGCACCATCTCACTGGGCCCTCGGGGTTGCCCATTTAATTGAAAATGGGGCCATCTTGCTTCCCATGCTTAACATGTGAGGGAACCAGAAGTAGCTACTTTGTATGTAGCAAGGGTTTCAAGAACACTTTTGTTATGGGGAAAACTGACCCTTAGTCTTTTTGGGTGTGGGGTGTACAAACCTAAAGTAGTCCGTAATAACCTAAAGGAACTTGAGTTCTCCTGATGGGGTATTCTTGATTCTATGTTTTTGCTTCACTCCCACCCAATCACATTGGCAGCCACTTCTGATCATGCTCCATTCAATCAATCACATTATCCACTTTTTCTTGATTCGTTTTCTTTCCTTTTCGTCTTGCAAGATTCAAGGCTCTGCAAAACAAGTAGGTGCCTTTCGCCTCACTGTGCATAAGTGGAAGACAACAAGGCCAACAGCATGAGTTTAAAAAGCAACATGGAACTGCAAGAAGCACCTCCCTAGTCCCTTGCCCATTGGAAAGCTCTGGAAAACATAAATGTGCAATTCAATACCGAGATTCAAATTGTAGAGAAGAGTGGAAGCATTGATATTCAAAACCATCAAAAAGGCCATAATCTGTTAATCAATCCAAAAATTGATCAATCAAAAATGTATCGAAGGTCCAAGAAAGGGCATTCGGAGCCCAATGTTATGCAATACACAAATCACATCCCCTAAGTAATATGTATGTAACCATTTGTGTATTTAAAAATAAAAATAGATTGCAAATTTTCACATTGTGGGAACACTTGTCTTTTCGGAAAATGTTTTTTAGGGGGTGGGGGGTGGGGTGGGGATAGTGTAAGTTGGGAAATATTTGCTAAAATTTTGGAAAAATTTGCCAAACTTTGGAAACCTTGAAATTGAGAAAAAGAAGACCCTGAATGTAATACACTTATTGAGACGAATGTCAAGAAGAGGAATGTAATACACTTCTTGGGAGGAGGGTTTCCTCTTTCCTAGTTCTTATTAATCTATCATTTTTAAGGTGACAAACTTGGGCGATTGCTGGGGTCATTGTGATCAACCTTTTTTTTCCTTTGAAAAGGGATCACACCCTTGTCTTCTACTTCCCATGCGACACATGTGACTTCTATTTGAAGACAAGGAAGTTCAATACCCGCAAATAAGGATTCAATATGACCTCCACATGAAACTTACCTTGTGGACCAAACTTTAAACTCTTACGTTGGAAGACTTTCTTGTGGTTTCTTTGGACAGTAGTTGTTGTTCTTGTTGTTTTTCTTTAATAGGGAAATGGCACGAAAGTTCAAAGCCGTTTTAAAACAAGGAATTCTTATAAGCTCTTTTTCCCTTCTTTTCATGGGGACTCCATAGGGTTTTATGGTAGCTCCACTCTTTGGAAAGTTGCCTCTTGAAACATCTATTCGCACCAAGGGATAGGAGGTATAATCATACTTTGTATTTACCAACATTTTCTTTTGTGATTCAAGGTAGATTTAAAGAAAGTGAAGATGTTGTGAGATGTCAAATTCCGTTGGTTACGGTAGGATATCAATGTCCACACAACATAAGGCCTTCCATTATTTTGAAACTCTATCCCTGAAAGATAGATTACTAATCTCATCATTGTCTCTTGTTATTACAATAATAAGTCAAATTCACAAACTTGTTAAGGAGGGTTTAACTAGTAGTGATACAACAATGATCGGTTCATGCAATCACATCCATAGTAAGAACAATAAAAACTTGGGCCTAAACCAAAACTTTCTAGACAATGCTCAAAAAAACTCGTGCAAGAACAAATTTTGATAATTTGAGTTACCATGAAAGAACGCTTAATTACCATATGCAAGAATAAGTAATTTGTTTGTCATGTGGAGAAAAAGGGTCGTGACATTGTGAAGGTTGTATTTCAAACTAAAAATTTGCATAAAATATCTGAAAGTTTGGAAATTGGTTCTTTCAAAAATTTACATTTGAAGGATAAAGGAGACTTTTGGGAATTGAATTCACAATTTTGGGAATCTATTAAAAGACAAGTTATTTGGAGACCTATTTCACAAAAGAATAGGCCTTAGTGAGCTTTTGGGAATTGAATCCACAAGAAATCAAAGACCATGCTTTGCATCAATAATGTTGTCTTATTTTGGCAAACTAGACTTGGCTTTCTCGGCATCATCACTCTTTCGAAAATTGATGGACCCATATTATCTGTTATTATAAATGTTTTTTTACTTTCCTAAGAACATTGAATTTAGGTCTTAATTATGAAATTTTAAATGTGACAAAAATCCATAAATAAGACCAATGTTGAGTATTTATTAGATGACCATAAAAATATATGTTGTAAGTACAATCAAGAAAAAAGAAAAAAAAAACACAATGTAAAACTAAAGCACTAATTTCATTAAAACCACACACATTATGTTATTAAACTTCATGACACACAATACCTACTAGAATTGTCAATTGTACCTTAGGACTATGACACAATTATCAGGACACAAGTATTTATCTCGAAATGCCCCCCCCATCAACCCCAAACTTCCTATTGAATCCAAGAAGAAAAGGAAGGTCCTCCAACATGCTCCTAGTGTTTTATCCTAGATACCTACCAAGAACCCTTGTCAAATGGCCCATCAAGTTCCATGAATCATCATCCTAATTTCACAAGTCACCCTTCTTAATCCACAAGTCAAATAACCAAAAGACCAAATAACCAAAATCTAAAAGTTAACGTATTTGACTAACCATTTTATTCAAGTTATAGTTATCAAAGAACATGTTCGTCCTTAATGTCTTAAGAACTTGTTATCTATATTTGGTGTGACATTGGACACCTTCCCATATCTTCTCCCTTTCCCAATACCCATTTGCAAAATAAATAAATAATGGAGGTTATTAATAAGGGGGGTATTCAACATTGCAAATGATATCACCATAAAATGCTCCAAGGTTTTTTGCTTTATATTTGAACAGACTTCCATGTGCAGAAAATTTGTTCACCAATTGAAATGGGCAAAATCAAAATCAAGGTACCATAGTGGAAGAACTACTTGACACCTTAATTGAGTCTTTAATTATTATTTATAAAATTAAACTAGTTTGAACTATGTAACAAATACAACTTATGTGGAGTTGAAACATTTTAATGTTTTTGTTTAATCCAATATTAATTTACATTTAGATGTTTCATATGTGATTCACAATATAAAATCATGTTCATTTATTAATTGGTAGGTTTCTTACCATAAAATCTTTGGATATACATTTTTCAAACACTATATTAAGAATGTTGATGCTATAATTTTTATAGAAGTTGATATTTGACGCAATAAATGTGTTTATGGTTCAAATTTGAGCAATTTGGCATAGTTTTATTAATTTCTATCAATTATTATACCATATTATAAAAAAATTCACCATGATTAGATTTATTTTTTAGGAATTTTAAGGATATTAAATTGTGAACCAAATTTAAAAAGCGAAAGATCCTTGTGTGTGTCATAGTTATTACAATTTAACACATTTGTCATTCCGAACTAATGTTATCATTCTTGCATGAATCTTTGAAACCCTTCAACACTCTGAATTTTCTTTATGCTACATGATGCACAAGTTGACCCACTTGCACCAAGATTGAGAACTTTTAAATGTTTATTTTTCTTTGGCATCAAAGTCACAAAGATATAATGATTTACTTTAAATTGTTCTATGCTCCATTGTGTCAATCCCTAGTTGTTAATTAGTTGAACGAATTGTCCATCAAGGTTCTTTTAGCTCTCATGATCACTCATGATTAAATGCCCCAACAAATTCATACGTATTTGTGAGTTAATCAAATCTTGTGAGCCACAAGTTTGGTTTATGAGATTTGTAAAATACAATGATTTATTTTTCAAGCTCCCAAATTTCAATTTTGGTTTTTGTTAATTTGAATGTCGGCCCCCATTTGTGAGCTCTAATCTTCAAGCCCCCACACTTGCATGTGGCTTGACTCCTAGCCTTCCACATTCCAATGCTTTCAATCTAGCGTCGAGGTATAAAATTTCACCCATTTTTTTCATCATTTCTAAAACTTTTTTTTTACAATTGGGAACTTTGGAAATGCACTGGGAGCTTTATTGGGAACCATTGTGCCAGTGTAACTTTGGCCACATTAACAGAATTTTTCTTCATGGCCTATCAAGCAATCCTTCTCGTGGGGGTGCCTTTCAATTTTGGGGGAGAACGGAATCAGCTCTGTGAAATGAATTTAGGGGCCCCTTGTGGGCATAGACAACACACTCTTGATGTGAAAAAAACTGACACAAACACGGACAAATTTCTTTGGCTTTTCTCTTTCTTTCTTTCCCTTTACATGCACCACCAATGGTACGAGTGACAATTTTTTTTTTCCCAACCAAAGGCTTCCCCTGAGTGTTGGACTTAAGTTCAGCCCACAATATATGCCAGTTCTTCAGTCGAACCAATGAGAAGCAAGCCGGCTGGTCACCGCAAACTTTTCGTTTTTGGGTCATGTTTCAGTCTGTCAGCTTTTTGGTGTGGATAACCACCATAATACCTTTTTGTCATTCCGGTAATAGTTAAATAAACTATTTTTAAATAAATGTCAATTTTTCTCAATATCAGGTACTCACAATGTCCAAAAGTTCTAGAAAGTTCTAGAAATTGTTTGTTTGACATTACTATTTGACTGCTCTGCCCTAAAGCTTGGCGGTGCAGTGTGCCTAAGTAGTGGAAAATTATTTCGCTTTTTTATTTAAAAAATTGGCTCACCTCAAGTGCAGAAATTTCAGGAAATTTTCTATTTTACTAGAGAAATTTTTAAAATAAAAAATCATCAAGAAGATGCTGGAATTGTAAAGGTACTATGTTATGTATCCCCTAACCAAGAACTAACAAGGGTTTTGTCACACCATGGCCTCCTTGCCATTTGCATTAAAAAGTATCTTAAGGCAAAAGAAGAATTATGGAAACTCAAATACTTCACACCATGCCAAAATGTAATCTTCAAAAAACCCTCTAAAAATTCCAAAATCCTTCAAGATATTAGAACTCTGTAACTAATCTCAAGTTCCAAAATATCATCTTTCAAAAATCCACAATAAAAATAGACCTTTTAGCTAGGGCCAAAATCCATGAAGCTACTATACTCTATAATGAATCTAAACACAAGATCCTTTTTGCCTTGGTATGCAAGGCCTATGAAACCAAAGGTCACAATTATGTGACCAAGTAATACATGCCAGGACTTGTCACCCTTCCAAACAGGCTCCTTTTTTATAACCACTGCTAGTACAAGTGAGAGTCCAAGTTCAGAGTAAAACAAAAAAAAGAAGTGTTGTACCTAAAATCTTATGCAACCTACATCTGCCAGGCCCCCCATTAGGCTTCTTTACCTTTGAGCAATTTGGTGCTCTCCATGCCTTCGTGTTTTCTCAAAGAAATAAAAAATTGCTTGGAATTTCATACAAACTTAATAAAACAACCATGAGCCATCATTGGGGAAGCCTTTCCCACAGCCTTGGAAGAAACCCATGGGTGACAAATGAATGATGGCAAGCCTTTCCCACAGCCTTGGAAGAAACCCGTGGGTGACAAATGTTTCCTACGGAACAAGACAATTGCAACTGTATTTGCCAATAGAGCGTATTAATTATGTAAGTTCATGGGTGCGCTCACAATATTTTCATTTCTTTTTCGAAGGAGACATATGATGAAAACGTGACAAACATCAATAAAACAAGGCACTCTAAAAATGGGGAGAGAAAGGTAGAAAGCCATATTCATCACTGGGCCCATCACCAAGTTTTTTGGAACTTTGGACACTCACTGTATTAGCTCCTCTTTGTATCCGACAAGTCACAAATTAGAAATAATGGTGCTTTTCTAGTGCTCATGTTTTCAGTTTATATACATGAGAGTTGAACTTTGGGCAAACCATATGGGATAAATCTGAGATGCTATTGGGAAGGTCTTGGAGAAGAACTTTGGAACCCTGTGAGGACACGATGAGAACACATTGGGAACAAGGGAAAAGAATTCCTTCCCCCTGTGCCGCCCCTCCCAGAAGGAAAAAAACTGGACCCCTCATGAGTATATGCTGAGCCTTCTCATTGGTTGCACGAAACTTTTATTTTCCAAAACTGTTTGTTGCTATTTTTGGGCTCGGCTAACCCAAGGGGCACAAACTGTGGTACTATGTGAGACAAAGAGGGAATTTAGTGCAACCAACTGTACCATGTGGGTGTGCACACATTTGCTCAGATGTTGGAGATGTCAGATGTAATATCAAATATAGAGGTAATACCAAGTTTCTAGACATTGGAAAATGCACAAAGATGACATTATTCAACACAAGCTTTTGTTGGCCTTGCCTACCAAGGTGAGGATATTGTGTTTAGATTCATTACAGAGTATAGTAGCTTAAAGGATTTTGGCCCCTAAGTAATAGGTCTATTTTTATGTGAGGATTTTTGAAAGATGATATATAATGGCTTCTGTTGAAACTTGAGATTAGTTATTATATAGTTATAATATCTTGATGGATTTTGGTTTCTTTAGAGGATTTTTTGAAGATTATATATTTGTATGGTGAAATATTTTAGTTTTCATCATTCTTCTTTTGCACTAAGATACCTTTTAATGTAAATGGCAAGGCCACGGTGTGACACACCCCTTGTTTATGTGTTGTTGAAGCAGGACGGCAGACCCAACACCCCAAGTAAACCCCACCTAACAAGCCCTTGGCATACCCAAGTCAAGTTCATTGCCAGAGGAGGGTCGCAAGAGTTTCACCTACTCACCAGGGCGTTTGAAACCCAGCACCCTTTTCAGGTCCCAAAATTGGCTATACCAGTAAGCCATTCAACTCAATCTTTTAGGAGCAATAAGTCTCCATTTGTTTTTTTGTTATACCCACTATGGTTTACCCATTTGAAGGAGTTTTGAAGACTTGTGTGGGGGTATGTTAATTGAAGGGGGAGCACCACACGAAACATCAAGCTGGCTGAATTTGGCACGCAGACTTATGGACTGAGTGGGTGACTCGTGAGATTACCATGATAATTCATTGAAGTTGATGAACAATACAACACCCCAAAGTACTCATGTAGGAACCAAATTTCATCATTTGGGTTATCAAAAAAGAAACGACAACTAATTATTTGAAGACAAATAAATTGCTTCTCAAGGGGGTGGATGGGTCATAGTTAGGTGTCATGGTGATGCTGTATTTCAAACTAAACATTTACATAGAATTAACTAAAGTTTGGAAATGGTTGGTCTATTTAAAAGATTGCTTTAGGAGGATAAGGATGATATTATTTCGGGGGTATTTGAATATATTGGGAGTTTCATGATCTATATGAAGAGAACTTTAAGTCATTGGGTCAATAATGCTAAAGGTCCAAAAAATATTGAATTTCAATCTAACTTCTAAAACAAAAAGAATTTGTTACATAATGAGTTGGTCAAGATGTACATTCTCATGTTTAGAAGAAGTAATAAGAAGTATAAAGGTGAAGACCCAAGAAGTTTTTTTGAAAGAGTATAGCCCAAGCTTGTTTTAATATTTGATTCAAGGTTGCTATGGATAGATTTAAATTTTTTCCCAATTATTAAAAGATATAATGCTATAAAAGACCTTGGGAATGTCATGGAATGATGTTACTAAGGTCTTAGGAAAAAGTTGTACAATTAAAAAACTCTTGAACTGAGTTAGTTAAAATATGGAGTCTTAAAGAGAGAGAGAGAGAGAAAATACAAAGAAAGTAGTACATGAGATTGTAGAAAAAGCTTCAATGGTGTTTAAGGTCATTAGAAAATAAATAATCCAGTTTTCATCAAAATCAGTGCATTCATGTTGGAACATACTTTACAAATATTGATGAAATTGATGAGAAGAAGGGGGAAAAAAACATGAGAGAAACTAGTTATATATGTTTTAGAATTCACAAGCAAGATGGTTCATTTTGCAACTAACCCTAAAATGAAAAGACTGCCATTCAAAAGTGAACTCTCATATGAAAGTAGTGGAAAAGATGTCCTTTTCTAGGGACCCACAGGACAATTTAACCTAAGTAAACCCTAGGTTATAAAGACTATTGAGCAAACATTGGTTACTAATTTGATGAACTTTAAGTGGAAGATTTTTTGGTATGGGTTATTTGTTGTACACCCAAACGTTAATATTTGAATATATGTAACTTAGGCCCGGTTTATATGAGGGCTTGGTTCCAATTTGAAAATGGAAGAGAGCAATCCTATTGGTTAAGTACTTAAAATCGGGCCCAAGTGATTTTACATCGGGATTGGGTCTGAAATCATTAAAATGACATGTCATCCCACATGGCACACTTTATGGCACAAAACAGTTGAGCCCGAGATAATAATAGGAATGCTCTTGAGATGGGGACCCAATTTTCTCCTTTAGGCCCAAGATGTTTATTATTATTTTTTATTAGTTTTTAAACCATCATAATCATTAGATCAAAAATGTCATTTTTGGAGATGGTGTTCATTTAGGACAAGCTATTGTAATGCCAAAATGTTTGCAATCACATGTTTGATGGCCATGAAAGGTTGCAAGGATGTTTTGCCTTCTTTTTTCTATCATCTAAGGTTATGGTACTTCAAAAGTGAGAAGAAACACTAGAAAAAAAAAAGGAATTGAGAAAAATGAATATGAAAAAAATGGATAAAAAGAAAGGAAACATAAAAATTGGTTTAAAATGAACCAAAAGAGAAAAATTGTTGAAAAGTGTGAGAACAAAGAAAAAAACACAAATTGAAACTCTTACATAGGGAGTGTGAAAAAGAATGATTAACTTAAGAAAAAGGAGATAAAATAAGATTTTGAACCTATACTAGCTTGGACCAAAAAGGTTTACATGACTTGAACCCAATTCATAAAAATAATATAATTTATTACTTTGTTGAGTCCAATTGTTCAGCCAAAACATTCAATCTTGGGCCCATGAGCAATTAGGCCCTGGCCCTCATGTAAACCGGGCCTTACTACATCAAGTATTGAACATAAGAGTGGACCACATTAGTTTTTCAATTCCATAATATGTTGTGGGCCATGTAGTTTAACATCTACCCTATTTGATGTGTAAATGTATTCATGTGGATTGTCCAATCCAATTATTCAGTATGAAAATTATAGTTCATTCCATTAAATATAACACATAATTCATAACACAAGTTCCACATTGCTTTATGCTATCAATGATGGTCAATTGACATCGAGTCCAAATATTAGTACATTTTCATATTTTCCTTGAATCCTGCACTATCAAGACAAAATTTCATATTCACATAGTTTTTTCATGAAATCATTTCCACTTTCATTAATTTAAAGCATGAAATTCAGTCTTCATCTATTAAAACTATTTAAAAAGAAATGTGTCTCAATTCAAACAAGAAATTCACAAAACCACATCATCTCAGAAGAGAAGACTTTAAAATAATTAACCCTTCATTGTGTTAGCATAATGCAGCTCATATCAATTAATTGTGTGGATCCAAAGTTCAATTTTATTTTCTTTTGTGATGGGTATCTTTGACTGGCCCATCACAAAAAAAAATTAATCCAAGTTTGGACTGTCCCAAAAACGATGCATTTTATCTTCTCCTTTTGGGCTGCTTAAATGGGTTACAAGAATAGAACTTAGGGCAAAGGATTTGAGATATAGTAAGGTGCTATTGGGAACAAGTTGGGAAAACTAGGCCATTGAGTTCATGTTGGCTCACCTCATTGGTTACTAAGAATTTTCATTCCTACCTTTGTTTTTATCATTTTTGGCCTAGGCTAACGGTAGGAGCACAAATTGAGGGACATAGCGATGTGACCTTATAAATATGTGTTGGTGATGCTTGAGAGGACAAAAATGTTCAATTTTCACACATGACAATTGAAAGGTGATGATATGAAAATGTAAATTCATCCCCCACCCTCGGAAGAATTAGGTATACTATTTCTCCTCTATTCTAGGAGGAGTATTATACATATAAGATGCCCTAGCAACACACCAGGACATTTTCCCAAGTGCTTTGCATGTCGTGTAAAAGCCCTAAATGCCCTAGACCTTAGGATGGAGGTGTAAAGGCCTTGCTCCTAGGCCTTTACCCCTTGTATTAGATCAGATAGGCCCGTACAACAAGCCCTCCCACTTGTTCACATTGTTCACAAGGAAATAACGAGTGTAGTTTCCTTCCCTCTGAGCAAGAGGGCCCACTGTACGGGCCTGCCTCATGGCAGGGCTTTTCACAATCCAAAAGGTTTTGTCATCAACCCTAATATGAATAGGTAGAAGAAGTAGGCCTACGGGGTCCCATGTTGTTATTTGTTGGCCTTGCCTACCAGGGCACGAGTATTGTGTTTAGATTCATTATAGGAGTATAGTTGCTTTAACGGATTTTGGCCTCTAGGTAATAGGTCTATTTTTATATGAAAGTTTTTGAAAGATGATATTTTTGGCTTGTGTTGAAACTTGAGATTAGTTTCAGAGTTATAATATCTTCAAGGATTTTGGTTTCTTGTAGAGGATTTTTTGAAGATTATATTTTTGCATGGTGAAATATTTGAGTTTCCATAATTCTTTCTTCTGCCTTAAGATACTTTTTAATGTAAATGGCAAAGGCCACCCCTTGTTTCCCCATATGTCATGTGTAATGCAAATGGAGGTGAAACTTGGGTTCACATTTCACACCGAGAACCAGCTAAGAAACCCAACAACATAGAGTTTTCTTGAATTCATTACCCCACCAAAACTCTTGATTCGTTCTCATCCTCATGACCTACAAGAAGAGTGCTTGCTTCTAATGCATGTGCCTAGAACTTGGAGATTTATTATTCTCAAGGTGTGAAATTTTTAGATATTTGAATTGGAGCAAATACATATGTAACACAATTATCTAATTCTATACTCAATGGATGCATAAAGTTTGGTTGTCATTAAGTTGGATATATTATACCAAAATGAGGCATAGAGGATGTTCAATACATGTTATAATTGTTAAATTCTGATTTTTTTAGCACTACCAAAATCAACAAGAAACTATTTTTTCCACTAGAAAGATGCACAAAATGTGTTAACTTATATTCGAGAAATCTGTAAATGATCTTCACTTTGGGTCCCCCTTTCACCCCTTACCCCCTATTTCAATTTCAAACCTTGCTATTCACAAAAATAAAATAATTTTAATGAATTAGGGGTGAAACTCAATACCATAGTAGCTAATGGATAAGATTTGAAATAATTATAGCAATCAATAATAAACACAATAATAATGAAAGTGCTTTTTAAAAAAAAAGACAACTTAAAACTCAAATATAGCCAAATTCAATTTAATTTGAGTTTCATTCATGCTTGCACTACTCACTTAATTACAATGTATATTCATTTTTTAAATTTTTTTAATCTCACCCCATAATGACCAAACTTAGGGTACTAATGTTGAGTTTCCTTCACTTACAAAATAACTCTATTGTGTATAAGTTTTTAACAGATACCCACAGTCAAACATGGTGAGGAAAATGAAATGGAAAATAATAATAATAATTTTTTTAAATTTTAAAAATTTGTACATATATATATATATATATATATATATATAAAGGAAATTGCTTCACTGGGGATCTAAGACTTTTGCATTAATAGTTTAAAAAGGGAAATGCACTTTCAAGTTCCTTTCAAGCCTAGTTTTGTATAAGCAGAGAGGCAGCAGCCACTTTGGGATGAGGCAAGAGTCGCAATAGTGTGAAAAGGGGTTTTGTCCATGTAAAAACTTTATGAAAGAGGTGAACGTTTTACATGGACGAACCCCTTTTCACACTATTGTGACTCGTGCCTCACATTCAGTGCTATTGATTGGCCAGTAGTTGGCTCACGTGTTGTATATAAATGTTCTACTCAATGCGTTCCCAAAAGGTTCACAAAAATTCCCAATCTGTTCCCAATCTGTTCCCAATAGCACCACAAGTTTAGGGCATATGTTTTGCCCATACTTGTCTTCTTTTCACTTACTATTCACACATTTCATGCCCTTGCCGTTAACCGAGGTCAAAATTGATAAAGAACATACTTAGGCATAGAAATTCTTTGACAACCAATGAGGTGAACTAGCATGCACCCAAAGGGACTCTATTTTTATTTTTTCTTTTGGGGAGGGTGGGAAAATGTTGAAATTAATTTATTTTTTAAATTTCTCGACGTGTTCTTATCAAGTTCCTAACATGTTTCCCAAGCTCCCGTTGTGTTCCTCAACATGTTCTCAATAGCACCTTATGTTTTCCTATATGATTTGCCCAGTATTGTCCTCTTGGGACCTAGTATAGGTCAGCAAGAATATTTCTATATTGAGAAGTTTCCAAAGTTGGAGAATTCTTTTCTGATGGGTCAATAGAAGAAACTCATCGTCAAAACAAGTTTTAAAATTAACTATGAATTTGGAAGGCACCCCCAACTAATTTCTAAGAAAAATATAATATCACACAATAAGTCAGCCATAGGGGGAGGCACTCTACATTTGTATCTTGAGAGTATATTCATGTTTCAATAAATTAGACAGGGACCTCTGAAGGTCAACTTTTCCATTTTTATGCAATTTAGCATTTTGATTGGCCCATCACCCCTCAAAAGAAAAAAAAAAAAAAAAAAACTATAAACTAACAGATACCTTTGAAGGCTCCCAAAACAACATCCAACACTCTCAAAAGATAGAAATCTAGAGTGCCTTCCCTTTAGCCCAGGTGAAAAGAGGACAATTTTTGGGCAAAGCATATGACATAAAAGTGTGGTGAAATTGGGGAACATTATAGAGGAACAGATTGAGAGAACCCCTTGAGAACTAGATGGGAACACACACTGGCAACAACAACAAAAAAAAACAAAAGAATCCCTACCACCAAAGTCCAAAGCCCCAACCAGAAAAGAAAAAAAAAAAAAAAAAAAACCGTCCTAAGTAGCATGTTAAGCCTTCTCATTGGTGGCATGAAAATTATGGTCCTAAATTTGGGGCCTTGGCTTAAATGGAAGGAAAAAAAGGGGGAGTAAGAGACTAAGAGTGTGCCTATGATTTTATATTATTAATAAGAAACGGGTTTTTTTTCCCTCAAAATTTGCTGCATTTCAGTTTGTGTATAAAGTTCTACTTCTCCCTTCTTCCGTGGCGTCTGCTCTGCTCGTATTGCGTCCTTTTCACCCATTTCCTCCGCATTGTCTCGTTGCACTCCCTTCTTCGTCTCTCCCTCTCTCTTAGCTTCCTGTCTCTGTGTGTATGTGTATAGTGTCTACTTCTTTCACATAGTTTTTGACGAGTTTTTTTTTCTTTTTCTTTTTTGTTGTTTGTTGCTACTGTGTTTTGACGAGTTTTTTTGGGTTGTTTTGTGGACTGCTGTGTTTTAACGATGGGACGAGGCCTAGTTAGTTAGTTGCTTTGCAGCTGGGTCTAGACGCGTCGTCTTTTTCTCTCTTTTTTGGTCGTTTTTGTCGGTGATTTGGAGCCTTGGTTGAGGAGAGAGATAGAGAGTATCGTAGTCTCGTTTGTTGTTGTTGCGAGGATTTGTTGATTGCTTCATTGTAGTAGGACAATTCTTGATAGTCAAGAGTTTGCCAATTGGAAGCTTTGCCGGTTTTCTTTCTTTTGTGTTTGGAGAAAGAGGAAGATGGGATCCTGCAAAGAGAGATTGATTGTGGACGTTGAAAGCGGATCAGCTGTACTTCCTGGCAGCAACAGCAGTGCGATTGCGGATAGTGGTGAGTACGTGCGCTTGGCGGAGTCGGCAGATCAGACCACGGCGGCTGCTTTTTCTCGCGACGGAAGCCGACGATCGCTGAGAATAGCATCCACGGTTTTGGTGACTCTCTGCTGTTTGATAGTGGCGTTGCACGGAACAGTGAGCTTGTACGAGCGCATTGACGTAATGGTGAGAAGAGGAGGCGTAGCACCCCCCGCGCTGTTGTCTTGTAATGAGCTCGAAGCAGTTGTTCACAAGCGCTTGGACGATCCCTCTCTGGCGCACCCGCATAGGACTTCGTTCCATTACCAACCTGCCAAGAACTGGATGAACGGTAAGCAAAAAATGGCGTCGGATCGATCTCCCAGCAAGAATTTCTTTGGACTTTTGTTTTTGGATCTGCGGCCGCGAGAGCGTCAATGCTATAGACAGTTTGTTGATTGTTGGCTGCGAGATGCAGTTTCTCTGCGGATTCAACACTGATGCTTCAAGTGGGACGTGATTGTTTGCCATGTGATCACATGTTTATGGTTGGACGCAATCTGTTTATGTTGCTTTCGATCTGCAGATCCGAATGGTAAGATGTCAATCCCTCTTGCTTCAACCGTTTTGTTGCATCTTGAAACCTTCGCTAAGAGAACTGCAATTCCGTCAAAGTTGTTGCAATCTTGCAGTGACGATCAATGTTTTAATATGACACTGTATTAGAAATTATCATCTGGAAATCTTGCTTTGGTTTTGAGATCTCTGGGGTGCACATGTTATTGTCTCTCTCTTTGGATTTCTTGAGTTTGAATCGAGCTTTTGAGTGTGTGGGCATTATTTGCAGCTCCCATGTACTACAAGGGATACTACCATTTGTTCCACCAGTACAACCCTTTTGCAGCAGTCTGGGGCCACATCACCTGGGCTCATGCTGTCTCCACAGATCTTGTTCACTGGCTCTACTTGGAGAATGCCTTGGAGCCTGACCAGTGGTATGATAAGGATGGAGTATGGACAGGCTCAGCTACCATCGGACCTGATGGTGTCCCCTTCATTCTCTACACAGGTAAGTACTTCAAGCTCACACGTCTTTTCTTGAGCAGCTTAGTGCAAAAGTAGTCGAAAAATCTTCTTCATCACACATCTGGTGTCTTTTTAATCACACTCTTCTCATCTGGTCTTTGAGCTCATAGCTATAAATTTATTATGATTTTTTTTTTCTTCTTTTGCGTTGTTGTGCTGCTGTAGGTGGTAAAAAAAAACCATCCAAGATGGATGGACATTACACACAGATGATAAACATGGCAGTGCCTGCTGACCCTTCAGACCCACTTCTCAGAAAGTGGATCAAAGTGGACCAGAACCCCATAGCAACACACCCTGCAAATGTTAGCGATGAGGACTTCAGGGATCCATCAACTGCCTGGCAGCAGAGTGACGGCAGTTGGACGTTCACAGTGGGTGGCAAGATAGGGACTAGAGGTGTGGCCTTCCAGTACCGAAGCACAGATCTGCGCAATTGGACATTACAAGAGTCACAGCTGTATGAATTACCTGAAATTGGAATGTTGGAGTGTGTAGATTTCTTCAAAGTGGGTTATAGTAATACACCCCCCTCTGGAGAAGTTGCTGACACATATGTCTTCAAAGCAAGTGTCTATGATCTGAACCACGATTACTATACCATAGGCACATATGACGAGGTTGCTCAGAAGTTTATCCCCACTGATCAGAAGCTTGATATTGGGCATGGATTCCGCTTAGACTATGGAAAGTACTATGCTGCCAAATCCATGTATGACCCTGTCAAGAACAGAAATATTATGTGGGCGTGGGTGAATGAATCTGACACTACACAGATGGACATTGACAAGGGCTGGTCATCTGTTCTGGTGAGATCCCAACAGTTCCCTCCTGCCTTTCCTCCCTCCCTTCCTCCACTGATTGTCATTGAGAAGGAGCAGCTGCACCTGGGATTGAAAGAATGGGTCAAAGGTTGGTTGGTGATAGATACCAGCTACTTGAGGAATTTCCTTTCTCATCATCCATCTTCTGTTTGCTATTTTTTCTGCAGGGAATTCCAAGATCCCTTGCTGTGGACAGTAGGACAGGTGTTAACCTCATCCAGTGGCCCATTGAGGAAATCAATGCATTGAGGGGGGCCAAACAGTCAAAGACAGATGTGAGGCTCAAGGCAGGTGCTGTTGTGGAAGTTGAACATGCTTCAGGTGGTCAGGTAGAGCACAAAAGTCCAGATCAGAAGGGCTTTCTTGCATCCCATTCAAATGTCCATATTGAAGAGTGTTCTTGCATTCCATCAAAATGGTCAAACCTGTGCATCACAAAACAGATCTTGTACTGTACATTAGTTTTGAAAGGATTGTGCAATCATTTCTTGAATCAGCAATTTGTTCAAGAGTTTGGTGATTGATTCTCTGTTGCCAATTCAATGGGCCATGTGCAGTTGGATGTGGAGGTAGTTTTTGAATACCCAGACATATCAGCTGTGAGTGTTCTAGAAACAGCAGCCTTCAACAACCACTTTGATTGCAGTCAGGGTGGATCTGCACATCGTGGCATCTTGGGGCCATTTGGACTGCTTGTCCTCACAGACAATGACTTTCAAGAGCAAACAGCTCTGTTTTTCTACATTTCACAAACAAGTGGTGATCAATGGACCACAACATTTTGCAGCGACCAAAGCAGGTATGGTCTAATTCCAAAGAACTCAGTTTTTTTCTCTCAAGATCAGCCCATATTCAGATTGTTTGAGCCAACAAACACTACTTGAAAATGAATCTTTCCTTAAGGGAACCATTACCATTTTTTGGCACTAGACGTCCTCACAGTACCAGCAGTTTTCTCCTTGCCACTGGTGAAGTCCTTTCTCCACTGCCTGTGTAAAAATGCTTAAACTGTTTGTGGGTCTTCCCTATGCTTTGAATTCACTGCCTTCTTGGACAATTGAAAGGCATTTTATTTCAGCACTGTCAGAAAATGGAGAGGAAGAGAACTGACTGTGGACATTTCTGCCATGCAGATCATCTTTGCTACCTGGCATTGACAAAACAGTGTATGGCAGCAAGGTGACAGTTTCGCCAACAGAAGATTCTTTGTTACTTCGTGTACTTGTGAGATTCTCCTCCCTCATTCTCATAATGAAATGTGTACTCCCAGTCTGTTTTCAAACCATTTGTTTGATTTGCTGATGAAACTACTTGAAATGGCTCTTCTTGTTTCTGTTGGGAATACATTACAAGAGTATTTTATTACATACTATGTTGAACACTATTTGCAGCCATGGGCATCTCTATGTTTTCAAAGTCCTTCTGCAAATGTAAAAAAGAGTGCATCTTGTTTGAATCTGGAATAATTTCTATGTTTTCTGTTCAAAGCTAACGGGAACCTGTTTTTGATGTTTTCAGGTTGACCGATCAATAGTGGAAAGCTTTGTGCAAGGTGGACAAACCACAATCACCTCAAGGGTGTATCCAAAGGTGGCCATTGACAACCTTGCAAACCTCTATCTCTTCAACAATGGCACTCTCCCCATCACCGTGCGGAGCCTTGATGCTTACCATATGTCACATGTTATAATGCATCCTTTTTAGATACATTCTATTTCGTTCTCTAAAGCACAAGAGAAAATGATCATGAAAACCTCCTTGATATGGTAGTTACATTAGTTTGAAGCTATTTTATGGAATTCTGCTTTCCAGATAACAGTAATTCCACTCATAGCTACAGAGTCATGCACAGCTTCAATGGTGGCATTCAGTACTTACAAGTTTACCTTAGAATCTGAATAGCTAATCATACATTCCTCATATGGTGCAAAAACTCTTTTGCACCATTTGTACACTATACAATCTCTCTGGACACTTACCTTCAAGGTTTTTTCTTACTGAAATTGATTTGTATTACACTTATGAGCAGGCACTCTTTTGCCAATCACATATTTCACTTTGGAGAGTTCTTAGCTACACCAAAATGTTCTAGATAATAGGTAGTCTTTCTAGTGTGTGCATATAATATTCTTGTCAATTATGACTTCTTGGTGCAGTACAATTGTCATGTACAAATAATGTCTACTACACCAATTCTCGGGTCTTCCTAGATGTATGGTGGTAGAACTGCATATAATCAAATATTACCTTAAACAGCCCACCATGTTTTTAGGAGTTGCTGCCAATAGATTTCTACAACATCAAAAGCCAAATGCGCAAATTTTTATGTATGCATAATCTTTTCAAATAGGTGTGCAAGCTCAAATTTAGCGAGGATGAAAAAATGGCCTCCCTGTGAAAGCATAGGCATTTTGCAACCTTTTCAGACTACCCTACTGGTAGTTGATTTGGTTTTTTTCTCAATGTCAAATCAAGTCTTCTTGTCCTTATATTTCATTTGTTCAATGCATTTGGTTGTAAGTAGACATCATTTGCCAAGTGGAAGAGTCGTATATAAGCATGTATATTACCTTATTAGAAAGCCTTAAGACTCTACCATAACTACATGCACATGACATTGTGAGTGTATAAAACATTGTATTCCTCTAAATATTTCCACTTGAACTATGACCAAAATGAAGAGAAACATGACAAATATTTAAGCTTATTCATTCGTTGTGTTCTTTTGTTTTGTTCTACTCAATGGACATACTCTTCCTTCTACAACATTCAATACTGGCACATTAAATCATACAAATTCCAAATACCATGTGCTACATAGTTCTTGTCTGAATTCCAATTTCATGTATCCAATGGTTTTCATTAGTGGTATGCAAGCTACAACTTCCTGATCAAATATCCTTGCATGCGCATCCTTCAAATTTTAGCAAGAGAGAGTAATGGATGCAATAGCTCAATGCTTAGCAAACATGAATCACAATTTTGGCAATCGGTGACAAGTTCAGCAATTGATTGGCAATAGCCCCCCAAAAAAAAACATTTGGGGCATTGCAGTCTCCATTCCAAGGCAACAACATTTTGGACATGTCCATAGATTGATATTAAAAAAGCCCCCCAAAAAGACCCTAGTCTTGATTCCAACACACTACATCGGTCCATCAACAATTTGAATAATATTACATTTATTATTATTATTATTATTTTAAAATTAGTCCTTCAATGCCAACTAGCAGTTCAACCATCTCAATCAATTTGGAGCTAGTTATTTTAATCATCTCAATCAACATAGACTCAATCAAGTTCTTGAAATAAAAATGATTGGTTATTACTTAGTCCAAAATTGTTCAATGTCTATTATGGTTGAATTTTCAATAAATTAAAAATGTAAAAACCATGATTTATAAAAATGCCACCAAGACAACGTCCCCTATGTGATTTAGTTGCATTGTCACTAGAGATACACACAACACAAGTAAGGTAAAACATTGTCCTTGCAACAAAGCATAACAAAGGTGAAGAAACATAAGCAACAATCAATAACTCTCATGGATATGAGTCAAAAATTGATGCATAGATTATCTCACATGCTTCATAAAATATACGAAGAATAACCTCCATGAGGGCTTTTATTGTAATCACGATTGTTGGCCACGCCATGATTCCAATACCAAGGTACATAATAACTTGTTAACAAGAAAAACAACCACAATAGTGACATTAGATGCAAGGTTGCAAAGTTATGCAAATGCAATACCAAGTACACCAAATACCCCAACAATACAACGTACAGGCCACAATGAACCAGCACCCACCAATGCACCATCCATTGGATGCTTGTATGATTCAGTTATGGATGATCCTCAATTGAATTACAACCCAATTATCATCATGTTAACCCACTCTATAAGAAGTACATCTAACATATAGACATGTAGGTGAGAAAATAGGGGACTAATAGGTAAATAGATAGTTAAACATAGTAGGTAGGGGTTGTAATTTACATCATCCATCCTTGATGGTGCACTAGTGGGTCCTGGTTTATTGTGGCCTACACAACAATATACCCAATCTATACTCATAATATTAACCTAATATAACAAGTAGGAAAGCAACAATGGTAGTTGAAGGAAGTGGACCAGCCCTAGCCACCTGCTAAATGCAAACAACCTTTTAAACCCTTCTTGAAGAAATGACTAGTATATAATACCCAAAAGATCTTTAGATCCTACGAGATTAGGTGGCAATGTTCAAGAAGGTTACTTTATCCTCCATTGTATTTGACTACTACATTAGTGCCACCTTCAATAGGTTTAACACTACTAGCTCATGTGGATAGTAATCCACCTAGGAAAACATTGTAGGACCCTAACTATGAACCTAGGTCAAATCCAAATTATCACAACAAGTTATACAAGCTAATGGAGAATGGCAAGAGAAGCCCATCATAAACATCTTTAGCTATACACTACATGATAAGGTCTCAAAATGGGGTGATAACTACTTACAAAAGCATCCCTGGTATACCTTCCAAAAATATTTGGAGCAAGCGTTTTGAAAGCACTGCCAAAAGGTGCAAAATGATGATAGTGTACACAACACTATGCACCATCAATCAAGGGCATACCAAAAAGGTGGAGGAATATTACAAGCATATATTCAAATTGGCTAACTGCTTGCAACATAAGGTTAATGATACATTCTTGACTATTGTATTCATAGTAGGATTTGAACCATACTTGCACATTGCCAATACATGCATGATGTAGGATACCCTAATTGAACAAAAGGAGGTTATAGTAACTTGTGAAAAGATTGATGAAAATGATGAATACTTTGCTAGCATATTGGGTGCACATAATATCTTTAAGAAGAAAACAAATGCAAAGAAAACTAACGAGGTATGTAATTTTGCTATAAAAAATGTAGCCATAGTAAGGAACATTGCCACTTCAATCTAGAGAATCCTAACAACAAGCTACAAGAGTATGGCAAGTATATTGTAAATGTCCATGAGGTCAATGTTCAAACCTCTATGTAATCAAACTATAAGAAAGACAAGAAAATTTTAATTAGGGATATAGTCACTACTGGTATGGATTTTCCATTTACAAACAATTAGATCTTCATCTTCAAAATTTTCCTAATGAAGTGGAATTCCAAGCAATGTTAGTTTTGGGCAATAGAGTAGACCCCAACATCAATACAACCATAAGAGGCCAAAAAGGAAAAAGCTGTAATTAATCAACATGGACGTTATTGTAGTAACCATAAGAAATAAGACACCAAAGGATGTAGCATTCCAAGAATGGGAACCTATCAAGGGGAAGGACCGCTACACTTAACAAAGGAAAAAGAAATTTAAAAGTTCAAGATTTATGCCATCCCACAATTGTAGAAAGATGAGCTAAAATTATCACCTAATATTTCAATGGAATTCAATAATGGAATACCAAATGGGCAAACCTACCCACCCAAGAAAAAGAAATGCCTATCATAAAGGATGACAACAAAAGATAGGGGCCAACTCAACCTACTATATTTCAACCAATCCAAGGTATTGGGCAAGAATTACTAGATAGTAAGTATACATTCACTTTTCGGTAACTATTGTAAATTACATTTGATTTAAGGACATATTTGCAAGTTAAATTAGATCTAGTAGTACCCAAGGATTTTCTTGTCAAGTTGGCCCTAATTGTGGTTATTATGGATATCAATGTAGTTATAGTTGATGCACATATTGTAATGATTCAAATCCATGTGGAAAATAATGTAGTGGAAGACATGTCCTATTAGATAGAGGTTCAAGAATCAACATAATCATTAAAGATTTAATAAAGAAGTTGGGACTACATTAGTGCAAAAATAGGGTGTAATTCTTTAGCTTAAATCATTATGGGACCTTAAAAGTGAAGTAAATTCACTACACTTTAGTGATTTCACCATGGTTAAAGTTATTTCATTATAATATCATTATGTAAACATCGTGTTTCATTCATCGTATTGAACTACTAGTTGATATAATTCATTATTATAATTTATTGTGATAAATGATATATTTTTATGTTGTGGTGTTGAATACCCTATGTTACTTTATGACATACCTTATATTATTTTAGACTACGTTAATTATTATTATGTATACCCTAAATTACTATAAATTATTATACCTTAAACTATTATACATTATTCTACCTTAAGGTATCCTAGCTAATTTATTATAGGTTTTTTACTCTAAGTTATTTTAAATTAAATTATTCAAATAACTTTAGGTTATTCAAGGTCATTACACTTTATGTTATTATAAGTTTTTTTCTTAAATATAACAATTTAAAATAATCTAAAGTAAAATATAATGACCTAAGGTAAAATAACCTAAAATAACTAATAATAGACTATGAAATAATTTAGAATAACTTACAATAGAATAACTACCAATAGCCTATGATAATATAACCTAAAATATCCAATAATAGTTTATAATAAAATAATCATCAATAACCACCAATAAAAAATCCACCAATAACCATTAATAAAATAATCATTAATAGCCACCAATAGAATAACCAACAATAGCCATCAATAAAATAACCACAAATAGTTTATGGTAATATAGCCTAAAATAACCAATAATAACATAAGGTGAAATAACTTTCAATAATCAACAATAACCTCACATAGCCAAAAATAACCTAAAATGAAATAGTTTAGAATAGTCAAAAATAACTTAAAATGAAATAGCCTAAAATAGCCTAAAATAACATAGAATAACCAAAAATAACTTAAAATATTTGAAAGTAACCTATAGTGAAATAACTAAAAATAACCAAAAACAACTTAGAATAGCCATAAATAGATGTAAATAATGTAAGGTGAAATTATTTTGAACAAAAAAAATTAGCCTAACATAGGTAATATATATTATTATATTAACAAAATTTTATCCATCTATTAAACATCTTCTTTTTCAAAAGAATGGTCGTTGAAATGTTATTGAATAGTGATATTGAAAAAAAATTATTATAATGATTTTACACTTTCAAAAAGAAAATGTAATTATGTACATTATTGAAAAAATAAAATATTTAACTTTAATCATTTCATTTAGATAAAATCTTAATAAGATATGATTTTTTTTAATTTATGTTTTTATAATTTAAAAATGAAGTATTTTTAAATATAATGCAACACATTATCACAACAAGTGTGGTTGTTTGATGGTAGAGGTGTTTGCCTCCATCCCAAAGGTCAAAGAATCAAACTTCACAAATGGTGTGTTTATGGTCGATAATGGTAAATTGACCGAATATTTTTCTATGTAGTTCCCTAAAATAGGTGCCTATTTAGGTTGATTACATGGCCTATGTATCAAAGCTAAATTTTGAACCTAGCATAGGTAATGACACATGTCAATAATCCATAGGCTAAAAATCATGACATTATCAATAATATTATATATTACATTAAATTTTAAATAATTTAAATTAAATTGATTTCCATGCTCCTAGTTAATTAATTAGCAAGTGAAATGGCTTAGTAAATTTGTATTTCACTTGAAAGTAACTTTATTTCGTTAGGTATTAGTGGATCAATTCAATGTCTGTAACAACTTGTCCTTATTCAATGGGGGGTTGACCGATTTCACCATGGTCAAAATGTCCAAATTCATTCAAAATCTAATGAAACCTAAAATGACCTAAGACACATTTTGGTGTAGTGCTACTTTTACCAAAACTAGCTCACCATAATTTATGGATGACAAATCATACAATGACTAAACCTATGGGATTGATAAAAAAACTCAAAAATTTTGTTCATGGGATTTAACATGTAATAATATTTAATGTATTTTTGTTAGATTTTAGTTAAATTTTATGCTACATGTTTGGCTATGACTACATGATCGTAAGCTATCCCATGATTAGTGTATTAACTTGATCGCAATTGAATGAAACGGTGCATTAAAAACCATAGATGTAACCAAAAGACTTTATGGCAAGATTAAAAAGTTCAAAATATTATTATAATATGATTTTATCCAAGGAATAATGAATGAAGAAGAAGACATGATTTTAGTTATTAAATTATACTTACTTTCAATTCAAACAATTACTTTGGATGAGGTGGATGTTGCTCCATTATTGTACCTTGACAACTTTGACCATCAAATCTAGGACAATGTTGAAATAAACAAAGTACTAGTCAAATATAAATTACATGAATTGAAGATTGTTGAATGGACCTTACTCTAAGAGGTGCAAATCAAAAAATTCAACATGTCTATATTCAAGAAAAACCATAGTATTTAAAAAGTAATGTTATTTTCATCTAAAGATTGTCACTATTAAATTTGACTAAACTTAGTTAAATTAAATTATTTAAATTAAAATTGGTTTAAATTAATTAAACTTGATTAAAGTATGTTGTTTAGGTTTAAAATTGGCGAAACTTGGTTAAATTTGAATAAAAGTATGTTATTTAGGTTAAACTTGGTGAAACCTTGTTAAACTTGGCTAAAGTATATTAATTTGGCTAATTTGGCAAAACAAGATCATTTTGGTTAAATTAGTTATTATTTAGTTACAATTGGTTAAACTAAATTACTTAACCAAAATCAAGTTTAATTTGTTTAAACTTGACAAAATTTGGCAAAATAAATTACTTAATCTAAAGTATGCTAACTTGTCGGCTACAATTGGCTAAATTATTTCAATATATATTACTTGGCTAAAATAGGCTAAAATGGGTTAAACTTGGAAAATTTTGATAAAATTAAGCTACTTAAGCAAAACTTAGCAAATTTTTGTAATTATTGCCTACGTAGGCTAAACTAAACTAAATTAAAATAAACTAAGCTACTTAGGTTAAACTTGGTTAGATTTAAGATATTTAAGCTAAATTAAGGTTATTTTTTTTATTTAGGTTAAACTTGGTTGGATTAGGTTACTTGTACAAAATTAGGGAAAAATTGTGTTATTAAAAAAAAACTAGGTTAAACTAAACTAAATGAGGTTAAATTAAGTTATATGAAGTTAAATTTAATGGAATTATTTTACTTAAACTAAACCTAGGTAAATTTGGTTAAATTTGGCTTAAATTGTTAAATTAAGTTAAATGAACATAGTTAGACTAAATGAAGTTATTTGGACTAAATTAAGCTACTTAGACTAAACTAGGTTAAACAAAAAAAAAGGGGTACTTACATGTTAAATTAATTAAATTTAGTTTAAACTAGGTTTATTCTAAAGGTTGAACCTAGGTTAATCCTAAAGCCTAAACATCCAAAGGTAAAATTCATCTAAATCATGTATTTAGTTAATTTCAAACTCTTGAAAAGTCCTAAATTAACAAATTACCATTCGGAAATTGGAAATTTGGAAAGAAACTTTGACTTTAAGGGCCACCATATGAAGGAAAAATATATATTAATAATGTTTTGTCTCACTAAATGATCCAAAAAATAGATGTTTTCAATGTTTTGTTTCAAATTCCATAAAAATAACTTGATCCTAACAACTAAGTTAGAAAAGTTCAAAATTAATAGTTAAGTCCAAAATTAACTAAATACATGTTGTCAACCTAAATGCTATATGTAAAAGCTAAAAATAGAGACTAACATAAAAGTTAAACCTATAAATTAAACTTAATATTTAGGTTAATCCTACAAATTAAACCTAAGTTAAGCCTAAAGATTTTAATTAAATTAAATTAAACTAAAACTAAAGATTAGAATAAGCTAAACCAAGGTTAAACCTAGGTCAATTTAGTTTAAACCTAGCTACATGTTCCTATTTGTTTAATTTTTTTATAGTTGGTCAAATAAGGTCAACTATGTTCAACATGACTATTAGTTGTGTACTCGTAATTATAATCATGTAGTCCTATTAGTGGTTGTGATTGAAAATTTGATAGTGACCCAAGTCCAAATATCACTTCATGATTACATTCAGACATTAATCACAAGTTATCCTAATCATGAAAACCATGTTTTGGTATAGTGTCACAAAAATAAAACCAAATTCTTCTACCATTGTTATTTTAAGTTGATTGGAATTTGTCATTTCTTGCACAAGCCATATTGGAAGCACATGGAGTTCACTACATATTTCATGTCCATGTCTCCCATGCAATAGTTAAAGTTTTCATGACAAAACCAATCAAGTTGAAGTTCACAAATGGCACCTTTGAAACTAAACCACCAACCATCAAAACATGGAACAAGAATGCCACTAGCTTTTGTTGGTATGATTTAATAGGTGTAGTAATTCTATTTTTCTTTTGCAATGTAAAATATATAGAGTTAGACTTGGGAAAACACTATTCAATACACCAAAGACCATAATCACAAGCATTTTCACACATTTCCTTAGCATTGTGCATGAAAACATAATGGCACATCTTGCATTACCAATAAACTCACCAGTATATACATCTAATCCACTATCAATACAAATAAAAGTGGTGATTTGATGAGAAAATTTATTGTAGTCATGCCTATGCAAATGCTCTTTTGACACTAGGGGAAGATTTGCGCATTTTTTATGTTATTTGAAAACCTCTTCACCTTCCAAATGCAATGTCATTGATTATAGGAGGAGCTCATTGTGTATTTTGTAACAAGTGTTGTCATTTGCAATGGGTTGCCAAATTGGGTAATTTTATATAAATAAAGTTCATTCCTATTCAGACCTTGTTTCAATTGACCACCCTTCAAGTACTCCATGTACAATGAACTTTGCTTGAAAACTTGCACATAGTCATCAAAAGTGGTAGTGTACAAACAAACATCCCTTTTCCTAGATTGTTGGAGCCGAATGTTATGGATTGTCTCCAACAAATTACAAGTTTACATGTCTATGAATTCCTTTATTGTGAACTTTTGCAAACATGTTGAAAAGATGATGTAGAATTAAAAAATTATATGACATGTGAGTTATGCACTTTCAAATTGACAAAATATTGGTGTGAAGATTTACATGTATCATGAATCCTCCCCATTGTTTCTCATGGAAATGCTAGATGTTCAACAATTATTGAACTCGTGAATCACACTTACACTAATAGCCCCAAAGGAATATTACCAACATTGAATTGCAACATATCAAACATCGGCATCTTCCAAAGATGTCACATTCTTATATTCAAAACACAATTCCTTATGTCCATCTTGGAACTCCGATAAAATCAACTACTTAGTATGTCTATAAAGTTACCAAATCTAATGAAAGAAGCAAGTTTATTCCCCATTAACCATCCTCATAAATGGGATTTCCAAACACAAAAAGAATTCTAATGACATTCCAATTTACATGTGCAATATTTGCCATGAACCTTTTGAGGTTAATTTCAACAACTCCATACTTGAGCATCACCTTGTTAAATTTCATCCACAAGACACATTGGGCTTCCTTGGATTTTGATTACATGCCATAGATAGCATTGGTCATGATTTTATAATATATTGGGTCGTAAATGTGACACACCATGGTGGTCCATTCTTTTACACAACCACATGATTAAACACCATCCACACATTGAATTTCCAAATGTAACCTCTATTTGGGGGATGGGGTTTGAATGATGCTATGAGGTTGCAAATGTTAAGAAAACACAAGGGCATGAACTTGCTCATCATTTCATTATGTTTTTGCTCTTTAGAAGCTCCATCAATGTCCTCATTGAATAGCTGTTGGGATAATAATGACTTACTTGCAAACAAAACAACTACAAAAAGATTTCCCACCAAGTGTGCAAGAAACCTCCCTTTTAACCAAAACCACCAATTCTTCCATAGCCTCCCTACACATGTTTTGGACAAGATGATCATGAATGTGAAAAGGTGTCAAACTTGTGGACAACATAGTAGATGTAACATTTATAGGTCTACACACATAAGGGCATAACACCACAAAATTTCCCACCAATTGTGAAGGTAGGAGGACCCAAAGTGTAATGGCCCAAAATGAGAAGTTGAGTCAAGTTGTCACCCCAAGCAACTTCATAGTGAACACTAGAGCAAACAAATTCATTGCCAATGTCATTTACATAATGTAGGTGGCCCAAACATCTAATACTTCAAAAGCCCAATCCAAAATGGTCTTTAATGTTGGTCATTTTCACCTTGCACCAAATGTGGCCATTGTACTTCCAATCTATTCCCTGCATTTGACCCAAATGCCTTGGAGGACACAAGGATGGGAACTCAAATAGAACATCGTTATTGAATTTCACGAAAAAACAAGGGACATCATGTGTGTCATAATTCGAAATCTTCAACTTATTTGATCCATTAAAAATGAATGACATTACATTGAGGGAGTTCACAACACTAAATACACCAAATGTTTTAGGGCCATCAATGTTGCTAAAGTTTTCAACAAACATGGTGAAACAAAAACACAAAAAACCAATAGCACACCAAGACCTAGAAAATTCATTTTCAAAAAAGGAAAAAATGTTTCATCCTCATCAAACAAATCACCTAATTCGATGAATGTTGATTTTGGCAATGGGAAATTTCATGCATCCTCACTGGGTTCTTTGTTAACATCAATAACATGAAGTGTTATGTTTGCAACAAATGATACAATCCCTAATGTGATAATGGTATTGTGTGATTTTTTGAACAATTGGTCTTCTATAATTCTATATTACTCATAGTGACCAACCAATGTAATCCTTGACTTCTAAAGACCAAAACCCAATAAATCTCATTTGTGACTTTGTTATTATCATCACAAGCAACATCCATGAAGATGTGAATGGAATTAGGAAAAAACCCAAACATTGCAAACAAATTTTTTTTCAATAAAATGCATAACTCCCAAGTTGTCAACCAAAATGTATGATAACAAACTTTCCTTTAGCGTGAAATGTTACCATTGACAAGATTTTACAAGAAAGACAATTATCATAAGAAATGTAGCTTTGAAAATTGGGAGCCTGCAATTTAAAAACATCAATATCATTCACTTTATGTCCATGTTGATGGTGATAAAGGACTAATGTTATATGTATATAATGAATACAAAAATGTGACAATGTGGCAAATTTTTGGTACACTTCAAAAATTATGTTCCTTGAAACCTAAAGCATGTGGCAATAGATGGTAAATTCCTACCTTTATTTGAATGTAGATGCAATAAAGGTGGAAAATAAAATAAATGTAAATCAATGACCTCAACTAATCAAAAGTTTGGTTTCCAAGGGTTGGGCAAATGTTCAATATTTGAACATGGGTTTGTTCATATTCATATTCCTTTCTATAATTTTAGTAAGTGATTAATTCATGGCCCTTGATTTCCTCTACATGGCACATCAAATCATGAGCCCCATGCCAGTTAATCAAACCATGATTTATGAACATGCCAAAATTTAAAACTTTGGAACAACTTGTTGAACCTTTACAAAGGCCCTGCCACTTTGTCCATACTTGGAAAGCTTTTTTAGGCTCCATCAAACATCAAACATGTGTTTTATTTTTAACATCATTTTCCCCAAAAAAATTAGTGCTTCACAAGCCTCTCCCATTGAAGTTGTTTTATGCCCATTAGGCAAACCTTCTAGGATTTCTTCATGCACAAGAGTTTTAGTCAAAACCTTTCCTATTTCAAATATCTACTACATCTTCAAAACCTTTAACAAAAAGTCCAATATGAAAATTTAATCAAACTTTCCATCCATTCAAGCACAAAATTCCACCATGTTAATGGGATAAATTGTTACTTAGCATGAATAGGAAAACTATCAAGAACACAACTTGCAACAACCCTTAAAATGTCATCTCAAATGTTTTTCACCTTACATGATTCATTTATCCTCCCTCTATCATTCACTATAATACATTTTGGGTTTTACAACTTCCATTGACAATTAAATTGACGCACTCCCAAGTCCCGGGGTGAACCCACTTGAGGGTTCACCCAAGTGTAGTTGCGGAAAGTTGGGACTCGGAAGGCGCTCCCGGCTTCCAACTCTAAAAAGGGGTAGAAGGGCGAGTTGGGAGCCCAGGGATTAGACTAAGAAGAAGGTTTAGTAGATCAAGCTTGAATCTGTATCAAAACAAACCACAAAGTGGTTAGTTCACATTTCCGGGACACCCTTGGGTGTTGGGACAAGCCACGGGCACTTTGGACCACAAGACACACCACGGCCCGGACTCGGGGGAAGCCACCACTTTCCCCCATATAGTATTCTTTGCAGCGCCCCACCAAGACTACATCCAAATGGCTCTTTTTCCCGGGACTCCCAAGTTGGAGTCCCGAAATTGTCCCGAAACTGTCCCGGGTGAAGTCCCGGGACTTTGGGAGCTCATAACCCCCAATTTCCAGGTCTGATTACAACAAGGTCTAAATTAAACTTGTAGCCCTCGTCGAGATCTTTTCAGCAACGTATTGCACTTTCAATTCGGAGGTCAAGAAAAGGTCGATTCTTGACTTTTAGTGGTCGGGAGTCAAACTGCCAATTTGACTCCCGACCCTTCTTTTGCCCATAACTTGGGCGATAGATGTCCAAATGGCCAATGCGAGGCCATTTTCGATATTTAAGCTTCAAGACATTTTTAATGACATCAAGAAAACTTCAATGCAAGGTGTTTTGGGCCTTGCTGTGGAGCTCTAAACATTTGGGAATCCCGAAGGACTCCAAATCCTCAACTTTGGAAGTGTTGGGCTTCACCCCCACACTTGGCCAAAGTGGAGTTGTGACATAAATATTAGTTACAAATGACACATGTAAATGACAATTCATGAGTTAGTAACCCCATGTTTTACCCACTTAGTTGCGAGGGACAATGTCATCACATTTAGTTGCAAAGGTTAGTTGTATTATCAACTAATCTTTTCTTATTCTATGATAATATTGAAATTCCCACGTCATTAATTTCCATGGCACGTGACATGTAAAATGTAAATTGATGTAGTTTCCATGTCAACCTAATCGTTTAACGTGACTAAGTGTTCTAAATGACACTTTCAAAAAAGTGATATGTGTCAAAAAATCATTCACGCACATTACCAAATCGAATGAATTGGGTGTAAAATCCAATTGTCAACTTTTATTTGGATGTTAAAAGGTTAATAAATATGTAAATATTTAGGTCAATTCATTGCACCAAAACATGACATATATGATTACATGTCAAAACTTAAGCTAACTAAACTAACTAGGTTAACCTATGTTATTTAGGCTAAGTAGTTTAAGCCACCAGTTGAAATGGCCTATGATTAGCTACCTAGCCTAGGTGGATTAAGCAACCTAGGTGGCCTAGCCTAAACTATTTAACCTAGGTTGCCTAGGTTTAAAACATGGGTTACGTAGGAGCCTACATTAATTTAAAAATGGGGTGTAGTTCATTAGTTTAAATCTATGTGAGGCCTAAAAGTGAAATAAATTCACCCCACTTTAATCATTTCACCTTCGTTAAAGTTACACGTCATTATGGGGTCCCTATGCAATCATCATGTTTCGTCACTATTTGAAATAATTCATTATTAGTTGAGATATTTCATTATAATAAATAGGTTTGTTTTGATGTTATTAAACAATATTATAGGTAATTAAGGAAAGGTAAGTAGGTTGCAAGTAAATAAGTAGGTCAGTTGTATCCTTTTAAATAAATAGGTAGATAGATAGGTACGTATGTAGTTAGATTTTTATTATTAGTTTTGCCTTTGTGAATTTAGTTTTAGTAGGTCACTCATTAGTAATATATAATGTGGTATGGTTGCTCCAAGAAATACAAGGATGAAAAGGCACAAGTCAAGGCTAGGAAAACCAAATTTGAATGTGTATGGGCTTTAGAGCACATCACATGTGGTTGAATTGTGGAACTTCGAACACACAAGTCTTAGTAGGGTTGATGATATGGTAATATGGGTGAAAGATGTCATTCACAACCATCAACTTTCAAGTCTTGAACCTATTGATGTAAATTTGGTTTGATTTTCAATTCCCCCAACCTTCACAACATTAACATATATAAGAAGGTAAAGGCATATGGGAACCACTTTCAAATTGTTGACAATCAAAAAGATTGTCAATTACATATGACTACAATGTTGCATCTATTTTCTAACAATAATAAAGGCATGAAGATGACATATGTTCGAAGTGATATAATATGTAAGGACCTTGAAAGAAATATTACTATTGGAGTATGGTCTAGTTTCTTCATAAATTGTGTTATTCTGTTGTCAATATGAAAAATGGGATTAAGAAAAGAAAGAACCTAACCTATAAATGATATGAGGCTAGATTTATACTTGCGAATTTCTAACATTTGTTGCATGAATTGGATGAGCCAAGTTCAACAAGCGTGTTTTTGGGATTAGACCAAAACATTGTGGTGGAAAGTGGCCCTTCACAAATTAACCCTAAAATTGGTGGGTTGCGACTAGCACATGTGATGAATATTCATGCTTATGGCAATTTGTATAGACTTGAAACTTCACTAGAGTTTGTTGATGTGTGTAAGATTGGGCCATTAGTGGGTGCAATTGGGTGAAAGCATGAAATAAGGAGTCACAAAATGTGTGTGTAGTTTTTAAAAACTATTTTTTGAATCTTTGAAAAAATCACCATGGGAGCATTATATACCAAATATATATATATATTTATATTTTCAAATTTGCAATGCAACTACAAAATTTTTGTGAAAATTCACCATGTTCCAAGAGTCTTTTTATATGTTTAAAACACTTAGGAAAAATATGTGGACAAGTGGTTTTTTTGTTTCAAAAGTCCTTTTTTTCCTTATCAAATGTTCATTAAATCATTTCAATTTTTTTGTGAGCTTTAATATATTCCACAAGAAAGGATCCACATGTTCAAAACATTCAAGAAATTAAAATACATATACCTTTTTAGATTTGATACTCAAACATCCATAAGCATTATTACAATTTTGAATTCGTAGTTATGGTTCAAAGTAAAGTTATAAATTTGAATTCAATGTAAGGCTTAATGCAAAAAAAATAAAAAATTTATCATGTTATATGTCATATTTGGCCTCAAATTTGATATTCAATTTGAAAAACTATGTGAAAAATGTAGTATAAACCAATAAAAATTTCCCATGTGGAAAATATAGTCCTTGGAAAGGACTTTAACCTTGACATGATTGGCTCCTTTTTTCATGATTTCACCCAATTGAACTACCTAGAAAATAAACATTATTGGTTGTTGAAGCCTTATATACAAAATAATTTAGGGATGGTTAATACAACTATATCATAGGTTATGTTTTACTTGGCACATGGCTTCATGTTGTTTGACAACTATTTTCCAATTAATCGCATTGGGATATGAATTTGTTTTTTGGTGAATCACTTTGTCATATATTTGTTTACAATTCTTGATTTTTTTTCATTTTTCCAAAAAACATATTTTATAACTTAGATTAATTTGGATTTGAAACTTGGATTTATAGTTGCAATGTGCCATGATATGAAAACTTGTATAAATCTCATAATCTTACTAGCTTTTAAAACTTGAATCTATACTTGTAATAAGTTAGTGGTTGAAACTTGAACTTGAAACTTGGATTTGTCACAATCTTATTTTCTTTGTATTTTGGATCTATAGTTGCAACATAAATTTAAGTTAGTTATGTATTAGCTAGTCTAGTTATAAGCTTGTATAGTTACAAATTCAAAGTACAAATCACAAAAGGAACTAAGTTATCAGCCATTTTGGATGCTAGTGAACATAGCTTATGAGAATTCACTCTTCATCCTCCTCTCATCCAATCCTCCCTATAAGTTGTAAATTGCAATCGCAAAGTTAGTTCCAATCAAAATTGTGACTACAAGCACTTACAACTGGGGTGCCACATAGGATTATTACAAGTTCGAGTGTACAATTAGTTGTAAACAACAACAATCACAAGGTAGTTGCAAGGTCATCGGTTGGAACATACAAGATTTGGCAAAGTGTTGTGCATTACAATTTTTACATGTCTCCTTAAGTTTATTGTAGTGAAGCTTGCATTTTATTTCATCTTCCACTTGCGTAAAAGTAGACTACAATAGATTTTTAAAAATGTCCCAACGGCAAATAAAGTTGGGTTGAAAAGAATAATATTTTATAATTTAAGGGTGCCGATAAGGTAAAGTAGAAATGTTTGTTTATTTAATGATCAACAAGAAGATAATCTTTAATTTTATCACAATTACGTTGATTAATCGCATATTTAATATGCATTCAAGTAGATTTTTAATAATAAATGTACTTTTTTTCTTACTTTTTAGGTTATTCAAACTTTTACAAGTATGTGAAAGTAGATGAACTATTGAAATATTTTCCATTTTCAACATGATGTAGCTTTTAAATGTATTTGTAAGTTCTTATATTATAGTAGAATACATCAAACTTCTAATGGAAAAGTATGTTTGAATTCAATTTGACTATTCATTTTAAAAAATACTTGATATCTACTTTTATTGTGCTAAAGTTTCTCAAATTTTGTAATAACCTCACTATAAATTCAAAGAAAAGCAACGTGTTTTTATTATGTTATCTTAAATTATTTTCAATTTACTTTCTTCTACTTATGTCAATTTTCAAAAATGGACCATTTTTTGACTACTTTTTTGGTATACTTTACCAAGCTTTCACCCTTAACCCATATGCAAGTTGAAACTTCCAACAAAATGGATTCAAATAAGTGAAACTAATTTATTTCTCTTTCTAACTTTAAAATAATTACACCAAAAACATTGATATTCAATGAAAGATGGACTTTGTGATCTAGGCAAATCTTAGGTCATAATCCATTAAAAAACATGTTATGGATTTATTGCTTATAATGAATTGAAGATTGTTTCCACAGTTTTGGGACATGCTATATTTTCAAGGGTTTTGACATTTACGATTAAAAATTTGGAAAATTTGAAGTAATGATGGATTTTATGATTGTTTATTAGGCATTATAATAAAAGTCCATCATGTGCTCAAAAGGATGTTTTTCATGATCAATATAATAAAGGTGTTCAAAACGGTTCAAAGTAGGGCACTATTAACTTAGACATGGAAAAAATCAACTTTGACATCATTTCGAGATTTTTATTTTTTGTCAATGTTTTAATGTTTAAAGTATACTAAACAAATTCCCAAAATGGATTTTAAGGTTGCCATTTTTGGTACATTATAGTGTCATTTCACCCACATGTTTGTTTACCAACTTTAGTTGAAACAAATCTAGCAAAATTATATTCACTTGCTAACTATACTTTGCCATCTAATGGAACATACTTGCAACTTCCATGTGTAGATCTATGTCTCCTCTAATTTGCATTTTGTTAGGTGTATGGAAACCTAATGTCACACATATTGGCAATAATTTGCCCATTTTCTTTCCTTGCTACTCATATCTATCCACACATGTATGTGCTCCAACTTTTTAGTATATTTCTATGGTGTTGGTGCAAACTAGTAATGATCCTCCTCCTTTGGCAACACATTAATCTTGGCCATCTTCTTACTTGGTTTCTTTAGAAGGTTCAACACCAAAATTTACCTATTTGCTTTGCCTTTATGAAACTTGTGTTACTCTTGCATGTTGCTCTTGAGGTTGTTCTACCAATATAAGTTCTTTAGCTTGTTCTTGTTACACAAGTCATTCCTCAAGTGTTTATTGCTTCTCCTTATTAGAAAAATAAAATCTATTATCTCTAGTTGTCTATGAGCTCTTCTAGGTTGTCGATGCAACTCCCTTAGTATATTTTATGCCTCTTACTAGTTATGGGTCGTTACATTAAAATATCATTCAATGATGTCATTAGATTTTGTCTCTTTTTCATCTTTTGGTGAAAATAAACTTTATAGCATTAAAGGATTGCATGTTGGAGTTCATGTATATGTAATGGCTATGCATACACTATTTTTATAAGATGTGTTTTTTCCTTTCATTCTCGCTCTTTTTTCATTCTATTGTTTCTTTTTGACAAAGTTCATTTACAAAGTTATCCACACTCATGATGCATTGCTCTTGTAGGTAAAATGCAAGGAAGATGATATATATGGAAAATGGATATTAATTGTTTCTTGATATATGCAATTATAGAAGAAGGAATCATGATTTTTGCAACTACCCAAATTCCCTAGGTTTTTGGTGAAATTCGACAAAAATTGACAACTATGCAACTTGTATGGTTTTATTAAAAAATGACTACTTGATCTTGACATTTTTAGTGACATTACTTTTAGTCATTTTGGATAGTCACATTGCACTAAGTAATTTACAATTTTTTTTTTGAAAGGGATATTATGAGGCCCCAAGTTAATATGACATTAATTAAAATGCCATGTCATAATACTTTTTTTGAGTCATGGAATTGTAGATTTTATTTTTTTCATGGCATGTTGTGACACAAATACATGTTGTAAGAAAACAAATTAATTTTTTAAAAAAATTCTAGGTTAAATTGTTAGAAAATTTTTTTGCACTATTCACCACTACCATATGTACATGTTTACGGCATATATGTATCCTTATATAGGCAACATATGTATATAATATATACATATGTTCATTATATATGAATTGGGATATGGTTGGGTTGGAACAATTTTCATATCAGGAATCATCAGTTTAATTATGATAGGTGTTGACAAAACTAGTAGCTTGTGAGCCACTATAAATGTTGATATAGGTATTACATACACGGAAAGTTCATTGTGAATGGGTATGTATGGTTCTATTCCATTCACCACAATTTTGGAATACACATTTGCTGCCATTTGCTTCAACTACAATACACACATGTCTCCACCTATTGTCATTCCATTATAAATGTTTGATTAGTGAATTAATCGATTACGTTGTTTGTAATCATTTATTGCACATCATCTTGGATGAATGGACATGTTCATATCAAACATCCTTCCTACTTGCATAAGGTAAATAGCTAGGTTAAACACCATGGCAAACCTTGGAGCAATGTTTGGTTTAAAACTCAATGTGAATGTAATTATACTACCATCTTGGAATTTAATGCATGATCCTTGGGTCACTTTAATGAATTCTAGATGTTGTCGATGTTACCTTAACCATGGTTAACCCAATCCCATGCAATTCTACTTGTTACCAAAATATTGTAAATCCAACTTGTGGTTATGACATATGCAACACCGGTTGTATTGTTGGGTATGCCTATCTATTCAAACTAACATTTATGAGACACTTGTCACCATATCATGTTCTTCCATCTCCTCGTCATTTGAAAATTGCATACCATTAAACAAGATATGTTCATTGAAAATAATCCAAAGTTCCAAACAATTGAACAAGAGTTAATAATTCATGTCATCTATTAGTTGTTTCTTCTTCTAGGATTGTTTCCCAACCAATAGGTACTATACCTATTAGTTGTGTGAATTGATTTGCTTGAGTTCATAACCATGACTTGTTTAAGTTTTCCTACTGTGGTGATTCAAATTGTTGAAGTGTAACTCTTGGAACATGCCCACTTTTTTAATGTGAGTCCATCATCATGATTGCTTCCATTTTGGAATGCGCACGTTGTTATTGATGCATCAACTAAGCATCTACTAATTGCATAACACATTATTCTTCTCTTGTTACAAAGGGCACCTTGTACCCTATAGGGTCACTTGTTTGTTCTTGGAACCATGGGATTCACACAATGGATGGTATTAGGGGTGCTTGTAACCTTTTTCCTATCATGAGCATCCTCCTGCATCTTGTTAGGAAACAGAGATAGAGCAATAAACATATAGGCAAGTTGATAAACATAGACAAGTTGAAATGACGTAATTGGCAAAACAATGTGACAAAGCAAGCAAATCGGTATGACAATATAGGCAAATCAATATGGCAACATATCATTATGATAGCACAATGTATTCGATTTATGGCAAATCAATTTGCCAAACAATTAAGAAGTTATAATTGGTTTGTGGGGAGTATCAAAATATAATTCGACCGACTTGCAAGGTGTGCTGAAAGTGACTGTCTAAATATTTATGTGGATCTTTTAGGAGAGGGAGTTAAGTAGAGGAGTTATGAGAGGAAGGAAGGGAGAAAAACATTGCAGAGCTTCATGGTTTATGGAAATATAAAAGATGTTATTTCTTCCATCATTTGCGTTTTTTGCATTGTATGTGAATTTAATTGAATGAATATCTAGACTTATAAATGATTAAATGTTGTCATAATTAGTATGTTTACATGGTACTCATTTTAATGGAGTAGGTTGAGGACCCAATAATGATATATAACTAATTAATTTATTCATGGAAAATCATATTTAACACCTACAAAATTATATTACTAACATTTGGCAACCATGCTAAGGATAATTCAATTCATTGTTGGAGAAATTGGGGGATTTTGGGTGTAATTTCTCCAAATTCACGTGAGATATTTCCACATTACAATTAAGTTAATGGAAATTGAAAAAGGAAAGTGGAAATTGATGAAAATGATTTGGGATTTTGTTTGATACATGTTCTTTATAGGGTAATTACCATGTGGATACACATATTTAATGGGTGCTCGTAGAATTGAAAGAAACATAGCAAAATGAATGAAATGATTGTTTTGGGGGCTAAACAAATATTTGTTTTTCCAAATTTATTCATTTATTATGAACAAGACATGGCAAAATTAGTGATACTTTTGGATTATAATAATAATGTGTATGAAGGACACTATGAAAAAGGTAGATTATGACTCTTATTGAAAGAGAAGATGAATGGATGAATGAAATTATAAATGTAAAGGAAGTTAAACAAATGTGAAGAGTAAATTGTAGTTATGGGTGATTTTCAAAATTATTTATATACACCAAGGAATACACCATAATTAGACGAATGGGGTAATTTTAAAGAGAAATTTAAAACATTACTGGAAATCATACAAAAATTAATTATGAAAAAAACACATGGTGGTACTAAGGTGTGGTGCATACAACATAGATCACTAATTATTGATGCTATAGAATTGACATATTGTAGAAGATGGTTACTAGTAATTGTATATATAACCACATTAATTCATATAAAGAAAGTTTTTGCAATGCATCATTTGATTCAATTCCTTGATAGAAGAAAATTTACTAGACCCAACATTAATGCATCAATAAAAAAAATGTATGCCAAGTGATATGCTATGGGCACCTAGGTTTACATGTTTTGAATATGTCATGAGACCAAAAAGGAGCGAAGAATACATCTTTGAAATAATTGAATCAAAAGAATTTTGGTCTATAGTCATAATTTTAGAATTGTATGGGAATTAAAATTTGGGATTTGCATTAAAAATGGTTATAAAAAAAACAGTGAATTTTTGTTTGGAGCTTATGTTGGATATAGATAGAGAAAGAGAAGAGAACAATAGATTGAGAGGTTGGAGAAGAGAAAATCAAAAGGAAGCTACATAGGCTGTTATTGTGGCCTAAAAAACTATTACATAGAATAGATGGAGAGGTCTTGATGCAATCTTTAGTTCACTAGTAACATATCAAGTGCTTCAACCTATAAAAGAAGAAGTGATATTTGTTGTTGTTAAAATGGATGTTGAGGAAATAAATGGATCAACAAGTGATGGAACTTGATTATTTATGCAAATGGGTTCACGGAATGTTGATCATGAATATCAAGAACCAACTAAAGAATGAAATATGTTGTTATTGAATACACCAAAGAATATTGTCAATGCATTTGGAACAATCGACTAAGTGACAAAAGAAGGGTGGCTTCAAATACTAAGACAACAAGCTAACAGAATATCAGTGACAATTTTGGATGACAGTGGAAGTAATGACCAACCACTAGGGAGAGAACTATTTGGAACAACTTTGAATCCTAATATTTTTAATATAAAGAACTTTGTCAACTCAATAACTAACAACTGTTACAATGATGATGAATGTGAATCCACTCATGGTTGTCATACTTGCTAATGTTTTGCATATTCAACTACTTAAACATCTATATTTTAAGAGTTTTCAAATGTAAGGAAGTCCTCAATCCAATGGAATTTGACCCTTCAAACTACTATTTGAAGATTTAAGAATCCATTGGGACTCCAACTCCCAAAGTGGGAATCCACTTGGGAGTGTGTGGGCTCATTCCCCCACACTTTCCCACATTCTCAAGAATGTGAATGTGATTCTCAAGTTGCACTATCGGCCAACACCTTTCCATGCCCTTATTTTAGTTGTGAGCCCAAGTCTACGGTCATGACAAGGGTTGTGGGGGAATTTTTTGGGTGATTTTTTTATGGTGTATGATATATTAATACACATCAATCAAATCTAGGACCATTTAGAAATTTTAGAAAATTGAATGAAATCAATGTGTTTTTTCACATTTGTAACAATAAATGCATAACAATTTTTAAAAAAAAAAGGAAAAACCACTACCATATCAAAAAAAGAAAATTTTATAGATGGGCATTCCAATTTTTTTTTAGTTTTTTTTATTTTGGTAATGTTTCATGAATCACAATGTTTCAATTCATGGCCGTTGAAAAATTGTAAATTACATAAGTCTATGTATATTGATTTTATCCAATCATCATTTAAATATTGGATCAAATTATTTTGTCATTACACCAAAACATGGCATCCATGATTGGTTTATTTCAACTAGGTTAGTTACTTATGTCATTTCTCATCACTTATGCCATTTGTATTCACATAATTTAATCATGGATGTTACATTTTGATGAATTGAAAAAAATGGTCATGTTTTTAGTTGGCCTATCATAGTGATTGGCCCACATGTGACATTTATAAGCTCCTACATATAATTGTTTATTGATTGGGAAAGACAAACATTCAACTACAAATTTGGATGTGGTAATTATGACACTATTCAAAATAATTTGCATTGTTGACTGCTATTAATTTCATTATGCAATTCTCACATTGATCATGCTTGTTCACATTGTATGCTATACATATACATGTTTCATGTTAAATTTTCGTTGTTACATAACTCTTTGATTTGCTCAATCAATAGTTCCATTAGGACATTGAGATGTGAATGTATCCCAAGTATTATCAACATTGGAACCTTTCCTATCGTTGGTTACCTACTATGATCATGGTCTTCCATTTCATCTTTTTTATTATTGTGGTTGATGCTTTAGAATTATGTCTTTGACCCATCCATAGAGGGTGGAAAGTCTAAGTCCATTTTTACTTTCTCCATAATATGCCAAGGTCTCTCAACAATCCCATCAAGGGATCCTAAAGAATCCTAGACACATATTCGAGAACAATTCAAAGTTCACAACACTATTATCCATTAAAAGAATGTCTCCAAGTACAACTATTAATGGATGTGGCATTATGTTTTCATGTGATATTCAAACATCTAAGTTGATGAAACAAAACATGTCATGTAATTTCATGATTGCAACAATTAGTAAGATCTTCCTCCTCATCCATGAGTTGAGTGTTTTGATTCTCACAAAATGGGTGGAAACAAAACCTCCAAATAGTCTTTCACATGCAGGTTGTTCCACATCTTCTTAAGGTTAGTAGTCATCATTGACATGAAGTTTCAAAGCATTTCAACAAATTGTTTCCATATGTTGAGAACCATGCCTTAATATGTTGGTTGTCTCATCTCTCTAGCAAGTCAATATTATTGTCAAAAAAAAATTCTTGTTGTATTTGACTTTTTTTTTCTCTTGTTGTATCTATGCTAATGAAACACATAATCCATTGCAGTCCATTTTATCATAGGCTACAAAGGTCAAGAGTCATGGCCACCAACCTTTGTTTTGACATTCCATCGCCAATTGGATGTTGAATGTTCCAAAGATGTATTGAAGCCAAAGCATATAATGTGACTAACCACAATAGTAGTAACTCCAATGTTCTATTTTTTCTTCTTCCCACCTTTCTTCTTGCCCTTGTCACCTTTTTTTCCTCCTTTCTTGCCTTTTCCCTGTATTATTATTAGATTGAATAAAGAAATATCTCACATTGGTGAAATCTACTTAATGTTTCTTATAATCACCAATTGATTTAAAACAATTTTGAGGAACAATGACAAAAACTCATGGATGTTTTGAATTTCTTTGTGTGATCAAATTGATCTAGTGGCATCAATTTTTCTTCAATGGCAAAAGTTTGGATGTTTTACCCCTTTCTTAGGCTCATCATTTGCATGCTTGCGTTCAAGATATCGTCTCCAGTAGCGTTGAATGCGCTTAACAGCATAATATGGCAACCAACGTTTTCGTTTTTTTGCCTGCATAGCTTAACCTTTAAGCAATTGGGGCAAAAAGGAGACTAAAAAGCTCAACCCACAAAGCAAAAACAAACTTATGTTACATACCCGCCCAAACATATTATCTAAGCAAAGGGGGAATCGGTTGTAGTTGTGTTAAGATAGTAAACCAACAAGACTTTGACATGCCATCTTGTGCTTGGAACATGAATTCAAAACCTTGGCTAAAATTTCACATTGAAGATTCAAACATGAAAGCTTGATCCATTGACCCATCATGCACCTACACACTATACGGAATTATGCAAAATTTGTGCCATACATACACAAATAAGTTCTCGATGAAGATTTTCCTCCTCTTCTTTGACTGCTTCCTAACAACCATTCCCACAAAGTAGGTGAGTTTGAATTTTTTTGAACTTGAAGGATAGCTATGATCCCATAATTTACATTGATGGGCCTTTTCAAAACTCATCAGGACCTTTTGTCAAGCATGTTCTGTTTTCATAAATGTGTTCTATGAATAGGACATAGAGTGTGCAAGTCTTCAAAAGAACTTATGGTGTCAAATCTAATACCTAACATCATGGATGTGTGCATGTTACATAAAACCATATAGTTTAAAAAAATGACAAACACATGTCATGGGTAATCTTGGATAGTGGACTTTAATGTTTACTAAGCTTGCAAATGCTAGATATTAGTCTGCATTTGTATACATCAATTGAAATTTTGTGATGACACAAGTGAGAGTTTGTACCAAACGAGCCTTCTCTTCATAGAAATCTGTGATCTCAGTCAATTTTGCATTGACTTTGTCATGCTCAACCTATGATCCCTTGCCCTCAAAACACAATTTGGTCAATTGTTTTTTTTCTCTTTCCATTGTCAAAACAAAAGATTGCATAGATCTAGTGCATTGGGCTAGGTACTAGGTATGTATATATGCACAATTATGGAAACACATTTTTTCTTACAAAGTTCTTAGATTATAGAGAGTTTGACAAGGACATTTATGTAAAATCATAATTTTTATGGTTGAAAAAGCTTGTTCTAATGTATTGAATACAGTGATTGCATCAAGGAATGAACAATTGATGAGCTATGAAAGTAAAAACATACGCAAAGAATGGAAAGTGCTTCCATTTTGGTTGTGATGTCATCTTCATAACCCCAAAGTAAATCATTAACCTCCTCAATACTTTGACCCTTTTTCCCTATTAATTGTAGCTCTTTATCACGATCTGTGGACTGCACCCTAACTCTTGATCCCCTTTGAAGTTGAAGGTAAAAGTCAAGGTGTATGAAGAATTCTATTCACTTTAAAATACACAAATTCAACATTTAATCCAAATGACCAAAATCCTCCATCCAAAATGTAAAGAAAATATTAATACTAGCAAGTTGTTAGTGTCAAAAAAAAAAGCATGGTGGTTACTTGTGTATCTTGGAGAATTTCTTGCATCTTTTCATTCTCAATCTTAAATACTGATTCCTGTTTATGAACACCCAGACCCCAGCTTCAACTTCAACGTGTTGTGGCCCATCATTCAATTCTTTGATATGTTTAAAAAAAAGATGTTGATTAATGACAAGAGATTTCACCAAAATGTGATGAAATTACTGACCTCCCCATTTTTGCCTTCAAATTGTAGCTATAATTTGGACTCACAATTTAGGGAAATCACCTGTTGATAAAATAGATGGAACTCTTCTGCTTCCAAAACAGCACAATCACTTTCCAATTGCTTGTCCAATGCCAATGCTTGCACTTTGGAATTCTCTCGTTCCTCTTCACATCAACAATACCCATTCACATTACCTCCTAGATCAATGCTTAAAAAATGTTCAAACTTCAAGAAACTTTTAAGAATTCCCTAGTCATCATCCAAGTGCAGCATTCATTCACATCTCCACATTCATAAGGATGCAATCCACTTTCCAAACACGTATGTGAATCACAAAACATACGATAGATGAGGCGCTCATTCTCTTGATATTCTGCAAATGCATCTGCACGAACTTTCCTGTCTACCTCTAATTGTTGGTGCATTGCAAAATGCTCTTTGATGGCCTGCATTATTCTCCAATTGAGTTTCATTATTAATGTGCTTCTATTCACAATGCTCATATATGGCATTTGATGCCTTCTAGGAGTGGTATTTGAAATATGCAAGCTTGCGAGAAAATTGTTTGTGTACATAAGTCCACATAAATTCATTAACATGAATGCACAAAAATAATTGTGATACCCTTGGTCATTAAGAGTTCATTTTGTTAAAGATAAAATGATTGAAAGAAAGAGTGCACAAACAACCTTTTCTTCACGAAGGTAGATGTCTGTACGATAGCCCTCAATTGACTCCTCTTCTTCCAATGTGGTAGAAAAACGCTTCAATGCTAACCCTCTCAACTACCATTTTACATGTTCACATCATACACTGAACTCCTTGAGGAAACACATTGTGTAGCTTACACCTTGATTCTATTAAATTTTCTTTAACTATTCAAGATTGTGGAAGTCAAAACAATAATTTCATTTTGAGTTGATTACTTGCATGTTGTGAAGAAAACAACTAATACCCCTACTTGATGAAATGAGAATGAAATGAGAACAACATTTTAAATTCATGTTCCATTCTTGTGGGCATGGACCTTGTCACTTGTTATTTGTTTTTTCAAATTTGAAATAATTCAACTAGTATCCTACCTGTTGAAGCGAGTACAACAAGAAGAGAAGTGCTGGTGATTGTTGCATCCCCATGGCCATCAGCTCATCAATTGCTGACTTTTGGGTCTACATCCACCACAACCAAGTTCCAAGCACCTTCTTACAACACCCAACATGGATTTTGAAACAATTATGAAATCTAAAATTTAACACCCAATGCAAATCTTGAAACAAATTATGAAATTTGATAGGAAAATTTGGCAAAGCATACATGTTAGTAAAAGGAAAATCTTACAACCAAAAAGTGAGTGCATATTTATTTTGTTTCTTCAAAATTTTCATCAATTTCAAATAGGAGGAAGATTCATTATTACATGCAAGAAACAACAAAGATACCATGTTGACTTGCTCAATGCTATCTCTTCCTCCATCAACTTATCAGCTTCCACTTTCCGCCACTTTGCCACACAAAATGCATGCAGCCTCAATTTATCCAATAGAGCCTAGCCCTCCTCAGTGCCAGCCATCAAGTTGCCCCAATTAGTCTTTAGAAAAGAAGTAGCAACAATTATCACATAATCAATCATTACTTTAGAAGTGCTACATTCATTTCAATCAAATAGGAGATTAAAGGAGAAGTCTAGTGTTGATACACCAAACATAGCTTTTCAAAGCAAAATTCATGGGGCACTTGAAACCAACCAACATTACATTTTTCTTTCCAAAGATAGCGGAGCGCAAAGTTTTTGGTTACCCAACAATCAAAAAATCCAGAACCCTCCCCCATGAAGAAACACAAAATTACACAGTGATTTTCTAGAAAATCTCTCTATCAATCATCACAGTTAACTAAAACGTGGAGCTCACCAAGCAAAAAATAAGTGTCATCATGTGGATGATCTTACAAATCTCTCTCTTTGCAAATCCTGCATTCTTTGTTTTTCCACACACATTGAAGCATTCCAATTTCTTCTTAATTTTGCAGAATAGACTCTCTTGTGTATTGGAGCAAGAAAAAGCTTTGAAAGTAGAAGAATTTTTTGAAAGAATGTCAAGAAGGATTTGAGAGAATGAGAGGGGTCTTCTTTTTCATACAGGTTGTAGTGTGAATGTCTCAAGACCATCCACATTGAACAGAAGCTCCTCTGTGATGAAACAAAATGCCCTGAACAATCATATCAATCAATCAATCAACATACATCAAAAGGATTGATTGACATGAAGTCCTTTGACTTTCCACAATTGATTATTGCTACAAATTCTTTTCTCTCATGGACTTGTATCAATGGAAAATGCTGTGTAAGGTTTCCTAACCTCTCTCTCTCTCCCCCACATAATTTTCTTTACAATTGACACGGATCCCTACTTGAACATGCAGTCTGAAGTTCTTCTCAACAATCTTTTGTGCTAGCAATAATAAAGCAAGATCATGGGAGAGAGATCTTAGAGATACATATGTATGTATGTATGTATGTACGTACTTGAGCATGCATAAGGCGTCATCTAGCAGGTTCAATAGCAGGTGACACGAAATGCCAGAAGGAATATCCACGAGCAAAGGAGTTCCTCCTATCATTGATTCTTCTTTTTCAAGTCTGATGTCTATTGACTCGTCTGAAGGAATCTCTTCATCACTCAAAGAAAAATAGACATGACCAGGGGGACTCGTGGGCCTATCCACTGCCTCCTTCAAGGATACCATGCTTGATTATGCTCGTAGTTGTCTTTGTCGTCAAAGTTTGAAGCTTTGCACCAATTCAAAGTCTGTCTCTCAAATTTTGTTGTCAAAGAAAATGATGAGAAAATATTGTAGGTCCAAGCACATCCAGTTTAATTGCAATTACTACATAATATATTGAACTATTGACCCTTACAAGTGACACAAGAATCCAAATGTCACCTTATCCTAAGAACTAGATTTGCAATTGTTTATTTCCAGTTGTCTAATTTGAACAAATAGAATGAAAACATAACATACCTAGCATGATAGGAGTGGAGCTTTGCACATGTGCTTCTGTCTTCATCAACATGTGGGAGTGGATGCCATTGTTAATAACTTCAATTGTGAGATTTCATATCTTAGCCTATTCAAGGTTGACTCCAATGATGGAGTGGAAACAAATCCACTTATCCAGATCACATCATCATCATCTACATTAAGCACATAATGTCTCCTGGAATGTTGAACTCTTTGATAGCTCTTATTTGCTGTCTTCTTAGCCCTTCTTTCTTTGATATTCTTTAAGAATACTGCATCCTCCCTATCTCACGTTTTCTTTTACATACCTGCATCTTCTCCTAGATAAACAAAATTCTTATGAAAAGAAATTTCACCCACTTTTGATCAGAAAGAACATCAGTCAAAGCACTCTGCCATGCTTCTTCACATCTCAAAGCCTTGTAGTGCTAAAATTCATGAATGATCCGTGCTATTCCTGAGGTTCAGCAACAATTCTTTCAACAATTTCACATATCCAGTGGTTCTCATTACCAGTAAGCAAGACCTAACTTCCTAAAAAAACAGATTGCATGTAGATATCCAGTGGTTCTCATCATGAATATGAAAATCAGTTGTGGAAGCCTTCAATAAATGTAACAAGTATTGGATGCAATAGTTTCTAAAATGCAAGTTCAATTTTTCGAAGATGGCAATCAAAAATAATTCACATCAAGATTCTGCTCACTCAAGCAAGTAAAATCACACCTACAAATTCATTTTGATCTCAAAACTGGAAAACAAGATTTGAATTCCACGTTCCTGAGCTTCCCCTTCCTCCATCCAATTTGCTTCTTTGAGTTGCTACTGGTGGCCTCCAAATTGGGAACAATCAATTTTCTATTTTGAACCTGATCTAGTGTGAAATCCTTAAACAGTCACAGTAATAAGCAGTTAACATAAGTATCTGCTTACCATGTGATTAGCTCAGCACAAAACACTCAAATACCATCCAAGAAGAAAATTCTCATCTATTCCCAAATATGGTGAAAGATTATATGGATACCCATGTTCATGAAGGATAACCAAATGGCTCATACACTCGTTCCAACTTACAGGCATGATTCAACCATGCTCATTGTAAAGGTTCAGAACTAAGATTAAGGCCAGCTGCCCAAAGAGAGGAATGCATGAAAATTCAATTGATTTCTATGGGCCTAACGGTATTCCTTTATGCAAGCAAGTCAGACTGTTATCCAATTACAAGCTGCTTCAAACAAACCCAAGCTTCTCAAGGAAAGTTGGTGACATAAACTAAAGCCTTACCCTGATTCAACTACTTCCGACAGTAACAGATCTGGACACATTGTAGTGAAGACATCCCTCTTAGTTATGAAGATAAGCTTCCAAAAAGATGGCACTGGATGCAAAGACTCAGGAGTCACATAGAGAAGTCATGGAGAAAAACTAGTGGAATGTTGATAGAGTCCAGTAAGAGTGAGCTCAAAGCACACAGATTCACAAATCAGACAACAGCCTAAACCTAACAATGGAAAATTCGTCACTTCTTGTGTGATTTCATCAGAGACATACCAGACAGGATACCCTGAGTAAAAAAATTGTTGAACGCTGTTTTTTGAGCTCAAAGGTCCTCACATACCTGACTGACTCTCTTTCATCTCAGTTCCAGTGCCAGGAGCTGAAATGGCAGCAACCACAAATGAACTGGATTCCATGATGGCCAGCTGACTGCTGTTTAGTCGAGCTTTGAAGATATTAGGCCCTATAAATGTGCACAGCTTTGATATACAATAGCTCGAAGCACTCTCAGACAACCTCTGCATATTCATAGACTTTAGTAAGCCATGATATCAAACTCTTAAATTGCAGTGATTCCTTGCAGAAAAGCTGTTGATTCTATCATCCGCTATTCTCAATGAAGAGTAAGAGTAGAATGCACATATACCATCTTTCCTACATCCAAAAGAGGTGAATCAACTTCCCCACTGTAGGAATCATGTCATTCTGGATGATTACTAGAGTAGACTATAACTTTATGCAGACCTACAAATAGGCACATACCTGCCCACAGGTCAAAGCCTGAAAGAGTGGATCGATGAAGAGCTCCAAATAAGGTTTGAAATTCCTCTTTCCCAGATTCTGCAAGGCACCCAATTGAGGTGGCAACCACACTACTCTCTAGTTCAAACACTCATTCTCTGCAACAAAACTAAGCTGAAAGATGTAGTCACATCTGTGACAATTGTCAAAGTATTTCCACCAGTTGGCAGAACTCAGACACTGGGTGACATAAGATTCTTCAAGTGCTGTGATATACTCCTTACAGAGCCCAGAAGCGTAACCATGTCACCCAGGATTACCCTGCTGGAGCATGTGATGTGCTGGAATGTTTTCAAGACTGCAGTCATGCAGAGAACCAAATTCCAACACTGACAAGGGAGAATTTGCACCTGAGCAATTGAGGGCAACAGCCTGAAAAGGGTCTCCATCAGATTGTGATACTTTACATATCCAGAACTTTGTGCCTGTGCTCACAAGTAAAAGAACAAATTGTGAAACTTGCTGATGCTTGTGATTGGAGTGTCAAAACACATTTGGCAACCCTAAAGACAAGCTTCCAGGTTCTAATCAAAACTTTAGAGTTGTCCAGATCAGGCCTGGGCTGCCTGCAGAATAAGTCAATCATTTACCATCACAAATGCTGCATTCAGACAGCAGACTACAATCAATTTTGTTATAAACTGACACCCCCTATTGGAAGTAACAAAATTAGCTCCAAAAAGATTCTGAGACTTCCAGGAAGAGAATCAGAAACTGAAGACACAGAAACAGAGAGAATGATGCATGATGCATGGGTGTTGGTAAGTGTGAGCAGATACCAGTTCAACAAGCACAGGTAAAAATTTAGTTGCTTTGCTAGGAGCTACAGCAGAAAGCTCCCGAAGCAAGTAAATGCCTCCATCAGAAGATTCCCATGGTTCAATCTCTCTGGCAAACCCCTGGTCATCATCACCATTCCCTTTTGACGCTACCACCAGGGCAATGGCTGATGTAGTCTGCATAGCAACATGCAAGGCATGTACCTCCCCATACATCACCAATACATCTACCTCCAGCATTTCAGTCTATACATCTATTTCCTGCTTGATTTAACAAAAGAGAAGGGTGACCTTCCAAACTCAAAAATGAAAACAGCAAGAGAGATTTGAACGAAGAATTTGGAGACATGGTTGGAGAGAGTAGCACACAGAGGAACATAGAATTGCAGCACTTACTCTGAAGTCTGAATCCAATTTGGAAAGTGGGTCATGCCTGCAACAGTCCAAAACCACATGCATGCATGGAAATTGAGCAACTCCCACATGGACTCCAATTCTCCAAAGAAACACACTGTCTTTCAACACCAGTGCAATAGAACCTATTGTGTAGCACCAGCCAGCTGAAATGAACAAACACTTTGATTCTGAACACAAATCTGTGTAAAGTGAACATGAAGTCCTGGTCTACTAGACAAGATATTTACCACTTTGTGTGAATGGTACTACTACAAGGAGATCTGTGCTTGGCACCATCACAACAGCATGGCTTGTCCACTTGATGCTTTGCCATGGGCAACAGCTGTTCCAGTGCCAAAATCACCTGCAGAATATGCTCCTCAAATTGATGTTACTGACCAGAAATATGTTGATACTTTGCTATGGTAAGGACAAGTGGGGGGGGAAAAGCTGTGGCTACCTTGTCAATTGCCTCTTCTTGATAGCTGCGCATTGCACTTCCCAAAGTGAATGCTGAATTCTCTCGAACACTCCCAACATCTGATGAACAATATGTTAAGATGAATCTCCTGTCAGCTTTAGGTTCCCTCCCAGCAAAGTCAAATAAAATCGGCGCAGCACTGGCTTCTAGCATGCCAAATGAAGGGGGGTGGGCCTTAAGTTTGTGCCCATATTTCTTGATACAGATACATGTACAAGGCAGGGAAGCAATATATACACAACAAGCAAGCATTGATCTGCCAATAGCAAAATGAGGATGCATACTTGTAGTAACTACAATCCCAGGATCCTTATGTGACACTGCTTTTCATCTATACAGGCATTGTGATTTCGATCCAGGAAGTACACAGTGTCACAAAGATCATGGTACTTGGAAGACATTGGGAAATGGATACTGTCTGCCAAATGTGCAAACAAAAGGTCAAACAGCGCTGGCAGAAAGCATCGCACTTCCTGTGCAAATCCAGTAATTGCTTTTCCTAGAGCTGCACATTCCATAAACAGAAAACACTTCAACATTATGTAGACCAGTTCCCTGGGATATGCCAACATGTGAACTCTTTCTGCTCCTTGGTCTCTCAAGTCACACTGATTGGTAAGTGATGATCAGGCTAGGATTCAACACAGTAAGTTTTCCAAGCCCCTTAGCAAGCTCCCAAACTATTTTCTAAGGACATGCAAGATGCAAACCTGTTTATATAGAAATGGAACCAGAGACTCAGCTCACCTGAACAGGCAGCATCCCGGACTGCCCAGCTGGAGTCCTTGAAGCATCCCATGAGTGCAGCAAGCACTTGAGAAATAAGGGGATTGATTCTCTGTCAGGTGAGACACCCTTTTGTGTGAGTGCAGAGAACACTTGCACAGTTGTTCTGCTAAAAGAAAAAAGAGACACTAGCCAGAAGTGGAATGATTCTGAATCTCATCCCTACATGGTAGATATACTGCCTTCTCTAAGTCTTAGTGTCGCATATAGTATATTGTCTTTGGCTGCAACTTATGTGCTGCTGATTCTAACCCAAATTTATAAACATGTCAGTTCAAGAATGTGTTGAAAGTACCTCAGGATCAATCTTCACCAACAGTTCTGCAATGCAATGGCATGCTGCCTGCCCCCAAACAAGCCCAAAATATGTATGTCAAGAGACAGTACACCAAGAAACTAATTGACAAAACAGAGACCAGGCTAAAAGGGCATCACAATTCATAATTACGCTTGCCAATGAGATGTTTAATTCTGAACCAAAATTCTCAAAACTGTTCAAGAGAACACCTAAAGATCAAGAAAATGGCTTCCTAGAATCAGGAAGAATGTGCACAATTAAGCTCGGTGCCATTGCATTGCAACCAGATCAAATCTTCAGAATTTTTTGATGCCCAGCGCCAGAAAGATCAGGGCATGTACAATGACCAGCTGAAAATGTGTTCAATTGCAAGTGGTCATTTCCATGGAGTGCTTGCTAGGCTATCATCCATATCATCAAAGCAACTAACCTCTCTGACAAGCCGATTCTCTGCAGATGCATGTGCTACATAGTAGTCTAGGAAATTGTTGACTGACTTTGCAACTTCATCTCTTCCAGTTGATCCCATCAGCATTTGCCAAGAGTCTTGTGAGTACAACCTCAGCCCTTCAGCTCCATAATATCGATTCAAGCACCTGAATGTCAAAACTGGTGTTTAGGGAAGGCATCTAATAATGCCTACATTATAACCCAGGGTTGTCCATCCAGTTACCATTTCTATCTAAACAGGTTTGCATAAACATAGCGTGCTACAAATACAAAAACAAGTTCATGTACAGATTTGTATGAGAATTGTATCCCATATGCACATCCAGCTTACATATTGTCAAATACAGAGGACTGGGTTTCATAACACAAGGTAGGTATGTATAGTTTGTAGTGGATGTTCTGTGTTTGTGATCTTCTGTGATGGACGGTACCATATGTTTTCAATGCACATCTTCTGTGATCATAGTACCTTAAAGCTATCTAAACCTGAGGAGGAGAAAAGAGTAATAGCACTGTAGTTGCAAACTTGCTGCCACATTTTGGGCAATAGTACCCCATCCCTCCATTGCTTCAGACAAACTACTGGGGATGTCTACCTACACAGATAAAATCAAGAGCAGTTACCAATATTGGATCTCAGGGAGTGCTTACATAGCTGGAAGTATGATTGGATAGAAAATAGGATTGAACTGTTGTGTCCTCTGCATGAATGTCCTTGTTGAAATGGATGCAGCTGCATAATCAGTAACACAAACCCACCTCTTGATGCCACTAGTATGGTAAGACACTCTTCCATTTTCTTGCCATCCCAATTCTCACAGTAAGACATGTATCTCATTGGATCTCTTTGTTTCTCTCTTCTGTCACTCTTCCTTCCAAGACTCTTTCAGGGTCTTTAGTAATATCTTATGTTTTCCACAGGCTATCCATTCATGTAAAGAATGATCATTTTCTCTCTGTCCCAAAATATTGAGCTCTTCTCCTCTGGTGTATCTGGCATCTGAAAGAAATGAATTCAAGGGAAGAGAAAGTTGGTGTGTAGAAGTGTCCTACCAAATCGAACTTGGCTCCAGTTGTCACTCAGCCCCAAGGTCAAGCCGTTGGATATCAATTCGCCACTCCTGGACTTCATAATCAGCACAACAACCACAAAAGCACTAAAATTTGAACTAAACAGCAGCAAATCTGTTTTCAGATGCATGGTTTGCTACTTCTGGAACTACCCATGACAAATTATGACAAGGGAGACTGATGTCCAGAGCTAAGGTCAAAGAGACAACTGGAGTACAGAGGAAATAATGATCATATCAATCAAAGACAGACCAACCTAGGAAAGATGAAACATGAAAAATGGTGACGTAGGGTCTCATTTCAGGGGACTAACTTTGCCAATGATCACAACCATAAGAACAGGTTCTGAATTAGTGTACATCAGTACTTACTCTTTCAAGACCTCAAGTGGTGAGACCTGACAAAGAGAGCTGATGCACAAGAACCCTGTCTCTCGCACAAACCGATTTTGGTGTTGCAAGGCCTTCAGCAGGAGTTGCCAGAGTTGGGGAGTCACATGCACACTGAAACTGTCCCCACATCCATCCAGCAAACGCTGCAGTGCCTTCACTGAGGTCTCCAAATATCTTCCAGCCTTTGCTCTTTGCTGCAACAGGGTACAACCCCACACCCTTTTGTTCACAACGTCAAAAATATCATCCCTGAAATGCCTGAGAAGTACACTTTTGGACACTACATTTCACCGGGGGATCTTAAAATTGCTCAATATTGGAGCACCAAGCTCAGAAATTGGCCAGCAAACCTTATGAGAAGTTGGGATTGAGATCACCAACATACATGGATATCTGAGAGACCACCCCCAGTGCTTGCATGGTTTGAATTATGCTGAACATGATCCAGTTTATCCTGAAATGACTTTTCACCATTCTGGCCTGTTTCATCTCCCATGCCTCTTTCACCATCAAATCCATCCTCAATGCACTGCAGTACACAGCTGCAAAATGCACAACAATTCCCATAATGTTTGAATAATTCACCAATCCTGGAGTTGAAAAGAAAAAGTAACTTGCTCACAATCTTGTATTTATGAGATTGCACAGAAAAATCCACAACAAGACTTTGAAGGTAACTGTTGTGTCTGTTCCATCCAACCAAAAACAAACACAAGGGTGAGTGCAGTCATAACCTTGTGAGTGTCACTCACAATGCATCGGACTGTTTCCTTCATAATGAAGAATGGAAGTGACCAGCTCCCATTACTCCCCACTCACTTCATTGGCTTGCAACAGTAAGTGTAAATACAGTATTGTTCACAATCTCAGTCCGCTCAAGGTCTTCAGGTGTCCATTGTCAAGAATATAACAAGAATTTCTGCCCTCAGAGTTTAGACAACTCACTCTTTGATACACTGCAGATATAATGCAGAGTCTTGCTTCTTCCCCAAAGCATACAAGCACTCTCCCACTGCCAATCTGCAAGTAGGTATCAACATTGTTATATAAACTACCAATTTTTAAACCAGAACAGCAGCTGACTTTGCAAAGCTTGGCTCAAGACCATTACTAAAAGAGAAACTCCATGGCAAAAACATCAAAGATGAAAATGCAAAAGTAAGCAACTCACCGTACACCTGGCTCAGGATCCTGGAGATGAAGCAAAGCTTCTGGGACCAGCTCATTTGCAAATGTAGCCTCTTCATCCCATAGCACTAGTACCTATAAGATCATGGGCACTTAGATCACCTACAACAGAGAAGAGGCCCTCACATGCAACTGAGTTTGGATGGATAAGAAAAGCAGTTCTAGGGTTTTCTCTGATTCACATTGCTTATAATTTGCCTCTAAAAAGAGGAAAAGCACACCTTTGCTGCACAGAAACCACCATGGCGGCTCTCCCATTCTTCAGAAGATATCAGCTTCTTCACATGCTCCACTCCCACAGACCACACCTCTTGCCTCTGCACACTATCTGCATCACATTGCATAAGAAGAGTATTGCAGACACATCCAACTTCAAAGGCTCTAGTACTTCAGCACTGCTGGAAATACTGAATTGCTTGTGTGTTTTCTGGCGTTCTTCAATTGCGTGTGCATTGATTCTTGAGGTGTGCTGAGGAATTGGATGTTAACTAGTCAAAATGGTCTTGGCATTAAGGGTTTGAGCATTCACTACATGCGGAGAGAAGTGCCATTGCATTGTGGAAGTCTCCACAGGCTTCAACCTCACTTCTGATCCTAGCTGCTAACATCTGGTTCTATTAGCTAGAAAACCTTCTCTTGAAAACAGGGAGACAGACTCAGACACTGTGTCTGATAAGGGAATTTGGCAAAGTGCCTCTCATCCAAGGCTGCAACATCTGGTTCTATGACCTAGACCCTTCTCTGAAAGCAGGGAGAAAGACTCAAACGCATTTCTGCCAAGGAATTTGGTAGAGTGCCTCTCCATCTTTGTGCAAATTTAGAAGGATTTCTAGCTAAGGGTTTACGGTTTAGGGTGCTCTAAACTTCCACATTTTGACCAAACTGCCTACCACTAGCTGCCACATATTGCCTTGATGTTGATGATGATCATGTAAGCAAAGACCAAAACAGGTAGCTCTTTACACATGCAAGATCTCATGTATTGAAATTGCACAAAATGATGCAGCAAAACCGCCAAAATCCTTAACCATATCTGCAAAGCCTGATTCTACACTCTTATCTAATGTCTCCCTCTCTGTAGAAACAAACCATTCCCAATCTTTCTCTTTCCCAAGCCACACAACTAAATAACTACTCCAGCAGAAAAGAAACAAGGGAAACCCAAAGCACTTGCCTGCATTGTCAAGCAAGGATTGCAGCAGGCTAACACCATGGTCTCGCTTGATTTGCATACGATCCGTGAGCTTTACTAAAACTTCCTCCATCTCCACCATCACCATACCCTTCCTTCCGAGCTATGAATGAAACCCTACCAAACCCCTCCTCTCTTTCTTTCGTTCTTTCTTTCTTTGTATGTGCACTAGTGCAATTGACTGCGCGAATGCGCTTTTGGGTGGTGAGCCAAGGAAAGGAGCAAGAGTGCATACCCTAAGAAACCAAAACCCTTCACGAGGTTCTAGGGCTTATCCCTCTCACGAGGTTTATGGGTTTTATAAAACCACACGCCATCGACGCATCGGCCTCACATTCAAAGCAAAAACTATTCATTTTCCAGCCGAAATTGGCGATTTCTGCCCCCCAAAAAACAGGGAACATGTGACGGAAAATTATTTTTAAAAAATTTAGTTTTCGCATTTGTGCTAAGTTTCGCACGATAACGATGCTGATTGTGCTGCTACCTACCTTTGCCACGATCGTGTCACCTTCCGACCAATTTTCTCTGTCTCAAAATTCGATGTGCACCAGCGATGTTGAAACTGCCCCAAATCTACTGAAGAAGATGCATTGACTCCTAGCCATCATGTAGATCTTTTCTTTCATGGAGGGAATTGTGATCAGGAGGCGAGCATGGAGATTGAATCATCCACGGCAGTTTGATCCTGCAATTGCATAACAAATATACTCTGCCCCTCAGGGGTTTAACTCATCTTTTGTATACTAGTCTATGGCATTCTGTCTGCTCGGTTATCTTTGCCAAGTTCACGTTTCTTGTTTGCCAAGTGCAGTTTGACAAAATTTTAATGTTGGACAGTTTGAAGAGCATTGAGGGCAGTCTGCAAAATGAAGTTGACTTGGCGTGTTGGCAATGTAGCAATGACAATGTCAAGTCGGCAGTGTCAAGTTGACGATATGGCAATGTGGAGTTAACATCTTAACAAAGATGTTTCCATGTCTTCCACACACCCACTATCCAACTGCAATTAATTTAGTCAAATTATGGGTTTCTATGTTCAGATCAATATTTCTCAACCCAATTTGAAAGAACCCACACTCAGCAGATTGAAGTGAAGAGAGTCAATGCAACTTGAACCAAGCTAGAAGATCTTTGCACTTGTACAACTGGTTTTTGACATAAGGTGACTTGCATTTGTGTGTCTGGTGGGTGTCTCCAGATCTCCACAGTGAAGGAGGGGAGCGGCCCCACTAGAATAGTGCAAATGCTGCTATAATAGTGGGGCTAGGGTTTCAACTTTTCACATAAACACCCCAACTATTTGAATGAGGATAGTGCAAATAATGGGTGAGTGGGAGATCATGGAAATGCATCCTTGGTAAAGTGAACTTGACAAATTGATAAAAAGAATGTCAACTCAGCATTTTGATGAAGTGTACTTGGCGAATAAGACAATCACGTAACTTGGCAAGATAGAACTATCACCAAAAAAAGGATGGTTGCACATAAATTTGTATGTTAATTTGTCACAACAAAATAATGAGTGTATATGTCAATATAGAAAGCCCTCTAAACACAAAACTAGTGTGTATCGGGGCAATACAATTTCTTATAACTTGGTAATAAAAGGATTCTAGGACTTTGACAAATTAGCATGCTCCAGATTCCTCTCTCTATGGACTATCATGTCTTTCTATTGGGTATCCTAACATAAATCGAATTCTACACACAACATTCCAGAATCCGAACAGAAATTTAGATATGGAGATGGTAAAGAAGTTGACAACCAATATCTATAGCGTCTTCTTCAGCTTTTCCCATAAATCTTCCATTAGAGATAACTTGTTCAGAACTCCCAAGCATTTAGATACTCAATCTTTCCCATGCACCCTCCCCAATTATCTCAAGCACATTCAATTTGAATAGGAATCCCACTAAGGCTAATCCAAACAACCCCCTTGAATGTATCATCACTTCCATCCTAGAACTCTACTAACACATCAACTCATAATGCTTTGCTCACCAGCTTCAGCACAATGGAAAATAATGAAACAAAGTGAGCAACCTATTCAAAACCCAAGGTTCAGGCATTCTTCATGAAAGCTTTTATCAAAACCTCCTTTATTGAAAACCAAATTTAGTGAAAAAACTAAGTGTTTAACTTTCCTTCTTGTCGAGTATTTATCTCTTCCCCTCACCAAACACCTTTTTTCCTCCCATCAACAAACACACATCACTAAACAAAAGAAATCCAAAAAATAACACTCCACCACTAACATCTGATATGGGTGATGGCATTCCATGAAGAACAACACCCCAAATTCCATAACTTGCAAACAACAAGAACACAAAAAATAACAAAACCATCAAGAAACAAAATGCGGTTCTTTTAAAGTGATTAATTGTTAATCGTCCTCTTTCAAAGCATTTTTTGCTAGTACATCCATTAACCCAATACTTCATTCACTAGGGCTAACTCATCACTTCCCCTAGTTAGGGCTTAATCATCAAAAAAAATTGTTAACACAAATCCAAGTCATAGAACAATTAGAAAACTCAACTTCACAAAATAACCAAATAAACTGTATTCCATATTAATCAATTAATCTTCTTCAATGAATTGCAAAAGTTCTTTTCTATATTAACCAACTACTTTCTATTCTTGAAATTTCAAGAATTAAAATTGGTTACATGCACTTTGAGCAATTTTCAACTTTGAAATAAACTTGGAATGCAAGTTTTCAAAGTTGGAATTTGTTGTTGGTTCTGGCCAGCCTATTAGGGGTAGAAATTACATAATATGGCAATTTGATTATAATGATGGAATTTTCAAATTTTGGTCACACATTTTGGGGATTGTACATTAGGTGGACTTATTGTGATTTGTGAGTTCGTTGTTTGGGAGCTTCATGGACAATTTTTCTATTGTAACTATTGTTGTTGGTTTGAACTTGCTATAAGGAACAAAGTCATTACAAGATGAATTGTTTGTTGACATTGTAAAGAAACATCATAAATGGGGGAGCATAATTGTTTGCTACATTATGTGGCCCTTGTTGGTGGTGGGTGTTTGCTACATGATGGATTACATCAAGTTTTAATGTGAATCCAATTCAACAAACCATTTATGGGTTCAAACTTTTATTATATATGTTAAAACCCCAAAAATGATGAAAGACCTAACCCCGACACGGTACCTATCTAGATTTTAATCATAGTTGATTGATGAGGACATGGATTGTTCAAGTTTCATTCATGTAGGTAATGCTTGCAAAATTCAAGATTACTTCGACACAAACAAACATCAAGAATGTCAATTGTGGTTTTTGCAGTTAAACTTAAAATAATCAAAAAATAGCATTCCTAATTTTCAACGAGAATCACAGGTTTTGCACACAAGTTTGGACAACATGCTTCAAAGATTTGGAAACACTAGCAAACAGATGAACATAACACCCAAAGATTGCTCACAAAAGTAGTGTCAAGTATGCATATTAAAGATCAATTGTTGTAGCAAGTGAATTCTAGCCAAGGTTTTGAAAAGGGGGAAGAGGGTCCATGCTAGATCCAAAAAAAATTTGATTTGAAGATTCTTTGTAAAAGTAAAGAACTTTCCATTCCCAAACCTTCAATATTTTGTTGAATATTCACAATAAAATCATCATATACTATGAGAAATCATGTCCATTATAACTTGTCCTATGCAACTAAAGACTGTTTTTTGCAACTAATTCTAGTTGCAAAGAACATTTTTTAATTACATAGGACAAGTTACAAAGGACACAATTTTTCATAGTTGATAAAAGGTATACATTTCATCCCAACAAAACTCAAAAAAGTAAGATCAAAGGAAAATAACCAACAACTTTGTTCTATGGATTTATCCAAAGTCTATGTGTAAAATTGTCAAGTGGCCTAAACACATGTATGTATGCATATAATTAAAATAATTATTATATGCCAATATATTTTCAAAAAATAAGAAAAGGCACATTAACATGGGTCTTTTCATATCCATGTAAATGTTCAGGCGAAAATAATGAAGTAATTTTTAGGTAGGTTTCATTTAATATTATGTAATTATTGTGATAATTTCAAATACGAAAGCTTTAGGCAATTCAACAATAATTTAATAAACTGATGCATCATTGTAAATGAAATTTGAAAAGTGGTATCAATCACTTACAATATTTTTTTAGAATTTTGAAAAATGCATAGAATTTTTCTTTTCTTATATTATAATTGAAATATATTGCAAATGATCATATACATGTGGACTTAATTGCTCACACAAGTCTTCCAACATGATTTCAAATAAAATTTGATGCATCATTGTAAATGTAATTTGGAAAGTAACATCAATTACTTACAATATTATTGAAACAAAAGTTACAACCTAAGTAATAGACTTCTTTTGCATCTTAATAGCTTCAATTTGCTTCAAAAGGAGTAGATACAAAGAATGTGTTTCAACCTTTGAAAATGGATAATGTATTCCAATGTGTTATTTCATTGGTCCTAAGTTGCAAATGTGTTCCATATGTTGATATTTCATCCATCTTCAATGCCTTTTTCAACACTACTTTTTTGTATCATTTGGACATGCCAATGAACATTAAAACATCCACAACAATCTAGGTTTCTCTTCAAATGTACAGACACTTGATGTGAAAACAAAATCAATTGTCATTGCACGGTTGCATCAACCAAAACTTCAAATGTAGGTTTTTGGCATACAACACACTCCTTGCCATTTCAACAATAGTGCGATTGTCACATTTCGTAACTCCATTATGTTCTAAATAATAAGGTGCAATGGTTTCTTGTTGAATACCTTTTAAAAGAAGATATTCTTCAAATTCCTTTCTCGTGAATTCTCTTCCAAAATCAATCATCAACTTCTTGCTTCAATTCTTTGTTGCTATAAAAGAAATATGATGTAACTTTTTGAACAATTGGAAAGCATCACTCTTGTGCTCCATGTAAAACAAAATTTTGAATGTACTATGATCATCTTTAAATCAAACATAATAATGATTGTCACTGATAAAATCAACTTGCATCATACTTACTACATTTGCATGAAAAAATTCACTTGTTTTATGCACTTGTTCACATTAAGTATGCATGGGAATGTCTAGTGATGATTCTTCCCATGCACACATCTAGAACAAAAAGTTTTGTCCATATTAACAAAAGATAATCTTGAAACAATCTTTACAACAACCATTTTCTTGATGGTTTCAATATTCTCATGCCCAAGTTTATAATGGAACAAATACAAAGATTTGTACTTTGTAGTTGTAACAATAGTTGTTTTCATAAGTACACCAACAAGTTTTACATGTACATGCATCTACCACAATTGGCCTTCTTTGCTACTAGTCATAAGAAGACATGTGAACATTTTGTCATGTTCAAGAACCTAATATTTATTATGACGCCTTGAAATTTGAGGAGTGAGAAGCTTGGCATTAGGCCATGATTGAAGAGTATGATGCACTAATGGGAAATAAGACATGGATTTGTATTGATTTGCTTCTGAAGTATTTTGTAATCCAATGTAAGTGGGTTTACAAATTGAAGTACAACAATGAAGGGAACATTAACCATTACAAAACATGTTTAGTCGTGAAAGGATTTTCTTAGACTCCAAGTGTTGATTTTGACCAAACTTCTTTCTAGTTATGAAATATGAATATCTACAAACATTTCTCATTATTTATGCACAAGAGGACATGGAATTACTTCAATTTCACATCAAAATTACTTTTCTACATCCATCTAGATGAAGAGATCTACATGGTTTAGCCTTTGGGTTTTGAACAAGCTAATGTTAAACATAAATATTATTGTGACAATCAATATGCTATATGGCTTGTGCTAAACCCAAAATTTCATCAACACACAAAGCATATTGATCTCCAATTTCACATGCTTCAAAAAATTCACAATGCAAAGAAGTCACTCTCTTATGTTTCTACTCAATATCAAATGTCAAATATACTAACCAAGGCCCTACTAGTTGATAAGTTTTGTTATTTTTGTTCTCTTTTTAGTCTTTGAAATGTTGTTGAAAATTTGGTAATGATCATTAGTGAACTCTTTCTCGTACTTTCCACAATGAGTGGGAATGTTCAACATGAGTCAAGTTTGTTTCATTGAATAAAGTATGCATAACACATCACATTTGTAATATAAATACTAGACCAATAACAAAGATAGATTTTTCTTTTAAATTTGAAAATTTCCTTTATTTTCTTTGCAATTTTGTTTTCTAGCAACTGTTAGTTCTAATATAAATGTTGGTTTTTTCTTTCTATTCTTTATCTTTGGCACTACTATTTTACAATAATGATACAATATATTCTTTGTATTTTATTTGATTGTATGTTTTTTGTGTTTATTTAGCATCTATGATACTTTAATAAGCACATGATGTGAAAACAAAATCAATTGTCATTGCATGGTTGCACTAAAGCACCTTCCCATATCTTCATTTTTATTTTTCATTAACACCAATGTATCACCATCAAAAAGTTTGTCAACCACATAAGAATCACGTGACCCTAATTACTTAAACAACAAATTTGGTTTTGCCATAATCATGTGATGTTGCAAATCACATAGGTAAGTGAGTGAGATGCCTCAAGTCCTTGTAGATGTTATATCCTCTACACAAGGATAACATGGCTCTTAGCTATTACACCAAACACCATATAAAACCAAAACAATACAATGCAACAATTACATGTAGTCTTTTATAATGTAATCATGTCCAAGACTTTCAAACATGTATGACTATTCACCAATCACAAGAATACAAATGAACAAAATCTTTTTGTATTAATCACATTGCCAACCATTAGCATAGAAAATCTAAAAAGAGAAAATTGGCTAAAAATGATAGCTATGTACATATTTTCAAATACACATGTTATGTTTAATTCACTCATGTTTCACTCGGTCTCAAGTATGGGAATGTGTTAACAATGCCTACAAAAATTTCCACAAGAATATTTATGAGATTGTAGAAAAGAATTTACAATAACATAACATTTCACAAAGCAACCATTTTAATGTCAGCTCTAACCAAGCCCCCAAAAAAAAAAACACATGACAAAGAATGAATGTGGTAATAACATTTGTCGTCACTCACTATGTATTAGACCAACACCTTCAACATGAAGCTGCCATGATTCACCACTGACTGACTTCATTAGCTCCCAGTAGTGGGAATAGAAGAGTGAACAATAATATGTTCAATATTTAGGGGCAAAACAATATAAAGAATCTTCATCTTGAATTTCTAATGCATTTTTCAAAGCAATAGGAAGATTTAGTAATGCCCTCAGCGAGCACTCAAGCAGGTGCTTGACTTGTGACCTACCTTCTTCTGTGATCTAACCTTCTCTCAAATTTTTGACTCATTTAATGAAAATCAGGTTGGTGTAATGTGTAATGTGCAATGTTTTCGGTATGTGTAAAGCCAATAAAGGTGAGATCACTGCTTGTGCTTTTGGGTTGGAAGTTCAAGTTGATTTATTTCCCCTAGAATTTTGTTCTTTCTTTTTTCTATTTGTCATGGTGCGAAGTTTTAGTTTCAATCCAAAGGAACATTTATCTTTGCTTTCTTTGTTTTTTTTCCCTTAGTAACACATTTTCAAATATTATTGTAACTCTATTCTTTAATTTAGCTCATGTTGCAATTTCTCATTGGTTGGTAGCTATTCCATATGATTATTTAAAAATTTGTGTAATTAGGCACCCCCCCTCCCCCACCCCCCCCTTCTCCAAAGAATGGACGCTCAAAGGGTTTGAGGTTTAGGTGTAGTGCTAGCACTTCATTTCTACTATTGAAAGGAGGCTATTAAAAAAAGATGAAAAACAAATCATTTAAACTTAGTTGGTAATTTACAATCTCTTTTGGGGAAGAACTTTCTTAGTTAGCTATATCCTGTAAATGAACATATATCATCATGCTATCAATATGCGGTCAATAACTGCCAAAATGAGAAAATTTCATTTAAAAAATCACTTTGGCAAATTCACATCATATGTGTGCTAGTGATTCTAGTTTCAATTTTGTGATGCTGCTCAAGTGACAATTATCCATAAGTATATTTAGCCAAATTTGGCAATATTCATAATATGAAGGTAGAAAATCTTAAGCACCTTTTGTTATAGTAGGGAATTGTGATGAGTTTTGGCCACTTGCTTTTTAAAAAAAGGGAATTTGTGAGAAATACTATTTTTTCAAAACGCCTATTTCTTGCAAAATGACGAAAAATTTAACACCAAAAAATTCACTGATATGTGTACAGTTGCAATGAGCAATCTTTCTATCTAAACCTAAACCACTCTCTTTTGCCTCACCTTGCAAGAAGTTTTTCACATAATAAATTGGACTTTGAAGGTATCTCATGCACAACTTCATGCCCCCACAAACTTCATGACCATGAACCAATACTTGCGTTTATGAACGGAGACATTTGAATGTACAAGTATCCTGGGGCATACTCAAAAGAATTTGGAGAACTGTTGCCAATTTCATTTTCTCTTTCACAAACCTTAGAACAAGAGCAATGCAAACTTGCACATGGTTTGCATGCAAGTTTCCAAATCCAAACAAACAAATATCAAATGCCACTTTTTCACTAACTTAAGTTGTGTATACCTAGATGTCAGTTTTGCATATATGCAATTTCTGATCACCTGGTAATCTCACTAAATTTAGCTCATATTATTGTTCACTCAATTTACCGACACCATGCATATCACTAGAGATGGTGGTTATTCTATGCATTAGAGTCGCGATTTTGCACCCCAATGTGACTATATGAGCAACACTTTACTAAAACGAGTTACCATCTTAATACTAATTTATGCTAATGATATGACCAACATGCAACTGATCCATGGAAGTTACTACTTTCTGGAGAGTGGATCTCATAGAAAATCTCCAACCCAATGTGTTTGAGGACAACAATTTGGGTGCAAAATTCATGGCCATCTTCTATGGACTAGTGTAATGTTCAAGAAAAAAATGGTTTGCATTACTCTATCCAAGGATCACAGGCTAAAGTGCACGAAGCACCGCATGTGTCATAGAATAGGCTGTGATGCTCCGCATGGTGATGGGGGTCATGCCATTGTTGAAGAGATAGAGGTTTGCAAGGTTGCCAATAGCCACACTTGGATATACCCGTGAGGTGACCACCATACGCCCACCTTGGACAAAGCTTTCCACTATAGATCGATCCACCTGAACCACAATAAAACATCTATTTGTTAGAATATGATAAAAAAGAAAATGAACCCAAATCTTTGAAATTCAATGAAATTGCACTACTTCTACAATTAATAAATTCCAATGAGAACACATACACCTTCATGATGACATCCATTGTTCCTTTGCTATGCTTAGTACTTGACTATGTGAATTCATGCAGATGGAAACCAAAGAAAGTAAATTGTTTCAACTAAGAATGCAAGTATCCTACATTCTCATCTCCAAACCTCTCAATATTTGTATAACCCAATGATTCCTTCATTCCAATCTGCAAATCTTTCCACAATTGGACAACGCAATGAAACATTTTTCATTCTTAGCATGTGGGGGGAGAATCTCACAAGTACTCGGAGTGTCAGAAAATCTTCTGTTGGTAAAACCTTCACATAACCACCACATACTGGTTTGTGGATGTCGGGTAGCAAAGATGATCTGCACAATAATACCAGTGCACAAGAGTCAATTGTTTTCATTGTTCAATTTCTCAGTAGAAATTAATAAGTTGCTAATATGGATTAATTCCATAGTATATCTGGCTGGAAGAAAATGAGCATTTTCTGATACCCAAAAAAAAATCTTACTGTGTCTTCTTTTGGAATTTTCAGCATACCTGCTTTGGTCATTGCAAAACCTTGTGGTCCACTGACCATCACTTGACTGCGCAATGTAAAAGAACACAGCTGTTTGTTCCTGGAAACTCTCATCTGTTAAGACGAGCAAGCCAAAAGGCCCAAACATGCCGCGATGTTCATACCCATCCTGACTGCTGTCAAGTGCATTGAATTTGGCTTCCTCTGTAACAGCTCCCACATTTGATACATCTGGGTATTCAAAAACTACCTCCACATCCAGCTGCACATCAACAGATATTGATTAAAATAACCTTGAATTGCAATAACCCATTTGAATAAAAATTAAAAACTGATTGCATAAATATCCTTTTCACTATCATCTACCTTAAAGAATTCATAGCAGAAAATTGAGATGGAAGATGGGATGTGAGAAAGTCCTTTGAACAATCTGAACTTTTTTTCCTTTTTTCCTCACCTGATCTCCTGCAGCACCTTTGACTTCCATAACAGCACCTGCATCCAGCTTCACATCTGTCTGGAACACCTTTGGACCCCTCAAAGAATCAATTTCTTCAATGGGCCACTGAATGAGGTTAACACCCGTATTGCTGTCCAATGCAATTGTCCTTGGGACTCCCTGCAGAAGTGAAGGAAAGAACATTGGTGGTAAATTAAACCCTAAAAATCTTAAACCAACTCAACATTTTCAGAATCTGGAAATGCAGCAATTCAATAGAGAAATGTGAGGGCATGTGGATTTTACCTGAATAGATGACCAACCCTTCTGAAGATCCATTTCTTGTGGGCAAGATTCAGGCACCCATGCCCACATAATCTGCCTTTTCTTCACAGGGTCAAAAAATGATTTGGAAGCATAATATTTGCCATAGTCTAAGCGGAATCCAAGCCCAATATCAAGCTCTGGATGGTCAGGGATGAACTTGTGAGCGGCTTCATCATATGTGCCTATTGTATAGTAATCACGCTGCTCCCCCAAGAGGCTTACTTTGAGGACATATTTCTGAGTATCAACATTAGAGATTGGTGTGTGATAATCTACTGGGAAGAAATCAACACACTCCCACATTCCAACTGCAGGCCCTGAATGCAACACCTTCTCTTCCAAAAACTCCCAATTTTTCAGATCTGTGCTCTTGTACTGCAAGGCAACGCCAATCTCCCCCACCTTTGCACCCACTGTGAAAACCCAAGTGCCATCTGCTTGTTGCCAGGCTGTTGATGGATCACGGAAGTCGTGTATTCCAACATCTGGGGGACGTGTGAGGATAGGATTTTGAGGCACTTTCACCCACTCTCTCAAGAATGGGTCTGATGGGTCTGCAGGCACTGCCATACATTGCAATTGCTCACCTGTGTTTTCAATCAAACCTGATCCACCTAGGCCAAATGACAAAAGCATATGAGTCTTTGAGGACATCCATGAACCTTGCAATGAAGAAGCTTAAAGGTCCTTGAAGCCAAGTGTGGCTTGCTCAAAATGGAAAACATCATTGTCTATAATAGTTCACTGTTGTGCCAAAGATGCAGAAATCCTAGAAACAGAAGTGGATTCAATGAGCAGACCTGTATAGAGAATGAAGGGGATGCCATCAGGGTCTATGGTGGCTGAGCCAGACCACACTCCATTGACATCATACCACTGATCAGGCTTCATTGCATCCTCCAAATAGAGCCAGTGAACTAGATCTTCGGACACAGCATGGCCCCATGTGAGGTTGCCCCACACTGGTGCTTCTGGGTTGTACTGGTAGAACAAATGATAGTATCCCTTGTAGTACATGGGAGCTGCAAAAACACACCAAAAAAGGCGGAAAAAAGTGAATATTACACTCTTCTGAATCTGCAGAATTCATAGAGATTTGTGGGTGGATTTACTCTGAAAATCTGAAATTTTACTTCTTGGATATTTTATGCTATATGCTGCAGATCATAATCCTTGAAAATTGGAAAAGAAACTGAGATGTGAATTGCAGATCTATTGATTATGATTGCAGCTTCTGATGTTTGTTGGGGGATTAAGATAATTTCAGAGGGAAGCAGGCAAATTTAAGCAGGAAAAATTGGGTAACTACAGAGGAGCTGCAAGTGGGAAGTTCTAAGTACCATTAGGATCTGGTGATGATCAGAAGCAATTTCAAGCAGAACCACCCCACATGCCACACAGAAAACAAGGGTTACTTTCAACAAAAAAATTCCCACCTGCAGAGAAATTGTTCACAAACAATTTTGTACATCAGAGGGATGCATATGTGATGACATCATCTCCCTCATGAATGTACCAAATGGAAAAAAAATTGCCCAACTTTGAAACTTTGCAGAAGTTCTAAAAAGAAAGCAGATTCTTGCAGAAGGCCACAATTTCAAAAGAGCTGCATTACAGTGTCTGCTTACCATTCATCCAGTTCTTGGCAGGTTGGTAATGAAATGTTGTCCTGTGCAGCTGCTGCTTGTGCACCTGGACCTTTTGTATTAGAGGCAAAACAAACCAAAATCAAAGAAAAACATGCATAAAAGAGTCTTGTAAAGTGTGTGTGAGAGACTGCAGCAAAGTGCAGATCAAGCTGGGACCATGTAGGCAATCACACACTCAAATGATCATATAACTTGCAAAGATTGATCAGTACAACAGAAATTCAACACAATTGTAACAGTGGATCCAGTCCAACTTTACTCAGATTCCAGATATAGAAAAATGATTCAATCATGTTTTGCAGCTTGCAGGCAGATCAGATTCAACAGTTCTTCTAGATACATTCTTCCTTACACTACTCTCTTGGCTTTGAGAAGGTTTAGAACTTTTGTTTCTTTAGAAGACTCTAGAGTACCTTGGCAACTGCCTGCTCAGGCAGCTCCGATGTTGTTAGTGCTGCAGTGTCCAGTGCCAATGCATATCCTGTCAACCCACAAATCCATTGATCATTAAATCAATCCTGTAACTACAGAAATCTTTTCTCTGCTTGTACAATCAAGTTCATCTCCTCTTAAATCCTAAACCCTGTTGCACAGTAGTGATGAGGTCCATGATGCAGATCACGTTCAGGAGGGTGATCATCTGGTGATTAGCTTAAATAACTGGTGATTAGCACACTAATCTGATGTATTTAGGTCTGGACATAATTCTATAGGATCTACAGTGGGATGAACCGGACTTCATCCCTTGAGACTCGATTTCTGCAAGTGCGAGAGCGCTCCCAAAGAAGGAGGAGGAGAAGCAGCAGCTCCAGAGGTGCGTGCCAAGAAAACCAACTGGAACCAGGCCAGCTACCAACAAACCCGATGTTCAACCTGTAAGCGCAGGACCTGATGCTCGAGAGTACGTACCATTAGTTACGTGGTCCGGGGACGGATATTCTTGAGCAGTTTCCAGTTGGGCGTCCTCAGTGGATCCAATCACGACGCCCAGATCGACGCCGTCATGGTCCAGGGCTGTGGAAGCGTACTGGACCTCTACTGTCGCCATGATTCCTTCAGTTGCGTACCACGAGATTGCAGGCTTGGAAAAAACCCGCTGTCTCTGTGGAAGAAGAAGAACAACCACAAGAAGAAGATGATGATGATGATGCTGATGATGAAGAAGAATCACAACACAAAATGTCTGGAAAAACTTCTTCCCTCGCCTCCCTACTAGAACTCACCGATCTCTGGACTCAGATTGCTTCTCAGCGCCTCCAGAAAAACAAAACAAACAAAACCGGCAGAGGTCGCTCTTCCTGTCGATTCTCTCAAATCTCGTAACTCCCCCGGAATTACAAGTCTCCTAACTCTTCCCGCATACAACAAAACTCAGCAAAAATCTAAAAGAGTGAGTGTTTCACACCAGTTCCGACTTAATTTCAACTCTAATGCTTGCGCAACAAGAATGACGATCTTGATCACTCACTCACTCACTCACGCTGCTCAACATCAACAAAACTCTAACAACTAGTACAACAGATTACACTGCTTCAGCAGCTATAATTGTGCCAAGTTGTGGATGGATCACACAGACATGACTCTGAGAGAGAGAGAGAGAGAGAGAGAGAGAGAGGGCAACAAAAAGTGCGGAGACAGATCGCACACACAACACGAGTGCAGAACAAGATTTGATTTCCAAATGGTTTGGAGATGGTATAAATAGTTTGTGGAGCTGCAACCTGATTCCTTCAGGCCGCGGCAATCGGATCGATCGATCAACCTGGCTTGCTGCGCAATCCAAGACTGCTGCATCATCATCAACCGCACATGGTGGCAGCAGGATGGGAGCAGCGATGAGGCGGTGGCATGCGAGGTACATACCGGAATCGGATTTGCTCTGACATGAATTACATGACACTGATCCTTGGCGTAGACGCCATGATTCCTCGCAATTCTGGTCCCAATTTGGACCAATTTGATGCCCCAAGAATATGCAGCTGCCATTCCCTACTTGCTGCTAATCCGTCTGCCGACTTGCACTTCCTTCCTACGTTCCGTCCGCCTCTCTCGCTTCCCTCGTCGCTCCCTGCCTCTCTCCCTCCCTCCCTTGCAGCAGCAAGAGCAGCAAGAGCAACGACGCCGGGCAGCAGTCCACAGCAACCGTTTCTTGCTCGCCTGACCTGCATCGCCAATTAAATTTAATTAATTAATTAATTAATTTATCATTCAAACTTAGCCCCCCCCTTATACGTTACTTTTCTTTTCTTTTCCTTTTTGGCTCCTTTTTCTTCCCCTTTTAGTCAGTCGCTTCTGCCCTGGACCTTGGGCTCGGTGCATTAGCCCGAAGGCACCAGAGTCCCGGGCCGAAGGGCACCCCTTTTCCGCTTTGTAACAGATCTGACGGTTCAGATCACCTTACGGCCTCGCTCTGGGGTGCTTATGCGTCCCATTGCAACGATGAATGAAGTGGTTCTTTAATGAGTTACTTCATCAGGAGCGTGGTGTTTGTAGAAATGTTGAGATTTTCAATATATTATTATTATTATTATTTTAAGAAAAAAAATTTGTGAAGGAAAATAGAGTAAAATATTTTAGAATATTTTTTAATTTCAATTTAAAATCATTAAAATTACATCCAATGATGAGAGATTCTGAGAAATTAATATAGTTAAAAAAATCATAATCTTTCGTGCAGTTGTACCAAAACAATTGTTTTTGCATAATCCGTTATATGGTTGTCCTTGGACAATTTCAAAAGACAATTTCATAAACAACTATCTCATTTCCAAGCTTAACTACTTCACTTTTTAAATAAAAAAATTGCCTCCTATCCTATTAACTTTTCTCATAACTATTTCATTTCTTTTCTAATAATTATTTCCCATCCTATTAATTTTTCTAATATATATCTCATTTCTTTTTTAAATAAATGTCTCCTGTCTTTATGACTACCTCATTTTATTTTTTCCTTACCCATTAACATGAATATGAAAAGCAAATTAACATGTGCTTTTCATGTCCATGATATTTATCTTGATTCAAATTAAATTTAACATTGACATTAATAACGATGAACTGTTAAAAACCAAAATTCTTGAGTGTCATTGGTAGTGTGCAGCACGGAGAAGCCGAAAGTTAACTATTGGACAGACATGCATTCAAGCTACTATGGTACAATTTTGACAATTTTGTGTTTTAGCCTAAGTGGTGATGATCCACAAGAAGATTTTAGCCAAATTTGACTACAACCTAAATATCAAAAGTAAAAAATATAAAAAACATTATTTTATATTTGTGGCTACTTGCTTGAAACCATGTATAGAAATCAGGCAAATAACAAAAAAAATTCCTTTATTCTTGGTCAAATTCTGACTATTTCTGAAAATCTTTAAAAGTACAGGATTTTAGCACTTTTAATTTTTGATACAACATTTTGGCTATATATAGCCAGCAAAACAAGGGCTGCTATGGCAGCACACATGAGAAAGGAGCACAACAACATAAAGGAATGCATTACTAGGTAGTGTTAATTTGTTTTGGCCGTTTCAAGGCTTTTATGTTTCTTTTTCATTCTCCAATTGCCTTTCCATACATTTTATGTGCATTGGATGAATCAAAACAAGAACCCAATGGCTTCAATTCTATTCGATGGGTTTGATGGACATGACAAATCCGAATTCACCCAAACCCATGGTCCATGCACAATAGGGGAAAAGAGTGTTAGACTCATTTAAAAACAAGCTATGAAACACAACATTCTATTCGACTTGTATTGTTTAAACAATCAATGCAAATTGTACATTGTGATTGGGTTTACATGTTGGGATGTTTTCAATTTTCAATTGCTGCTGGTCTCCACATCAGCTCCATGTCAATATTCCACCCTTTTGGGACCTTTGTGATATTTTGTGCTCGTGCGAATTGACCTTTTGCCATCAAAAGGTTCCTCATCCAATGGGTAGTATGTGCAATTGTTGGGTTTGAGGTGATTGGTCTATAGTGTAAAGTGCACATATGTCTTCCTATACAATTGAAGACCAGTTGTCATCACCAAGTAAAATGTTTTTGGCTAACTAGAAACCAACCACACTCTCAAGTCTCTACTAGCCCACAAAGTGCACATGATGGGACTTCCCTCATGTGGCCATGTTTCTCAATGTGATCCTCCACATCAAGGAACAATAAATGCCCCCATGTCCATTTAGGTCCGACATTAGAGATACCCGCCATTCAAACAAATTAATTAGTTGAGATTTGAATCCACTCATGATTTAAGGCTATGATTCAAACACATTAGTTGTGATTTTCAAATACCCACGAAACAAGGCTATCGTGCAAATAAATTACTTGAGATTTGACCATGAAATTCTTGTTGTGTTAACCCTTTGCTTTTCCCATGAAAACACCAATAAATGAAGGTGCTGAAAAGTAAGGTTGCTTAATCATGGTATTGTAATGCTTGAATCTTACACTTCAAACAAATGTGCAATCTTTTGGAAAATCTACCCATGCTTTAAAATATTCAAATCTTGAAAGTTGTTATTATACGAATGATGCATTCACATTTGATGTTAAATCAATATTAAATGAAAATCTTTGTGGCATCCTAAGTGGCACCCAATGTTAAATGGGCGATAGTTTAATGTTAAGTGAATATTAGTTTAACACAAAATCTTCACAATAAGTAACTTTAAGTGTTATACAACTAGGATGGTGTTAATGGACTCAACACTAGAGTCCCTAACATCAAGTGTGAATGCACCTTTAGTTAATGACGTAATTTTGATTTGTGACATGTTACAGAGTTTCACACAAGATAACATGAGCACACTGTCATAATGCAACATTGAAAGTTTAAAAATATAGTAGTTCAGTGTGAACGAGGGCAAATCATGTGAGATATATCTTGTGCATTATTCTTCTAAGCATAATGCCTACATTACAAGTTATCAACTTGTTTAAAATCTCAAATAATTTGTCAATCTCCTTATTTTTCTTATTGTCACATAGTTGTCTTCTATCCACCAACTTTGAAATTTCAATGGAAACTAGTTTGGCAATACTAATTGGAATTTTATAAAACACAACAAGTACAATTTATATTTATATTTTTTCAATTTTGTGATGTTGCTCAAGTGGTGGTCATACAGAAGTACATTTAGCCAAAATTGGCAATATTCAAAGTAAGAAAGCATACTCACCCTTTCATATTGCAGGTGATTATGGCAAATTTTGACCACTTTTTAAATTTAAAAAAAATTGACAAGGTTTTAAAAATTAAAGAACAGGGAATCTCTGCAGGAATATTATATTTAAAAATATTTTTCTCAAAACGGTGAAAATTTGCCAACAAAAAAATCACTGCATTAGTAATATGTGAAAATACATTACGAATTTGTGTTGTTCTTAGGAGACTTGGGAATAATATAGTATTTCCAAACAGGCAAGGGTGTAGCTTAATTGATCCCCAAGTAAGGAGGTCATCCCATTAAAAAATAAATCTAATACTAGTTCAGAAATCTCACCGTCCAATATGCGATCCAATGGCATTAGTTGGACACCCAAAATTGCACCCATTGCACTACCTATATCGGACACGCTCAATGGACTACGTGCAATTTGGGTGGGCCTGTGCACTCCAACTGTAGACAACTCCGGACTTATTGCCGGATCCGTGTCCAGCTCAAACAATGTACTTTACGGCTAAGACAAAACACCTTGAAAGTTTTGGACGAATGGATGACACATGGAGTCGTAAATTCTGTCTAAAATACACAAGCCAATAAATTATTTGACTCATTTCGGCCGTGTTTGGTTCCTTGGGGATCCCCACGCCTTGGGCCCATCCCCCCCCCCCCCTCCCCCCGCCCCCCAACACGCACCCACCCAATATCAAATCCAACTAAGACCTACAAGGGAAAAAGTGAAACCCACACAGTCCGCCCGACTTTTGCAATTGAAGTACCGATTGATTCACACTAAGTGTGCCGATCACTCCTTGGACCATATTGTGACCGGAAGACTATGTGGTGTCGACTGCAGCAGGTGGTTTGAAATTCTTTTGCATGTTCAGCCCCCTTGCCATGAGCCACATGGGTCCTCTAGATGCAGATAGTTTGCTTTGTTCAGAATTGTGATATTTCGTCTTGCCACAACTCTCCTAGCCAGCCTCATGAACAATTTCTGAAAAGGGATTTGCATTTGTGTCACGCTACAATCTCTCCGGACCCGTCTTAGCGCGTTACCACTGTTGACAAGTGCATATGAAGAGAAAAAATGTATGGAATGCTCAACAATCAATCTACACATGGTGATATTTTTTCCCCACACCGATTGTGTTGTTGACAAGAAAAGAAAAAAAAATTTGGGATAATAATATAGTTAATTTGGGCTCTTATCATTGGGTTCAAATAAATTGGTGGACAACAACATGGGCTGATTGTGGCCACCGACCCTGGGAAGCTGCAATGATTTGTTTTCGTCTTTTTAGTTCGTCGTTTCATGTCGATAGTTTGAAGGGCGATGCAACGGCCCCTCTGAAGTGCCCAACATGGATGCTACAGAGGTCTAGGGACTAGGTTACTGGTGAGAGCAGATGGGTTACCGGACATAACCGGTTGCTACCAATGCCAAGCACATGCTTGGTTATGGACTACTTAACTGGCTTGCTCAATCCGATGCCCCGGTGAGCCATAAGACATCACCGCACAGAGCGACATGGTCGATGGACGGGTGGGATTTCACATGCCCATAAACTGTGCGTATGCCAACAGCCCGATTTGAGCCTGTGGTCGCTATCACCGTAGCCGTGCTGTACCCATCTGGCTGACCCAGTACTGGGCGGATATGACTTGTAACCCGCCAGCTTCCAACGAATGTGATGATGCCACATCACCAAAAAACCCTGACAAACCGGTTATGAATTGGTGCCAATTGCATGGGTTCCTTTGGTTTGTTGGTCACTGCAAGTTACAAACCAATTGCCAGCACTGGAGGAGAGTGGAGACGAGGTTATGAGGTGGGCCAATCAGGTGCTCGGGCACTCACGGGCTACAGCTTTGGAACTCACATCCTCCCGGCCAATGGGAGTACAAGGCACTAAAATCCACAATCGGTTACGGATTGGTGAATTTGTTAAAATCATAAAACTTGGCATAATCACATGGGCTCTTCAAACTCCAAAGAAGCCTGAAAAGTAATAGAGTCATTACAATTGGGCATCTAAAGATCAGACTTCCTAAGTTAGGTTTCCGTTAGTGTTGGGTGGTTATTAGAAATGGCAGTTATTGATTGGTGGTTCTCAGGGTGGTTCCTTAAGATACCGGTTCTTAAAATTTTAAGAACCCATTTTGATATACGGCCTGGGTCCTCAAAAGTCTAAGAACCAATAATATATAACCACAATTCTCAAAAAAATCTAAGAACTGATCATATAAAATCCTTGGAACCAGAGGTTCTTTGATTCTGAAAGTTTTCAAGAAAATGGAACCCCTTGATCCCAAAAACTATTTTAAAAAACAAATCAAAGAGTTCTGTGATTTTCAAATTTTGGAAAACATTGGAATCCAAGGTGGGATATTCACTCAACAATGGTTTCCACTTTACGTGTAATTATGTGGGCCTACTTCTAGGGAATCTCAAATTGATAAATGAAGTATAGGAGAAAGGCTTGAGTACCTTCCGTGATTTGAGATCTGTGCCCGAGGCGAGTAGGCCAAGGTAACAAGTCAAAAATCACTGAAGGGCCTGTACTCAGGTCCTTTTCCTAATTAATGTAGAGGTGGGATTTTTTCACTTTTTAGAAATAGTGACAGGCTGGCTGGTACCTTCCGCTGGTCAGAAGATCCTCGTACAGCCTGCTGGTACCTTCACAGAAGATCCCGCTTGCTGAAAACAGGTTTCTTCAGGCAGGTAAGGGAGCTGAAAATACAAAGGAAAAATCCAGGTAGTGCTTTACATGGAGTGAAAATTTGCAAAGTGTAACGAAAGGGTTTAGGGCTGAAAGATTGAGAACCTATGGAACCTTTGACAAATATATTCTTGACCCATAAAGGTTTTGCTGGTTGTCTACATGATATAAATCGCATGGGTTAAGTTCCATTATCAATTTTCAGCAAGAGTAAAGAACTGCCATGTAGGTTATGATTGATTCACCCTTGTACACTTGTTGATAACCGTTGACACTGTTATAAACCCTCCTATTTCCACTTCACCTTACCTAGGTAAGTGGGTGAGTACCAAGCATTGAAGGTTTCTCCTACCCTATCTTGGTAAAAAAACCCTAACCAAAATGAGGTCCTTGTTTTCTTCAACAGACCATAAGTTAATTTTCCTCGTGTACTCCTTAGCCTCCAAGTATCCAGGATTGATGCCGATGATCATAGACCTAGGACATGACTTCTTCAGCTCCTCTTCATTTTGGGCTGACCCAATCCCCAAGGCGAAAAAAAGTTGACGCAAAATTGGGGTTCTAAGGAACACAAAGATAATTTTGTCCCTATTTAGCACATTTGTTGAGTGTTTCTACAAACCTAGAGTGGACATAGGTTTCCAAGCCTTAGTTTTAGCATTTCAATCTAGTGATTCCTTTGTTTGCCAAAGGTCTCCCCTCACTTCTACTCCTAGCCCTGAATGGCCCACCCTTGGAGCTCAAGACTTGGAGATTTCCAAATATGGGTTGCCTCAAGATTTTCCCCAAGGTTAGCTTTGTTTAACCCTCCCCTAATATTTATCCACACTCAGAGGATTCCTTCCCATAAGGAATAGAAGTTTGTTTGGGGCTTAACAGCCCCAAACAATTAGTTGATGTCACTTGGCCATGGGGCAAGCATCCTCCCTGTTGACTGAACATGTTCCGCCTTGTGCCTTAGTAGTTTTTTCCATCGTTCAGGCCCTAAAGAGAGCCTTTTGATAAGCAACTTAACGAGCATAGCCTCTGATTGGGCGCTAGGATCAATTAAACCTAAGCCCCCCTTAGCAATGGGCTAACAAAAGATGGCCCGGTTGATCTTGGTGCATTTTTTTTCTAATCCTCCTCCCCAAATGAAATTCCTGATCACCCACTTGATTTGTGTGATCATTCTTGCATTAGGGTTCCAACACATAGCCAAGTACCACATTGAAGATAGGAGAACTTGGTTTGTAATTAGAAGTCTCCCAGCAAAGGACAAACAATTATTTCCCCAATATATAAGTTGTTTTTTTTAAGGAATCCAAAAGCTTGACAAAGTTGGTTTCCATTGCTAGGCAGAATCTAATTTAAGTATCTTGTGTTTTACCCTTTTACAGCCCACTTCAACTTTACATCTTGCCCCCAATTCCAATCCCTTCCCATCTTTGCAGCCCAAATTGCACAGGATTTGTGCCATTTAATATGTGCTCCAGACGCCAGGTAAAATGTGTCTAGGACCTTCTTTGCCTTATCCATGTTGTCCTTTGTACCCTTTAGATAGAGGGCAATATCATCAACAGCAGTCTGGTCCTTAAGCATTCCCCTTTTAGGGAGGATCAGACCCTCAACTTCTGCCTTGGGGTCTTGCAACATGTACCCTAAGATGTTAGTGGTTAAGATAAAGAAGTAAAAGGCTAGGGGGCAACCATGCCTCACTGATCTATGAAGGCTAACTGCTTCCCTTATTTCCCCATTGATTTTGATTTCAGAAGTGGAGTGTCAATATAAGGTTGAAACCCATTTCACCCATTCGGGAGAACAATTTAGTTTACTTAGAGCACAAAAAAGAAGTCCCATTCTATTCTGTCAAATGTTTTTTCAAAATCTCACAATAGATGCACTAAGTTCTAATTGCTCTCAATAGCCCAATCTAAAGCTTCTTGAGCTAAGAAATATTGTTGTCTAGAAAATTCCTTCCTTTCATAAAACCCGTTTTGGTTGGGTCTAATGACTCCTGGGAGAAAGGGCTGAAGTCTTTGAGAAAGGACTTTGGCTAGGATTTTGTAAATAGTTTTTAGAAGAATAATGGGATGCCAATTCCCTAGTCTAGAATGGTCACCCAGATGTGGGAATAAAAAAGAGTAAACCTTTATTGATGAATTCAGAAGTTCCCAAGCTCCAACATTGTTATGTATGCTTGAAGCAGGGTGGGCGCCACATCTTTTGAGTTCTCCTTACAAAATTCCATTGGGAGACCATCCCTGCCTATCGCCTTGCCCTTGGGCATTGCCGTTATGGCTGCCTTGACCTCCTTAAGGTCCACCATCTTGGTCAGCTCCTTGTTGATTAGGTTTGAGACCTTGTTGGGGATTGAAGCCCAACAATCCATCTAGGCAGCTGACCTATCGTCTGATTTTGGCTCAACTTTATATAACCGGAAGTAAAGTTGGGTTATGTATTTAACTAGGTCTTCTTACCTTGTTATTGTGGATTCCCCATCCACATGTTCCTTGATGAGGACCTTCGTCTTTCCTGCCTTATGGAAATCAAAAAACAGTTTAGAACATTTATCCCCATACCCTGACCAACTGGTAGTTGAGGTGTGGTTGAATCTTTTTACAATCTTGGAAGAATTTTGTTAGCCTACCATGGGAGTTTGAGAGGATTTCCTTGGTTGGCGGATTTTTTGAATCTTTTTGGAGTTGAGCTTTAGCCAAACAAATTGGCCTCACCTAAAATGGATGTGCAACATGTACTTGGTGAATTGTTAATAGAAACCTTCAGATATTTCAAGCCCAATTATTTTGCCCTTATTGCCTTCTAGGCTTATTTGGAGTTTAGTTTGATTTAATGTAGCATTAACCATTAGCTTAAGCCAAAAATGGCTTGCAGACAATGAGGTGAGGCAGAATGTAACCAAGGTGGTCAAGTTTTGTTTCTTTTGGGGAGGGCCGCCCTATTGGTTTTTTATTTTTGTTTGTCACATTAAGTTCCCATTGTGTTCCCATCACCTTCCTAATGGGTTCTCAACCTGTTTCCCTTAAGTTTTCAATATGTTCCCTAATACTTTCCCAAGTAATTCCTCACTTTATCCCACTAGCTTTGCCCTACATTCTACTCTTGTAAGTTGTGATCTATACAAATAGCTCAAAGAAGGAAATTCCAACATGTCCATTCTAATACAGTAAAATGCTTGATTATTTTTGTTTGTGATGGTTCCAATCAAAGATGCCCATCACAAAAGGAAAAAAAAACTTTGGGGGCATGTTAATTCCTTAATGTTATAAGATACAACATAAAACCAAAGTTACAACTTGTTACAACATAGCCTCATTTAGCCCTCATAAATGTTAATAATTATAGTTACAAGCCCTCAAACCACATCAACCTAAAATGATACATACATGCGATTCTTGGCCAGTGTTGTGCGACTTTTTGAATTTTTCAAGAACCACTAGTTCCAATTCTTTAAAATTTTCAAAATCAAAGAATTGTTGGACCTTGTTCTTTGAAAAAACTCAAAATGAAAGTGTGGGATGAAAGGAAGTAGATGATGGTTTTCAAAAAATGAAAACCTAATGAAAATTCAAAAGGAAATAGTGATAAGAAAGCGAGTAGTTGATGTGTCTTTTTATTTTTATGTGTGTGAATGTTTGTTTATTGGAGGTTGATGGATTTGAAGAATTTTGTGGTATTGCTCTGTGTGAATTATGTTGTGATGGTGGAGGTGCCAAGCAAGTTGTTTGTTGTGGAGCTCTTGATGGTTAATGGTGATGGTAGGGTCACCAAGATGCTTCATTGGTTGTTTTTAAAAGGAGTGCTTGCAATGGAGATAATAAATGGTGGACTATGGAAAGCTAAGCATCAAACTTCTTGTAATTAATTTGTGTTGTGGTATAGGCTAAGTTTTAATGACATGTTGCTTAACATTGTGATTGTTTGAGACGAATGCCCATAGTTGACTTGTAAATTGATTCCCAACTTCAATTACTTTTTGCTATGTAGTGAAGTTGAGAGATTAGATAGACATCGAGTATAAACATGAATTTAAAAAATGGGTCTAGTGGAAATGACCAAGATCACTAGGGGGCTAAATGGCTAAGTTTGAGTAAGACATCAAGTTTGTTTGTGAGGTTTTAAGAGTTGAATTGGTAAAAAAAAGCCATGTGTGTTCAAGAAAAGAAATTCATTTGTTGGGAACTCTAGGAGAGTCACCTTGTATCATCATGAGGAATTTGGGAATGGAAATCCATGATGGTGTTTAAGTCTAACCTAATCTTGTCAAAATTCTAGAATGCATCAATGGGAGAATTTGGGTTATGAAATAAACATAGTAGATGATGCCATGATAGTCATATGAAAAGAAGTCCATAAAGAATTGATCCACCAAATCTAAAGTCCCTATCATGTTTTTTTTATAGATTTAGAATTATCGAGTAGGATTAAGAATTGCTATGATTATGTGGTTGTTGTAGTACTACAATACGATTTATATATGAACTTGTATCATTTTTGTTTGTTGAACCATTAGAACGAAGTATAGAATTATGTTGTGAACCAGACAAATTTGTGGTGTGTGTGTTATCCAACATAAAAACAAGGCTTTTACACAAGTGTGCATAAAAAACCAATAGTCTTCATCAAATAACGAGCAAAGAACCTACAATTCTTTGACCAGTTTTTTGACCATTTCATTTTTGAGAACTAGTGGGTAAGTGCTCATATACCAAGATTGATGATGAATGAATATGTGTGCAACCAAAATTTGGTGGTGTGTTTTAATTGGCACTAGCTATCATGTTATGCAACATCTAGAACAATCCACACAAACTAACGAGTCTTTTTTATTCATAAGATCCTTAAACCATGGTTTCCACTTATCAACACCGCACCATCACAAGGACAACACAATTGTATTCTATAAACAAACAATGATTTTAAGCAACCTTGATGACACTAACTAGAGAGGTTGGATCAAACTCTCTTTGTTCTTCACTTTTGTTAATTGATAGGTATCATCCCATGGTCTTGCAACATAAAACTCAAAATGTCAAAATCTTGTTCCTTTAATGATGAAAATCTTTCCCAATCTAGTTCACAACAATTCCCTTTTTTTTCATGATCCTCCCAAGATTTCAAATTCTAACCCAAGACCTTTAAATATGGGACCTATCAAACATTAAACTTTAGGCTTGGTCATCATTTCCAAAAAAATTATTTTTGCTCAAGGAAAACCTAAAAAAACACAATTCCTATATTTTGTTCTACAACTTAAAGACCATTGGTGCTTATGCAATAGAAAAGAGATTTTAAATATGTTGTCTTTTTGTAGAAATTGAATCACAAAAACAAAACTAATGAAATGTATTTATTTTTTCTGAAGTTCTACCCGTAGCTTGTTCGTTTATATTGTCATTGACACTCTTTATTGCAATCCTCCATGCAACACTTCCACACAAATCTTACCAGCCAACACACAAGACTTAACAACAAACAAAGTATAGAAAATCTAACAAAGTAATATCTTCCCTCGTGCTAGTTGCCATTATCATCAATCTTCATGAACAAACAACCAAAAGGTGACAGTCACATCCCCATGCAAAAAGGCACAAACATAAAAACCCTAAAGATGTCCTACCTTTTACAGGACATGCCTTTAGGTCACATGTGTTCCTAATTCTAAAAATTGCCCAACAATGCTAAGGACCTTGCACTTGTCTTAATTTATGTTTTGCCCAAAATACATCATGCCACCAAATTCCAATATGACATTAAAAAATGAGTTCCCTTCTTGTATCACAATCTTTATATTGCACTTATGGAACTTGTGGATGAAGTATAATTTAAAGGTGGAATAAAATGTGTCGGTGATTATGAAAGCTTGGAATAAAGGGAAACCACCATAATTGGGGTAGTTAGTAATTATGTTAACAAAAGGATTGGGATTACATGTTTTCCTGGAATGTGCAAATGATATATAAAACTTTCTTCCAAATGTGACCATTACTTGGTTAATTGAATTGTGCTAAATGCATGTCAAGGTTCTTTATTTCAATTTTGTGATTCAACCAAACAATCATTCATCCATAAGAATATTCAGCCAAATTTGGTTATAAATCAGGTATGAAAGTTTTTTAAAAAACAATCCTTGTATTTTGGCCACATGTTGGAGCCTATGGTAGAATTTTGGCAATTTTATTTCTATTTTTTGCAAAATCTGATGAATTATGGATTTTTTGTTACCGCAAAAAAAACACTAGAACATGTTAATTTTTTAATTCTGGAAATAACTAGGGGTAGGGCTTTTTTTTGTGACCCCAAAAAAATTTTATGGCATGTCAATTCTTTAATGTTGGAAAAAACTAGGATTACACATAAGCCTCTTGGGTGGTAAAGTTTCATGCATCTTATCATGCCTTTCGTAAGGTGCTAGGCAATGCACCAAACATAATGGGCAAGGGTGAGGTGAGGAAGGCATTTTGTTTTTGAAATGCCCTTCAAACAACAAAGGAAAACAAAATGTTGCATAACATGCCCTCCATGTGCACTAAAGAAAATTGGGGTACGTCTTTATGAAGAATTGTATGTGAGAAAGATAACTTTATATTACCTAGCACCCTTATGATTCAACTGTGGGTGAACTATAACTGAATTACCAAGGTTAGCCTTAGTAACCTATCCTATAAACCCTACTACCTTCCCCCCTTCCCCTACCTAGGTAACTAGGCATGTAAATTGGTAAGTATCATAGGTAGGCAGGGATGTAAGTGGTTATTATGTAAGTAGGTAAGTATTAAATAGGTCATGCGCTTGGTGGTTATTACATAGGTTGATGCATGAAGATGGTTAATATGTAACCAAAACCTGTGACATTCTAATCACAAAATATAACTACTACAACCAATAGTTCAAAACTTGCAAAAACACAGGAGCATCTATACTAAATGATATCATTTATGCTATAACTTCTAATTACATCCTAACTTATGTAATCAATTTTAATCTACAAGTCATGAGGGATCAAATTGCTTCGATTTCTCTCTCAGTGAGCCCACTGGGCATATTATTGGCAATTCCAATAGTTACAAAATCTCCTCCCTCACAACTTTCATGTAATTGTGTTCCAATCGAATAGACAATGCCACATCCCTGCACATATGAATTTGAACCACAACCAAAAACCCCACACATCCTAATACAACAAAATCACATATGCTCCCACAAAACAACAATGAAACATATAGCAATTCACAAAGTTGGAGAAAATAAGACCAATGAATTAAAATGGTTTTTTAACAACATTTTCTCACAACCAGTCATGCCCCATAAATCAAAGCTTCTTTTTGAAGCTCCCACATTAGTGGATGTTTTTTCTCCTTAAATCACTAGCTCCACACAACTGTCACAGAATTCCCACAATAACCCCAGCACATTTCAATACACAAATTACCATTGACTGCTGATGAAATCTCTAGAGATTTTCATCACTTCCCCCAATGTGACCCCTAAGTCTATTGCTACTTCTATCATTGTTCCTTTGAAATGTATGGCACAATGGAAGATTCATTGCTCCAAAGGTAGGTGGTCAATAATAATAGGGCATTCTTCCCTTATTGTCCCTCTAATATTCTATAAACCATCAAACTATTAGCTTCTTACTTTCGAACACCATCCACACTACTACCAAAACAAAAGAAAGAAGAAAGCTTAGATGCCTCAACACCATTGTACTGCTATTCATATTCTATGAATGCTAAGCTCCATGATGAGCATCCTCCAAAAACCAATGCAACAACATCTTGACAACAGTTCAAACTCATCTTGAAATCAAACATCAGACACAACTCCTACGCCAAGTGCTATTGAAACACCCAATCACCATTACAATGCCACTGAACATGACCTGTAACAAACAAATCACCAAAAAGCAAAACAAATTGTCCACAAGAACACCTCCTCCTTTTAGCATCAACTACCACACTTTTGTCATCTTCCATTTTGACATTTGACAACACTATTACATCCAATTAAGTTTTCATTAACCCTAATTCTGTACCATAAGTATGTAGAATGTAAGTGGTTACAATGTAGGTAGGTAAGACAGGTAAGGGAATTTGGTGGCTACAAGGTAGGGAGGTGCATGACAATAGTTAGTACCAATGTGAGGTGGGCATTTGATTTTTGTAATATTTGCCAGTTCTGGGTATTTGGGGAAAAGAAAAAAGTCAGATTGAAAGAACCATTGAATCTGGATATCAAAAAGTTCAAAGAACCACCAAGTTTCATGAAAGAACTGGAAAAGACCCAACAGGTTTTAAGGCAGTTATTTGACTTTTTGAAAAAGTTGAAATCCACGGTTATATATAATAATCAGGTATCTGATTTTTGATAATCACAGTTATATATGAGAATTGGGTATTTGATTTTTTTGATAACCATGGATATCAACTTTAATACTCAGACTGATATCCAGTGAGGATTTGGTGCCATTTCTAATGCCTGCCCACTCTGGTTAGTGCATAGATAATCTCTCCAAGCTCATAAGGGTTAATTGCTAACAAGCTTGACATTTTTCTAACAAAGACACACAGTTTGCAGCTCAGGGTTAAATTGCCATATAATCAACAGGAAGGTAAATCTTGCTGATGTGTTGCATTCTGATGTGTTGCATTCTTGTTGATGTATTGTCTCTGAAGAGGGCTTGTTATGAAAAATAATAGTCAGCTTGATTTGCCTTCCCTGTTGATTATGTCCCATAACCAGCTTGAGGCCACTGGGTACCAGATATAGTCTCAGTGCTCCTGCACCTCGACTATATCCAGTAGCCAGCATCCTCTCGCTGAATATCTAGTCTTTGTGGATGAAAGAGATTCGAAAAATCTTGCAGAGACAGAGGGCATTCCAGAACCTACATCAAAGCTTTGGCAACAGGCTTCTTCTGTATAGGTTTGATGGCATTGGAATATGGGAGTGTGACCATATCTACCTAACTTCTGTACTTCTAACCTCTGACACCTGAGCATAATACTGGAGATCACGGTGCTCAGATTGTTGGTGGCAAGCTTGGTGGTGGTTTGAAGCAGCATAGTTATGTTGGGTGCTCAGGTTTGTCATTTTAAGCTGCAAAGGTGTTGTGTTGAAGGAAGGTGGGGTGGGAGCAAGAATTCAAAGGTTGGTAGTCTTTGATCTTGAAATCCATTTTCTAAATTTTTGCATGTTAGTGGGAGCGAGAGTTATTCCCTGCTTTTGTTCAGCAACTAGGCTTGGACCTCTTCTTTGGAATTCATGGAGCAAAGTGGTTAACAATTTGTTGCCTTGAGCATTAAATTTGAGAATTGTCACATCTGGGTCAATGTCATGCATTATGAAATTGATGCCCAACAAGCTTGAAATTAACAAAGTCACACACATAAAATCATGTGCAAAAATGATGTCGTAAGATTTGAGAGACACTCTTTGGGGTGGTTTTTTAGACAAATTTTCACTCTATGACAACCAAAAGAAATTGGATATTTGGGAATTTTTTGAAAGTGTAAATTCAGAAATCATGCTAAAATATTGTTTTTTTTTGGTCAAACTTTGGAACCGCAAATTGAAAAAAAAGAAAAGGAAAAGCTGTGCTCTAAACATAAAAAGATTGGAATGTGTTCATATTGACCTGAATTCCAACAACAAATACCAACTCCAGAAAACTAATATTGTACAGTGAATACTAAATACTTGACATCAATGTCTACATAGTAAGCATAGTGATAATAGTTGTTAACTTGGATCCTTGGTAGTGATAGAAGAAAATGGCCTGGAGTTTGTGGGACAAATGTAATAATAATAGAGCAGTAGACTGAGGTTGACACTCATAATTTTGAGCTTCTCTTTTGTGTTGTGCAGCTCTGAAGCAGAAAGCCTTTCATCATGATTTGTATGCATGGTTACAATTTTTGCCTCATTTGTTAATGTGAAACTTTGGGGACAATTAACTATGGGTGTCTCTGTGTGAGGCCTGTGTCAGGTTGATTTTGCTGCTGGATGGATACTTGCGCCTAGGAGAATACACCATCGTTGTGCAGCTATCCTATAATCGCCATCCTCAAAATAACAAAAACCTTATAAGAGAACTGCCAAAAAATCTATGGTTCTTGCTTGTTCTTCCATGAAAACTACAGGTTCTTTGAGTTCTTGAAATAGTTCCAGGCAAGGGTGAGGCCATACCATGACATTAAGGTCTGGAGTAGCAGATTCTGACCTGGTTTTTTAAAAATTCATGTTCAAGAGACATTTTGGAAACTATTACAAGTGTATCATCATCACTGGAAGATTATGTCATATAATGTGGTCATGAATTGACATTATCTGTCACCAAATCTTGACCTTAATTTTACTAGATACAACAACTCATGCAATGTTTTTCTGCAACTAATATAAGTCCTCTAATGCATCACAGTGGATGAATTTGTGGGTTTTCATAGCTGGCACTCTTGATCAATGTTTCAATATATCAAGTGGAGAAACTAATCAGATGCATGTGAAGGTTTGATGCCTAGCTGATTCACTTCAAGGATGGAGTATATTTTATTTGACTTTTAAAGTTCGAGTACATAAGTGCATAACTCTTTTGGAAACTTCAAAAGAAAATTTCAAAATTATTCCTTATAATTTTTTTGAAATTTTTGAATTTGAACCCTCTAGAATTTGCCAAAAGCATTTAAATTGGAATTGCCATAGTGAATGTTGTGTTAATCATTAACAGGCTAATTAATGTTCCATGGGAAGTTTAGTCAAATTGATAATCATTTTTGTGCTTAAAATTGGTTTAAACATTTAAGCACAAATTTGAGTTGCACCTAAACATGCGACTGCACTTTCACTTGGGTCTACACTCGTTTAATGCTAGAAGTAGCTTGGACCTTATGGATAGAAATAGCTAAACTATGGATGTTCAACACACCTACCATAGTACCTTGGCAGCTTCAACACAAATTGTATTATTTATAAAAATGTTGAAGTTTTCAAGAAACATTTTTTTCAAAGAAAAACCGTGTGCGAAGGAGAATAAACTTTTCAAATATTCAAATATGTTCAACATGAAATATTCAAAATTAATTAATTATTTGACAAACTTGTGTCAAAGCTGCCCCTGTACAAGGATATGTAAAATAGTTAGTGACTTAGAACGAGATTAAAACCACTAAGTACTATGGACTCAAAAGCTCTCAGAGCAGGCAATGGGAGGCAAATGACTTGACTTGATACTCAACTCATTTCAAACATGTATTCCATTATTATGGATAACATTTTAGTTCGTACATGTCCAATTTTGGTGTGATTGTGTTTTCAATCTTCTGTGAAGGAATAAGAACAAGATTGTTATGCATAACCTGAAGTGAAAATATGTTTAAAACTTGCTTAAGTGAATGGCAACACCATAGCATGGACCCATTACTTTTTTCTGGGAAAACCTTCACAAATCTTTTACCCACAAATCAGATTTCAATCTATTCAAAGTGTTTTTTAATGAAAAACATTGGCTGAAATTTGCCAGATTTTGAAGGAGAAAGTATTTTAAATCACCAGACTTTTAAAATAGGTTGCAGCTGCAGCCAAAAATATTGAAAGATACTTAAACTTTTTTATTAGAGCTCCACATTGTATACTGTCAGCTGAAAGACAATCTAAAACACTGTGCACTATCAGTGATGATTAATTATTATGTTTTCAAATATTCTCATGATGCAAAATATTTCTAGCTGAAATTTGGCATATGGCATATCTATCCTTTGATTGCCACAAAACCCAATTTTCATACATGATAGTTGTGGTGTAAGATACCAAAAAATGAGTCCTTTACAAAACTCACATAACCAGTCTTGAGCCCTCACTGGGATTCTAAAAAAATCAAAGAACTGGGTCAATGAACCACTGGTTCTTTACCAGTTCTTTCACAAGAACTACCATTGGTTGAAATTTTTCCAAAACCCGAATCCCTCTAGGTTCTTTGGATTATAAGCATATTAAAGAATCAGAACCTAAGGTTCTGAGATTTTGCAAAAGTTTTATAAAACTGGAACCAGAGGTTCTTTTTATTTCTGAAAGTTTAAAAACGCGGGATGAAAGGTTCTTAACAAATTCAAAGAACCGCCCAACGCTGGTCACAACCACACCTGTTGTCTTCAAGTGCCCACCACCTTGGCACATGCATTCAGACCCCACTCAAGTGACATGGGTCTGGATCTGATCCTCACTATTAAGTTTGTTTGAAATAGTTCAATTTGCCTTCCGTTGGTTCCACATCTTCAAACATGATGAAACTACATGAAATCACATTTAGGTTTGAGTGGCATGTTCTACACTCTTCGAGAATTCTCCAACTCCAAAGTAGAAGGAGATTCGATGGAGAACAATATGTTTGGAGTCTGGACTTCGGACATTTAGTTTCTGGAGAGCCAAGTTTAATGTGGACCCTTTACCATTTGCTGAAATGTGCAATGCAGAAAATAAACACACAGCAAACTTGTTAGTTGCTCCTGGAATTTGAGAACACAGGCAGACTGAAATTATGCCTGAAGATCTGAGCTTTGAATCTGCAGACACCCAAGCCTTCTCAAATTGCCCATTGCTTCACAATTGAGCTATCCACAACCAGGCAGGAAGAAATGAAGATAGCAGTGTTGTATGGCTCTTTGAATTTTAAAGAACCTCTGGATCTGTTTCTTTAAGTATTCCAAATTCAGATAACTGCTGGTTCCGGTTCCTTGAGAAATTTCCAGACCTAAACAACTGGTGGTTTTGGTCATTTTAAAAACCTTAAAGAGTCAATGGGTTTCATGAAAGAACCGGTGGTTCTCTGGCTGGCTCTTTGACTTTTTTCACATTGTTTGAGAACCATATGTACATAACAATTCCAGTTCTTCGATTTTTTTGAGAACTGGTGGGTAAGGGAGTATATAGCTGGGTTGATAACCAGTGGATATTTGTCCCTCATCCTAAGAACCACCCAATACTGGAAAATACTCCCACATTTTGGATCCGGACAACAAATATGTTGCAGCTTGTCTTCCAACTCCCAAATGATTCAGATCTCTGCTTCTCTGCTTTAGGTTTTAGATCTCTACCCTACACAAATCCTAAACCCTACTACCGCTGCACCCACCTTTACTGCCGAGAGGAACTTGATGGACTCCTATGTGTGTGTGTGTGTGTGCATGGGCTCCTTGCAGGTTCTGATCTTGTCTGGTAGCCATCATGCGTTTGTATGGTGATTGGTTGTGAAAGTGGGGATTGTGCTTATTATTTGATTAGGGGGGCTTTGTGTTTTATCATTCCTTCAGTCTCAATTGAGTTTCTCAGGGTGTTGAAGAGAAGTGGTGAGCAGAATGTGTGTCTGGTGTGGAGGAATAGTGCAACCTTTTCTGTGTGTTCAACTGGGTTGCAGTAGAAACAAATGCAAGCCACGCCGACTCCCTGTTTTGCCCACATTGTGATATTGAAGCACAGGATGCTAAATACCCCCCCCAACAAGCTCTGTCAAGGTGTCAATGTGGCACACTGTATGGAGCCAAGCAAGCACCTAACCACATTGCAGCTTCTAATTTATTCTGGGTTCTCAAGACTACAACAACATAAACGGTTTTGAGGGCAGATAATGTCACATTTCAGCTTTCTAAATTGAAGAAAATTTTGGTCGAGCTGATCTTACTCATTAATTGTCTATCCTTTTTATTGTCCATAATTCAGCAAAATTGTCACTTTTCTCCGTTTCACTATCCCTAATTTTGCATAATCATCAATTGTCCTTTTCAAAACTTAGCATAATAGTTCAAAAGCTTTGGCATAAGTGAATAGGCTCGCCCCTATGATTCTGCCAAGTGCACATACAGGCTCACAAAATGGGGCAACGAGTAGGTTGATCTGGCACAATTGTCAAGGGCTTACCCATTCCCTAACACATAACAAGTAAGTAAGAGGGATTGACATGTAGAGCAATCTTAAAACTTGGAAGCAATTTCATTTTGTCCAACCAGTGAAATACATACAGCATATAGTAACCAACTTCATCAAATTTTATTTGCAGAAAACTTGTGTAATGTTTGATGGGCATTGCCAATTCTCCATGCATGTCCATGTAAGTTTTGCATGTAATTGCAGTGATCTCAATCCAAGCAATTGGAGTGACAAACCTGGAATTGATAGACTATCAGAGGTTTGCAGCAGATATATATTCAAATGATAATTGCAGTGAAATGGGAACCACAATTGGTGATGACTGGTAATTGTTTAGGAGGGTGGGTACCTATGGATTTTGGGTCCTGTTTGCAGTGCTTCCATTGGCTTGATTATCTTCACCTTGTGGATGCTTCACTTGGCCTCTAATGCCCCCCATACTCTCTCACCCAAATGCTTGAACATGGGTGCTTCAACATCATGGGAGGCAGTAGTTAAAGGTACTCTCTACTTGGCGTCGTCACTTCCTTCTTTTTCAAATGGCCTGCAAAAAAATATAAGGTGCAATTAATTCATAAGGAAATAGGATTCTTACAATTGATTTTGAGAATATATCTAGAATACATTTAGATTTTAAGTAACATTTTTTGGTTATATTTTATTATTTTCGCAACATACAAAATATGCTCCTTTATTCAAGTGTTTCATAAGATATAAAAAGAATGTTTCTGCTTCCCAAGAGTCTTTATGATGCCTCTTTGGTGGCTTAAGCAAGTGGACATGCAAGTAGTATGACAAGAGTTTAATTGTATAGTAACACATATGGATTGAAAAACTATGAAGTCAAAATGTCTCTTCTTGTCTTGATATTTAGGAGTCCATGAAGATAATGTTCATTTAGTAGTTTTGTAGTAAAGCATATGATGAATTCCCAAAAGTTTGAACTTTTTGTGAAAGCTGGAATTGATTATGAAGATTTAGCAAAAGAAAGAGGTTTCCATATTTTCCAAGCTATTCCTAGTTAAATTTGGTAGGGCTTGTGGTTTAACCCTGCAAGTGTGTTGTTTGGTTTCCTTCGGGGTTAGACACACCCCAAACTCCTTAAAAGACCCAAATGTGAATCCTAGAATGAAACAACAGAAAAATAAAAATAAATAAAAAATTGAAGCATGTTTTTTTAACTCACAACACTTTTGAGGTAGGAAAGTGTGTTAAAGTTTTGGGATGAGACTAGTGCAAACTCATAAGAAAAAATTTAAAATGAAATCAACATGCACAACCAAGGAGACAGGATAATGGTCGCAACCCTAACCTTGAGTTCACGACCAAAGCAAGGGCTTGCAAAGGTGCAGGCCAAAAGGGAAACTCGAAGTCACATCTCATGCTTTCAGGAATATAGGAGAGTGTGAGGGGATGAACCCCCACATTCCCAAGTGAGTTCCCACTTTGAAAGTTGGAGTCCCAATGGACTTCCTAATTTTTAAAAAACGATTGTAGGGGTCAAAACCCATTAGATTGAAGAGTTTTTTATATCATTGAAAAGATCTTGGAACATAGATGTCTAGAAATGGGCTCACATGACCCATTTGGGTAATTCAAACACAAGTTATGGCCAAAAGAAAGGTTGGGAATCAAATTGACAGTTTGACTCTCGACCATTAAAAGTCGAAAATCGCCCTGATTTCCTTATGTGCAAGTGACATGCGACATACCATTGGAAAAAGCTCTCGACAAGGGCTACAACTTGTTTCAAACCATCTCAATCGGAGGTTTGCACACAATATTATGGGCCCCCAAAGTTGCAAGAATCTCAACTTTGGAAATTTCGAGACTTCCACTTGGGAGTCCCGAGACAAAATGACATTTGGGTGCCGGTCCTATGGCAAGCACAGAGTATACTATAAAGGGGAACGTGATGGCTTCCCCCAAGTCCGGGTTGTGGTGAGTCTTGTGAGTCCATGTTTGCCCATGGCTCGTTCATGCATCAAAATGTTCCAAGTACGCACTAACCAACTTGTTGTTTGGTTTGTGCAGGGCCATGTGAATAATTGAATTTCTTATCAATCTTCCTAATCCCATCATGGAGCTTCAGCACACCCCTCTACCCCCAAAATGTTGCGAACCATGGAGTGCACCCCAACTCCTTGTCGTTCCGATGTCTTCACCTTTGGATTTGCAATTGAGTCCATCAAGGAACTTAGGGGTGCATCAATGGTTACTGCAAATTGAATGTAAATAATGCGACTAACTTAGTAAGGACAATTTCACACATAAGATTTACACGGGCTACAACCTTTGGGAAGAAGCATTATTCCCTTCCTTATGGTATATTCTTTGATTCTCCATGGGGGTTACATCCAAATGGCACTTTTTCCCAGGATTCCCAAGTGGGAGTTCCAAAACTAAAACTTTTATTGTCCTAAAACTTTAGATGTTCATATCTTTTCATCAAAAGACAGGCCAAGAATCAAATTTGAAAATTAGCCCTTCTCTTTTCTTTTTATCACAAAAAGGGCCAGGAATGCACTTAAAAGTCATTAGGCTTAATCTTTTCCACTCTCCCCAACTTGTGAATGTGTGTTTCACTTTCACTCCTGAACACATTTTTTTGGCCTCATGTGCCCTTGCATTCCACATTTAGTTGGTTCTAATGTTAGGGTTATGCACAAGGTTGTCTTTAGGGTTTTCGATTCCATCAAGTTTTTATACGCCTATTAGGGGCATTCAGGTTTTGGGTGTTCCTTTGGGGTCCATTTCCTTCACTTTTTTTTTTCCCAAAAACCTTTGGATGATGATGTTCAACAGATAAATGTATTTCCTAAGTTGGGGGATGTGCATGTGTCACTTAGGATTCTCACTCATTTTTTTGCCCAAAGCCTTTTTTACCTTCTTTGTTATTTCTTCCCACTTTTAAATTTCAACACCAATTAGCCTTTTTTTATTCAACCTTCATTGTGTATTTGGGAAATTATTATGACCAAGTTCTTTGGAATGTGCAAAGGCTCCCTTAGTTCATCGATAAACGTCTTCTCTTCCCATTTCTAGAGGTGGGATAAGTTTTGTCTCTACGAAGGTTATCGCCCCAACATCGTACTTGGGAAGTTGGGGGCTTGCCGCCCCAATCATCGCATCCATATTCTTACAAGATGGTCATTCATTTTTATTGGGGGCTATAGGGGCCATCAATTCAAATCCACTTCCATTCCAAATTGACCTTAGGTGGGTTCATGATTTTCTACTTCTAGTTGTTCAAATTTTCCACCTTCCATTTGAACAATTATTAGAAAAAAGAACAAATCATTTTCAAAAGAGCATTTTAGAGAATGTGCACGATTTTATTTTCCAATATCATCTCAAAATTGACTTCAGATTGTCATTACACTCATTGAAATCTTATGCAAACCCAAGCTCAGGTGATTGGCTTTCTATCTACCTAGTCATCCCATGGTTTGAGATGGCTTCTAACATTTTCTTTTCACATTATGCACCAAATTGGGCCTCCCCCATCCCACAACTTATGGTATTTCGCGATGCATATGTGGCCAACCCATAGACCCAACAAGGAGACACCTGCTTCACTGTGATCATGGGGGAAAACACATTGCCACACATGATACAATTTGCGATTATTTTGCCTCCATTATTGGGGATGTTGGGTTCCATGTTTTGCATGAACAAACGCATGTTCTTCTAACACCATCTCTTTAATCATCACAATGATGAGTTGATATTGTGCTTACAACATATGGTATTTTCATTTTGGCAAATGTAATCATTACTAATCGAATTCATGTAGATTTGGCTTCACAAACCACTTCTTTTCAAGGAGTGGTTGTGACAATTGCAACTCAGGCAAAGGTTGTGTCATATTGTGACTAACACCTTGAAGATGATTTCATCCCTTTAATAGTAGTTATATTTAAATGTTTACACCAAAAAATGGACAATTTCTTTTATCGATGTGCCAACATGGCATGGTTAGCCTAGGGCTCTAAAGGTCCTCCTTCTTCAATTATTCATTCATTTTATAAGCAAAGGGTGTTAGTGGTTTTTCAAAGATTTCAAACCACCATTATCTTGCATTAAGCAATTGTGGTGGTAGGAGAAGCCTCTTCTCGGCTTGGTGTCCTTCTAGGTTTTTTACCCATCTCCTTGAACGACTTGTTTTGTGCTTCTAGTGATGGGTTTAGGTCTTAGGTTTCATGATTTCTCATCTTAGGGTTCCCCATTGTGCGTTCTATGTTTTCGAATGTGGTCTTTTGATTGGACTTTATTCTTTTTCTTTTTTTTCTTTTGTCCCCTTGCCAAGTGTTCTTCCTTTATTCATTAAGTTACTCTACACCTTTTTTTTCTTATTGGTTGGACAAGCTTATCATGGGTAAGGTACCAAACTTTGAATCACCTATATTTTTGATGTGCATAAATTTCTCCCCTAGTTTGATTTAACTTTTGATAATTTCTAAAAAGTTGATGTAGAAATGTGCATGCAATATTAATCTTGAATATGTTGTTACATCTTGTTTGTGCTCACACTATTTTATGCCTAAATTGATTTACCTTTGTCTACTCAAGGATTTTTTATTTATTAATATTTGAAAAAATTAATTATGCTTCATTATTCATATTGTGTTCATTTCAAAAATTATTTTTGAAAGACCTTTGAATACAACTTGAATTTTTATTTAAAAATTCAGTTCAAAATCTAAACATACAAATATGATTCAAATTTTAATACATATTTAACTTTTTTCTAAATGCAAACAAATCCTTCAGATAGATATCAATTTTGAACTCTAATCTATCCAAACAAAATTATTATGCCTAGCATTGATCTTCATTTAATGTTATTTCTAACTAAATGTAATATTACTTATCTATTGAATGGTCTCTCTTATTAATTGGAACAATATTTTTTTCTAAAACCGAATCATCAAACAAGACCATCAAAATAGTATGTAACCAATTTTTGTGTTGTATTCAAACATTTTTGTAGACTTTTTTTTAAATGGGACAAATAGTCATTTATTAGTTCTACTTTGGTGCAATCCATTTCAATTTTAATGCAAGATAATGATTAATAAAGTGTTTGAAATATAAATTGGGGGTCAAAAAACCAATCATTATTTGGAACAAGGCTTGAAAGCACAATATTTTCTAAAAGTAAATCATAAAACAAGACCACCAAAATAGTTAATCCATTCACAAAACATCAAAAGGGCTAAACAATCTATGGAATAAACAAGTTATTATTTGGTATTCTTCCTGGGATTGTTTGATACTCTAAACCTTAGAATAATTATCCTTTCATTTCTCATTTCCTTCTTCAACTTTATTTTTCATGTAATTCAATGAATAGTCTGGGAATGATGGTACTAGAAAGGAATGAGTTGAACAACATGTGACATCCAATGGTGTTCAATCTTTGGTTTTAGTTTGAAATTTTTGAGCCTATTTGTTTTGGTTTTTGTGTGCAAATTTCAATGATGTCAAAAAGGTTATGATTATATTGTTCTAAATGGTGGTGGGATTGACAATTCAATGCACTTTAATGTTTTGTGTGGTGTTTAATGAAGAGATTTTGAAGAGTCTAAAAGCTTCTAGAGGAAGTGGAATGGTACTTAAGAGGATTGACATATCAAAATGAAAGAGAGCAATTGATAATTAATAATTGTTCTTGGAAAAATGTTTTTTTTAGTGTTGGAAGCTAGTCACAATATAGTCAATTTGGTGATGTGGAAGTTAAAAGGACTTAGTTGTTTTGTTTGAGAAATGTTGCTAGGAAAACAAGCATTTGAGTTTTTGGGAAGGCTTGAGTGGTGGTTTATGTGGTATGATAATTAATCTAAAGTTTCAAATTGAAGAGAATTTTTGAGATGTTTAAATATAATTAGCTTCACATAAGGATGAATAGTGTGCAAATTACCAATGGGGATTTATTATGGAAGGGAGATTGCAAATTTGTGTGGATTAAACATTCTAACAATTTTCACTTCTTAAGGATTTTGCATTTTTGCGGTTATATACTAATGCAATGTTTTACTGATTAATATAAAATCAATGGGGAAATTTTGTTTTGATTTTCATTGTTAAGGTCTGTGGCTATTCTTAGATTTGGATCTCGTGATGTTATTTTGTTGCGCACTTGAATCTAGGATGTTTGCAAATCATTAAGGAAGTGCATCTATGGGAAATTTCAAATTTGTGTTAATATGTGAACATTAATAGTATATATATGACATAGTTGGTGTTTGATCATCTTTGTGAGGTGGAAGTGGATTTGGTAGGGGGTTCAATATTGATGATAGTAACTTGTAACTTGTTGCATCTTGGTTACAAAACTTTCAAAGGTATTTCATATTTGAACGTTGCCCTTGCATTTTTGCACTTCTTTTTTCATTATAATGAACACATAACACATAACATGTTAAGTGGAAAGTGAGGCCAAACACACATAAGGATAATGATTGAAAAACTTTTATAAAAACTTTGCATCATTATCCATTTTAATAACCAATAACACTCCCCATGAACATAATCCAACTTAACTATTTTTGATAAATTCTTCAATCATCAAAAAATTTAAATGATTTGAATATCATAACCATTAACTAACCAATTAAAGTTGAGCTAATAACCCTCTTCAATTATTTACCATGTTAATCGACACAATGAAAATTTTGATTTTTTCCATGAAGACATCATTCATTAATGCTAACTTTAGCAAGGGATTACATTAATATAATAAAGAGTTGACTTTATAATCAAGGTTACAAAATTATTTTTTTAAACTATCCAAAGTTCCACATAGGCACCAACTCTTTGATGTTTAAACTATTTCATGAACAACAAAAATCCAACTTTGGTTGCACCCACTACTAATTGATTCATATGAAATCCCCCCGCCCCCAAATCCATGACAAACTAGGTTCTACCTTTTCAATACCTTGAATCATAAGAGCCTAAAAATGTGTTTAATCTCAATACAAAATCAATTTACTTCTTTCTAGATGTCTCTTCATACTATTGTTGTCAATGCCACTAGGGTTTTTGTTTTCAACTTTCAAAAATGGTTATCTTGGCTAAGAAGAAACATTCACCATAGCCAAAATGGCTAATTAAGTGAAATATTTGTAGGAGGGGTGAGCAACTTGGCTCTTTACTTTCAAAACATCTAATTATTATTATTTTTTGGTCTATAAAATGTTTGGCTACCTCAAAATGTGCAATCGAGTTAATGTGATTATACATGTGTTTGACCCACCTAAAAAATATGCAAATTTTAAATGTTTTAAAGATCCTACTAGCAACAAACAAGTTCTTTAAGGTGGGATTTTGGCAAACTATGTTTTGTGGGAGAATTGAACCCATGTATCTTCCATTGCAACACAAACCTTGTCCTACAAAATGCAATTATGCACATCACATACACATTGCACAAAATAAGTAACAGAATAAAAAAGTTATGCCTATTATTTATTTGCTAAAAATTATCTCGTGGGGGAATTGAACAACCTTGAATTGCCCACTGTAACACAAGTTGCTTGCAAAATAACACACAACAAACATGCATATTATATACAATAACAAAATTTGTTATTTAGTAATTTCCAAACACCAACAAAACAACAAATTTTGATGGAAAGATCAACCTTGTTGAAATCATGGCCCAAGGGGGGACAATAGTAAAAACAAAAGTAGAAAATATGTGAGTAAAAATATAGGGTGCAATATATTGGTTGTTGGGTAAAAATTATAGATTAAAATTAGTTTTAAAATAGGGTACATTTTATTCAAATAATCAATTTAATTATAATATAAGGTATGTAATAATCTGAAATAATGGATTATAATTAATATAGGTGACTTTAATATGTATATATTAAAAAATTAAATAATATTAAGGTGATAAAAAAATGTTGAAAAATTATCTAATACCCTACCCTAAAAATGATCATTTGATGCACGTAGATCCCAAACTTTACATTAAGTGTCCCTGTCAAAGATCATGTAAATTAAAGGCCAAAACAAAAAAATTAGACCTCAACTTACCCAAACAAAAGTAATGTGTCAAAGGCATATTGGCTCACCTATCCTTCCAAGTTGCAACTACTTCTTGCAATGGAAAATTCTCTAACATGTAAAATTGTTGAATAAACATTCAAACCACAAGGTCTAGATGTGTTGTCAATTAGTTGTGGAGTTTGGATTGATGAAACTCAAATTGTTGAACATTTTTCATCCTCATCAAAACTACTAACTTGGACCATATCAAACTTTGCCAACTTCAAATATTTTGGCAACTTGTGTGCAATCACTTATGAAAGGCAAGAGATTGTTAAAGCCAAGTCATAATATTACACCAAAAGGTGACATTTATGGTGAAAACCTTGGTTGTATATGCCATGATGGGAGTTGTTTATGTTATTCCATACCATTTCCATGATTACCATCATAATGAATGATCATGATCTTGAAAAATCATGCAATCATGATCGTTGAATTTTGTGATATTCAATTGAATAATAGTCATGGAAAATGCATCCAATGTTCAAATTTAATTTTTTAAATATAAATTGATTTGTTTCCTAATTAATTTCTTGTTGTCACATGGCTTAGTCTAAATTAAAAAAATTATTGTCCACTTATGAGTTGCCATGTGTTAACATGTTCCAAATTCAAAACTTTATTGACCATGTATGGCTACCACATGGCAGCTTAAAGCTAGGAAATGAACTTTTCTGGCCCAATCATGTGATGCCACTTGGCACCAAGACCTAGGAAACTATATTAAGCAACTTAACCTAGGTGCCTAGCCTAGGCCACCTAGACTTTAACAATCTTAAAATAGGTTAAATATTCTATATATTGTAGGTAATCCTAGGTTGTAAATGTAAGGATTTGGACCCCTCACCTTCACTTTGAAAGTTCAAATTTTAAACCATTGCACCATGGTTTTTTATTTGTCACATAAGTAGTTATCACAAAGTTATAAACATTAACGAATCCAAACATGGTTCGGGTACCCAATTTGAAACATAAGGATTCACTCCTAGGACCCCCCAAATTCACCTTTTTCTTCATAAAACTTATGACTTGTTTTAGATTTCTCTTTTTATTCTCATGTCAAATGAAATTAATTTGCTCCCATTTTTATATAAGCATTTAGAGTATCTATTTTTTCACTTATGAAAATAAAAATAATAAAATGTATTCAATGTGGGCCATGTTCTATCAATGGCCCAAAATTTTCAAAAAATTCATCTTTTGAAACTTTATACATTGCTATAGTGCATTTGGTTCTTACCACATTTGAACATTTTATATACATCAATAACTAAGGTGTTTGTGGTAAGAATCTCCTGGCCAAATAATATGTTTAAACAATCTTCATGAATCCTTGAACTTTTTATTTATTATGAGACAAAGTTTTGAAAACAATTCTACCATTTCTTGGGAATCCTTAAACTTGCTCAAATTTGAAATGCTATGCATAGGATAATACTTTAATAATGTACTTATCTATGAAGAAAAAAAAAGTTTTGATATGAATGTCCTATTAAGTTTCAATGATATGTTCAAGTGAAGGTTCTATTAGATATCTTATATATAATTACAAACTGTGTGTGTGTGCGTCCGTTCGACGATGTTCTGGCATTTTAATCTGCCGACGAAACCGGCCCGAACAGTCGGATTCGGAAAACAAGAACGGGATCGGGAAAACGGTAACAGAAAATGAGAACGGGATTCGGAAAACGAAAAACGGGATTCGAAAAGACAGACGCGACAATTTTGCATTTTAATTCGCCAGCAGAACCGGCAACGGAAAACGAGAACGGGATTCGGACAAACGGGCGGCCGGACAGGGCAGGGCGGGGCAGGGCGGCCAGACGGGGCCGGGCAGGGGGCAGGGCAAGGCAAGGGCCAAATATAACTTCAAAGTGGCCGAACGTCACGGGCACCCATGGGCGACTTCATAGTGGCCTTCGGCCACGGGCACCCACTAGTTTAATGAAATAATCTTTTTTGGTACCCCAACCATGCTTTGACTTTAACATATTTTAACTTAGACCAACATAGGTTAACCACAAAATTTTGCCTAAGCTAATTTAAACCTCCCTAAATTGTTGTAAATTAACCTAATATAACCTAAAGCTACTTAAGTTAATTAAAAACTAAATTTAAGTTTAAACTAATATTAAACTTAGGTTAAATTTTAACTAAACTTAAAGGCTAAACCTACAATCTCAACTTTAAAATTAAACCTAAAGGTTAAATTATAAGTTAAATTTAGAAACTAAACTTAAAATATTAACCTAAATTAAACTTAAGGGTTAAACTTAAAGGTTAAACCTAAATTGAATTAAAACATTTAATTTAGGTGAAATTTATAAACTAACCTCAGTAAAATTTAAAGGTAAATTTTAGGTGAAACTTAAAGATTAAATTTAAAAATAAAACCTAAAGGTTAAATCTAAAGACTAAACTTAAATTAAACCTACTTAAATGTAACTAAACGTAACTAACCTAGACTAAACATAAAAGTCACACCTAGGTTAAATGTTAAACTATGTTAAATTAAAGTTAAGTTAAATGTAAAAGGTAAACCTAATTTAAATATAAATTAAACCTATAAACAAAACCTACAAGCTAAAATTAAAGGCATTACTACGATATGTGGGTGCAATTCACTAATCTCTGTTCATTAGACTAATGAATTCACTCCTTCCCCACTAGGTGCCATTCATTATAACCAATGAATATATTCATAATCCAGTGGAATCACATTGCATATAAGCACACCTTCTGTTGTAGTGAGGTTAGACCTAATCATCTTGGGGTAGCAATATTGGGTTTTAATCACATTAATGTGTTTCCTAAATATCACAAACTACGACCATTTATTATTGAAGGAAAACCACCCTAAAACTTCCATAACACCATGTGAGGAAAATGGGATTGTAATTTTGAAATCAATAATTCAAAAACCTTTTCCACTTGATTTTTCATAGTTTTCACAACTTGAGTGTGCCTGTTTCTAGTCACAAAATTCACAATGTCCTTGCTAATTAATCTAGATGGGTGAAAATAAAATAAAATGGACAATTTTTATACCTTACAACCTCCTTGAAAAGAGAACAAAAAGTACTAACAATACTTATCATAAAGATATATTATTATACATTCAATGTTTTTATGATTGATAAGATATATTTTCATTATTATGCTTTAAATTTCAAATTTCACTTTATATAACTAGGTTGAAATTGTGTTTTAAAAAATCAAATAGATTTTGAAGTTTATTTTTTGTAGTGTGGATTCATGTAAAACCCTTGTTAAGTATGTTTTAACAAATAAAAAGTGGAATGATTTTTGATGGGCATGTAGAAAATACAATGATATATCTATATTAAATTAATATAAATCAATTTCATAAAATATTTTGTTTTGCCAACCACAAAATTACCAACTAATATTTGGGGATACGTTTTGATTACTTTAAAAGTTTATTTGATCTTAGTTTTCTGGAAGTAGATTATTATAACTAGAATACACATGCCTAAAGTTTTTTTATTGTACTTCCATCCACATAGATGTTACTTTATTATTTTCATTTTAATAATATAAAGTAATGTGGATATCCACATTTTATTGTTATGTTTTAACATGTTTTCACTGAAATGTGTTATCCATTGTAATCAAAGGTTTAAAGCGTCTCCATTGGTGCTCAACATGTAGACATGAAAAATATTGGATGAAGTAAAACAATTAAATCTATTGAATTCTCTAGAAAACTGTTTTGACATTGAAAAAATGCACAACTTTCAAAGCCCTAAAAAACCTTATAAACAATGTAATAGACATTGTCATATTTATTGACTACTTTTATTTATGATTGGTTAGATAAGTTGATTGGTTTGATGAGTTGTTATTACTAGTTTCCCACCTGTTTGTAGTCCTAATTTTAGTTAATGAATGGGGTAAGGGAAAAAAAAGTAATTAAAACTTTGATTTGAGAAATATTTTTTCAAGGTCACATACTAAGCACCATTGGAGATGTGATAAATGTTCCATACATGTATTCACATGTATTATCCACCACAAGATGAAAAGGTCCTTGGAAGAATCCACCAAAGACTTGAAAGCAATGTTAATGTTCACAAAATGAGAAAATAGATGTGCTTAAAAAGTTTGATTGCTACCACATAATCAACAACAAATATATCTTGAGCTTGGGTCAACTTCATCAAGTTATTCACTTTTCAAATAATGGTAGCAAGATTGCCAACCCAATAGGAGCTCAAAATTCACCTTGACAAAAAATTGTTGCAAGTATAATCCAAAGCCATATTGACCATTAAAATGTGGTGTGGTATTTATTCATCACCTTCTTTGTAGGTTCCAATATAAAAATCCACCTTGTTTTGACATTTTCAATATTTTATTACCATAAGTTATTGTGATCTTAACAAGCTTGCTAAATTCCAAATGCCTCTTGGGGCTATTACTAAAGTGAGCATATAGGGTTTGGATCAAGTTTTCCAACCTACAAACCATGTTCAATTTAAACAAAGCTTGCACAACAAAATTAGTTTGATGGGCCATGCAATGATGCTTTACATGTGAAGAGCATAATCAAATTGAATTTGCTATGTAAATTTAATCTTGACACCTTGAAAAACATTCACACCATCAAATCCAAAACAAACAAGCTTAAAGAATAATGATTCACGTATAGAACCACCAAAAATCAATAATGTTCAAAAGCGATAAATTTTTTGTCATATTTTTTAAATTAACCATTTCAATCACCCTTTCAAGGGAGATGTTAACCATTTTAAATGTTAAATCATAACCTTTGTCAATGTTAATTACTTAATATTATTTATTATATTATTACATGTATTAATTATAGGCTTGTTATTTATAAGTGTTAATTAATATTTATGTAGATGTTAAACTAGTTAGAAAATAAATTGGTATTTGAATTAGTTCCTACTTAATGTTAAATAACTATTTTAGTTACTAATAAAAACCACCTAGCCTCTATAAGGAAATGAATTTGAATTATTGTCATTCCTTTTCATTGGTAATATATGTATAATGAAGATGCCTTGACACTTTTGCATTTGAATTTAAACATGAGTTTTGTTTGAACATGCTTAAGAATAAAGAGGTTTTTGCATGTCTTGCTTGAGTGTGTATGTTGTTTACATTAACATGAAACTACAATTGGAATTTGGGACTACTCCTTGATGACTATGAGTGCAAAGACAAGTGGTTCTAATTATCAACAATTGTCATCACAAAAGGTGTAAATGTAATTTGTTGCTTTCATAGCTTTTGTAGTGGTTGCTTTAACAATGTCATGCATTATTTCAACCATGAATAATTGAATATTGTCACGCTAGTGCTTCCATGGACAATTCTTCATTTGAAGGAACTACAATGAGCGCAAGTCATGCTTTCATATTCAAGCATAGGCTTTCTATTTCATAATAGGTAGAAATTTGTGTTGACTTGTAAACACAAAAAAGTTGAATAGTCGTTTCAACTCAAAATCAAACATAATAAAGTCAATTGTCAAACATAACAAAGCCAGTTCCAATTAATTTGCAATATGCACATAATTAGCAAAGATGATCAACAACAAGCACTCATGTTCAACCTTAAACCCTAAACCTTCTTGATTCCCTATGTCATTGCACAAAGCACACAAAACAAACATAGAACATACAAGATAAACACTAAATTTTTGACAAACACCAAACTTTAGAATGCACAATGCAAATAAAGGTGAGGCTAAAAGAAACACTCATTTTAACATTTCTTGTGAAGAGTGTTGATTTATCATCACATTTCGACAAGTTGATTTGACACTCTTAGCTTCAAATGATTGTAAATTGGAGCATGAATGTACAACAACAATCACAAAATCCTTGCATTATTTCATCAAGATCTCCTTGAGTAGTGAGCTAGGGCAAGTTGCAAGATTCAAGATGGAGACTCAAAGCCTAAGGGGTGGCAAGCCATGACCATCAATGCATTGTTAAGGGTGGCCTTTGGCAAGCTGCAAGTGCATGAAGAAACAGAGGATGGCAAGTTACATGGGTGCAAAGGAAGAGGAGATAGATGATGAGTAGCACGTGAGCAAAGGAATGACCATTGACAACTTGGATGAATGAGATGTATTCTACAAGCAATCTGACGGCTATGAATGGCTCTTTTTGACACATAAGACCATCATAAAATTGAAGGTTCTAGAAAAAAGGAAATGTTGCAAGATGGCTATTCAATGTTGCTCATGATACAGATAAGGTTTTTGGCAAAATGACCAATATTTCAAAAAAAATTTAATGTGGTGATGTCACTGGCCCTTGACCTGAGGCGAAAGTTGGCAATAATTTGCCAAAAATAAAAACTTTGGTCTCAACTAATTGATCCAATTGTGGGAAGCTAGCAAAACCTTGGGAGAAGAAGATATAAAAACCTTGCAAGTTGTCTAAAAACGCCAAGGGTGGAGATAAAAAAATTGAGCCAAAGTTGATATATGGTGAGAGAGCCTGGTGGTCTCTTTGATGGACACAATAAGGGAACCAAATCTCTCAAGTTGAAAAGTAGTTGTCTGATCTTTTTATGAACAGAAAAGGGGGTTCAAATCCTTCCTGACTTGAGAGACTTGTGCATTGAAGTACAAACACCCCAGTGGACTCCAAATTTCACAACAAATTCCTATAAAGCTACAATCCAACCCCTCCCCTCCTACTTGGTACATCATGAAAAAATTCACAATTAATCTCGGGCAACCTACCCACCCACCCACCCACCCACCCTCCCTCCCCAACCCACCACCAAAAAGTGGGGTACCCATTGGGCCATCACCACCTATCATCACCAAAAGGCTTATTAAAACACCATGCATTTTTTTTTAGTCATGATATTTTTGTCACGAGTTGATGATATTTTCACATACAGAATTGCCAAGAAAATGAACGGTTGCGGATCCTGCAGGTGGACGAGGAAGTAGTGGAGCATGGGTCCCAGTAAGTTGTCGAGCAAGAGAGGATGGTTAATCGAAGTTTGGACCCTGGAATCGACGAATATTAATCATGCTTGTTCTCAAATGGAAGGCTCAAAATTCATATCGGAAAGCTCAAAATTCAAGTCCGACTTTTAAGAAAAGAGGAGGGGAGGGGGGGGGGGGTTAAGTATTTGTGGGTCCAGGAGCCAACTCTTTCTGCACCTCACATTGGACTGTCATTATAACCACACCCGGAGCACTGAAACCATAAAATATATGCTCGAGTGAAAAGTGTGGTGTTCCTCGATCTGGCACAACTCTAATAATAATCAATTTCCGCTTTTTCTCAGTCTGTGTTCTCTTTTGCAGGTGCTTCAGGCTTTTGTATTTTTAGGGTCTAGGGTTTCACTCCCTACACAACATTTTCTTCATGTAAAAATTATTTTTTATTGACTGATTTGTGATTGGCCTCCAGAGACAATGTCTGGACTTTAAAACATCAGAGTGCCCATCATTTAACACATCTGACATGACCCCATTAAAAAATTAAAAAAAACAAACAAACAAACCAAATGAAAAATTCCATTATTCCCTATGATGTTGTGAACACTTTGAATAATTGTTGGACAAATTTCTAAAATTTTGGAGATTTTGTTGCTTTGGTTAAGGGCTCCTTCTTGTTGAGTTTTTTTTTTTTTTTTCTTTCCCCCAAGTATGTCATATTTAAAATTTGGATTTTCAGTAAAAAATAGGCAAATTACTAGAATGTACACTAGTAAAAACACAATTCTCCAACCAAAATGTTCCCAAATTTTTGGTCTGTAAAACAACAAAATTTGTGAAGAAAATCTGGCCATCCCCATTATGTTTTTGGAACAAAGAAACCAAAGAACAGGTTTTATATACCTAGTTGAGAAAATCATACTTTCTGAATATGGCTTTCACGTTTGTGGTGGGTTTATTATGCTTACAAATAAAAGGGTACCTTGTAGGAAAAAAAAAAAAGGGTTTAGGGTTTAGTTGGGCTACATTTGCTTTATGCTGAGCACATTCCCTTATAGGGATGGATGGGCAGTTGAGAGAGTTGTCTACAAATGGAGAGAGAAAGTTCCCAAAAGTTTGCTAGTTCTCCGGAAATGAATTTATCACAAAAAAAAATGTACACAACAAAAATGGACGGTGTTGTTTTGAGCTTCTTCCTCCCCCCATTTTCTTTCAACTGTAGCCTTTGTTGGCCAAAGGTCCCACTCCGCATGCCAATGGATGACAAAACAAAAGCAAGTGGGACTAGTAGTACGTAGCATATATCTATTTTTGTGCATTTGTTTTTACAACTATCCTATATATGAGTCCCACTTGAATTTGTGGCAAAATTATGGCAAGCAAAATCTGATTTTGCCAGATTTTGAGGGAAAATTTACTGAAATTATCAGATTGAAATGATAGGTTCTAACTGCTCGTCAAAATATATAGCAGGATTATTACAATTTTTTTACTTTGCTCTCTGACTTGTAGCCAAATTTTGCTAATTCCTCTTGTGCATGATTGCCAATGTGGCTACATCACAAAATTGAGAAAAAGAAAAAGAAAACCCCTGCATCATCAAAGAGTAAGGAGCAGCAGCAATTTCTTGTTTTTTTGTCCAATTCTCACACTGTGAATACAAAAAAATTTGAAAAAAATTGAAAATTTTCGTTTTAAAGAGTAAACTCGAAAATTTCATGCTAAAAATGGAAAAAAAACCTCCAAATTTCGAAACCACAAAATTATTACTAAAACACAAAGGAAAAAAAAAACCCTTGGTAAGGCGCAACTAAGATACTCACAATGAGCTCAAAGTCACAGATCCTGTACAGGCTTTACAACCTATCTTGTCTCTTGATGTTATTCTTTTTCTCGTCATATAATACAAAAACTGGGCAGTACTTAAGAACAAATGAGAGTTGTGCAGCAGACCTTCTGTCTTACATTGTACATATGCCTACTTTCCAGGTGCCTGAAGTTTTTCCTTTTATATACCTCACTTTTCTCACAAAAAAGCCTTTTTTTCTTTTGGATATCCTCTTTGGATGAATTCAATCCAATTGTTCCATCAATCACAAGTTTATACTTTGCAAATGTTAGGGTTGAATCAATCACCATTTTTAGGTTAAGACTCACACGCGAAAAAGAAAAAAGAAAAAAAAAGGTTCCAAATCTTGTAAACGAATCTACAATTTTGTTTCTGATGACAATATCTTCAAATTAAAAACTATTTAGTATTTTTTCAACATTGTTATATGAAGCAGAATTAAGGTACATAGATCAAGCTACATTCAACCAAGACCAAGAAACACTAAACCCTAACATTGCTTTGTTGAAAATAACAATTTTTTAAAATCCAAAATTGGGTTGTCCCATGAACAATTTTTTGAAAAATCCATCAACACATACAAAGTTCATTTCAAGTGGACTATTTGTTTGCACACATGTGAGAAAAGCAAGAAAGGATGTGTAAAAGGGATGAATGGGGTAACCCATCATTCCTTTGGTTCTAATTTCTTTCTGAGTGGTCTTAAGGCCATACATGGAAACATGAACGGTTTTCTTTCCCCATCCGAGTTTTGTCCTATCCCATTGGATTTTAGAGGGGTTTGCAACCCATTCAACTCTTATAGCCATTGAAACTTTCTCACCCAACATGGTATGAACGGTGGAGGTTTTGGCACACTCAAAGAGAATGGTATTGGAATATGAGTTTTCAATTCGACTTTCATGTTTGGGATAAATCAAAATGGTAGTTGTGGTGGGACAAAAGCATTTTCATTTCTTTGACCACAATTCTGCTTGGTTAGGGATCAATTTAGCTAGACCTTGGTTAAGTTAGGTTTAGTTTTGCTATTCGAGTTGGTACTTGTGTATACTTGAGTTTATAACAAATATCCTCCTCTGAAATTGAAGACAAAATGTTCAAAGCTTTACATTTGTGACCACTTTTAGACATTTTCCGAGGTTGTGCCCTGAGCCTTATACTCACCAACAGCATTGGGGCAACTCTAGAAATGAATTCAACATGATCAAGTTGCTTTTGGGCAAGATGACAAATCTTCCATATAACCCTATGACCACCCTAACCTAACAAAACTTAGAACAAAGCCATGTGCTTAATGAATTGATGCTCCAATGAAAGGTCAAGATTCGGAATGACGAAAGGGGCCGATCAAATTAGCTAATCCATTGTCCCTAAGCTTTTCCAACACTCCTTTTTATCTTTTTGATATAAGAGCGAGGAAAGATAAGTGTGCCTAAGAACTTGGTGATTAATGTGTGGGCCTTTGAGGTCTTAATAATGCTAGCTATTCCATTTGTTGTGAGATTTGACATTTCTACGTGGACTTATTAGATGGAGACCTTTTGAGCGATTTTTGCCCTTTCTTGTGACATATTGAAGCCCAACCCCAAAAGCTAAGAAATTCACCAACCGTTCTATTGCAATGAATATATATATATAAACCGCTAGATATGCCATATGCTTTGTGATCACATTACATAGGCAATTTGACGCTTTCCAACCGTTTGTGGGGGAAGCAAGGTTGTAATTTGTCACCCATCCAAAATTGTAAGTCCATTCGAGACTTGAAAGTCTCCTAGGGTTTTGCACTTTGGATGAGAGACCCAAGTACCGAGAGGTTCCATCAATGGCCTGGCCGTTGTCTACTATTGATGATTTGAAGAAGCAATGAAGCATATAGTGTCGTGGAGCCAATTGCCTTTTGGTTGCCGACTTGATTTTCTTTCTATTGTGAATGCATGAATGCATCTGTGTTGATCATGATAAGAGCTAATTGGCTTCCCCAATGAAATTAAACATGGAGCCAATAGCCTTGGGTTGTCCATTGGTTTCAATCTAATCCTTTATTTTCCCTCAATGGGTTCTATGTAGATGATGGGTTTATTGTTTCATCCATTAATTCATATCAAAGACCATCCAACAATTCTTTTTTAAAAAAATCATGCATCAATGGAAATGTATTTTCCAACAGGTGCATATGAAATGTAAAATGCCAAAAAAACAATTTACAAAAAAAAGTAGGATCTGCTAAAATTTTAATAATATTTTAAGTTTTCTTTTGAATTTGGGGGATTAGGGTTTTGTGGGTTTGTAATCCCCCAAATTCAAAAGAAAACTTAAAATATTTCACATTTTTTGGGAAAAATTCATGAACGTGACAATAAATATATCTTCAGTTTGCCAAGAAGCACGGTGAAAAACCCTAAACCCTGGGACCATAGAGAAAAACCCTAAACTTGAGTCCAACTTTATTATCCCTTGAGAAAACCCAGAGAAAAGAAAGCCATGAACTTTCTTGAACTGCCCTAAAGTAGGGGACTTGTGAAGAGATTCTATTCTTCTTTGCAATTTGCATGAGGTGGTGGGTCTAGCCTAACCTTTTCTTTCACTCTGGATTTGGGGCTCCACCTTCCTTCCTAGTTGCTTTGGAGCTAGTGGATCTCTAATGATCTCAGTTTGTTGGCCCTGCTTTTATTGGCATTGTGGAACTAATGAATTATTTTATTAGTCCCATTTGTAATCTGCATGCACTTAGTTTAGATCCGGTTTGTGTCAATGTACACCATTCAATTGTCCATGCAAGCACACACTTTATGTGCCCACTTAGTACAAGCCCCAAAGCTTCACAAAAATCCCAAGTTGAGTACAAGCCCCAAAGCTTCCAAAAATCCCAAGTTCCATTAATTAATATTACATCCCTTCGCCAAATTATATGGGCATATGTGCATATGGCCCCAACTCCGGCCAAAGTGAACCAGCACCCACCATCGCACCATCCACTAAATGTCCGTTACTATGGATGAACATCAACTGAGTTAATATTTGGTTTCACCTTGGTGACCCATTTGGTTAGAAATAGGTCCTATGTATAGGTAGTTTGGTAAGAAAATAGGTGACAATTAGGTGAGTAGAATGGTTAGTACATACTCAAGGGCTTTTTAAGTACATACATACTACCAACTTGCTTGTGGGTTGTCAGTAGGTAGGTAGGAAAGAAAAAGCAACTGAGGTAACCACGATGGTTAGCCAGGGAACTGGAAGCCAACGGAAAGTTTCCTGACAACTTATCATCCATCCATCCATCCTTCATGGTGGAACTGGTGGGTGCTGGTTCACTCTGGCCCCCCATGGACCACTAGCTTTATTTAAAAAATCTTAAAAACTTGCCCCAGAGATATACCATACTACCTTGCCAACTTTGACGCTAATTATATTAATTTGAGAAATGTTAAGACTTTCCACAAGTTTTATATATAGTAAAAATGTGAAGGAAAATATTGAATCTTCAAGAGTATTCTATTTTGTCTAAAATGAAAATATCAAGATTATTAAATTATTCTATGGATATGCGTCAAAGTTGCCAAGGTACTACGATACATGCATGGATTACAATGCAATTATCATGCATTCCATTTTGTTGGACAAGCACAAAGTCTTTACCCATTTGACATAGGATTTTAATCATTTTGGAGCTTTCCTGCAACAAAAATGTGTACTCTGGAATTGTCATGCTAGGAAGTGCTACAGAGTCTCCTTCACTATATTCAATGCAGAGCTGACATTCATCCATGAAACGGATCAAAGTGTGTCCACCCAATTGAAGAATTTTGTTGACAGGATCACTTGATACAAGCCTCACATCTCTAATGGAAAATTTAAGGGAAGCCTCATTTTAATGGTCAAGTATTGTATTGTCTCACTAGCTACTAGTATTGGATCATCATCCAAGGAAATATATAATGCCTGGGATGCTCGGACATACTATTTCCATCCTTGGCTTGAAAACTTAGTTTGAGAGAGTTTGTTTGACTCTTTCTTGCTCATTACTAAATTTGGGTCTCTTTATTTTCATGCTCCACATCATAGAAAGAATACTAATAAGGAGCATCAAAGCTCGCACAATTTCCAAACCTCTAAAGACAATTAGCCATCCACGTGTGAACAAAGTGTACACCCCACACCCACTTCCAACCCAAAGATTCCACAAATTGAGTCTTCAACGGTTGGGAATGTGGCCACCTAACACACATTCTTCCGTCAATTTGGGGACTTTTGTTGGGGTGGTGGGAGGGATGGTGTGACGTGTGACCATGAGGTGTGTATATAGTAGAACTAGGGGTTTTAGCCTCTAACCATTAATAATTTTGATAACTCCAACTTATGTTGATTCATTTTCCCTTCTCATTTCCTCCATGTTCTAGTGTTTTATTGCAACAAGAAATTGGGAAAATGTTAATCAGGTAAGAGAGCTTAATGATGTCATGTAAACACATCCAAGGGACTAAGTCTAACTAGGTACCTAACCACCCTTGATTTATTTTTCCTTTGGAGGGTGGGGGAGAAGAACTGGAAAGGCTGGGGAGCATGGATGAATGATTGGATGAATGAATTAATAAGTGGTAGCAAAGTTCATCCATGAAGGCATTTGAACTTTGTGAGGGTGTTAGGTGTTAGGTACCCCTTGAAGAATTTCCTCTTGATTTAGTCACTAGGATTTTTTCCCTTTTGAATTTCTTTTTAAAGGTGAGTCTCTCTCCCCCTTAGAAAAAGTGATTACTTACATTATGGTTTGCTATGATTAGATCTTTCTTTCTCTTTTAGGAAAGGACTTACTTAAGTGCTTTTAACTAAGTTCTAGTAAGTCCTTTCCTATGAGATGTACTTTTAAAAAGTCCCTTCTTAAGTGACTTCCTTAAGTAAAAAGTCCTTTACTTTGGGACTTAAGTTACAGGGTTGTTAGGTGTAGGGCAAAGCCCTTGGTCACAGGCTTTACTGGAATTAGGGCTCATGCAAGGTGAAGTTGAACATGAGACCAATTTAGGTGAAGCCCACAATCAAGGGCTGTACTTAGTGTAAAGCATTGGGAGTAATTTTATTTTCTAAATTTCTTTTCCTATGATATACAATGAATATTCACTAGGTATCACCCCCAAAAAAAAGGAAAAAAAAAAAGTGAACATTTCTAAAAATGAAACACCTGTGAGAGCAAAGCATTACATTTTTCGGAATGCCGACCACTTGTGAAGGAAAAATTCCATGTAGTAAGGCAGCCTGCAAGGACACTACAAAAAAATAAAATAAAATCTGCCTGGTGCTTGCTTTTCCCCTTGAAGAAGTTTCTCTTGATTTAGTCTATGATTTTTCATTTAATTAAAAAAAAGAAGTGGGTCTCTCTTTCCCTTTCTTCGCTTTTAGATTTTGGTTTTGACACGAATAGATTTTTTTTAGATTTTTTTTCCCTTTTCCCATTAGGGAGGCTTGGGGAGGTTGAGGGTGGGGGGGCTAGAATTGTATTCATTCTCTAACCATGGAAAAAGAAGTTGAGACTTGAGACCCACCAAGGAATGAATGGTCCAGTGGTTGCACTTTGCAATTCTCTGATTCCAGCCCCTGATCCCAAAAAACAAGGGGTGTGTCACACTTGTGGCCTTGCCATTTGCATGAAAAAGTATCTTAACGCAAAAGAAGAATTACTGGAAACTCAAATATTTCACCATGCTCAAAAATGATCTTCAAAAAATCCTCTAAAAGAAACCAATTTAATCCTTCAAGCTATTATTATAACTCTATAATAACTAATCTCAAGTTTCAACACGAGCTAAAATATATCATCTTTCATAATTCCTCGGATAAAAATAGACCTTGTATTAGTATTATTACCTAGGGGCCAGAATCCCTTAAGCTACTCTACTCTATAATGAATCTAAACACAATATCCTTAAGGGCCTTGGTAGGCAAGGCCAACATAACCCCTTGCCAAGAACCCTAAACCCCTTGCAAGTTAAAGGAGGAAGGGGCCAGGAAGAGGAACAAGGCAGGCCAGCAGTTGCGGTGGGCCTGCCTGCCACTGTCCCTTTCTTGTCTTGTACCTGGATCCGCAAACCCATATAGAGGTCATCAGGAAGCAGAATGGGTTGTGTACTTTGAGAGAGAAAGGAAACCCCAAGGAACCTCACTCTCTCAGAGCTTTTCTCAAGCTCCTACGAGCTTGAGGTTTCTATTCTTGTGGACACCCTTCTGGAGCTTCTTCTTCTTCTTCTGGGGCAATGGATCCGTCAATGCTGATTGGGGACATTGAGAGCAACATCAGTGGAGGAAGAGCTGGAGCAGTAGCAGCAGCAGCAGCAGCAACTGGTGAAGAATTTTATGTGAGGTTGTCCAGTAGTAATTCTGCTCACGAGAGAAGAAGAGGGACATGGGGGAGTCTACGGAAGAGTTCTTTTCTTGCCATCTGCTGTGTGGTTGCAGTTCTGCTCGGTCTACTGAGCTTGTACACCGTCCTCAAGCCCCACGGAGGAGTGGCAGTTGTGTTGCCCAAGCTGCCTCTGCTGTTTGGTAGTACACTGCCCACGTTTCTTGGTGGCTCTTTTTCTGCAGGTGCAGGAGGTCGTCTTCACGACAAGACTGATAGCGAGATTGCTCTAGATCCTCAGAGGACTTCCTACCATTACCAACCTGCCAAAAACTGGATGGGTGGTAAGCAACCCAACGAGGAAGTCTGAAAAATAAATCTCCAATTTCCATCATCTTGTTTTTGTTATCGAGTTTCCTCTCTAGGTTTTTGGCAACATGATTTTCTAGCCATATCTTCTTCCCTTCCTCTTAGTTCAGGAATAGAAAGAACGTGAGGTATGATCCATCTCTCATGGTGATGATGATAATGCATTGCAAAAGCTGATCAAAACACACATGGTGTTGGAAAGGTCTCATCGAGGGCTACAACTTTGCAGTTGCAAGCTCCTCAATCCGTGCCCATACAAGGGAGTTATAAGCCTGCAAAGTCGCAGGACTCATAACTTGGGAGTTTGGGGACTCCCCACCACTCTAGCATTACAGTCTACAAGCACCGAGAAAGATTTTTTTTGTTTTTTTTCGATTTATTCATTCATTTGAGAACCCACAATTTTGCTCTTTGATTTTATGATGATGAACCCTTTTTATCCGTGTTGTTCTTGTCATGTGGCATATTGGCGGGTGGTTGGACTTGTTGCGTACTTGTTTTGGTTCTGATCCACAAGATACAAATGGTGGGTGCTTGCTTCATACCTGTAACATAAAATCTCCCTCACTACTTCCCTGCCATTTTGTTTTTCAGTTGCTGAAAAAATTTCAAATTCCAAGTGATCGTGTTTGTGGCTTTGTCCAATTTTTTTTATGTCTGTGGGTATGTGATCTGTGGTCTATTGTATGTGTAGTTTATGGTATATCTACTGTAAGTAGTACATAGGAGAAAAGTTTCAAAGAGTTGTTTCTTTGGGTTTCTGGGCTTCTGCTTTTCTCAAAAATCTCTCTTATGTTATAGTTTCTGATGTTTTCATACACTCAAGTTTTGAAGAAATATTTTCTTTAGTGAATTTTTCAGTCGTTTACTCTCAACAAAGAAATTCTAAACCTGAACCATCTGTGCTGGTTATGTTTTGTTTGCAGCTCTCTTCTTCTACAAGGGTTACTACCATTTTTTCTACCAGTACAATATTGGTGGGGCAAGATGGGGAAACATCACTTGGGGCCACACCGTCTCCAAAGATCTCATTCACTGGCTCTACTTGGATTGGGCTATTACTGGTGATCACTGGTATGACATCAATGGGACATTCTCAGGCTCGGGTACCATTGGCCCTGATGGTTCACCTTTCATCATGTATACAGGTAAAAAGCTCACAACCAAACCAGTTTTGTGGCAGGCACTGCATTTTTTTTCCCTCTTTGTTTTGGTTTTTCTAAGATTTCTCATGCATGTCAGAATAGCAGATCAAAGAGAGAGAGAGAGTCTTATTTCCATGTGTAGTAAAGGTTCAGTTTTTTGTGTCTCTGGATGTTCACATCTCCTTGACCAGATATTTTCTTAAATCCCATATGAGATCTGCATGCTAGATGTCAACTGCTTGTAATAACCCACCAACCCACCTAGAAAGGTTTGGTAGTCTTGAGAGCTGATCAGTTGTCCATTCTGTTGTAGGTGGGGCTGAAAATCTTGAGGCAGAGCAGTCACAATGCATAGCATTGCCTGAGGACCCATCAGATCCGCTTCTGAGAGTGTGGAAGAAATACGAAGAGAATCCGGTTTTGACACGTCCCAAGGGAATTGGCAAGCGGGACTTCCGAGATCCAACAAATGCCTGGCAGACAGATGACGGCTATTGGATGATCATAGTAGGTGCAATTCACCAGCAATTCAGACAGGGAATGTCCCTGCTCTACAGGAGCAAAGATCTGAGGCATTGGGAGCCACTCGACCATGTGTTGCATACATTGAATGGCACGGGAATGTGGGAGATGCAGGATTTCTTTAATGTAGATTACGAGACCGGTGCGCCCTCTTCAAAGTGGGTCTTGAAAGTAGGCCTTATCGACGAGTGGCATGATTACTATACAATTGGCACATATGACAAGGTTGCTCAGCGGTTTATTCCTGACTTTCCAGAACTTGATATCGGGAGTGGGTACCGCCACGACTATGGGAAGTTTTATGCAGCAAAGTCACTTTTTGACCCTTTGAAGAAGAGACGTATATTGGTGGGGTGGGTGAATGAATCTGACAGCCTAGAGGCAGACGATGCAAAGGGTTGGGCATCTATGATAGTAAGCTGCCAAGCTCTAAAACAATGGCCTTTTTGCAGTGCCTTCTATGGAGTTTTTCTTTCTTGCAATCACGTTGCTGATATTTTATTTTCTTCTTGCTTTCTTTCACAGGGGATGCCAAGGACTCTTGCTTTGGACAGTAAGACAGGTTCCAATCTCATACAGTGGCCAATTGAGGAGGTTGAGACTTTGAGGGGAAACAAGGTGTCAGTGACAGATGTGAAGCTTGATGCTGGTGCTATTTTGAAGGTTAAGGGCGTTACAGGTCGTCAGGTGAGGAGCACAGAGGCTTGTATTGAAGGCCAACCCACAAATCCCAATCTGTTTTTAGCCACTTTAAGATGCAGTTTCATAATTTTCAGATTTCAACAGCTAGTGCAATACATCATTGTGGAGGTGATTTACAAGCAAAACTTGAATATGAAAAGGATTTCAGTTGCAAATTGTGATGAGTTTTGTATGTGGATTGCATGTGCCACATGCAGCTGGATGTGGAAGTCACTTTCAAGTACCCAAATTTGTCCACCGCTGTGGGGAGTGCAGCAGCCGATGTCATCGACCCATTCGATTGCACACAGGGTGGGTCATCACACCGGGGAGTGTTTGGGCCATTTGGGTTGCTTGTCTCAGCCGATGAGGACTTCCAGGAGCAATTGGCAGTGTTCTTTTACATTGCACATAAAGGCAACAGTACATGGATGACATATTTCTGCAGTGACCAGAGCAGGTTTGATGAAAGACACCTGCAAATTTTCCTTATTATGTCTCAAATCAATGACTGTCCAAGCTCTCGTGGTGAAGAGTATCAGATCGGAGAGCATTGGAGAAGTGGGGTGACTGTTATATGACACAGGAATTGTGTTCAGAGAAGGAAAAAGCTAATTTCTCAGCATCTCTATTATTGTGCAGATCATCTTTGACTGAGGACATTGACAAGACAGAGTACGGCCATTTTGTGCCTGTTTTGGCCACAGAAGATACTCTATCAGTTCGTGTGCTTGTGAGATTCTCTTCCCTTTATATTCGAATGTATCTGTCCAGTTCAGGGTGTGTACTGTTTTGAAGAGTGTGTGTGTCCAAGTGCACAGAGAAAAAATTGCAACTTCTTTTGATACTCTTGGTGAACGAGTTGTGTGTATTCAACTTGTGTATATGAATCAAATCTTGGGGGTTCTTGTAGGTGGACCACTCGATTGTGGAAAGCTATGTGCAGGGCGGTCGTATAACAATCACTGCACGAGCATATCCAACGGTGGCTCTTGAGGAAAAGGCAAACCTGTATATCTTCAACAATGGCACCACCCCCATCTCTGTTAAAAGCCTTGACGCCTGGCCAATGAACAAAGTTGTGTTGAAGCCATTTGATTAGAGTTCCATTGTTTCTTCCCTTTGGCCTCCTGATATGGTATCTTCTTTCAGCAATAGAATTGAACTTTCAATTATGAACTCTCAATTATATGTCAGTGTTTTTTCCTTCTTGAAGGATTATTTTTGGGGGCAGGGGTGAAGGAAAGAACTGGGTTTTGCTTGTTCGGGCTTGTGCAAAGTTAGCCCTCCAATTTGAAGGCCTTCATGAAATGGTGTCTTAGGTTTAGGCAGAGCTAATGTGGAGACACCCAAAGAGGCAGTTGCCATGTGTTCATATTTGCGTAAGTGTGTTTTGAGCCTAATATTAATAGGAGATGACATATTTTCTGCTCACATGATGAAACATTGTCATTCCTCGGTGGAGGTAAATGACAGTAGCATAAACCTTGCTCTCTGTTTGTATCCTCAATTGATCCCTTTACAGACATATATTTTGCCAATTGGGTTGTGTTTGTTTGATGCAGATGTTCATATTTTTTCATTCGCAAGTTAGAACAGATTTGTAATTTTCCTATTTGGTTCCTGAATTAATGATAGACTAGGGTATATCACATTTTTCAGTCGGCTGCCATTGTAGATTGTGCTAATAGGCCTTGAGAATTTGCCTTGCTTGCACCCCTCACTCTCCTTTGGACCTCAAGGATTCAACCCTGGGTTCATCTTCCTTATGTTTCTAGGTGAAACCAAAGACTTGGTGCAAAATAAGTTTACTAACCCATTTTGTTGTTTTGAAGTAAACCCATTGTGTGTCTAACCTTGTAGCAGAACTACAAGGTTGGTACTCGAATTTATTGAAGTTTCAACACTTTGTAGAATTTGTGGAAAAAAAAGCTTATCACAAAGAGGGGAAAATTCTCTAAAACAGAAATGCTGTTCACGCCCATAAAGCAAACAGTCAACCAGCCACTAGGGTAAAATCTTCTTGAGGTCAATACTTAAATCTTTTCCACCAGAACCATCTAAATACGTTCAATCTTTGTGAAATTTGCACACATTGTGTGCCAAAAAAAATTGCAATATTGAAGTTTCAACAGAAAACACTATTAATTGAGCCCCTTCTCTTTTGAAAGAAAATCGCCAGAAAAAATGAAAGTAAATCACCTAAATTTTGTCATGTGATGTGATGGAGGAGGGATTAGAAATTAGTTAGTGGAAGGTTAGACTCAGTGGTTTTTTTGTGGGTGGGGTTCCACCATTTTGCAAAGATATTATGAAAAGAAAATTCTGTCACAAACTCCTTGTTTTTCCCCCCAAAAAATCGCCAGAAATTGCCACAATTGCCTATGAAAGGGTACTTCATATTTTCTACTCTCATATTTCAATATTGTCAAATTTGGCTAAATATACTCATGGACAATTGCCATTTGAGCAACATCACAAAATTTATTAAAAAAGCAGTGGTTAGAGTTACTATGTCAGTAACATGTCTAATGAGTACTTTGATTTTTAAACATGTGTTGGCATTATGCTTTTAGTTGGATAAACAGAAAATTGCCATTTCTTCTCAGCTGTTACATTGTTGTAAGCCACCCTACAATTTTTGAAAACAACCTCAAAAGAACAAGTCTAGTTGTGTGCTACAAGATTGTACTGTTGGATTCCCTAAAATGATGCATGAACAGAATAAGTGTCTGTTTTTCTTTCAATTGTGTGATGCATTGCAGGTGGCCATCACCCATAAGCTGATTTAGCCATTTTTGGCCATTCTTCACATTTGGAAGGAATTTTTTTTATTAAAAAAAATCCTTGTATATTTCTGGCTACCTACTTGAAAAAAATGTAGAGAAATCTGGATAGTTTTCGACATTTTTTATTTAAGAAATAAATTCTAGATGATTTTTTTATGAAGCTTCAAATAGGTTCTGCCATTTGAGCTTATGTTTGGATCACGAGGGGAGCTGGAGTTTAAGAGGTTAATCAACATTTGCAAACATAACTTTGTATTAGAATGTTTCTGAAGTATTTTGAATGCTTCAAAGCATTGTTCATTTATTTTTGGGAGCAATTTGGTGATGCAACCAAATTTGCGATCACCCATAAGAAGATTTAGCCAAATTTGGCCACAAATGAGTTATGAAAGTAAAAAAGAAATTAAACTTCCTTCTATGTTTCTGGCTGCCTGATGGTAGCCAAGAATATACAAGCCTGGCTATTCCAAAGATTAAAAACCCTAAAAAAGAATCTATTTAATTTTTCGATTTTCCTTTCTGGCAAATAAATTTGAAATATTCTCTTCCATGTAATATGTCATGTTCTCCAGGCTTCAAAAAATTTATCCAAAAATTTTACATAAGTTGACTCAAATGAACAATTTAGAAATTCTGCACCAAGGTTCAATCCACCTTTGATTGTATTGTAAGTTGTAACGTATTCTCAACTCAATAACAAGACATCTGTCCTTTGAGTTCTAAAAGCCCACCCTTTTCATGACTAAAAGCATTCACAAACTATAAAAGCAAGGGGTGTGTCACACTGCAGCCTTGCCATTTAAATCAAAAAGTATCTTAAAGCAAAAGAAGAATTATGGAAATTCATATATTTCACCATGCAAAAATATAATCTTCAAAAAAAGCCAATAAAAGAAACCAAAATCCTTCAAGATATCATAACTCTCTAACTAATCTCGAGTTTCAACACAAGCCAAAATATCATCTTTCAAAAATCCTTGTATAGAAATAGACCTACTAACCAGGGGCCAAAATCCATTAAGCTACTATATTTTATAATGAATTTAAACACGGTATTGCCTTCGTAGGCAAGGCCAATAAATTGCAGATATTGCTTTTCAGCTAAGCTTGTGTGAGACTCCAAAATAGGAGTGGGGGTCCTTTGTCACCAAAAAAGGGAGGGGTGACTTGCTTTAAGCACTCCTGATAGAGTCAAAGTTTGCCTACTGATTGGTTACACAACAAATACACATCTCCAAGTTGTTAAGCTTTTAATTCAACTGTTTCAAAATACAACACAAAGACAAAGGACTCCAAGGGATCAAATCACTCTTGATCTTCTCTCAAGAGCCACTTGGGCATGAGTGGCAACTCATTTGTAACAACAACACAATGACTAACTGACACCCCATTTCCATGAGATCCCTCCCTTTGGAAGTTGTACAAAGAAGAATATGGGATTAGACATTGTAACATTTGTTTTTCATAACACACAAGTGCCCTTAAATTCCAAATTTCCTTGAAGTTCCAATCACCTCACTAATACTCTCATCCAAAGTAGATAGTTTGACAGTTACCCACATAACTCACAAGACCTTGCAACAAAATGAAGACTGCCATTATGCATGTTCATGAGATCTCTAGACTCTATCATCACTTCCCTTGTCATCTTGGACTTCTAACATTATACTTTCTGCACCCCTCTTAAAGCTCATAGCACAATGAAAATTTGAAAAGTATACTCCAAGGTAGGTACAAAAATTAGATAAAAGGCCATTATTCCCCAACTATTCAGCAAACCATTGAAAATTCAACCAGATTAGAACAATGCAATTTCACCAATTTGAACGAAAAAATTTAGTTCTCTTCCTTGTTATGATTATGGTGTACCACTTCCTCCTTTTCCTCATAACTTCCCTTCAACACCATTCTTTTGCTCTCATGAAACCACAAAACCAACCAACACCTAGAGATGTGATTCACATTCCTCATAAATACCATCTACCATGCAGAAAGGAACCCGCTCCATCACTGAAACCAACACACTCCCGCCACTCCATTGAAGAACAAATAACAAACACACTAACCTACAACAAACAAACAACACCCAAACATAGAAAAGAACACAAGACATCAAACTTTCAATGTCCACACTTCTTGATGATGAATAACTATTTTGTATTTTGTCATCATCTGCCACCCATCCAAAATTCGGGTTTTTATTTCCCATATGTATTCATCCACAAATTTTTATTGACACTATTTCAAGTCACATCTTTTTAAGTTGTTTGAAAGTAATCCATTTGGAAGTGGTATCATGGCATGTAAATTGTAATTTGGATGGAATTTTGGCTTTAAATAAATAACAAAAAATTGAAATTATGGATTTTGATAGTTTAATTTGTTTAATGTATTCAATTAAAATGCCACATAATTCAAACTCTGTGATAGAACCATGTGAGTGCCACACAAGACGTGGCACTAACACCCACAAATATTGTTGGTGGTTTTTAATGTTTTGCCTAAGAGATGTCAATGACCACATTCAAGTATCATGGTTTTGATGTCCAAGCTTTGCTTATGGTTGCAAGCAAACTTGGACACCAAACTGCAAAGCTTATAAGTGTTAAGAATTGCCCAAGTTATTTCAAATTACCAATCTTTTTGGTCAATTAAGAATTACCCAAGTTATTTCAAATTGCCAATCTTTTTGGTCAATTAAGAATTGCCCAAGTTATTTCAAATTACCAATCTTTTTGGTCAATTAAGAATTACCCAAGTTATTTCAAATTGCCAATCTTTTTGGTCAATTAAGAATTGCCCAAGTTATTTCAAATTACCAGTCTTTTTAGTCAATAGTTAATACCCAAAGCCTATTAATAATGTTAGGTCTAAATTATTACCAATGTACACCCCATTCTATTATGAAGAAAACAAAGTCTTACCAATCTTTTTTTTCCCTTTTTTATGGGGCGAAGTTTTGCAATTTGGGGGAAAAATAAATAAAAATTAGTGTAGATTCAAAAAAGTTTCCTAAAATAACAAAAAAATTGCAAAACTTTTCAAGCCACAAATGTTTTTATAAAAGAAGAAGTCCTTATCACCAACCTTGGTACAACTAATGTTATATACATGTGTATTTCATTAATTTTGACTTTGGATCATCTACCATAGATTTTGGGGAAACACATGATCCTGATTTTAAAGTATATCATTATTTCTCACAACTTTATAATCACCATTTATGACTAAACTTGCTTTTTATAATTACTTTAGGGCATTTAATACATAAATGTATGAATTTTTTCATAGCATAAATCATTGCTAATGTTTTATTTCAGTAGTTGTATAGTGTTTTTTTTGTATTGTTCATTAATCTACTAGCATAGTAAATTGGTCTATCAATAGTCTTATCTAGGTTTTGATTTGACATGGCTCCAAGTGCAAAATTGATGCATTTGTATGCACATGGAATTCTAACTTCAAGTCAAGTATAATAAGTACATGGAGGCATGTCATAGATGCCTTCATCCATTCCCAAGATTTGGCACATGCTTCTATCCACAAAATTCTTCATCCTTCTTAAATAATTTGCACATAAGTGCTGCCTTACTTGCAAAGTCTCGAAAATAGTGTTGATAAAAACCAATTGTTCTTAGGAATTGTTTTATTTCTATTGGAATAATAGGTGTTGGCGCATTGGTAATTATTATAATCTTATGTGTCCAAGTAGACTATCATGACATACTACGTGTTTGAGCAATGCTCCCAAATTTACACAAAATGCACATTTTTCAAGATTAAGGCAAATCCCATTTAACCTATGTTCTTCAAGGCATTTTTGTAATTGTTCTAGATGATCTTTCTTATCTCCATATATATTAAAATCATTTAAAAACACTTGTAGAAATTTGTTTTTTGTTACTACTTTTTGGAAAATAGTAGGAACATTACATAGCCCAAACGACATAACATTGTAGGCATAAGTGCCCCATTTTAAGATGATTTTTTTTTGTCTTTGCATTCTTCATCCATTTTAACCTAGTTATAACTGCTATAACCATCCATGAAAGAGTACATCTCATTTCCAACTACAAAATCCAAGATAGAATCCAAAAAAGGTAAACGAAATGAATCCTTTTTGGTTTGGACATTCAATTTGTGATAATCTACACATATTTGGAACTTCCCATTTTTCTTAGGTACAATTATTAAAGGAGATAACCATTGTGTAATTTCAATGGGATAGATAAATCCAACATCGAGTAGTTTGTCTAGGTCTTCTTTCACTTTTAATCTGTAATTTGGGTTCATTCTATATTGTCTTTGCTTAATTGGTTGGGCATTAGCCATTAACTCAATTTTTTGTTCACAAATTTCCCTAGGTAGTCCCTTCGAATCTTATAACTCCAAGCAAAAATATCATGGTAATTAACCATAAGCATCATCAACATATTTTGGTGTCCTTGATGGTTTTATAATATATTTTTAAGTTGTACTCACAGTCACTGTCCTTTCTCCCACAATGATGGTAAAGGTACTATCACCCCAATTATGATTTGCCTTCACATATTTCAGCCAAGGCCTTCCCAAAAACATTGAATAAATTTTTGTTCCCTTTTCCATGTTCAACATTGTAATAGAGATTTTGTACTCACATCCAACCAAATCAATTTTCAAGTTCCTCATTAATCCAATTGGCTACACCTTTTTATGGTCATCCATCCATACTACAAAAAGAGCTAGCTTGGGTTTTCTCAAATCCAAGATTCTTCTTCAAACTCTTAGAAATAATATTCAAACTAGTTCCGCCATCCAATAATACATCTCTAACTCCAAATTTCCCAACACAAACTTGAACAACCAATATCGCTTCATCAAAATCTTCTATTTTAGTTGCTATGACTTTACAAACATCAACAATCTAAACTTCTTCCATTTTCAACAATGACTTTGTCATATTTTTTCTTAATTGAGGAAAAATCTCCAATAATTGTCATAATTTCACTTCTATCTTTGAATTCATCACAAATTCTAGTAATTCACCACTTTCTTTCGACCAATAGTGATTTTTTGTGGCAACACACTTCATTTTGCCACTAGACCTCTTTTCAGACAAGTCGATTATTCCTTGTCTAAAGTCAAACCCATCCATCTTCTTCACTAACAATTGAATTGTCGATATTCCTTATCCACTTGCTATTAACACCCATCAACTCACTCTTCATTTTTAATAAATTTAATTCCTGTAATGACACATCTCTTTGTGTCAACATGTTAGCTTTTGTTGGCTTGACATGTACATCACCTTCCTTGGTCGCTTCAGTTGGCCTCTTATCATCCTTCATCAAGTCGATTTGATGCATCAACTGTAATAATTCCTCTTTGTTCAACCTTCTTAGTTGAGTGATTGACTTGGTTGATTCCAAATCAAATGAAACATCCCTACACATTTCCAGTGGTTTGTCTTCCACTTCTTATATTATTTGTAATTCATTAACTACATCCTTGTGAATCAAAATTTCCTTTTCCAATATGATTCAACATCCTTTGGTGGGGTTAACTTTTTTGTTTGGAAGTTCTTCAACATGCATATTGACCTCTAGCATCCTCACTTTCTATCCTCTTGTGGTCACACAAACATTCATTACTGGTTAGTCCAATTCAACCATGGCCACATTTACTCCAACTTTCAGTTTGGAATCCTTCTTTTCTTTTTCAATAACTTTCTTCCATACAAGACAATCATTCTTGACATGGCCTTCCTTTCAACAGTAGAAACATCTCACAACATTTTAATGGAATATATTGTTTTGATTATAAGCTTGTTAATTATATCAATTATTCCAATTTGACTAGTTATTATTTTGTCAATTACGACCATTTGGTCTTATATTATATTATTGATCATTGTATTGATTTTGATTATTTGGTGCATTATAAATTGGTAATTGTTTTTGTTCTTGTGCCCCTAGCATTTTTGTTTGTATTACATAAACTGGTATAATTTTTTTCGAGGGACAACTTCCATTCACAACCTTACTAGGACATTGATCTATATTATGGTTATTTGCCTTGAAAATTTTATAGAATTTCATCAACAATTTGCATTCTTTTGTGAAATGACCTTCATTAAAACAATTTTGACAATACACTCCTTATTTTATTTTGTCAAAATCTATTTTTTAATATTTTTTTAAAATCTTTTTTTCATGGTGCTTATCTTCTCATCAAAGTCATCAAATTCATCACTATCAGAATCATTTTGATGATATTTCACCATATTTCTCCGTCTCGTGGGTAGCTCTTCTTCCATTGTAATTGCGAATTCAACTACTTCTGCTAGTGTTTTTCTATGCATACTCCTTCCGTAAGCCTTCTTGAAAAGCTTCTCTCAAATATATATCATCTAGTTATTGAAGAATTACTGCACAAAGTTGGAGGAATGTGTCGTAAATGTCCTCCATTAGCTCATACTTCTTTTGTTTGACATATTGTAAAATGGAAGATGCTTTCCCTTTTGTTCTAATCTCACTAAATCAAGTTTATAAAAGCACGTTGCTTCTATCCATGTCATTACTGGAAGAGTTATTTCATATCTTCCCCTCAAAGAATTTTGAAAATATTGTAATTTGTGGTCGTCAATATTTTTTCCATTAATCACACACATTTTAGTCAATTGTTGAATGTGTAAAACTAGACCTTCATTATCATGATATTTAGGTCATTGTATGCACAAAACATTTGCAAGAGGTATTGCCACAATGGGTGGAAGATTCACAATTGGTGCGACAATAGTTGGTGGTGGATTTAAGGAATTCCAATCTTGATGCATTCGGGGCTCTAAGGGAATAACTTAAATAGTTATCTTCCATAAGCTTTGTTATTTGCGTTGCTATTGCTAACTTCTTCTTTTACACTTTCTTCTGATTGTTTTCTTGGTATTTACAACCATCTTTCTTATGTGACCCAATCGAGTGTTCCAAAAGCATTTATTGTAGCCTTTGGAGTTGTTAGTAATGTGTCAACATTCTTTTCATCACGCTCTTTTTGCATTTCATTTGGTGTTCAAGTTTCGGTGGATTGTTGAGTGTTTTCATTGGGTGAACCATTTGTTTTTTCAATTGTTGTTTGCAATGTTGTTACTTCTACTCCTTCTTCAACATGATGAAATAGCTAATAACTATTAAAGGGACTAAAAATAGTTTTCAACTCCTTCCATTTCGTAGACTTTTATGCCTGAGTAGCCATTTCTTTAGATTTTTCTGCCCAAACAACTATTTCTTTTGCTTCATCATGATTATGTCTTCTCCAATCTCTTAATATATTTTGTTCTTTTACTTCCCTACTTTTATCCATCATGGGTTCCTAAAAATTCTCGTTTCTTTACTACTATCATGTTATCATTTTTAGTTTTCTATTTCTTCAATATTTTTTATATGGATCTAGAATGTAGACCATAATTGTTTTGATAAAAAAAATTCTAGAAAATACTATTCATTCCCTCTTAATCTTATTGCATATTTAGACCCTAAAAATCTAAGAATCCATAACAAATTGCATGGTATCCATTTCTCCACCACAACATTAATATTTGGTTTTGTAAACTCTTTTCTATCATGAAATTTGATAATATGATAGGTTGCTCCAACTTTCTTAATTGGAATTAACCTCGATAAATATGCCATTACTAGTAGCCATTTCCTAGATTTTGTTAATTGTGCAATGTCAATTATTAGTATTTTTAGTTGTATGCACCATACTTTTGTTCCCCAATGTGATTTTAAAATTATTAATTCTTGAACATTTTCATGCAATGTTTTGAATTTTTCAACGAAGTTTCCCCATGTATCAAAATTTAAAGCCTTTTTTCATGTATACAAGTAATCCAAAAAATTCCAACCATATTATTTGTTGAAGTTTTAGTCTTTCATTTCCTTCATTAATTGTTATAGTTTCTTTTAACCATTCATGGCTCCCTCTCTTAATAGCCGTCATTATCTACCATCTCTTGAACCATCCCTGATATATGTTGTTTTAGTAATTTAAAAAAAAAAGATTTAGCCATATCTTGTTCATAATAAGTGAACAAATTAGGAAAGCTATGGCATGCTCAAAACTCATAACAATCATTTTTACTTGCTCTATTTTTTTCTTTACTGACTTTATAAACTCCTAACAATTTTGTAAATCCACAAGGTAAAACTATATAAAATACATGAATTAAACAAAATCCTAAATCTAACTCATCTACTTCAACTTTCCCCTCTTCAATTTCCATTAATTTCATTTCATAAAAAAGGACTACATAACTTCTTTTTTTATAGTTTTCTCCAATAACAAATTGAATTAGATTCCCCGACATGGTTGCCAAGTGTTAGTGATACATTTTTGCACCATTTTAGATTCTTTTCTGACTCCATAAATATAAATATCAATTAAAAATATTAACTAGGACAACTAAATTGCTAGAGAATTTCCTTACATTATTCTAGAACCACAATTTACTACATCATACAATTAATGGGGATTAGAATCAATATATTAGGATTAAAAGAAAATATTCAAGCTTCATAAAAAATATGTCCATACATTCCATTCACAAAGTAGTCTTCTCAATCTCAAACAAACCTCATTATTTCTACCCAAAAAAAGAGCCCCCACAAAGTATCTTGTGATATATTTAATTCTATACCAACATGCCCTTTGGTAGTTATAAAAAGTAATAATAATTACTTCGTGTCATATTGTTATGTTTTATAATAGTCTGTCACTTATGTCATCACAATAAACTTAGCTTATGTGGACCTATCGACCTATTACATTTTGACAGTTCAAAAAATATTTATTGGGATTTTGTCTAATATTCTTAATATTATTACTCTATCGACATGCTTATTTATTTCCCTTACAATAATACTTAGATATGTGAAATTGATGTTTTGATTAGGGTTGCAATTTTGAAATTAATAAAAAAATTAAAAATGTTCATGTTTGAGCAATTAACAAATTGTTAAGTGCTTGCAAAACTTAACCTTAACCTTAAATTCCAACCCTAACCTAAACCCTAACCTGAGAAAATTTCCAACAAAAAAATAAATTGGTAGGTTTTATATGTTAGGAAATAGTTTCACATTCTTTGTGAATCATCGAGCTTACATTTGATTAATAAACCAATAGTCACTAACCAAATTGTTAGATGTCTATAAGTATTACAAGAATTTGATTTCAAAGTAATATTTAAGCTAGGTCAAGTGCATTTTTTACCTAATCAATTATCTAGAATTAATCATGGAGAATTAGTTATTGGAGTTAAAGATCAATTTCCAAATGCCCAATTGTTTGGTATAGAAATTGATTGGTATGGACAAATAATTGATAATCTCAATAAGGGTTATTTTGACGACAATATGCCCAAAGAAGATTGAAGCCAATGGGTGATTAAAATAAGACCATACACATTGTATGATGGCCATTTGCACAAACTAAGACCAAATGGAGTGCTGAGGTAATGTTTTAACACCCATTGAAACCTTTAAAGTCTTAGAAGAATTCCATGAAAGGCCAGTTGGGGAGGTCATTATGGTAGCAATACAATAGTGAAGAAAATTATGTCAATAGGCTATCGGTGGCCGACTATTTATAAAAATGTTGTTGACTTGTGCCAAAGATGTGACATTTGTCAACAATTAAAACTTATGTGGTGAAGTGGCAAAGGACCATTCAAACCGATTATGGCTTTTGAACTTTTTATGAAATGAGGTTTAGATTTTATGGGACCTACCAACTCATAACTAAGAATATTGGTAACCAATGTATCATTGTAACCACTAACTACACCATTGAGTGGGTAGAAGCTAACTTTTAGGGGTAACACAACAAAAAACACAGTCAAATTCATTTATGAAAACATTATAATTAGGTTTGGATGTCCCACCCACTTTGTTAATGATCAAGGAAGTCATTTTATTAATAAAACCACTAAAGTACTAGTGGAAGAACTTATGATTGTACATCACAAGTCAACCACCTACTATTTGCAAGGGAATGGATATGCTAAATCGACTAATAAAACCTTGGGAAAGATTTTGGCTAAATTAGTTAATGTTAATCGTACCAATTGGGACGCTATGTTTTTCCTAACACTATGGGCATATTGAGTAACATATAAAATTATTACATAGTTTACACCACTTGAATTAGTTTATGGCACTCAACTCGTCATGCTAACTAAATTTATGGTCCCCACCAAAAGAATTAGGGATATATCGACAAAACATTGATCAAGCGGGGCCATCCATGTAAGAATGGAAGATCTAGTTCGATTGGATGAAGAATGTTGGTGTGTCTATGAAAATATTAATCATATACACTTAATCATGAAGGAAAATTGGGATGATAAAGGGAAATTCAAAAGTATTTGTGAGGGTGATTAGTTTTGTGGATGCTTAAAACAACTAAAATAAAGGGAGGTAAGTTTAAGTTATCTTGGAAGGGTCCTTATAAAGTACATACATCACAAACTTCATGGGTCATGATTTGGCAATAGTAGTTGGGCAAAATTTGTTTTTCGTAGGTTCATATGGAATAGACACATATGTCATTCATTTAATTGTATTGTTTGAACATTGATGTCGTGTGGATTGTTTAAACACGAATGTTATATGTTTATTCATATTGTTTAGACATGGATGTTGTATGTTTATTTGTGTTGTTTACACACAAAAGTTGTGCACATGACTTTCATGTTCATATAATGCATGACATTCATGTTTAAACAACATGAACCCATGAAATAACAAATTTTGCATGGATTTGGAATGAACCCATGAAACTTATAAATTTGTGATGTAAATCTTTTAATAATAATATTGTTGAATTAACTACTTTAGGTCATGATGAAGTAGAGAGAGTAAATATCAACAAGTTAAAGTAATATCACTCCAAAAGTGTAATGGTTGACATTATGGTGGTCAATGTCTATGTTGAAAGCTATCTTAGTAGATACCACTAGAACAAATCTCCAACTAATAAACCTAAAAAATCATTTAGGCTTGTGCTTAAACCTATAAAACTCCCGTGGATAGATTCCATACCTAAAATCATAGATGATGAATATTTTTGGGTAGAGGAAGAAAAGTCAAGAAGTAATGAGGGAAAAGTAAGAAGTAACAGTTACAAAACTAAATTTTAAAAAAAGAAGTTATGCCATGAGAGAAAGAAGCTATAATTTTTTTTTGTTTCAACCACATAAGCTAGACCTCACAAGGAAAAACAAAGAAGTTATTACTAGGATGTTGAAAACACCATTAAATGAGATACAATTAATATGGCTTTTGCAAAATTTATCGAGTCTTAAGGAATTAATAAAGTTGAAAAAAATCAACCATCGTTAGTATTTGTGGAATAAGTGTTTTGGAAGAGATAATGAATGTGCAAGTGGGTGGAACACCCGAGCTAAGGAGATTTTTACATGAAAAAATCGAAACAAAATTGAGAGTTTTGTAGAGCCATATACAACTTGGTTCAAACCCACTACATGTGAGTTTAGTGGTAAAGTAGTATTTGAAGAATATGCGAGAGGACAAATTATATTTAGTTTTACATGATCAAGTAGGCAAAAAGTTGTGTGTGAGTGAAAAAACAATGTTTAAGATAATGGAGATGAGTCGAATGATAGCGGAGATAATAGTTTTGAAGTAACAGTACTTGTAAAGGCCAAAAATAAAGGAGCACTCAACTCTTATTTTAGAGGGAAAAAATGAGGGAATAAACAATGTTGCAAAGAAATTGACTTACCACTAAGAAACTTTCAAAGATTTTCAAGCATGAGCATGAAAAAGAAATTCCTAGACATGACAAGACCCAACTACAAATCTAGGAGTATTTCAAACAAAAACAATAGAAAAGATTGGTTTCTAACACTCCAAGGAAGCAACATTGTTTTGAAATTGCAATATTGTAATTAAGGTTCGATTATCTCTTTGTAAGGACATACAAAAAATTGCCAAAACCACCTTACAAGCGCTACATTGTTATCTTCTGGAGCCGGGAGTTTGATTTGCATAAGAAGCAAGTTCTTAAGGTTGAAGAGATGAAGCATGAATGTGAAGTTGATGTTGGCATGACTTCTTTAAGTACTAAGCGATGAAGGATCAAATCAGTAAATAAGCTATTAATTGTGGTTGAGTTAGGGAAGGTTACTTTCCTGGGATGTATTCATGTTAGTATTTGGGCCTTAGACACTCACGAAGGAGCATGGGCTATGAAGGTGGGTTTTGCATTGTTGAAGAAACACAATTGGAGTCACATCAACGAACCTTGGTGAAAGAGTTGATTTGTAGTTTCAACTATGACAACCAATATGTCAAAGTACATGGATGACAAATTGACATAGGTGAGGAGGGTATAATGAAAGTATTCAAATTACCTTGTGAAGGACTAATGGCAGAGCACGAGAGGGGTACAATAGTCTTGATGCCACCTATTTTGGAAGTACACAACAAGATCATTATGTTTTCAAATAAGGGAATCTGATTGCCCAAGCAGATGGGAAGGCAAGAGCTAGAAGATTTGGAAGCATTGACGGAGATATTGACATTTCTTCAAAGTAATAGTTTTGCCCTTGGTTCTTTAGTTTTTATGATGTTAGCTACCGAGAAGGAATCGGCAAATTAGGCAACATGGTTTTCTTAGAAGTTGTAGAATGAATTGGTAGAAATTCAACACAAGGCTAGAAAGTTGATTAGCACCCTAGTTGGACCCACCTTGACCATTATAGGATATTACTACCAGGAGTTGTTTGTTAAGGAGCAAGAAAGTGCTATAAGAGAAAAAAAAAACTTCAAAAGCGGAAGGAGAGGATCATCATGGATGTTAATGCCATCACATTACAAAATAGGAAGAAAAAGAACGGAACATCATTAACAACTCCAAGCAAAGTGATCACAAAAATATCATTACGTCAAGAGCAGGATGTTGATAAGCCTATTGCAACATCCAATGTTGTGAACAAGGTTATAGAGGTAGTTATTGGAGAAAATTAGAATATGAGCAATGTTGATATAGAACAAACTTTTGAAGTAGGGATTTTATAGGAAGAAGTGGTCAAAGATCAAATGGTTGAAGAGAGACCTCAAATGTTGGAAGACAATGTGGTGATGATAATCAATCAATAAGGAGAATGGGAATAATAACAAAAGGAGCCATTCCATCAACTACTAGAAAGGGAGGTTTTTCAGTAACAAATGGAAGAAGGAATCCAGGAATGTCAACCATCAATTTTTTTGCAATATAACGATCAAGGGAATGTGCAACCTACAAAATAAGAAGTTACACAATAAGATGAGCAAAAACTCATACCACATCAAACAGAAGAAAACCAATTCCATCATGGCTTAGGAGGGAATGGTGTTGTCATATCGAACAAAACAAAACAATTGGGAGAGATGAATAACACTGATGCTGATGAGGAACTAGATGAGCTATGGTTGATCAACTCAAGGAAATAACCTTGAGAGTTGGAAATAAAAATTGTGCTATGACAACAAAAATTATAGAGTTGTAGAGGAAGAAGGATGCTTTGGCAAAACAATTGGAAGAAATAGAAAGTCAATTACTAAACCAAGTATAGAAACAAAATTTGGAGTAACATTAGAAGCATATGGAAGAGAAGGTACTGGAGCTCACAACTCATAATGAATATCTAATCAAGGAGAGACAATAATCTAGAGTGAAAATTTTTGAATTAAAGAGAAGAAATAGTTAGTTGGATGCAAATTTGAAACAGAAAGAGTTAACCAAAGTAGAGACAAAACAAAAGTTAAAGGAAATAGTTGAGATACTAAAAGTAAAAGAGGAGAAGAATTTGGAGTTACACAATGTGATTTTTGAAATAGATCATCAAGGAAAAGAATTATGAAGTATCATTTGTACGGAGAGGAAAATTATAAAAGTGTTAGAAAAGCTCTAGTTCAAGGTAGATACAAAAATAAAACAACAAAGTTTGGAAATTCAAGCCTTCAAAGTGAAGCAATGGAGTATGTATGAAAGACTAAAGGAAATGGAAAAGACAATGCAAGAATAAGAAAGTGTGCTAGCCTCTTAGAAGGAGGTAGTTGAACAAGCTTGGTGGGCTCATTACTAAGACCAAGAGGTATTCATGGCAAAAACAACCAACTTCAAAAAGAAGTACAATGATTCAAATTGAAATGTAGAAGCTTCAACTACAAATCAACATAGATTTGGAGGCTATAGATGTGGCAAACCAGGCTAAGGTAAAATTGTATGATCAATTGATAGAAGAAGGTCCAGTTGAATTAAGGGAAGTTTTGGAAGGCTGAAGTTGAATTTAGGAGGTGGCACTTTGAGTAAATAAAAAATTATGTTAATGTTTTGGATGTGGCATATCAATGGATAACACTAGATGAAGAGACCGAAGATGATACTACCATAGAAGGAGAAGTTAGGCAAGTCGAGGAGGAAGGCAAATCAATTGAAGCAATCGAAAAGGGGAAACAAATGTCTACAAATGTAAATATAGTGGATATATTTGATGAAGATGAGGCGATTCCATTCCCACAACTTTATTATTAGAGTGCAATCAAGGAAAAACCCAGTAATGCAAAAACATGTACAAACCAAGTGGGAGCATTTGATGAATAAACTAAGGGATTTTACAGGTCAGAAATTGGTACATGAGGAAAAGGAGTAGAGACTTGATTGAGGAAGCTTATTTTTGGAATTATGCCACCAAATAGAACATCGTACACTAGTAGAAATAACATGTATTAAACCTTATACAAGGAATGATATGCTCCACATGATGTTAGAAATGGAGTACATTATGCCAATGATTCCTGCTCCTGAGATGTAGTACTTAGTGCATTGTTTCCGAATTTGTTTACGGGTAGGAGTAGCACCACCTATGTTGGGAGCACGCATAATAGAGGACTAGTTTATTTACATGTGGGTAATAAATGATATGGAATGGAAAAAATATCTGGCATATAACATTGTGTGTTGCTATATCCAATACCATCAACTTAGAGGATATGGTGCCTTGGAATTTGAGGTAGGGTGTTTAGGATTTTATGTTCTATGACATTATTGTAAGCTGGAGATTTTGTATGACAATTACTATTGTGGTCATCAAACCTTTACATCTAGTCAACCCATTTTTATTATGACACAAATATGATAGACTATACTAGACCATGTCGAGAATAATGCCAAGGATCAACTTGAGAAATGGGAGCAAGTCACGAGTAACTGTTAGGAATTAGCTTATCTCACCAATGTTGTTTATCACACCATGGTTTCTATAATTTAGAGGATTTCCGAAATTGAATTGACCAATACCTTATTAAAAAAACACACTTGGGAGTCGAGAAATTATCTTTATGAGCAACTATCTTAAGGATGTGTGATGCACCCCCAAGCTCTTTGGTGGATTCAATTGTGAATCTAAAGAGGAAGACAATTAAAGGAGAAGGAGTTGGGGCGCACTCCCTAGCTAGCAACACTTTAGGGGTATAAGGGCGTGCTGGAGTTCCGGGATGGGATTAGGAAGATTGACGAGCAAGTCAATTATTCACACGAACCTCCACAAACCAAACAACAAGTTCATTAGTGCGTAGCTGGAACACCTTTGGTGCATGCACGAACCGCGGGCAAACACAAACTCCCAAGACTCACCATGGTTCGGACTTGGGGGAAGCCACCACATTCCCCCTTATAGTATTTTCTCTGCTTGGCCATGAGGCCAACATCCAAATGTCATTTGTCTTAGTTCAATTGGGAGTCTCCAAATTCCAAAAATTAGGACTCCCACGATTTTGGAGGCTAATAATTTTGTATGGAAACCTTTGATTGAAGTGAGGTCTGAAACAAAGTTGTAGCCTTTTATCAAGAGATTTCCAATGGTATGTGGCACGCCACTTGCACACAAGGAAGTTAAGGTGATTCTCGACTTTTAGTGGTTGGAAGTCAAATTGATAATTTGACTCTGACCCCTCTTTTGGCCATAACTTATGTTTTAATTATCCAAATGGATCACGCAAGCCCATTTTAAAAGTTCCAAGAGCTTTCCAATGATATATGGAACACTTCAATCCAATGAATTTTGATCCCTACGATTGTCTTTTGAAGGTTTGGGAGTCCATTAAGATTCCAACTCCCAATGTGAGAGTTCACTTAGCAGTGTGGGGTTCATTCCCTCACACTCTCTTGCATTCCTCAAAGCATGAAATGTGATTCTCGGGTTTACTCTTGGCCCGCACCTTTGTAAGCCCTTACTTTGGTCGCGACCCAAAGTTAGGGTTGCGACAACGTGACATTTGGTGGAAAAACTATCCAAATGATTACATGTTGGTAAGATCACACATTACCAACAGTGTTTATTACACCTTATGAAGATCAATCAAAATGGAAAATACCTTTGAAGGCAATGGATTACATGTACCAAGGAAGGAATGTAATCTTCAAACAATGAAATTAACAACTTCTTAACTCTAACATAGTTGGTATTTTATGTCAAATCAGGATGTCCTAGGAGTTAGTGATATGTAATGAAGTAGGAAGATAATTGTAAAATGTTAGAGCTTATGCAATTGTGTGGGGACATTACATCATTAAGAGGGGGATAATGTAAAGGAAATACTTAGGCATGTCAACAAAGTAATATTATTAGGAATACTAGACAAAATCCTAGCAAATACTTTTTTAACTATCAAATGTAATAGGTCGATAGGTTCATGTAAACTAAGCTTACTATGTCAACATGACACATAAATTGTCGTAACTGCATAACGATTTGACATGAAGTAATTATAACTACTTCTTGTAATTGCTAGAGGGCATGTTGGTATAAAAGTAAGGCTATCACAAAATGACGTGCTCCCAATTCTTTGAGGGACTCAAATGTGAATCCCAAACGAAAAACATCGGAAGTGTAAGGAGTCAGGGCACGTTCCTTGACTCGTAGCACTTTAGAGGGGTAGAGGGGCATGCTAGAGCTCCAGGATGGGAATAGGAAGATTTGATAAGCTTTACTTATTCATAAGGGCCTGCACAAAATCAACACAATCTGGTTAGTGCATAGTTGGAACACCTTTGGTGTTAGGATGAGCCACGAGCAATTTGGACACACAAGACTCACCACGACCCAGACTTGGGGGAAGCCACCACCTTCCCCTTTATAATATACTCTACACATTTCCACGGGGCCCAAATGGCTTTTTGTCCCGAGAATCCTAAGTGGGAGTCCCGAAATTGCCAAAATTGGGATTCTTGCGACTTTGGGGCGCCATAACTTTGCGTGCAGACTTTTGATTCAGATGAGGTTTGAAGCAAAGTTATAGCCCTTGTTGAGAGTTTTCCAATAATATATCGCACACCATCTGCACGCACGAAATCGAGTCAATTCCCAACTTTTAATGGTCGGGAGTCAAACTACCAATTTGACTCCCAACCCTTCTTTTGGCCATAATTTGTGTTTTAGATGTCCAAATGGGCAATGCGAACCCATTTTAGATATTTACGTTCCAAGAGATTTCCAATGATATAAAGAAATCCTCAAGTCATTGATTTGTGACCCTTACAATTGCCCTTTGAAGATTCGAAAGTCCACAAGGACTCCAACTCCCAAAGTGGAACTCCTTTGGGGTGTGAGGGTTCATTCCCTCACACCTTCTCACGCTCCCAAAAGTATGTTGTGTAACTCCTAGCTTCCCTCTTGGCCCACAACCTTGCAAACCCTTGCTTTAGTCGTGAGCCCAAGGCTTAGGTTGTGACACAAAAGACTTTTTGTGGGCTTGTTATTTGGGTAGAAACAATAAGGCTTATTTGGGAGTGAAAAGACTATTTTGTGAATGGAATGTATGGAAATATTTTTTTATGAAACTTGAACATTTTTTTTTAATCATGATATATTGTTTTTTGATCCACATTAATTTTATGATGTAATAAGTTGTAATTTTGGAATAATGTAAGGAAATTCTCTAGCAATTTAACTGTCTTAGTGAATATTTTAACTTGGTATTATAATTAATGGTGTAGGACAAGAGTCCAAAGGAGTGCAAAAATGTATCACTAATAATTATGATATAAAAAAATATAAAAAACAAGTAGCCACATGATGTTTAGGTTCATTTTTGATTATTTTCTACATGTCAAATTTTCTTAAAGTACTAGCATTTTTTTTGGTGCAAAATTTTGCATTGATGCAAAGAAAATAATCAACATTTGAAAAAAAATCTAGTCAAAAAAATAATCACTAGATCTCTATGCATAGTTCAAGTAGATAGCCAAATATATATAAGGATAGTTTTTTTTTCCTTTCATATTTTTAATAACCAAGTCTGGCTAAATTGTCTTATGGATGATTAATTACATCCCCCCCTTACACGATTAATTACTTATCTAATTAATATTTGTCACACAAGTTCTGCCATAATTTTCATTCTTTTGATATTTTCTAAATTATTTTACTTCAATGCTCAATGTCATATACCATGAAATTAAAATATTTCAACATTGAATTTATGACCTTATGATAAATCAAAACCACACCATAGATGGGTGGTTAATGCATTATTGATTTATTGAAATAGAAAATGGACTCTATCACACAAGATGTTATGATAACCATTCACATGTTTCTAAATAAGGCCTCACATTAGTTCAACATTGGGTGCCATCAAATTCCATGAACCTCTCATAAACCTATATGAACATAAAGGTATGGAAACACAACCAAGGCTATTTTAACCTTAACAAAAACATGTATCCACCACATACTTTCATGTTCATTGCTAAATTCATACAATTTGTTGTTTGAAATTGGACACGGAAGTTTTCTAATTTTTTAAAATGGGGTTGTGATTTGGTGAATCATTAAATACATAAATAAAACTTATAGCAGAAAATGTCATATTGGTATGGTGTGGTTGTAATTTGATATGATTAATAGTCTAATTTGATGTAATTACCAAGTAAATATAAACTATTCATTCAATAAAAAAATACAGAATAGGGATAATAATGATGAGTAAACTATTTATTTTCAAATTTATTAACAAAAAGTTCACAAACAATCATGATAGGTATTCTACTTGCAAGTACTAATTGAACCTAATTATGCAAAACTTGGTTCCTTGTAGTTGATTACACTTCAACTTCTATTTGTTTTGCCACACAAACTTAGTGCTTCCAAAATTCCAATATTTGCAAAGAAAAATGATGCAAAACAATAACAAGGAAAGGAAATGTTGCCCCATTTCCTTCCAAATCTTCATTTGGAATAATAAAAATTCAAAAAACTACCATATGTCTTAGTTTGAATCAATTGTCAAATAGTTTACCTATTGAATCTTTATGTTGCCCACATATTCCCCTTATAGTAAGGAGTTAAAATATGTAATATAAAATTAGGTGGTGAGGTGTTATAAATTAATAATGGTTTATATATGACTCATAGTGAAATCATCATCAACAAATCATAGCACAAATTAATATGCATGATTCAAGATAAGTGCTTCATTGGGAAAGTCATGACACAAATTAATGTGCATGATTGAAGTTGGATGAGTCATTGAAAAAATCATCCCATAATTTAATGTGCATGATTAGTCACATAGTGAATCACAAAAAAATGTGAGACTTTAAGAAATTTCTTGTTTAATTTCATTTTATTTAGCATATAAGTGGGTGTTTAGGCTTATTGAGGACATCTTCACTCAACTAAAATGAAGCTTGTCGTAAAATTTTAAAAGTTTCATAGAATAAATTTGAGGATTAAAGATTAGAAGATTGGTGAAAAGATATTCAATATTTTATGCATAGTTTTGTGAATGTGTAAAACCCATGATAAAAATTATCACTATGGCATATTATATATGCATAGAAGGTAGATATGTGATTAAATGTGTGAGACAAAACAAATAGACACCCATAGCTATGCAACAAAAATACATAGTTCCAATCCTTCAACCATTTGTTATTCCACATGGCCTATGAAGATTGATATATGAACATTTCCATTAGTGCTTTGCACAACAATTTTTGGATGAAAAATAGGGAAATCTATGTCAATTTGAGATCATAAGTTGGCACTACAACAATACATATTTACATGACAAGATGTAATGGTTCCACAATATATTAACTAAATGATTTGTCAAAGTGATTTTATTTATGTAGTGTCACATCTTTATTTTTGTTTTCATATTTATAAATGGGGCTTGAAAAATAGTTAATAAGTCATCTTGAATGCGAGAAATGTTTTTGGAGGTGCAAAAAAGGGATAATATATCCATGTGTAGTTATTCTGATAAAGGAATTTATTTGAACTTTGAAATTTAACACTTTAAATTGTAAATAATTAAATTTAAAAACATGCCCAAGATGCTTGAAGGCCATTTTCAAGAGGAGGCAATTAAAAACTTGTGGCTAGTTTCCTTGAACTAACTAGCATTTGTTTGCATTCATTTTCAACTTGCAAACCTTTGAACAAGTTTATAAGCAAAAATGAAATGACATGAAATTTCAAATAATGAACAAAAAATCAACATGTACAACCACTTCATTCAAAACAAATGTACCAAATCTATGCATTCATGTTTCCTTGTCCTTAGCATTCTTGTTTCTTGCCTCAAACACTTTGTGTTCTCCTATCTTTATCTTTTGCAATCAATTCCTACAAGGGTTTATCTCCTTCACAAATATTATCACCATGGTGCATCAATACTAGATTTAACAAACCTATTCACATGATAAAGCTTTGATGCCAAAATAGAAGTGGCATGAAACCTCAAGAAATGAACAAAAAATCAACACATATAACCACCTCACTTAAAACATCTTTATTTTTTAACTGACTATACATTCTCCAAACCGAATTCCCAACTACAAACATCAACTGTCAACAATCTAAAATACAAACACTTTAGAGCCACATTGACAAGATTTGTTTTAAAAACAAATGTCATGTATGTAACTACACTCATTACAAACTTTCAACATAGAAATGAATCAAACAATCAATGTCCAACTCTATGGTCTTCTTTTCCAAGTATCATCCCACCTTGGCCAAAATCATTTACATTCATTGAACAATGCATTTGCCTCTGCCCACAACCTCTTTTAGGTTTCCATCTCCTTTTAAACCTAAATCTAAAAACTTATTGCATTCCCTAATGTTACAATAAATCCCTAATATGCAATCTCTCTCACAAAAAATTCTTTCAGAAATCATCATCCCCACTTGAAATTTACACACCCCAACAATCCACTTTGATTCTTGAACTTACTACCTTATCCATATTGCACAATTCCTCACAACAAATAAACAATTACGAAAATAGAATTCAAACCTCCCATCCCCATTGCCTTTTTAATGTTTTTAAAACAATTAATGGGACTTGGCAAACCATGAACCTAGAATTGTTCATCATCTCTATCCTTATGCACAATTAATGAACATATAAATATCTATTTTGGCCCATCTCCACTTAGTCTTGCGTCCTGCGCAATAAAAGTAAAAAAAGGATATAAAGCTTCAAATAACTCTCCACAACCAAGGAAAAAAACCACAAATGCCCATCTCTTCACATTAACAATCAACACCCCTTGTCATAATCCCCTGGCACCATTTGTTTCCTCCATTTGACCTTATCTCCATCAACATATTCTTAACACCACCATCATCACCAGATTTTCAGCCACAAACAACAATCTAGAAAAAGAAAAGATAGAGTTGTGCTTGCACATTTATTAAAACTTCTCAAACGACATAGGACTGCCAATGCATCACCATCATTCTTCACAAATGCAAAGCCTAGAAAACAAGGGTCGTCATCCATCAGTAGCATTAGTGAAAAGCCTAAAACCCAAAACCCTAAAGTTGTTCAATAACCAATTAGACTGGTTTTGATTCCACAAGTCTACTACCAGTAGTATAATAGCTTGTAACCAATAATTTGGATGAAATTTAGGATTTAGTGTTAAGTCAAAGTCCTCCACTAATAGAGTACAACCCCATTTCCTAAGTGGATTGGAAACAAATATTCACTATGTTAGTATAATTCAATTGAGTTTTGAATAAAATTTTGGTCCATGAATGTAAAGGGGATATATATTCTCATAATGAGCTAGATATTAGTTCTAAGCCTAAATCAAAACAAGGTTAAATTTTCTTTTTTTGTTCTCTTTGTGCTTCTTAAAAAACTGATTTTTTCCATTTAATTTTTAAAGTATTTCAAGCATACATAAGCCTACTAGAATAAACAGAATTTCCTATCCTTACTAAGAGTTATCTACAATTCTTTAAAAATGATTCAAAATATGTTTCACAAGAGGTGGTCCAATAATGATATAATGCATTCAATCTCAATCATTCAAAATTCAGAAATACATCCTGATCCAAAACAGACAAAACTTCTCAAATGAATCAGAACTACTGAACAGTTTTTAGAATATAAAAATATTGAAAATCTCAAATTTTCATATTGCATGAAAGGTTGTCTCATCTAGTCTTTCATATTCCAAATTATTTTTCACTTTTTGCATACCAAAAAAATCACCTTTCACATTTGAAACATCTACAAATGGCAAACATATGAACTTTTAGGAAGGGATAGTATTTAAAAGATCAGACCTTTTGGACTTGAAAAACATTTCCCAATTGAAACCATATGATCATGTTTGAGCTTTCAGGAGATTACACCTTTTGGTTTCTAAAGGTTTCTAATTCATAACATACCCAATGGATTTTGAAGAGTCTTATCAAGTGTTATATTATCATAGACCCAAGTTTGCAAAGGTTTCTTTCCAATTAGAAATTGTATCAATTGTTAGTTAAATCTTGAGGTCTTTGAATTTGCACATCCCCCAATTGTGCAAACATTTTGGGTAACCACAATTGCAAACATTTTTGGGTGATCACAAATGCAACAAAATGGAGCTTGAAAAGAAGAGAATTTTGGAGGAGAAAATATGTTTGGCCATAAGAACAAGCATAGATTGTGTCTGTGTTCACATCATATTATTATAGACCCAAGTTTGCGAAGGTCTTTTCCCAATTGTAAATTGTATCAATTGTTAGTTACAATGTCTTGAGATCTTTGGATTTGCAATTTCCCCATTTGTGCAAAACATTTCAGGTAGGTATTCACAAACAATTGCAAACATTTTTTCAGTAAATCACAAATGCAAAAAAAAGTGGAGCTTGAAAAGAAGAGATTTTTTGGAGGAGTTTTGGGAGGAGTAAACATGTTTGGAGATTAAGAACAAGTGCAGATAGTGTTTTGTTTTCACATGCAGGCATTCTGGTAGAAGGAAGAAGAAGGAGAAGGGTTTTAGAATGAGTAGGCAGAGAAATAAGTCCACATTTAGGTCTTGTGGATTAGAGGATTCAAGCTCTGATTCATGGAGTTCATGATTCCAAGAATGAAAGATTTCAGGATCTGAGGAAACAGCATGAGCAAATTGTGAGAAATTAGGAGATGAAGCAATGCAAAAGCTTGGAAATTAAGTGAACTAGAGACGTTGTGGATCTTAGAGTCTGAAGCTCGGATTCATTGGTCACACATGACTCTCCAAGAATGAAAGATTTGAGGATGACTTGCATGAGCTTATGAGACAATTACGAGATTAGGCTGAGTGCAAAAAAGGGATTTATAAGTTTGGGATTGTGGATTTAGAGGAAGCTCATTTTCTTCATGGGTCACATCACATAAGTGCATGACTGAAGATTTGGATGAGGAAGAAGCAGCTTTTGGGATTTGGAATTTAGGAGATTTATTGAGCCAAGGCTGATTATGGTTCAGCAGAGGAATCAGCAGATTGAGAGATGGATAAGTCTGCAGGATTGAAGCATGAGGAAGCAACTGTATATAACAAGGGCAAAATTGAGAGGTTAATCATCTAGAGGTACTCTGCATTGTGGACTACATGAAGGTGCAGATGATGGACACTGGAGCAAGAATGAAGTGTGCCAGTGCCAGGTGTGGATTGGTGAGCCCTGGAGCCCTTGCAGAAGATGCCGCACAGAGAGCATTGTCATCACGGAAGCTTGGCAAGGCTGTAGTGTTTTGCTTGATCTTCATGGCAGTGGAGACAGTAGGAGGGGTATTGGCAAACAGCCTTGCAATTCTTGCTGATGCTGCTCACTTACTGTCAGACGTTGCTGGATTTATTATCTCTCTTTCTGCAATTTGTGCAGCAGGATGGGAAGCAACCCCGAGCCAGAGTTTTGGGTTCTACCGGCTGGAGATTCTGGGTGGACTTCTCTCCATTCAACTCATTTGGCTGCTTACAGGTATCCTGGTTTACGAAGCAATCCGCAGACTATTTGATCCCTCTCAACTGGTGGATGGCCGCCTCATGTTTGGCATTGCAAGTGTTGGGCTTTTGGTAAACCTAGCCATGATCTTCATGCTTGGACATGATTGTGGGGTTGGACAACTTGGACATCATGAAAACCACAGCCATCAGCATCCTGCAGCAAGCAGCAGTGATCACATAACCCCCCACATGATCACCCACGACGACTACAAGAAAACAAATCCCCACAAGAATCACCACAATGACAAAGGAGACGGTACTAGATGCATGCAAAACTCCACATACATATTACCAGATCTGCAAGAAGAGATCTTGTCAATTTAACAAAAGACTATAGAGATCCTGATCAGCAGCATGTCTCCACATGCTTGTGCTGCATGAGTGGATGAATGCTCCTCAATTTTTTTCTATGAGAAAACGCTAAACCTAAACGCTAAAAATGCTTTTCCATCGATTCTTCACCTCCAACTGCATGCTTTTTGCAGGGAAGCACGTGGAGCATGAGAGTCATGAGAGTCATGAGATGATTCACGCGGGTATCGAAGAACAAGAGTGCACTAAAGAAGATGGCTGCAATGATAGCAATCATGGTCAGGAATTAGGGCAGAAACACGGCGACGATGAAGACGGCGGTTCTCCCGGCCACCAGTCTTGTTCCTCCAGGCTGAAGCAGGAGCCAGCTAACATGAATACAACTGTAACGACTCCGAGGATGTTGCAAGATTATGAAAGGAGTAGAAATGAGAGACAACAGATGACTAGTCACGACAATATCAACGTGCGAGGAGCTTATCTGCATGCGTTGGGGGACTTGATACAAAGCGTAGGAGTGATGATCGGGGGTGCACTGATCTGGTACAATCCAAACTGGCAGATCATCGACTTGATTTGTACCCTTTTGTTCTCGTTGCTGGTGTTGGCGACCACCATTCAGATGCTGCGCAACATCGTGGAGATTTTGATGGAGAGTACCCCACGCGAGATCGATGCTGCCGCTGTGGAGAGCGGTTTGTCTAGGTCAGCCCTTTTTTTCGCCGGCTATATCTAGCCAGAAAGCTATAATTAAAAATTGAAAAGTGCTAAAATCAAGTGCTTTTTGAGTTTTTATTAGCCATAATTCGACCAAAAATAAAGAAAAATCGCCACTATTCTGTAAATGATTCAAGTAGATAGCCAAAATTATAGAAGAATGTTTTTGGTCTGGCTCTATATAATCAGAAAGATATATTAAAAAATTGAAAGTGCTAAAATATAGTGCTATTTGAGTTTTTATTAGCCATAATTTGGCGAAAATTTAAGAACAGTCGCTGCTATTCTACACATGATTCAAGCACCTAGCCAAAAAAATAGAAATATATATTTAATATTTTAATTTTGTAGCCAAATCTGGCTAAATCTTCCTGTGCATCATTGCCACTTTGGTTAATCACAAAATTGAAAAAAAAGAGAAAAAAAAAAGCCATTGGTCCAGGTTCCCTGGTGTGATTGCCGTGCACGAGCTGCACATCTGGGCCATCACTGTGGGCAAGACTTTGCTTACTTGCCACATTCGAATTGCAGCGGATGTGAGTAGTGATGAGATCTTGCACACTGTCACTGATTACTGTGAATGTGTGCACAAGATTACTCATTTGACCATCCAAGTGGAGAAAGATCGACTAGTTAATTAACTAGTTGACCAACTAATTAACTTTACCAGTGTTGGCCCAGTTATTGAGAAAATGGCCAGTTATCAGCAAGGGTCCGTTGGGGGAGCAAGCTATGCATAACTAACTGACGCGTAAGGTCCGAGATTGGTTATGAACTGAATGGAGACCCTGGCCAGTGTCGGTTTGTTATTGAGAAAATGATCGATTACCTATCACCAAGGGTTGAAGGCAGAGTTCTTGGTAACTGATTGTACAGGTTGGTTAATGATTTGGTTAAGAACTGAACAAAGACCCTGCCTGTCTAGTATATAATATATATTCCATAAAGACTTGACAAGACCCTTGTGGGTCATGTATCGCTTGCATGCTTCGTCCTAACATGTAGAGAATAAACAATAAAACCCCACTCCCTCTCTTCAAAGAGGACCCACTGGCAGAGCATTTTTTTCCTTGGCAAAATATTTGACCTCAGAAAAATAAAAATACATATTCTCATCGCAATTTTCATTTGTTTGGAAGAAGTCACCAAATTTGATTTCTTACTTTCATAATTTGTTTATAGCCAGATTTGGTTAATGTTAAAATCCTCTTTTGAATGATCTACAATGCAGCTGCATCACAATTTTTTGAAAACCACTGGGCCCTAGGCGTTGGCAACCAATGGTAACCCATTGCATTGTTTTCATCATCAAAGCAAGAGCTCAAAACTTAGTCTAAGGGCATCTCCACCCCACACCTGCAAACACCCCTTTTCATTAAATCTTGCAGCCTGATAGCGTGAATCGTGCTACGCCCCTGTATCTGTGTCCATTTTGCAGTGGTCATTTTAACTCCTTTAAAATCTTTTTTCTACTATGGATTTGGACTATTACTCGTCCAGATGTAAAAATATAAATAGTCTTTGACTATTTAAAGGGCATTTTATGACATTTGTGGGGACAGTGATCATTAAAGACTACTCTATTTTAACATAAAGGAGTAGTTGACAGTTTTGGGGTGGAGATGCTCTAAAATTACGTAAGCCTTTAGACTTTATTGGCTCTGCCCAAGAGAGAGAGAGACTAACCAGTGCTCCAGAGTGATTTTTCCATTTGGTCCCACATTTTAAGAATGCACCAGGTGTACCATGTGTCAAATCTGAACATGTTATGCTCATTTTCTGGAAACTTCACCAAATATTTCGGTTTTTAACTGTTGCTGGTTTGAGCTTTGAACTAACCATAAGTGGGAGAGCCATTATGCTGTGATTCCCTGCTTGTTAAGCAAGAAACCTTTAGACCAAGAATTGGAAATTTGAGAAAGCAAGGATCAAAAGTCTCATTTTCCTACCCCTAAGCCTCAAGGTGATTTTAAAGATCATAGCTCAACTACAAACAAAACAGTCACGAGTGGGAATGGGACTTCAAGGTAACTGCAAAGGATGGAACTTGTGAAGTACCTAACCTAAAATGTCAGAAAGAAAGGCTTTCTTGGTGCTCAAATCTGCATGAACTCATAAGTCACAATGCAATGTGTGATATGAAAACTTGACTTTTCAAATAAATAGAATGACCACAATTCTCCTACATGCACAATTTTTATTACATTCAAGGAAATGGGTCGAGGAGCATTATGATAAGTATGCAGAGCCAGTCTTTAAAACTGCCAACACATCCAAATCATAAACAAGAGTTCAAAACTTAGTCCTAAAAGGTAAAAAATAAGAAAGTTCTTTTGTGCTTAAATTGACATAAAAGCACTATGCAATGTGCAAGTCTAAACCAGTGTTGGGCGGATATCATCTAACCCATTGTATTAGAAACAAAAACTAGAAACAGATTTTTTTTAAAAAACACTTTAAAAATGAAAAAAAAAGAAATTTGATAAAAGTAAAAATAGAAAAAGAAAAAAAATGACCAAAAAAAGAAACAAAACAAAGAGCAAAAGAAAGAGAAAATGAACTTGTAGTATTGAAAAAAAACCATACTTGAAAGAGAATGAAGTTTGTCTTCTTTCTCCAAACTTCAAACCTACAACCAATTAAACAAAAGTACAAAAGTATAAAAGAAGCACTTTATTTCTATTATATTAAATATTAGAAAAACCAGAATTAAAAAAAAAGAAGAAACAAATAGAAAACACAAAATGCATAGCCTGTAGGAACCAAAGCACGTTGAAGAGCAATATTAACATGTTGCCTGAAAAACTAAATGCAAAAAAACAAAGATAAATGACCTCTAGTGGAAAATACGAACAAACTCCTTGATGAAATGATCCATATCACATTCGGGTGCACCATGCACCTTCATGGCCATCAGAGTAAAATGGTGCCCCTTCATGAAACCTTTTATACTTGTGGATCTTAGCAATGGCGTTAAGTTTGTAGTTGCACCTATTAGTCTATTAATGACATACATAACCACCATCTCCCATGTTAGGTTAGTAATCACTACATCAACAACAAAGACCCGGTCTTTATGAATTATGTACATGTTGGTTTGTAATTAAATTTTTGATGTAAGGGCGTACCATCGCTCTTTCCATACATCATGCCCATTCTTTTGAACAAAGGCATATATGACGTTTTTGATGGCATCATGTGTGGTTAACCGTTAACCTCTAAACGGATAATGTGTTAAATGCATGCTAGATGCATTTAACCCATGTCCACATTCACATATGAAAAGACAAAATGCTAAGGGTTAAATCAAATTGAAATGAAAATGCAACGTGGACATGAAAATAAGTGTGCAATGTGGAACAAACAAATAGATGGCTTAGCAACCAACCATAGCCCCACTCTTTGCTTGAACAAGAGTGAATGTGGGCTTTAGATGCTGAAGAAATGAAGTAATCTTCCCAAATAGACTTAAAAGATGCATCGTGATGGATGTCCATCAAAGAAGCCTACATACTTGGGTTACCGATAATTGCCAAATTTTCCTAAGAAGGGTGCATTTCTTTAATTGTGCGAGGAAGGCTATCCTAAGTTACAAAAACATGATTAAAGGAGGTGCCCCCCCCAAGCTTGAGAAACATACTATTTCAAAATAGGTCTATCGAAATACAAAACCTAAAGCATAAATATGAAACCATCAAAACCCAATTGCCTATAAAAATAGATGGGGCACAAACTTCCATAGATAAAAGGCCTCTACCACCAAAAGAAATTGGTAGTCAAGCCTGACGTCTTGTTAAAGGGCCTTGAATAGACTCCTAGGGTGTTTGCACATTACGATGACCTTATATGGATGTCACGATGGTAGTTTTTCATGTATTCCTTAAGTACAAGAAAGTAAGTAAAGTAGTGGTGCAATATTGTTTAAAAATTTGGTTTATTTCATTGACACAAGTGGTTCAAGTTTTTACGATTGCACCTTACAAGAAAATGTAGGTTATGCCAGATAGGTGGCTTAATAGGTCACGTTAACTAGGGTATGTAAGGTAGGCACCTATTATTTACTTACTTATTATCTTATATAGCCTAGTTTGTTAAGCTCGATGGGCTTACTATGTGTGGTAGACACCTATTGTTTTATTAGTTTATCTAAGTAGGTAGGTAGATTAATAAGTTAGGGTAGGCTAAATAATATAAACATTTGGCATTCTGTGATTATCCATAATGTAAAATGCAAAGTCAAATTTCACTTAGGTTACATAATGTCCATTGTAATATGCACGTTCATTCATGGTAATGGATAAAAAAATGAACTATAGTTGTAAAGATTTGTGATTATAAATTCAACTTTTGTGGCACATGGTGTCTTTTGCAACTAGTTGTTTAATAACATTTTGTTTTTGATGACAAGAGTGTTTTAAATTGTAAGTGTTTGTTAAAATTGAATCCTTATCATAAATTGAATTATTATTTTTCAACTATTTTCTTGTGTGCAAAAAAGTAATAAATAGTCCTTACAAAACATAAATACTCACCCTCATCAATGAAAAACTATGACACCTAAGTATATAAAACAAAAATGCAAGGAAAGTTTAAGGTTTAAAAAATACTTACATAATTTGCCTCAACAAGTATAATTGTTGTTGCATAGATTTTTCATATTACAAATAATATTTCAAGAGTTTGCACATTCATGTGAGTAGGCCACATTTGTTGTTAGTTCACATCAAATTTGAAATTTTCTATCCCAATGTTCAAATTTGTCATCTAGTGCACGATAATTGATTCATGCTTATTGTTTGACCACTATTACAAAAACATGATTTTTACACTAATAGCATCATGATCAAAATGATTGTAGAATTAAGTTCATTTGTTTGAAATGATTAACTATGTTTAATTTGACCAAAATCAAAATTAAATATGTTCATTTTGTTTTCAAGAATTAACTATTTAATTAAAATAAACACTATATTAAGCACGTGCCATACAAAGACCCATGTGGAATTGTCCAATGTGATTAATTTGATTAAAATTAGTCATTTAAATATGACTAATTATGATTGTAATGTTACTTTTGATGATGTGACAATATTAAAAAAATGTTAAAATATTTTGTTCATTTAAAAGGTAAATTACTAGAAAATTGAAAATAGATTATAGGTGTCATGTTTTCATTTGATGTTTATAATGATTCACATAAAAGTACAAATTGAGGATAGTTAAAAAATGACATGTGAAAAAATGGAACATCAAAACATTTTTTTAAAATTTAATTAATATCGAAAAATAAATAGAACATAACTAATGTACATGAGAAACTTGAATTAATTTAATCAATCTAGAAATTAAAAAAAATACATATTTCTTTTTCCCAGATAAACATAAATTAATGTAATGGTATAACATTTGGATTTTAAAATATTGAATCCAACTAAATAAAAATTTAAATATTACATTTTGAAGAAAAAAATTGTAAATTTCATTTTAAATATCAAAATGGCATAATATAAGTAATTTTATAATAAAATTATGTAATTATATAATATAGTTACAATGCATGATATTAAAAAAAAAATGTGTTTATATATTTTGTGATAATGACTTATGTCATAATGTAAATTGGTGGTTGAATGGTAAAGGCCTTGGGTTCTTACAAAAAAGATGACGTTTCAAACCCCCCTTTGAAAATGTTGTGATCATGATATCATCATGATAACATGTCATGGGTTTAATACAAGAATGTTTTGAACTTGTTTTTAGTTTAATCCACACACACACACACACACACACACACATAATTAAAAATGATTAATTCAATATTCTCATATCTATTAATATCTTTAGTCATTTCAGTCAAAATGAACTTAATTAAATTTGTGTAAAAAGTGATCGGTTTGTTTTGATTAAAACCATTTTGGTCCAACGTCTAATATGATTTAAAGTACAATTAAAATTAGTAAAAAGACCAACAGAAAAACAAGGTTTTGTGGTAGTGAGCAAGGATTTGTGACTTGCAAAAGTATTAGATTCGAACCTCAAGTTCAATGCACAAATATCATGGGTTGGCACAATTTGGTTTTTGCCACAAAATCACATATGAACACATCCTTCAACTTACTCAACATAATCGATTGTGAACCAACTGCAACAAAGGGAGTATGGTTACAAGCCCTATTAGAATTTGGAAATCATAAAGGAGGTCAAAATTTGCTTTTCCCCCTTCAAGATTTAGCCCATCAATTGTCATCTTCTATGAATAATGTTCTATGTTTAGACATAACATGTCTCACAATTCAAACAACATAGAAATCCAATGAGTCTCACATTCTTTTGGATTTCAGCCCCTTTTGTTTCCAATACCTTGGTGTGCTTGGAGCACCAAATTTCATTTAAGACTTTTTGAAAATTAATTACATAAAATGGAGAGTAGACCTTTGATTATATTTATCATTTGTGAGCGCAACATTGTGTGCACCACAAGATTGGTGTAGTGAGCCATACAATGAACTCTCATAGGGTGAAGGGCCAACCTTTCTTAAATATGTTTTGTAACATTTCACCTAATTTAATATATTAATTGCGTTGTCTGTCTGTGACATGACAATTCTGCTTTTTTATTCTACGACACAATCGGCCTCTGCATTTTCTATGGCAGAACCGGCCTCTGTATAATTTTGGCGCTGCGGGTGTGTCGTCACCACCGACACCTTTAGTCTGTCAGTCCGTCTGTCTTTATCTTACTTTAACTTACTTTAAGTTATCATGGGGGGAGAGGAATAAAGATGTGATAAAGTGAGTTAGGAGCGTTGGATCGAGAATCGGCCGGGTGAAATGATATTTTTCAAGGGTAAGTATCGTGTTGGGGTAAAAGTGGTGATCTGGGAAGTTACACATGGGGTGGGATGGACCGTTTGGGGGGGGGGGGAACCGGTGGGTGAGGAGGCGAGAGACCATTGGACAGAGAATAAACAATACTGCCGTGTGCTCGGTGCCGAGCCCGTCCGACTCTAAAGGACGTTGCTTTGGGGGTGGCGGACGGGGAGGGGTCCATTGGTGGAGACATATTTTTTCACACTGAGAAATGGGGCCCTCCGGCTGCTCTGAGCGCCCTTCTTTTTCTTTTAGGGGTTTTCTTTCTCCGGCAAATATTTGTTTCAAGGAGTGATGAAAAAATTGGAGATAAGGCACCCTAGCAAGGGAGGGTTTGGGTTTGTAAGGTCTCTTATAAGGTTTATAGGGTCCCTCAACCTTGGGATGAATGGATGAATGAGTGGATGGATGGATGGATGCCTCCTTCCTCCATATTTTAGCCGGGCTTTTATTTTAGCTCCGACTTAGTGGGTGTTCCAAGTTTGAAGTAACCTTACGACCACTTGAAATGTGCCACATTTGAAAACCGTCTGTGCCTTGCTTAAAACACACTTGAAACCTAATTTAAAACAAAATTCACTAATGTCCTCCTAGCAAACCGGGCTAACTAACACTAACCCTAATAATAGGGTGGGGTCATAAGCGGGTCCCCCCTAGTACCTTTGGAAAACAAAAACCCCGTCTACATTGAATGTTATTGGTTTCTTACCAAATCTACTCTTTGGATAAGGCACCTTACTTCATGAAGGCTTGCATAAATCAAGTTATTAACACTTGATCCCACCACCATATGCTCAAAAGATAGGAAAATCAGTATATGTAACCGATTTCAAACCACATAAACATGAATAGACACCTGTCAATAGTGAAATCACTTTATCAAAAGTTAGAAAAACATATTGGGGTACTATAACAATAGATATTTTAATGGCTTTCATTTACAATTTTGTGAAAATGTTGAACCATAATCCTCCTTGTTGTGTTTGTTTAATGCATTTTGGGGTTTTCTTGTAAATTCAAAAAATCAAAGAGCTTTTTGTGAGCCTCATATTCCAACATCAACTTGCCATGCTACGAGAACAACATGACAATTTTATGTTTCTCTTTCCCATTTATGACCAACTACAATATTGATTCCCTACTCATTGAGGCATAAATAACCTAGATTTTTGTGTTTACAATCTTTAGCATATCACTTCCCCTTTTTCACTTTTCTCAAAGCTTTTTTTGTTGTCTTTGCCTTCAAGGGGAAAAGGCTATGGAATGGTGGTAATTCATTTGGCCTGTTTAACGCATTGTTCAAGTTCTAACTCATTAATTTAAAGCATAGAAATTTTAAAATTGAAATAGTGACGAACAATTCTCAAAATTGAAAATAAAATATGAGTAAAACATTTTGATAAGAGGAGGGGTAAGATGGGATTTTGGGAATTTGGTGTGTTTTCCAATGTTGGATGGTTTTAAATTAAGGATAGATAAATATTAAAAAATCAAAACTAACAGTTGTGAAAAAATTCAAAGATTTGCCCAAATGTTTTCCCCCTTTCAAAATTTCAATAACTCATACATTCGCATTTAGATATTTTATTTTAATCTTATTAGTATTACATTTTAATAACCTAATACCATTGGATATTTATTGATCCTGTCCACTTCAAAACCTCATTTGTTTTCCAAAGGAAAAAAGAAAAGTTCATTGGCTGTATGGAAAATGTATAAAACGAAATTTTAGTGCCCAAATTTAATTTAGAATATTGCCATGGGTAGGAACAATGTGAGTGATGTTAATTCATTTTTTTTTGTGTCATGATTCGTTTTGTGAAGACAATGGTTTTAAATGATGTAAACAAAATGGACAACAAGTTCAAATACATATTTATATTTCTTGAAAAAACCCCTAAAATTTTAAAGAGCAATACCTCAATCATTATTTCCCCCATGTGAAACCTTCAAAATGACAAGAGGAAAAATTGAAGACTTCAAAATTTCAAAATATGAATACAAAAGACCTTCAAAGTTCATAAGAAGAAAAGCACATACCCACTTTTCTCACACGTGAAACTTCACACAAAAAATTTGAAGAGCCCCCAAATGACAAGAAGAAAATTTAAAACTTTGCAATTTTAAAATAGCAACACAAAAGACCTTTGAATTTTCCAAAAGAAAAGCAAATACCCATCTCCCCCTTTGTGAAACTACACACAAAAAAATTGAAAACCCCCCAAATGACAAGAAGAAAATTGAAGACTCCAGAATTTCAAAATACAAAAGCAAAAAATTTCAAAATTCAAATGAAGAAAGGCACATACCCCATTTCCTCACTTGTGAAACTTCACACAAAAAATTTGAAGACCCCCAAAATGACAAGAAGCAAATTAAAGATTCTGAAACTTCAAAATATGAAAATAAAAAACTTTCAAAGTTCACAAGAAGAAAGGCAAATAGCCCCTCTCCCCCCTTGCGAAACTTCACACAAAAGTTTTTGAAGACCCACAAAATGAAAACTTTGGAACTTCAAAATAATTAAACAAAAAACTCTCAAAATTCATAAGAACAAAATGGTCTTCACACCCAAAAAAAAAAGAAAGACCACTAAACTGGCAAGAAGAAAATTGAAGTCTTAGGAACTTCAAAATACAAAAACAAAAAACTTTCAAAGTTCACAAAAAGAAAGGCGAATACCCGCCTCTCCCCCATGTGAAACTTCACACAATTTTTTTTTAAAACCCATAAAATGAATAACAAGAAAAATTGAAGACTCCAAAACTTCAAATAGTAAAACAAAAAACGCTCCAAATTCACAAGAGCAAACCATGCCCTCCCCTGTTCACACCAAAAAAAGAAAATGAGGACCCCAAAAATGATAAGAAGAAAATTAAAAACCCTAAATTTAAACCAAAAAAAAATAATCCCCCAAAGTTCACAAAATGAAATTCAAAAATCCCATGCCCCCCATAGAAAAAGAAACAACTATAATTATCGATTTTTTAAATATCAAATTTAGTGTTATCAATTTTGATTATTGGATTTTCTCTACCAATTTTGTTATTGAATTTGTTGTTACCAAAAATGTTTCACCAATTTTCAAAATGTATATGTTTGGAACCAAAAAGTTATCTAATTAAACTATCTTTTGATAAGGATTTCTAGATAGGATTTACTATGAGTCTTGGAGAGGCTTTTGGGATTTCTTTGATTTTTGGAATAATCCAGCATTTGTGATCCCTTCAAAAGATTTCTGTGGGGAAGCTTTATAATTCTTTTTGTGTAATGATATTTCAATTTTACTCTAAAGGAAATAAAGTTCTTTGAGTTCCTTATTGTTTTTTTTGTTCAAATATATGTTTTTGTACTTCTCTTTTGAAGTTCAAAGCCTGTTTGCAAGTTTGAAATTTTTTACATGATATAAACATACTGTCTATTTATAATATTGATTTTATAAACTCTTTGTGATTATTTTTCATTTGATGTTGCAAAATTAAAATGTTCATTCTTTTACTCCTATTTCATTTAAGTACCAAAAACCCAAGATTTCATTGAATTGCCTTAACATTTGACAACCATACCACATATATAGAATCAAGATTTTTAGTTCAATGACTGTATTTTGGTTAGAGCTATTTGTTTCTTTCTTAGAAGTGAACTTTTATGTTTTAAGAAATCTTATTGTATTGTTCGCTTTGTTGATGTGATAAGTAACATACAACTATATAAGTCCCAAACAAAAGACAATCATAAACAAATATTTTTTATTTTATTTTGTTCAAGTTGTGTAACCTCAGTATGACGAACGTATTAAGGAGGAGTATGAGGAAATGAGTGGAAGAGGCTAAGGAGGAGTCGAGCCATAGAAAGTGGATGCAAAGGAGATTGTTATTTTTCACAAGAGGAGTTAGAAGCACCAACTGAAAACATAGATCCATAAATTTGGTGTACTACCAAAAATTAACTACCAAAACAAACTGTCATCATCACAAAAACCAAAGCCTTCATGAGATCGATTTGAAATCCTATCAGATAGAGAGATTTTCAATACTATTCAACGCCATCAGTATACCTATTAATACACTAATATACAAAAAAATCTGCCACTGCTTTATGCAGGGTTATGCATTGCTCCAAGGGCCCTGTCTGTATACAGACAAGGGTTATAATATATTAGTGTAACAATATACAGAGGGTGTTGAATAGGCTTATATGTATGTGTGCAAAAAACATGTTATGACCAATGAAATTGCTGAATTTGGTATTCTGAACCTTTTTCCTTAGTTATCTTCAGTGAACTAACAATTAACTGTGTAATAGGGTTTGATAGATTTGTGAGGATTTTAGAGAACCGATGAAAATGCTAGTAAAGGATCACTTTTTTCACTGCTGAGCAGAATAGGGTTATGTTTAATCTTAAAGGTTTTTTCTTCTCAGGCTATTGAGGTCGCTGGAGTTGATGGTCCAAATTTGATTTCTTAATTATTTGGAGTGAACTACCAGTCAATGTGCAACTGGTATTTACAGCAATGTTCTAGCACAGTATTTGTGCGTTTTGTTAGAAGTAGGGCCCTTGGCTCCACCTCAAGCAGGCGCTTTTAATGAAGGCGCTCTTGGGGGAGTCAGGAAACATACTAATTTTCAGGATCCCCTAACCATTTTCTCAGGCAATCCTAGAAACTCGAATCTTTGCAGGCAGTCAGTACAATCTCGATTCTCTCACTACTGTACATCGGTAAAGTTTCCAGGATAGCACCTGTGGACAATTTGGCAGCTAGTGAATTAGCCGTCCCTCCCGTGACGTGCAAAACCCAGGACTTTTACGTCCCACTTGCAACTCCTCAGGCAATCCTAGAAACTCGAATGTTTGCAGGCTGTCAGTTCAATCTCGATTCTCTCACTACTGTCCATTGGTAAAGTTTCCAGCATAGCACCTGTTGACGATTTGGCACCTAGTGAATTAGCCGTCCCTCCGGTGACGTCAAAACCCAGGACTTTTATGTCCCACTTGCAACTCCTCATGCAATCCAAGTAACTCCAATCTTTGCAGGCCGTCAGACCAATCTCGATTCTCTCACTACTGTCCATTGGTAAAGTTTCCAGTATAGCACCTATTGACGATTTCGCAGCTAGTGAATTAGCCGTTTTGCAAGTGGGACATAAAACCCAGGACTTTTATGTCCCACTTGCAACTCCGTCGGTAATTTTACAGCAGTAAATTAATCTCCTAAGTAACTAGTTACTACAGACTAACTAGTTACTAATTTAATTAGAAATTTTACAGCAGTAGTTAATCTGTTGTGATGAAAAAAATGAGCTCCAGAGAATCCTGACTCCAGAGCATGAATACTTTATATCTTACACTCAACACCGCAAAAAGCAGGCCATCAAAAAATTTCAATCACTTTGCAAAGGATTCCAGCATCCTCTATCTTAAGTCAGGCGATAGCTGTAGGCCTGCTCCTTCTCGACTTCGACCCTTACAGGATACACCTCCATCGCCAAGGCTGGCCTATTGCAGACGGTTGATTTTTGACATGGACAAATACGGCCAACCTATTACAGGAGATCAGTTTTCGACATGGAGAGATTTTGACATCTAGTTTAAGCTACTTTGACATCCTGTAAATTCTCCCTTTTCCTTTTTTTTATTCCTTTGTACATTTACTAAATTTGTGGTGTGTTTATAAATAAAGTTTTGCAGGGTTGCATCGTTTTTCTTCCTTTCCTAAGAACCTCTTCAAACTAGACTTCGGATCAGTTGCATGGTTTGTATGGTCTGGGAGTTTAATGTAATAGCTTGAAATTGAAAAAAAAAAAAACAATTTTGTCACTCTTTCTCAGCTCCTGATCACCAAAATGGGAATGGGACTGTCCCATCACTGCTAATTTCATGGCACTATGTCATACTTCAAAACAAAAGCATTGATTCACCTCATCCAAGCCCTTGGACCTATTTCTCATAACATTTCCACAACTGAGCTTCAATGTTCATGCAAAGAACTTCACCAAAGACTTAGTCTGTATCAACAAACTACAGTAGATAACAAACACACAGTGAAAAAAATCCAAACAAAATCCCTTGATTATTAGGAGGCCATGTAGTGCAGATCACACATGCAGGACAAAATTTCAAAACACAAGATTTGTGCATTGCTCAATTGCAGAGGGTTCACAATCTTGCTTGTGTTGAAAAATCATATTTCTCCTTGCCTTCTCGCCTTTCTCCTTCCTGTCCTTCTCAAAACATGCAGACTACTTAGACCAAAAAAATAAATTCCCCACTGGTTCCTTCACATACATACGTGACACCATTTAGTGTTACACTATAGTAACTTTTCTTATGCCAATGTAATACTTGCTCCTACAGATATTTCATTTGAAATGCCTACACTCTTCTAGGTGCCCTCCATCTACACTAAAATCATTGGAGCAGGTCTTTACTCTGTAAGTCTTAAATTCACACAGCAAATTTCAAACATAAAATGGTTGTCTGATAACACCCCAAATTTCAAGCATCAAATGGTAGTCCGGTAATTAGTAGCTAATGAAAAATGGGATCATACTAGCAGAGTGGGTAGAAGTAATTTGTCCTGCTGTCGGTTCCACCATTGGGCAAGACTTTTGAAGTAATTTGTACTACTGTGGGTTCCAGAAGACTTTTCTTAATAATTTGTACAAATGTCAGTTCCACCGGCTTGAGTGACCCAACACCCACCAGTGCACCATTCAAAAAATCCCATTCTGGAAATTTCATGGACGGGGATGAAGGGCCAGAGTGAACCAGCAGCCATCAATGCACCAGCTGGCCGTTCTGTCCACAGGATGGGCTGCATTTATCCATTCGGCGCCAGATGCAGTTTTCATAGTCTATTTTTTTTTGCTGCTGACCACTGTACTTAGTTTTTTTTTTGGTTCTTGATTGTTTTTTCCTTCGACCTGACCTCACATATAGCTACCCTACACACCTTCCTATTCTCATAAATACTGCACCAACCTTAATACCTTATTTATTATCCCCCTGCTGATCTCTGTACTTAGTTTTTGTTTTTGATTTTTAACTATTTTTCTCTTGAACCTCACCTCACACATAGCTACCCGACACACCTTCCTATCTTCATAAGCACTGCACCAATCTTATGCATTATTCATTATCCTTTACTCATCACTTTACTTAGTTTTTTTTTTAGTTTTTAAATATTTTTCCTTTGGACCTGACCTCACACATGACTATTCTACACACCTTCTTATTTTCATAAGTATTGCACCAAGCTTGCTACCTTATTTATTATTCCCTACTGACATAGCTATCTTAATAACTAGTTATCATGTTGACTTAGTTACCCTGTATACACAACGACACTATTAACATAAGTATTTTAAAAATCTAATCATTAGCTATGTGTTTCTTATTTATTAGCTTGTCTATTTACCTACCTACTTTGCTAGTGTAACTTTTTTTCTACTTATTAATTTGTTTATCTACGCACCTATGTACCCTAATAACCTATCTACTTTGTTCTTTGAACTTCTTTTCTATTTATTAACTTGCCTATTAACCCAACAACTTACTTATATACTTACTTATCTACATTTTTTACATAGCCAAGTACCTAATCACTTTTTCCAACCCCGAATCATACTTTTCAATTTATTAAGGTTCGCCCTAGTTCAAAATTGGATCCTGAATATATTTTCCTAAAGAACCAGGCCAAGAACCAAGTTCTCACTTCTATTTAGGTGTGGAACCCGAATTGAGAGTTTTGAGAACAATACTATTTAAAAAAGGTGACTAGAACTAGGGGTTAAATAGCAGTTAATAGCTGATTCCAGTCCCGGTTAATAAGAACCAGACTCAACTAAGTCTGATTTTCGGAACCCAGACCAGAACTGTAACCAAATTATTTTTGAGGGGAAGAACAGGACCCGGAACCAGATTTCCAGTTGCATTTGTGTGTGAAATTGAAACCGAGATAGTTCTAACTTATTTATTTATTATTATATTTGTTTATTGGAGGATAACAGCTGACCCGACCGAAGAGCTGTTGGCATCCCAAGTCAAGCTTTGTGGCAGAGGGCCGGCAGGGCTTTCACCGGTAGGCTGAAAACTGAACCTTTTTTGAGGTCCCAAGGTCCCAGACAAGGGGCGGAAGCCATTAAATTGGGGCCATCCATCACCCCTGTGGAGTTGTAATTTATTTTTTGAGAGGGGGAACCCAAGGTTCTTGATAAAAGTAAGGAACAGCCTAACCCTGGTTTGTACCTAGTCAAGGCAGGGCCTATCTTTGACAACCCTTGTGGAATGTTAAGTAGGCTTCACTTTTGTAGCTCGAGTCCTAAACGCCACAGGGGGTCACATTTTTGGCTATCCTACTCTGCGACCATGAATAGAAATCTGAAGATATTTTTTTACAACTTACAATTATGACTTCTGAGAACCTCAAAAAACACTTTATTTTTGCACTTTTATTTTTTCTAATTTCAATTTTTGTTTATTCATAGCTAGTCAAGAAAAAGGCTGGTGTAAACTACGAAGTAGGAAATTTTAATTAATTCCTTTCGGAGAATCCAAGAGTTCGAAAATGTCGTGGCGGGTCGGGCCTGTCTGTGACGGATTCGATCCGAGACCCTCACGGCAAGCCTGATCGATCAAAATTCAGGAGTGCCAGATCAGGCCCAATCGACCTGAACGCCGAGCTCCGTCTCAAACACATATAATAAATTTATAGATAGGATTTCAAAAAAGACACCAAAGCTCCCACAACTTTCCCTGCGTTCTCGGTGAAAATAGCCACATTGGATTCGATGCAGGACAGAAGGATCGTGTTCGGGGAGCTCGTCCGGAAATTCAGCTTCTAGCTTGAAGAAAGCGTGTGTAGCTACTTAGAAGAAAAAGAAGCAACAGAGAGGATGCGATAGAAAGTCTAATTACCGTGTTGAAGACCGAGGAGGGACCAACTGCTGCTGCTGCACATGATCATCGGAAGTGGTTTACAGGTGCTTGCAAATGTTAGAAGCTTCTAGTTCTTCTGATCCCGTAGACGTAGTGGGGGTTGTTAATCAGGAGCCAATAGTGACAGTGGTGATTGATATAATCAACGAAAAAGCCGTGAATGCAGACGAGGTGAAAGCTCGGCATCTGTTTGATATAAGAGCTGACAAGAATCTGAATTGGCTTCTGGACGATTGGCAGACACAGTTCAAAGTGGCACGCGACAGGATAGAGACCAAGAGCACTCGAACCAACAACGCGAAGAACGATTTGTACCAGTGGATTGGGTTTTTCAGTGTGTTCCAAGGCGTGGTTCTTACCGCTGTAGCGCAGTCTAGTACTCTCGGCTGCCAGCAATCTTGGGCCCCCGCGGCGCTGTCTCTCATAGCTTCACTGGTCACTGTCGTCAGCGTGCATTTCAAGCTCGTTAACTATCGTGGACTCAATGCTAGTCTCTTGAAAGAAATACATCAATCTCAGGTGAGCGTCGCGGCTAAGTATCCGGCTTTTCTTAGTATGGTTCTTAATTTCGAGAAGAGATATCCAACTCTAGACTATTTCTAAGTTCGAAGGCTTTGCCATGACTGTCTGAATAAAAGCTAATGGTAGACATTAGACTGTCAACTTGGAATTTATCCTCAATTTTGGCCCTTGAAGCGTTCCAAATAGAACCCTAACAATATCCATCGATTGTTGCAGCTTTTACATGATCAGCTTGCAGAGTTGAGGGCAACGGGAAAAAAATTTAACTTCTCCTGGTTCGACAAGAGATCGAAAAGAAAAAAGGAGTTCAAGGGACTGAATTATTTTTTCTACTGGGCTACGATTTCAGCTCTTGTAGTGTTCTCAGCCATCATCTTGCTGTGTTGCATCCTCGTACTGTGTGGGCCGCACAGACACGAGCCCGGGACCTAGCTGCTGGCACAAGTAAGCTTGAATCCGTTATACAAGCAGCATGAACCATGTTTAGGATCTCTGTCAATTTGACTGCTGCCAACTCTTTGCATTTTTGAATTTCCAGTACCGGCACAATGGCCCACACCCTGGAAAGAGGCAGAAAAGGCCATACGAAAACCATTAATATGTGTAAGCATTGAACTCACTGCATACAAAGAACTTAGATAAATCCTAACAGCTAGAAACCCCATCCAAAAACTTATACATAGTACTTGGTATTGGATTGGATTGTTGTAAGCGTGATTCTGGGCGGACTTCATTTGATGGGCATAATCTGGTTGTTTTGTTTGCAGCAGAAGAGGACTAGGCAACCAATGATTTGAGAGCTGCAAGTTTTCAATCAACTGATAGACATGGTTAAACAAGAAACAACATTGATCAATGCCACTAGGAAGCCTCTTGACCTATATGAGGAGGCTTCAAATGGGTCTCAAAGTCGGATAAAGGTCTTGGATCCAAGAGTCCCTGAGAAACAAACACCAGAAGGTGACGAAGCAAACGCAGTGTTAGTAACCAACCCAAACACAAGGAAAACCGAGCTTGCTGGACATTCCCCTAGCTTATATGTACACAGCCTTGACCCAAATGACTCATATTCCACACTCCGCTTATGGTCTGATAATGAAGCTGTGCTGGGTGTGAGTACTGATGAGATGCTTGACAACCAGAGCATCACCATCAAATACGAGAATGGAGTGTTCGCAAAGGTTTTTGAGCCAAGGTATGAAATTGCAAACAACCAACATTGGAACTCCAGATTGTTTCTTGGGTTTGTAGAACATCAATTTCATAAGGTCATAATTTAACTAATTCTCATCAACAATCAGGGTAGACCAAAACATTACATGTTTCACGCATCACTTTTTGCACAAAAACATGTCCACATATTTTGAACCGGTGTACACATTCAATAATGCTTTGAATCATGAAATTAAAAAATGCTTGTTATGGCTATATGTGTACAAGCTTGAAGGTATGCTTAGAAACAGAATTGTTTTAATGCCTACTACCTGAAAAAGGATTATCGTTGCTTTTAAAATTATCAAACACCAAAAATTTGTATTTCACTTTGTCTACATTCAGATGTGAATTCAGATGCAATTTACTTGTGTGGTTAGATTTTTCTTTGTAAAATGTGACTTGTAATGCTTGACTTGACACTAAATCCTGAAATTATTGGTCCATTTGTTTTTGTCAGGAATACACAAAATCAACCTGCACGTACTTCAGAAGATGCTGCATCTACCTCAGAAGGTGATACACCCATTAAAAAGCACCAATCTACCAGTTCACACTGGGGAAACTTCATATACTTCTTCAGACCACGCAAATCAGCAAACACTAATGCAGGGAAGTAAAGTTTCATGTTTAAACTTGCTGAGCTGCATACTAACATAGCTAGAGATCTATTCCAATTTGATACTTGCTTTGATCCAAATAGGGTTCTTGTTGGTAGACCTTTATTGCAAGCCTAGGCTTGGATAACATCATATGAGATGTACGCCATTATGTAATCCCATACTCAAGACAACTTAGGATTTCAATGATATAATGGTGGGCACACTGGACTTGACATCAAGCCTGACAGGAAGATAGGCACACAAATGACCCAGTTTTCCTCCCCCTCCCCCTGCCCATCACCATTTAGTTGAGTTGTGATGCACTCACTAAATGTGGATTGACCCTAAAAGTCGAAGTGCTTAAACTTGTAGAATTTGGCCATACTTATATGTTTGGATGTTCTTTGTTTTATCGCAAATATAAGTATTCTATATTTACCACAACCCCAATATTTATAAAAGTAGCCTTGTAGCTTTTGTGACGAACATTGATTTCATCTATGTACAGGTACATCTATGAAAATTCAATGCTAGGAAGCCAAAGTTTAGGGGTCCAACAATTTGGTTCCTTCTCAAATGATTTGTGTGCCTTTGTTCACTGAATTAAAATTATAACTTGCAAACCCATTATAGCAAGGATGCAATTGAGTGACAAATTGATTGCTTAACAGACAAAGAACTGTTGAATTTCTTTTCCGGACAAGCATTCGTTGCACTGGTTTTCATTGAAAAACCCAGATCTTATAGTGGAATGTAACTGTAGGTTGCAATGTAACCACATTAATACCTCATGAGTATATTAAACCCATGCAGAACCAACATTACCACTATCCAAAGATAGCATGGAATACACGACCACAAAGTCACAAAAAGTTTCTACTTGTAACTAGTCTACAACTCAACTTTTAAAAACTCCCAAAACCCTAAACTCTATTTTTTAAATGTTTAAGAATGAATGAATTTTTTTAAGAGTGTGGCAAAACTCAATTTAATCAAACTAATACAATGGACATGAATCTTAAACTAACAAAACAAACAAGCAACAAAGTTCATTAGGTGCATTTATAATAAAAGGAGCCAAAAAATGTTGAACATAATGAAAATTCAACTTATATTATTTTGAAAACCATCATCAATTGTATTTAATGAATTATTTATCCATCAATGTTTGTTCATGAAATTGGAATCTTTTTAACTTAAAATCATTTCATCATGTTATTAGAATCCTTTGTCATACACAAAACACTTGTTGAATGGCTTTTTTTAAGGGCTAAAAAAAATGAATTTGTTTTTTATTTTTCAAATGTCTTCCACCAAATGTTTTCAAATTTATTGTGAGTTTTAATATACTTAATAAGAAGAGCCACATGTGTTGATATTTTTAGGTGCACATGTATTGGATTCTTTTAAAGGATGTTGATTGTAATTTTGAATGTTTATAATGACTTGTTTTCTAATTACTTTTGTTGTTTTTTGTCCATAGTTTTTTTTACGTAGAATCTACAAATATTCATCAAAAGTAATAACATGGGACTAATTATAGTCCACTAATAGAACTTTGTTGCTTGTTTTCCTTGTAGGTAAATGTGAGAGGGACAACAAATTGTGAAGGCAAAGTGGAGCTTGACCTTTATTAGAATGCAACAACTCTTCTTCAAGTGCATGTGTAGGTTCAAATAAATGAACTGCATAATTTAAGTTACCTTTTGTTTTTGTATCTTCAAGGTTACCAAGACTTGCGGGTTCTTCCACATAGTACCTTAGTAACTACTCTTGCCCATCAACATAGCTCTAATTGTAGCAAACTCATTGTAGTGGTGGTTATGTTGATTAACTTTGTAGGTAATCCATCTTCACCCCAACCTTTTATATCATTCATTGCTCCATCAGAATTTTCTACATTGTCCTCATTTGATGTGCTATTGTTGTGATTAGTAGTGTAAAGTTCACTGGACTTAGTGCTTCCATCCATAGCCTTTGGATTCAAAGGGCAAATTCTTGTAACTTGAAACCCATTCTTGATGTTTCTTTTGGACAAAGCCAAATCTAATGCCTTATCTACCCAACCTACAAATGTAACCTTGTTTGGCTCGTTATAATTATTTAAAACCATGTTATTGTTTTTTTCTTTTTTCAAAAGTTGTTTTAAAGGCTTAAAACAATTCACATTTAAAGGCTACAAGGCATGGGAGGTGTGTGAGGGTAATGTAATCATATCTAGGTTAAACTATTGTGCCTATTTTATTGCCTCTAGGCTAACTTGTGAACCATATCCATCTATAACTAATAGATGATGATTGCTTGCAGAAATACCACCTAGGACTAACCTCTTGAAAAATGACAAAAATTCTTTGAATAAAAAACTTGTCATCCATGCTTTGGTTTAGACCACCATACATGTTCTAGGTTTACAATGCATGATGTAATCATCTTTGATTCTTTCACCCCAAAATATGCAAAATCCTAGTATGGACCCCCTTGCTACATTCACTACACAATTGATGGTCTGCCATTTTTTGGATTTAAGGATATTGTTATACACTTGATGGGATCCCTTTTTTACTATAAACCTAGCTCCTAATTGCCTCATTGCTTGAATCCCAATTTCATCACAATTCCAAATGTGATTTAACTTGTATTACTATTGGGTGTAAAGGATGTTAGGTTTTGGTAGAACAAGTTACAAGAGCGAATGCTCAACTTTGGATGCCTACATTTAAACTAGTACCACCACAAGTCCCTAGGTAGCCCATTTTGAAATGGGGTGGGTTGGGTTTGAATCATTTCTACCACCTTCCATTTGAGTTCCTCCATCTTATAATGTTATGGAAATCCCACATTCTTGCATACTCAAAACCCATACAACAATAATTTCATCTTCTTCTTTAGTTAATACACTTGGTGGTCCTATTTTCTTACTTTTATTCTTCCCATATAGGTAGTTAGATAATGAAGTTACAAGTATGCCCTAAAACTTGTTAGGCCCTCACAAAGAAGTTATGCCTCTTTTAGTTGCATCCATGGTTGCTTTTAATGATTCAGTTGACCACTTGCCTTTTGGATTTTTAGCAAGCACCTTATTTGTTCTTGTTAACCTTTATATTGTGTTTGATATAGTTTGAGGAGGGACATTCTCCTTGTCCACTTTTTGTTTGTCTAGCACCCCACTTCATCTCCTACGAAGGATATTGAACATCATGATGCTCTTGGTTTTCCTAGACCCAACCTCCAAAAACTTGGTGGAATGGGTTCAGGCCACACTAGTGGTATTCTTTTATCTTTCCTATGTTCAGACCAAAAAAACAAATGTGTTAGTTCAGGGAATTTGCGCAATCCATATTCATGTGTTAAGACACTGGTGTTGATTAGATCAAAGATGTTAACAAAATAAATCTAATCTAAATTTTCATTACTTATTGCTGTGTAGGCTATAGGGGTGTATCTAATGTAGAATGTGTTTGAGCTTTAGCAAATTTGTGCTGACCTACTAATTTTCCATTGTTTCCTATTACAAGGACAATTGATTTAGCTATCCATCAAAAGTAAATGAACTTGTTGAAACTTTCCTTGTAAATCTTGTCAATATATGCAATTATGTTATCATCTTGGTGATTTTTTATCTTGGGTAGTTTTAACATATCTTCTTTCACAATTTGCAACACCTTTTCCCCTTTGCTAAGTAACTTTATGGTCTCCTCTTTCACTTTGCTAAGCAATTCAATCTTCACCTCTTTGATTAATATGATTGAAATCTTTATACTTTCCTTAGGCACTTGTGATCTGAGCACTACTGCATTAGGACATAACAACTCTAATTTTTTTTTAAGTTCATCTTCCACATATTGTGGTGGTCTAGACATGTCCATTTGCAATTGAGCTAAGTTAAGTCAAATGCAATATAATTGCATTTAGACTATCTACATTCTAATTGCAATGGGTTGTTTTGGTAGGAAAGAGACTTAGGAATTTCTTAAATCCTTAGGTTCATAAACTTTGCAATTTAATGTGTTGTTAGAGTCTTTTATAGTGTTGTACCCCTTTCAACTCTAAATTTGTACTCATCTCCAAACACTAAAAAGCACATAATGGAATTCATTATTTATAAATATACTCTAAATCACACCTTACACCAAACACTTAAAACCCCAAGTACACTTGAATTTTTAGATTTGCAAAATGTATGTGCATTACTTTGTGATGTATATGAGGCCATGTCCAAACATTACCTTTAGTCAAAGAACAACAAAAATTATAAATGTGCCTTCAAATACCCCTTTCACCAAACAATTTTGTCCAATAGTGTGGTTAATGACCATATAGATGTACACATATATGTGTGCTATACTATTCTTGAAACCTTCATCAACAAACACCTTCCACTAAATAAATGAACAAAATATTTGTATAAAAATCTTCTGATGCTCCCATGACCAAATATAAATCCAATGTCATTGGTTAGAACTATAAAAAATGTCAAACATAATGTTTTACAAGGCCAAGCGTTCAGTGATAGGGAAACATATGAACAGCAATAGGGCCATCCTTATTTGCTAAACCTCCCCCCCAGATTATTCTGGGTGTTTGGTCATGGGCGGCGGTGTTCGGTCATAGGGAAGGTTACCCTACTCCATGTATAGCCTAACTTTGTGTTAGGCTTCCTCCGATGGGAGCAGTCATGAAATGAGGGACCCAGTAGGGATTGGTAGCCCGCTGGCAAAAGATCTTGATTGAGGTGTGGGGATAATGCAGGACGCCGTGCCTGGCAACTTGTGTGGCTGAGAAGGAATCGCTTTCTGGATAGGATCATATTTTTAAAAAACATTTCTTGCCTTGGAAAGCATTGCTCCAAAACTAGCAATGTATCTGAAGGGTACGCTATTAAACGTAATAATGCGGCGAGCATTTCGTATAACAGAATTCTCTTCGCAGAACGATACAGTGGGCTTTCCATTTTACGAAATGCTTGCCCCTTTTCTCAAATAAGTTTTTTTTGGCTGTGCTTTACTTTGGGCAACACCCATGGAGCAGGGGCATTACTGAAACAAGAACCCACTTGGCTCCACCCCAGAGTTCACTATTTCAGTAATGCCCCACTCCAGGGGCGGTACCCTACATGATTTTGGAACCACATGGACAATATAAAGTTATATACTTCCATAAAGTTCCTTAAGTAATAAAGAGAAACATAATGCCCTCCATATGGTCAGAAGAAACCTCTCTCTGGGATGGGTCTTATTACCAAAAAAAAAGATACCTCCCCTTCCACTAAAAAAAAATCAAGGAGTGCTTTTCAACAGGGTGAAAAACCAGGTGAGGAATGGGGGGCTTGGTTGGATTCCTTTTTATTTTCTTCCTTTCATAGTTCTTTTGATGGGTGAGCGTTGGGGTGGGGGATGCGGTTTCATGGTCTTTTCTTTTTCTTTTGGGGATCTGGAGGGAGGGAGGGAGGGAGGAAGGGTGGGTGGAGTTCTTTTCTTTGGACCGCCCACCCCCCACCCCCCATTTTTTTTATTGAAGATTTAGGCCCTTGAATTCATTCCAAGTCTTGTGTTTTCTAGGGTTGGGAGTGGTGGTTTAATGTTTATTTTAGGGTTTTGAAAGTGTTGGGGTTGTGGGAACTTTTCATTGTTGGGGTTTTTTTTGGTGTGTTGGTGATGCTAAGCTAATGGGAAGGATTTCATTTCATTTCAAAGTGTAAAGTCATTTAATATTTTTATCTATCTACCTACTTATTTGCATATTACATATTTCCTTAATTATCAATGTAACTAATGTAACTAATGTATGTAATAGAATTAAAATAAATAAGTTGACACAATTTATCACCTTATATGGGTGTGGTGTGATATTGGTTAAAAATTTGGTTTATTTTGTTGACACGAGTGGTTCAAGTTTTTACAATTGCACCTTACAAGAAAATGTAGGTTATGCTAGATAGGTGGCTTAATAGGTCACATTAATTAAGGTATGTAAGGTAGGCACCTATTATTTACTTATTATTTTATTTAGCCTAGTTTGTTAAGCTAGGTGGGCTTACTATGTGTGATAGACACCTATTGTTTTATTATTTTATCTAAATAGATAGGTAGATTAATAAGTTAGGGTAGGCTAAAATAATTAAAACATTTGGCATTGTGTGATTATCCATAATGTAAATGCAAAGTCAAGTTTCACTTAGGTTATATAATGTCCATTGTAATATGCATGTTCATTCATGGTAATGGATAAAAAATTGAACTATAGTTGTAAATATTTGTGATTATAATTTCAACTTTTGTGGCACATGGTGTCTTTTGCAACTAGTTGTTTAATAACATTTTATTTTTGATGACAAGAGTGTTTTTCAATTGTGAGTGTTTGTTAAAATTGAATCCTTATCATAAACTGAATTATTATTTTTCAACTATCTTTTTGTGTGCAACAACGTAATAAATAGTCCTTACAAAACATAAACACCCACCCTCATCAATGAAAAATTATGATAACTAAGTATATAAACAAAATGCAAAGAAGGTTAAGGTTTAAAAAATACTTGCACAATTTGCCTAAACAAGTATAATTGCTGTTGCACAGACTTTTCATGTCACAAATAATATTTCAAGAGTTTGCACATTCATGTGAGTAGGCCACATTTGTTGTTAGTTCACATCAAATGTCAAAATTTACATCCCAATATTCAAATTTGTCATCCAATGCACGATAATTGATTCATGCATATTGTTTGACCACTATTTAAAAACATGATTTTTACACTAATAGCATCATGATCAAAATGACTATAGAATTAAGTCTATTTGTTTGAAATGATTAACCATGTTTAATTTGACCAAGTTCAAAATTAAATATGTTCATTTTGTTTTTTTAAAATAGCTATTTAAATAAAATAAACACTATATTAGGCACATATCATATAAGACCCATGTGGAATTGTCCAACATGATTAATCCGATTAAGATTAGTCATTTAAATATGACTAGTTATGATTGTAATGTTACTTTTGATGATGTGACATTATTAAAATATATTATTCATTTTAAAGGTAAATTACTAAAAAAATGCAAATAGATTATAGGTGTCATGTTTTCATTTGATGCTTATAATGCTTCACATAAAAATACAAATAGGGGATAGTTAATTTATCTCGAAAAATAAATAGAACATAACTAATGTACATGAAAAACTTGAATTAACTTAATTAATATAAAATTTTAAACAAAATATTTATTTTTCCCAGATAAATATAAATTAATGTAATGGTATGACATTTGGATTCTAAAAAATTAGTGAATTCAACTAAATAAAAATTTAAATATTACATTTTGAAATTTAAAAAATATAAATTTCATTGTAAATATTAAAATGGAAAATGAAATAAATTGAAATATAACTAAAGATGCGCATAATAGAAGTAATTTTATAATGAAATTATTTAATTATATAATATAGTTGCAATGCATGATATTCAAAAAGTATGTGTGTTTATATGTTGTGTGAAAATAATTTATATCATCATGTAAAGTGGTGGTTGAATGGCAAAGGCCTTGGGTTGTTACAAAAAAGATGATGTTCAAACCCCCTTTTGAACATGTTGTGATCATGATATCATCATCATGACATGTCATGGATTTAGTACAAGAATGTTCTGAACTTGTTTTTAGTTTAATCCACACAAGCACACACACACACAATTAAAAATTATTAATTCAATATTCTCATATCTACTAATATCTTTAGTCATTTCAGTCAAAATGAACTTAATTAAATTTGTGTAAAAAACGATTGGTTTGTTTTGACTAAAACCATTTTGGTTCAATCTCTAATATTATTTAAAATACAATTAAAATGAGTAAAAAAACATGGTTTTGTGGTAGTGAGCAAGGATTTGTGACCCGCAAAAGTATTAGATTTGAACCTCTAGTTCAATGCATAAATATCATGGGCTGGCACAATTTGGTTTTTGCCACAAAATCACATATAAACACATCCTTCAACTTACTAGACACAATCAAATTGTGAACCAACTACAACAAAGGGAATATGGTTACAAGCCCTAATAGAATTTGGAAATCATAAAGGAGGTCAAAATTTGCCTTTTCCCTTTCATGATTTGGCCCATCAATTGCCATCTTCTGTGAATAATGTTCTATGTTTAGACATAACATGTTTGACAATTCAAACAACATAGAAATCCAATGAGTCTCACATTCTTTTGGATTTCAGCCCCTTTTGTTTCCATTACCTTGGTGTGCTTCCAAAGCACCAAATTTCATTTAAGATTTTTTAAAAATAATTACATAAAATGGAGAGTAGACCTTTGATTTATATTTATCATTTGTGAGCACAACATTGTGTGCACCTCAAGATTGGTGTAGTGGGCCATACACTGAACTCACATAGGGTGAGGGGCCAAACTTTTATAAATATGTTTTGTAACATTTTACCTAATACCTTGGGAAAGCAAAAACCCCATCTACACCAAATGTTATTGTTTCTTACCAAATCTACTATTTGGATAAGGCACCTTAGTTCATGAAAGCTTTGCATAAATGAAGTTATTAACACTTGATCCCACAACCATTCACTCAAAAGATAGGAAAATCAGTATATGTAACCAATTTAAAAACCACATAAACATGAATAGACAATTAATTGGTTGTCAATAGTGAAATCGCTTTATCACAAGTTAGAAAACATATTGGGGTACTATAACAATAGTTGTTTTAATGGCTTTCATCACAATATTGTGCATGTGTTGAACCATAATCCTCCTTGTTGTGTTTGTTTAATGCATTGGGGGGTTTTCTTATAAATTCAAGAAATCAAAGAGCTTTTTGTGAGCCTCATATTCCCACATCAAACTGCCATGCTACAAGAACAACATGACAATTTTTATGCTTCTCCCTCGTCACCCCATTAACAACCAACTACAAGATTGATTCCCTACGCATTGAGGCATAAACAACCTAGATTTTTGTGTTTACAATCTTTATTATATCACTTCCCCTCTTTCACTTTTCTCAAAACTTTCTTTGTTGTCTTTGCCTTCAAGGGGAAAGGCTATGGAATGGTGGTACTTCATTTGGCCTGTCTATCACATTGTTCAAGTTCTACTTCATTAATTCAAAGCATACATTATGAAAATTTGAAATAGTGATGAACAATTCTCAAAATTGAAAATATGATATGAGTAAGACATTTTGATGAAAGAAGGGGTAAGATGGGATTTGGGAATTTGGTGTTTTTTCCAATGTTGGATGGTTTTTAAATTAAAGATAGATAAAGATAAAAAAAATCAAAACTGACAATTGTGAAAAAATTAAAAGATTTGCCCAAATGTTTTTTCCCCTTTGAAAATTTCAATAACTCATACGTTCACAATTTAGATCCTTTAATTTAGTCTTATTATTATTATATTCTAATAACCTAATACCATTGGATATCTATTCATCCCATCCACTTCAGAACCCCATTTGTTTTCCAAAGGAAAAAAAGACGTTCATTGGTTCTATGGAAAATATATAAAATGAAATTTTAGTGCCCAAATTTAGCTTAGAATATTGCCATGGGTAGGAACAATGTGAGTGATATTAGTTTTTTTTTTGTCATGATTCGTTTTGTGAAGACAATGGTTTTAAATGATGTAAACAAAATGGACAACAAGTTCAAATTCAGTTTTTTTTTTTTGAAGAAACCCTTAAAATTTCTTAACAAAAAGGTTGAAGATCCTTGAACTCCATCAAAACAAATTTTTAAACCCCCAAATTTTGAAACAATGCCTCGAACATTATTTCCCCAATGTGAAACCTTCAAAAAGTTTTCTCACTTGTGAAACTTCACAAAAAAACATTTGAAGACCCCCAAAATGACAAGAAGAAAATTGAAGACTTTGGAACTTTAAAATACCAACATAAAAGACCTTTGAAGTTTCCAGAAGAAAAGCAAATACCCCATCCCCCCCTTAAGAAAGTTCACACAAAAAAATTGAAGACTCGGAAATTTCAAAATACAAAAACAAAAAAATTTCAAAGTTCACAAGAAGAAAGACAAATAGCCCCTTTCCCCCTTGTGAAACTTCACACAAATCTTTTTGAAGACCCCCAAAATGACAAGAAGAAAAATTGAAAACTTTGGAATTTTAAAATAGTTTAAAAAAAAAACTCTCAAAATTCATGAGAACAAAATGCACCCTGTCAGACCACAAAAAAAATTAAAGACCACCAAAATGGCAAGAAGAAAATTGAAGACGCTGGAACTTCAAAATATGAAAACAAAACATTTTCAAAGTTCACAAATAGAAAGACAAATACCCCCCTCCCCCCCTATGTGAAACTTCACACAACGTTTTTTGAAACTCAGAAAATGAATAACAAGAAAAATTGAAGACTCCAGAGCTTCAAATAGTAAAACAAAAAATGCTCAAAATTCACAAGAGCAAAGCACGCACCCCCCCCCACCTCTTCACACCAAAAAAAGAAAATGAGGACCCCAAAGATGATAAGAAGAAAATTGAAAACCCCCAAATTAAAATTTAAAAAAAAATCCCCCAAAGCTCACAAAATGAAATTCAAAAACCCCATGCCCCCCATAGAAAAAAAAAAAAAAAAAAAAAAAAAACTATAATTACCAAATTTTGTAATATCAAATTTAATGTTATTGATTTTGATTGTTGGATTTTCTCTACCAAATTTTGTTACTAAATTTGTTGTTACCACAAATGTTTCACCAATATTCAAAATATACATTTTTAGAACAAAAAAGTTATCTAATTGAAATTTCTTTTGATAAGGATTTCTAGATAGGATTTACTATGAATCTTAGAAAGGCTTTTGGGATTTCTTTGATTTTTGGAATAATCCAGCATTTGTTCTTCAAAAGATTTATGTGGGGAAGCTTTTATAATTCTTTTTGTGTAATGATATTTCAATTTTACTCTAAAGGAAATAAAATTCTTCAAGTTCCTTATTGTTTTTTTTGTTCAAATATATGTTTTTGTACTTCTCTTTTGAAGTTGAAAGTCTTTTTGCAAGTTTGAAATTTTTTACACGATATAAATATACTGTCTATTTATAATATTGATTTTATAAACTCTTTGTGATTATTTGTCATTTACTCCTATTAATTCTTTTACTCCTATTTCATTTAAGTACCAAAACCCAAGATTTCATTAAATGGCCTTAACATTTGACAACCATACCACATATATTAGAATCAAGATTGTTAGTTCAATGACTCTATTTTGGTTAGAGCTATTTGTCTCTTCCAAAGAAGTGAACTTTTATGCTTTAAGATACCTTATTGTATTTGATGTAACAAGTAACATACAACTATGTAAGTCCCAAACAAAAGAAAATCATAACAAATCTTTTTTATTTTATTTGGTTCAAGTTTTGTAACCTCGCAGTATGACGAACATATTAACAAGGAGTATGAGGAAATGAGTGGAAGAAGAGTGAACTAACAAGAGGCTAAGGAGGAGTCGAGCTATTGAAAGCGGATGCGAAGGAGATTGTTATTTTTTCACAGTGATAAGCAAGAGGAGTTCGAAGCACAAACTGAAACATAGAACCAGAAATTTGGTGTAATACCAAAAATTAACTACCAAAACGAACTGTCGTCACAAAACCAAAGCCTTCATGAGATCCATTTGAAATCCTATTGGAAAGAGATATTTTCAATACTATTCAACAGCATCAGTATACGATGTATTAATACACTAATACACAAAAGAATCTGTCACTGCTTTATGCAGGGTTATGCATTGCTCCAAGGGCCCTGTCTGTATACACATAAGGGTTTAAATATTAGTGTAATCATATACAGAGGGTGTTGAATAGGTTTATGTGTAGGTTTGCAAAAAACATGCTATGACCAATGAAATGGCTGGATTTGGTACTCTGAACTTTTTTTCCTTAGGTATCTTCAGTGAACTAACATTTAACTGTGTAATAGGGTTTGATAGATTTGTGAGGATTTTAGAGAACCAATGAAAATGCTAGAAAGGATCACATTCACTGCTCAGCAGAATAGGGTTAAGTTAAATCTTAAAGATTTTTTCTTTTCAGGCTATTGAGGTCGCTGGAGTTGATGGTCCAAATCAATGTGCAACTGGTACTTACAGACAATGTTCTAGCACAATATTTGTGCGTTTTGTTAGAAGTAGGGCCCTTGGCTCCACCTCAAGCAGGCGCTTTTAATGAAGGCGCTCTTGGGGGAGTCAGGAAACATACTAATTTTCAGGATCTGCTGCACTACCCGTAACCATTTTCTCAGGCAATCCAAGTAACTCGAATCTTTGCAGGCCGTCAGACCAATCTCGATTCTCTCATTACTGTCCATCGGTAAAGTTTCCAGCATAGCACCTGTTGACAATTTGGCAGCTAGTGAATCAGCCATCCCTCCCGTGACGTCAAAACCCAGGACTATTATGTCTCACTTGCAACTCCTCACTCAATCCAAGTAGCTGGATTCTTTGCAGGCCGTCAGTACAATCTCAATTCTCTCACTACTGTCCATCGGTAAAGTTTCCAGCATTGCACCTGTTCACGATTTGGCAGCTAGTGAGTTAGCCGTCCCTCCAGTAACGTCAAAACCCAGGACTTTTATATCCCACTTGCAACTCCGTCGGTAATTTTACAGCAGTAAATTAATCTCCTAAGTAACTAGTTACTAATTTAATTAGAAATTTTACAGCTGTAGGCAATCTGTTGTAATGAAAAAATGAGCTTCAGAGAATCCTGACTCCAGAGCATGAATACTTTATATCTTACACTCAACACCGCAAAAAGCAGACCATTAGAAAATTTTAATCACTTTGCAAAGGATTCCACCAGGCGATAGCTGTAGGCCTGGCTACTTCTGGACTTCCACCCCTACAGGATACACCTCCCTCGTCACAGCTGGCCTATTGCAGATGGTTGATTTTTGACATGAACAAATAAGGTCAACATATTACAGGAGATCAGTTTTTGACATGGAGAGATTTTGACATCTAGTTTAAGCTACCTTGACATCCTGTAAATTCTCCCTTTTCCTTTTTCTTATTCCTTTGTACATTTTCCAAATCTACAGTGTGTATATAAATAAAGTTTTGCAGGGTTGCATCATTTTTCTTCCTTTCCTGACAACCTCTTCAAACTAGACTTCAGATCAGTTGCATGGTTTGTATGGTCTTGGAGTTTAATGTAATAGCTTGAAATTGAAGAGAAAAACAATTTTGTCGCTCTTTCTCGGCTCCTGATCACCAAAATGGGACTGTCCCATCACTGCTAATTTCATGACACTATGTCATGCTTCAAAACAAATGCATTGATTCACCTCATGCAAGCCCTTGGACCTATTTCTCATAACTTTTCCACAACTGAGCTCAATGTTCATCCGAAGAACTTCACCAAAGACTTAGTCTGTATCAACAAACTAGATAACAAACACACAGTGATAAAATTCCAAACAAATTCCCTTGATTATCAGCAGGCCAATCTAGTGAAGATCACACGTGCAGGACAAAATTTCAAAACAAAAGATTTGTGCATTGCTCAATTCCAGAGGGTTCACAATCTTGCTTGTGTATAAAAATCATATTTCTCGCTTTCTTGCCTTTCTCCTTCCTGTCCTTGTCAAAACATGCAGACTACTTAGACCCCCCTACTTAGACCCCCAAAAAAACTCCCTACTGGTTCCTTCACTTTCACTTTTCACCTTCCCATCCAAAACTTCTTACTCACATGCATTCTTCCAGAAATTACTTTTTTTTTTTGAAAACTCCAGTTTTAATTAGATCAGAGGATCCAAGTAACTCTTGGCCATTCAGAAGGTGCCACTCATAATCTGGACATTAAAGTAAACTGTTGTAGTGGGCAAATCCATGAGTATCAGACGAGAGGGAGCCTCAAATAAGGTTCAACTAAAAGAACATACATGACACCATTTAGTGTTACGCTATAGTAACTTTTCATATGCCAATGTAATGCTCCTACAGGCATTTCCTTTGAAATGCCAACACTCTTCTAGGTGCCCTCCATCTACTTAAAAATCATTGGAGCAGTTCTTTACTCTGTAAGTCTTAAATTCACATCGCAAATTTCAAACATAAAATGGTTGTCTTATAACACCCCAAATTTCAAGCATCAAATGGTAGTCCGGTAATTAGTAGCTAATGAAAAATGGCATCATACTAGAAGAGTGGGTAGAAGTAATTCGTCCTGTGGTTCCACCATTGGACAAGACTTTCGAAGTAATTTGTACTACTGTGGGTTCCAGAAGACTTTTCTTAATAATTTGTACAAATGTCAACTCCACCGGCTTGAGTGACCCAGCACCAGCCTTAGTGATCCAGCACCCACCAGTGCACCATCCAAAAAATCCAGTTCTGGGATTTCATGGATGGAATGAAGGGCCAGAGTGAACCAGCAGCCATCAATGCACCAGCTGGCCGTTCTGTCCACTGGATGGGCTGCATTTATTCATTCGGCTCTAGTTGCGGTTCATCACAGTCTATTTCTCTATTTCTTTTTTCGCTGCTGACGGCTGTACTTAGTTTTTTTTTTTGGGTTCTTGACTGTTTCCTCACACATAGTTACTCTACTTACATTCCTGTCTTCATAAGTACTGCACCAATTTTGGTACCTTATTTCTTAGCTACCCTAATAACTATTTATTTTATTGACTTAGATATTTTATATGCACAATCACCTTATTGACATAAGTATTTTACAAACCTACTCACCTTGATTAGATAATTTGTTCTCTACTTATTATCTTGCCAATGTGCTTTGTTATTGTAACTTTCTTTTTACTTATTAATTTGCTTATCTACATGCCTACCTACCTTAGGAACCTATCTACCTTGCTCCTGTAACTCCTTTTCTACTTACTAAATTGCTTACTAACCCAACTACATACCTATATACCTATTTATTTATCTATTTATGTTTTTTACCCAAATACCTAATTAATTGCCTGTTCACTTTTTTCAACCCCCTCCCAATCCTACCTATCAAGTTATTAAGGTTCACTCTAGTTCATAGATGATGAACACGAGTCCTCATATGTAGAAATTACAAACAATTTATAGTGGAAATAATGTCATAATTGTAGCCATTTTGGTTTAATTAATGCATATTTCATTAAATTTTGTTTATCTAATTTTTTATGAAATTGACATTACAATACATATTTTCATGTAATTATCATAAGTATGTATTATTGGATTATGGTTTAAATTTAAGGCTGGGACCCAAATTAATTAAAAGGTTTTTTCAAATGTATAATAATAAACCTAAATTAGGCTAAATTTTGGGGGAAATTTTTAAGGTTTACACATATGTGAATTGATACAATTTCATTATATATATTTTTCAAAAAAAATGGGAAGAATTAGGTTGGAAAGATCACACAAAGGTAAAAGACATCTTTTTTTGGTTTTTTACAAAACAAAATTTTAATTTTAAAGATCAAGGTTTTTTCTTTCAATCAATAAATATTTATACTTTAAAAGCTTAAAATTTTGGTTTTTAAATTTTCTCCTATGTTCTATTTAATTTGTTTGTTTTGCATTGTATACTTTGTATAAAGTTTTGGGTTTAGGGCATATATCACTACAACTTTTTTTTTTGGGGTTTGTATAGTTAAGGTTGGAATAAGGTTTATGGAAAAATATCATTTAGGTTTTTAGGGTTATGCCTTTTGATTTAGTGTATAGGAATTTGGTTCATATATTTCAAGGTTGAAAATTTATATTTTAAACTTTGCTCATTGTATTGATTTTTCATCTTATCATTTGTTTAGATCTATACCATAATTATGAATCTATTTGTTTCCATATGTTCCATAGTTGTGAAGTTCAATATTTTCTAACCCACTTTTGTACAAGTTATGATCTTTAAAGGTTGTGTTTTCAACTAGGACTGCAAACTTTGGTGGAACATTGTCGTCTATTATTTTTAAAGGTATGCATTTGTCTCTTGTTACTTCTTTGTTTTGTGTTTATATTTTCACAATTCAACCTCTTTTCATTTTTTAGCTATTGGATATAAAATGGGCATCAAGTTTCATTAAGTATACAACCATAAATAACGATTTTATACCTTTACTTAGGTATTTCATATTTAATATCTTTTTGTAATTTGACTTTTTCATACTGAAAAATCCTTCACCTCCTCATGATAAATATTTTCAACAATTATTGGATACACCCATTCATCCATGTGTGTGTTGTCATTGATTATGCTTTAAAAAACAAGTAAGAAAATAATTAAAGTCCATTATTCAAAAATATTCTTTACATGTTCCACCTCAAGAAAAATCCATAATTGTGTAAAAGTTGTTATTTTTTTAATAATAAACATAAAACACCAAAACTTTTACTTCCTACAAATATAAGGTTGAATAATGACATAGATTATATAACAAAATTTAATGAGTTAAAAGAATGATCAATATCAATTCAATAAGCATTTGTTCAAATTTGGCAACTCCAAGGTTATGAACAATATAACATAAAAGGAAGTATTATAAATGTTTCATCTAATATCAATTCTACCCAATCAATATTATAAATCATCTTCCTCATGATGAAACAATAATTGATTTATCATTAAAAAGATGAATGAAATATAAAACACCATATTTAATAAGTAATGTCTACCCAAATTTCATTATGTTGGCATCACATGATTTTTTCAACACACCATTATATGAAAATTTTGGAATAACAATTCATCCATGCTAGCTTGATATGTTCATATTATCAATGCAAACCAATATTAATTTTTTTGCAATGTAATTAACAATGAATCATGTGACCATAATAATGAAGATAAATTTGAAAAACAAGAAGACATATTAACATATATAATGGTGCAAAACATATTATCTTTTGAACAAGTATATGATTATTTTGAAAATGTTATAACTGTGACACCATGCCAAGATTTCAAACCATTGGGCCTTATTTAAGATCCCCATTGCGAGAAATTGAACTTTCTTAGATTATTTTTTGGACAACCTTGTAGCAACCAAAGAACAAAAGTGTCTTATCAAATGATTGCTCAATGGGAACTCTTACATAAAAATCATAAATTTGTCATAAATTTACCAAATTTTTTTAAGTTATTAAAGTATTGACTCATTTTGTTATTTCATCATCTTAGGTGCACATATGTAAAGGGAAACTCTTTGGACAACAACTTCAAACATGTGATGTCATGAACAAATCAAATTTGGATGTTATTTTACATTTTAATTTAGGATATATGAATCTTTCAAGACTACATACTTCACTTGATTATCTAAGTCAATTAGGAAAAGATGTTTTTTGTAGTGATTCAATAATTAGGTTCCCCAACATTTTCTATTACATTTACTAGTGTCAAGGGTAAACCCAAAAAAACTCTGGTCCCCACATGTTCACAATGGATTACATATAATCTGCTATAAAGCCATGGTATGTATGTGTCTCTCATTAAAAAATCTGCAGGAAAAAAAAAAGATGTCGGGTACTCCCGCTTTCCTACTGTACTTCCCACCTCATGAGCAGAGTGAATCAGCACCATGGAAACGAGTGCAGACGAATGGGAACAATGAAACTTCTGTAACCAAAGTCCACAATCTCCCCTCCAGGGTTTCTTTTTGGTCATTTTTTGTCAAGTAGGTAGACTGGCGACCATTACGAGAATTAATGACCCAAATCTTACTGCCCTAGCCTAGGGTCAGTTTCCACATTGACAAAACGAATCATTGAAATGGAATTCGTTTAAATTTTTTGAAATTATATATATTTCCATCATCTACTATAATATTGTGATATGAGTAGAGAAATTATTCAGAATGTGGCATGTGATAACTATGATGATTTTCAACATGTCAACCTCATATTTTCACAAAATTACATTTCACTATTTTGAGGATTATTTAATGATGAAACTGACCTTAGGGTATGGTAGCCTGGATGTGAGGCGGAACAGTACATTGTTTTTGAGAATCCCATGAGGACCTCCATGACCTGAACATGTAAAATTTGTGATGACCTTGGATTCTGTTTCCTCATAATGTGGCACTACTTGGATCCATTTTTCCAAGAAGAACACTTTGTACCTTCCATAGCGCCCCCCCCCCCCCCCCCCCCCCCCCTCGGCGACAGTACTGTATCGGTAGAAGCGACAAGGAGCGGATTGGTTTCGTGGAAAGGAGCGGTAGAAGCGACTCGGAGCGGATTGGTATCGTGGATCAAAGGATCGGTAGAAGCTGCAGAGAATGGATTGCGATCGTGGAAAGTGCCAAGCGACTGCGCTTCGATCACGTTGGATTCTTTTGCTAGCTATAGTAGATGTCAGGAAGCTCTTCCGGTACTGCCTGCAGGGAAGCTTTAAAGAAAGTGTCGCTAGAAGAAGGAGCAACCGAGAGGTTGCGATAGACAGAAAGTTAGCGTGTTTGGGAAGCTCGTCTCGTCCTGTAGTGCGGGTTATAGCTTGAAGAGAGTGACCGACGCTCGAAGAAGAAGCAACCCTGAGGGTGCGATAGAATAAATTACCGTGTTGTTGACCGAGTCTGAGCTGGGACCTGCTGCTACTGCGCATTTTCGTCGCAAGTTGTATCTAGGTGCTTGCAAATGATAGAACTAACTGATCCAGCAGCTTCTAATACTCCTGCCGTAGACGGGGTGGGTGAGGCAGTAGTGCCGGGGTCTGTGCAGATTCCTATCTTCAACGTAGACGAGTTCAACGAAGACGAGATCAAAGCCGACCTTCTGGTTGAAATAAAGCAACACCATAAGTTAGGTTTCATTCTGGACGATTGGGAGAAACAATTTAAAGTGGCACGCGACAGGATAGAGACAAAGACCAGTCGCGCCAACAACGCCAAGAACGATTTGTACCAGTGGATTGGGTTTTTCAGTGTGTTTCAAGGCGTGGTTCTTACGGCTGTAGCGCAGTCCAGTACCTTCGGCTGCCGACAATCTTGGGCCCCTGCGTCGTTGTCCCTCATAGCTTCACTGGTTACTGTTGTGAGCGTGCATTTCAAGCTCATTAACTACGATGCCCTGAATGTTAATCTCTTAAAAGAAATAAGTCAATCTAAGGTGAACGTCCCTTCTATGGAATTCGGCTAATTTTCTCAGCATATTAAACTTCTTTAGATCAGTGTTTTTCTTTTCCCTTTCTGTTGAGATAATGTTTTTGGCGACATGAAAGAAAAGATTAGCAAATTTAGTCAAAATTACACTAGAAAAACAAAAGTTTCCCAATTTCTTTGTCGAAATTTCGCCAGAAAAAAATTAACGCTGCCTTAGAGAAAAGTCTATATCCTTGGTAGTTTTCCAAGTTCCAAGTTTAGGATGCAAGGTCCTTAACAACTATATCCATTGTTTGCAGATTTTACATGATCAGATTGCGGCCTTGAGGGCACAGGGAAAAGATTTTAACTTTGGCTGGTTCATCGAGAGGACACAGGAGATATCAAAGAGAAAGGACGAAAAGAAGCCGCAGGGCCTGCAGGATAAATACTACTGGGCTGTCATTCTAGCTCTTGTTACCTTCTCAACCATCATCTTGTTGTGTTGCATCATCGTACTGTGTGGACCGCATAGATACCACCCCGGGAGTTAGGCGCAACTAGTAAGCTTGAATCCATTACAAGCAACCAGCCATGTTCAGGAGATGTGTCAATCTGATTATTGCCTAAGTTCTTTGCCGTTTTGTATTTTCATTATTGAATCATTACGGTTACGCAATGAACTCACTCTATACAGAGAACTTGATTAAATCCTAACAGCTAGAAACCCGATCAAAGTACTTGTACATCTTAGTACCGGGTTGTAAGTGTGAGTCTGGGTGGACTTCATCTAATGGGCATCATTTGGTTGTTCTGTTTGCAGTACAAGAGAAGGCCATCGATATTGATTTGAGACTTGCAGGTTTTCAATCAACTGAGAGACATGGTTAAACTAACAACAAGATTAATCAATGCGACCAATAAGCCTCTTGTGCTATGTGAAGAGGCTTCAAATGGGTCTCAAACCCGGTTAAAGGTCTTGGATCCAAGAGTCGATAACCAACAAACACCAGAAGGTGAATTGTTAGTAATCAACCCAAACACAAGGAAAACCGAGCTTCCGGGATATGACCCTAGCTTCTATGTACACAGTGTTGACCCGAATGACTCATATGCAACACTCCGGTTATGGTTTCGTAAGAAAGCTGTGTTAGGTGTGAATTCTGATGACATGATTGACAACATGACCATCACCATCAAAGAACTTGAGGAAGGAGTGTTCAGCAAACATTGTGACCCCAGGTATGAAATTGCAAACAATCAACATTGGAACTCCAGTTTTGTCTCTTGGGTTTGTAGAACATCAATTTCATAAGGTCATAGTTTAACTAATTTCACCAACAATCAGTGTAGACCAAAACATTACATGTTTCACTCATCACTTTTTGCACAAAAACAAGTCCAAATATTTTAAACTGGTGTATACATTCAATAATGTTCTGAATCATGAAATTCAAAATGGCTATATGTGTACAAGCTTGAAGATATGCTTAGAAACAGAATTGTTTTAATGCCTACTACCTGAAAAAGGATTATCATTGCTTTTAAAATTCTCAAACACAAAAAATTCATATACTTTGTCTACGTTCACATGTGAATTCAGATGCAATTTACTTGTGTGGTTAGATTTGTCTTTGTAAAATGTGACTTGTAATGCTTGACTTCACACTTGTGGATTGAATTCAATCCTGCAATTGTTTGTCCATTTGTTTTTTTCAGGAATTCACAAGATCAACCTGCACCTACTTCAGAAGATGCTGCATCTACCTCAGAAGGTGAAGCACCCATTCAATCTACCAGTTCGCCCTGGGGAAACTTCATAAACTTTTTCAGGCCACGCAAATGAGCAAATAGTAATGCAGGGAAGTAAAGTTTCATGTTTAAACTTGCTGAGCTGCATACTAACATACCTAGAGATGAATTCCAATTTAATACTTGCTTTGATCCAAATAGGGTTCTTGTTGGTAGACCTTTGTTGCAAGCCTAGGCTTGGATAACATCATGTGAGTTGTTGGCCATTATGTAATCCCGTCCTCAAGACAACTTAGAGTTTCAAGGATATAATGGTGGGCACACTAGACTTGACATCAAGCCTGACGGGAAGATAGGCACACAAATGACCCATTCTTCCGGCCCCCATCACCATTTAGTGGAGTTATGATGCACTCATTAAATGTGGATTGACCCTAAGAGTCCAAGTGCTTAAACTTGTAGAACTCGGCCATACTATATGTTTGGATGTTGTTTGTTTTATGGCAAATATAAGTATACTATATTTACCACAACCCCAATATTTATAAAAGTAGCGTTGTGGCTTTTGTGGCGTAAGAGTGATTTCATCTATGTACAGGTACATCTATGAAAATTCAATGCTAGGAAGCAAATGTTTATGGGTCCAACAATTTGGTTCCTTCTCAAATGACTTGTGTGCCATTGTTCACCGAATTAAATTTATAACTTGCAAACCCATTATAGCAAGGATGCAATTGAGTGACAAATTGACTGCTTGACAGAAAGAATTGTTGAATTTCTTTTCCTGACAAGCATTTGTTGCACTGGCTTTCATTGGAAAACCCAGATCTTATAGGGGAATGTACCTGTAGGTTGCAATGTAACCACATTAATACCTCATCAGTGCATTAAACCCATGCAGAACCAACATCACCACTATCCACAGATAGCATGGAATACACCACCACAGTCACAAAGTTTGCCTGCATGTTTAACAAACACCTCAAAATACGAAGCATTCTTTGAATTTTGCTCCCGAATTTTCTTCTTTGTTATTGTGCCACACTAATTTGGTAGCTTGATGTACCTCTTCCAATTGGTGCAACATAAATTCAATAACCATTAAATACATGAAATCATGAAAGACATATATATCCAGGGCATATATCACATGTGCATAATATCAAAGAATGATATTCTACTTCATGTCATTTTAGAGACATTCCATAATGGTCATGCTAAAACTTTAGTTTCCTTCTTGACAAATAGTACACACATGTACCCTGAACCACAAATGTGCCATTGCAAACTGATATATATATAACCTTAACCAATGAATGGTATACATAAACTTACCTAATGAACACTAATATGCCCGATTTTTATTGGGCATTACTAGTGATTTAGTGAGACCTAACATTATGATTCTATCACAATACCGATTTGTAATCAATATCCTATTGATTATTACAATTACAGTTATGTAAGGACAAATTCAAAGAAATACAAAGGTTTCATTTCTACTGACACTATTACAAAATATGATTGTTATGCTAGTCAAATCATGCCTAAATTGATTATAGAATTAAAGTTATTAGTTTGAAATTATTAACTGTGTTTAGTTTGAGTAACATCAAAATTAGATATAACCATTATGACTAAAAAAATTAACTGTTCAATCAAATCAAACATTATACTATACATGTGATAAATGCAACATCCATGTGAATTATGTTTGTTTAATTACTATGACTAATGTGACTAAACTTGATCACACCTTGTGATTGGAGTGTTATTTTTTATAATGTGATGATTTAAATTTTACATATGTAACAAATTTTTTAATTACTAAAAAATGAAAATATAATATAGTTCCCATTTTTTATTGTTGTTTATTAGAATCCTACTATTACTTAATTTATTTTAAATTTTATTTTCATGTTGAGATCTCCCAAACAACAACACCTCCTATTGCACTCTTAGTAGCATTCGACTTTCAATGAATAGAAATGCATTAAGTTTTTGGATGTATGGTTCAAAAGTTATTGACTATTAATTTTATCATTAAATTCAATGTTATCAAGTCAAATTTTTATGGGGAAATTGGGGCATACTCTTGATATTGTTGGAAAGGCTCACTCAATGATGATTAATAAGAGATATTAAATCTTGAGCTATTTTTGTCTTTGGAAATTTAGTAACAAATTTTTAATGAAGATGAAAATTGGATATCAAACTTAGGCTAAAAAAGTTTGAATGTATTTTTGGTGCTGTTGGAAAGCCTTAAATGACTAGAATTTAATGGTGGTCATTTTCATACTTTTTAGACCTAAGGTGCAAATTTAAATTTGAGTAATTTTTATATCATAATATTAAATGAAAAATGAAAAATGAAATTTTAATTTCGAACTTGGGATAAACTTTTTGTGTTTTTGGAAATCTCTTAATGAGTAGGATTTAATCAAGGTGGTTTTGTAATTTTTAGCAAGAGATATTGAATTTTGAATCAATTATGTTGGTCACTAAAAATTTAGTTTTACTAACAAATGAAATCTCAAATTTTTGTGAGAATGAAAGTTGAATTTTAGATTTAAGCTAAAAAAGTTGGGGGCACACTCTTCACTAAAAGAAAAACCCCATTTTTCGACTTACTTTAAGCAATTATAAAAAATAATCACAGAAAACACTTTTAGTCAGCTAAGACAACTCAAAAAATGGGGTCCTTTTTAAGCTTGGATATTGAATTTTGAATAAAAATTTTCATTGAAAATTCAATAAAAATGAATTTTTAAAACTTAACTAGTACATAATAATAATGACATTAAAAACATTTTCAATCAACTTCATTATGAAATGTATTACATTTTATTACATGAATTTATATTTATATATTTCACATGTGGAATTAATTTCCTTAAAAACTACAAGATTAACACTTTGATAAAAGAGGATTATATTGAAAGTTTTGATGTAAATAATTTAAATTAATGTAAATTATTGAGATTTGAAAAAAAGTTTAAATTATATGTAATTATGATTTTTTTAATGATTAATAATTTAATCGAGTTTTTAGGCAATTTCAAAAATATTTTAAAATTGAATATATTTATGAAATTAAGAAAATGAAAATTACATATCATTAAAGACATCACATTTGAATTTATAGTCCAAATTCTTTTTTATTGAATATTATACTCGGGTTTTTGAAACACATATTTAAAATTAATTTAATGTTTATATGTATTTGAATGTTAATATTTTCATAATATGATGTTAATGTGGTTAGATGGTTAAAGCCTTGGTGTATGGTTACAAAGGTGGAAGGTTCAATTACCTCTTGTGTCATATGTTAAAATATTGACACATGAAATATTATGATATTTATTTTTGAAAATATCAAATGAAGAACTAGATGTACGTTTGGTGACCATCAATAGTCCAATCAATTTATTTTTTGTGGTTAGTTTAGTGTGAAAACATATTTGGCAAACCCATTGTAGTCCAACAAATCATACTTGTAACAATTCTTTGAAAACATAGATATTTGTGTTTATCCATTTATTTGGCCACATAGGATGTTAAATCAACTTGATTTTTTTCATTCAAGTCAAACAAGACATGTTCATTTTAGTCATTTGAATTTAGTTAAGTTTATGGCATAAATGATGGTCCATTTTGACTATCATTGTCTACTATGATTAAAACATTTGACCGAATTCAATTTATAAACCAATATAAAAATCATGGTTTTGTATTAATGCAAGGAATATTAACCCCTAAATGCCTAAATAGCCAAACTAGCTCTTTTTGAAATATTAAATGTTTCTAGAGAACACACACATATTTGGGTTGGTTGTCCAAAATGATACAAGCTCAATCTAACTTTATTATTTCATCATCCTTGGTTTGCTTGATTTTGGTTGAATTTTTTGTCAAAAAACTATGAAAATGTAAACTTTCAATTTAACGGTTGGATTTGTAATCTGATTCATGGATGAATATGTTCAAAAAAATTACGAACCAAGACTTCAAATAAAGCTAAAATGAACTTAGGTTCTTAAAGGTTCAACATGAATTTTCCATAACTCAATTATGAGGTTGATGCAAAAGTTAAGACTTAGGTTGTAACAAAATGAAAAAAGTGTAAGTATTCATACCATTTATTGCATTGAACCTACCATGTATATCATATATAACAATCCCCACAACTTCACTCCATGTTGCTTCAAAGATTCAAGTTCATTCCATCAAGCCAAAATCCCATTGAGACACACATGATACATTTTTTTTTGTTAAATGTTATTTTGCAACTCTCTTCCCATTGTCTCTTGTGCCTCCATTCCCTTTTTAGTTTATCTTGCAGCTTAAAATTCATGTTAAAAGGTGCCCATCACCTTCCAAAAGTGGTAGTGCCTCCTTAAATTGTAAAGACCTAACCCAAAATTAATCTATTTCGAGTGGTTTTTATAAAATGTAATTTCCTCACAATACATTGTAGTCTTGATTGATATCCTATACTTTTGACCAATAATTTTGTTTTCCTTCTTTTAAAACTTGATTTTCTTTCCAATATAAGAGAATGTGATTTTTCTCACAAAAGAAAGTTACAACATATGACGCATGTGTGAGATAAATTTTGTGATTTCATGCATTACATTGTACATTACATGATGGCTATTGTGGCATATATTCCATTAAAATGCCAATTTGACATTAAGTAATATACTATTTAACATCAAATTGCCACACTAAACACCACATATTGTATGTTGTAATGGATGAAAATGCAAAGTTTACCACACATATGGCATGAGCCATCAATGTTGTGTGAAAATAACCACATTTTCTTGTAGTGTTCCCTAGTTTTCACATTTGTATCCCCATTTCTTACATCCCCCATTCAAACTCAATTTCAGTTCTTGTCTTAGTTGATTATGTAGTGCCCAAATATATCAATGTTCCCTGATGTAAATAAATTTTTTGCCTCTTTCTTAATGGCAAGTCAAGGCTTTAGGAGTTGAAAGAAGTTTGAATAGAAATAGGAGATCCACCTCAACTCCCACCTCACACATGTCCCTTACTTTTGGACAAATTAAACCTTATAGGAACAAAGTTTTTTTTTCACATTTTTCAAAGTCTGATTAGTTCCACCCATCTTGAAAAAATGTATATCATGTTTATAATTTGTTAAATTTGGAATTGAAAAAAGCTAATGAGATTTTTTCATGGTCATTTGATTGGCTATCATAATTAATGAAAAGCAAGCTTTTGACTACAAACAAAACACAAGATACATAGTTTGGTTATCCTAATAAATTTTAGAAGAAACATTTGGCAATTCATAAAAATGCAAAGTGCATAAAACTTGATGATCAATGTACAACAAAAGATGAAAATTTTAATTGTAGAGCCAAGTTCTCAAGCATTACAATCTCACAAAAAAACTCAAGTGCCCAATTGCAAAAACATATTACAAAAACTATAAACATTACTAAAAGAGTTGAACTTCATTTTCAAAAGAGATTTTGCCCATGTGTAATAGTATTGTGCCTAAACCCACAACACACCCCAACCCCCATCCACAACAAGCAAAACATTCCAATTGCAAACAAATCAAAAAATAAGAATCATAGTGTAGCAACTAGTTCCAACAATGCAACAACCAACTTCAAACTTTGAAACATTCACATTCCATAAAAGACACCAAAAGCCCCAAATAGAAATCCCAAACCCTACTCCACATTCCAATTCCACAAAATTCAAATGGTTATATTCCATTTCAAATACACCAAGCACATGCATGAACCTTTCAACTTTCAAAGCATTTTCAAACTTAATATTATTAAAAACAAGCAACCAATTTATGCAACATGTGCTTCAACATGAAAAAGGAAAAAATCATACCTATAAGTATCCATGTGCATTGTGTAATTAACAACATAACTTGGTACATAAAGAAAATAACTTGATCAAGAAAGCAACATAACAAGGAAAAGTCAACTACTTCCACAAACAAATCATTTGCATTTAAGGATTAGGGCAATAATGTGCCTTTATGTTTTTTCATTTGGTGATTGTCTTTTCGAAAGGAAAATTGTCAATTTTGTAAAATTTGTTGTGCATAAAATCAAATGCACGTATCTAGATGGCAAATGAGGTGGTTGTTCAACATATTTTTCATGAAAGCCATTTCAAAAAAATAACATTCATCTTCCATAGACCCAAGTACTTGAACACATCCAATTTCAATAAACTTTATTAAATCTAAGAGCGTATGCTTGAGGATGGAAAACTAAACTTAACCCATAATCAAATGATAAGATTCACAAATGAAACTTATTTTATGATTGCTTCACTATTTGTAACCATGGTCATCTTAAAATAAAAACACTTCATATCCAATTCATGGCCATAAAGCAAACCTTTCATCAAGATCCCATCCTTTCCAACCTTACTACAAAGCACATAGGAAGCAATTGTGATGATAATCAAATGTTGGTGGAAACCATCTTCAACATCATGGGGGTGATTGGCTCAAAAATTAAAGTAAACCATATCTAATGTCATTTTATGGAACTCGGGAATCAAGGTTATCAAAACTAACATGATATGGCCATTTTGTATCAAGTGTCACACTGGGGTCCATCCTCATGCATTAGTCATGTTCAGTAGAACTAATGCACAAAAACATTTAATTGCTCCTAGGCTACCCTGTTATGTATGGTGATCCAAAACAAATTCAATCACCATAAGATTGGTGATGAAAAAAATTTGATTGCCATCTTTCAATCGCCACTAGTAGTCATCAACTTTTAGTTGCTAACTTTTGGTTGCCATAATTTGGTCATCAACTTTTGGTTGCCATCCAATGATCAAAATTCCAATTGAACCCCATTTTTGGTCACTAACAATTTGGTGACCAAAACCTTTTTTACATCACCAACAATTGTTATTTTCAATCATTGGCGACCAAATTTTAAAATTTTGATTACCTTCAATCACCATGCGTTGAGCTTGACAAAAGCTTTCCAAAAACATACTACATGCTCCTTTCCAAATTTAACTGCTAACAACCAAAAAATGTCAATCGCCATCCAACGATCTAGATTTCTTTGATGGCAACCGAAACCCATTTTTGGTCACCAACAATAAGGTGACCAAAACCATTTTTCAATCACCAACAATTACTAGTTTTTGTCGTTGGCAACTAAATTTTCAGTCGCCATGGTCAACACGTGTAATGCTCAATGAAAGCTTTCCAAAAACATATTATATGCCCTCTCTTTTCCAAAATCAATCGTTGGAGATCAAAAAGATTTGGTTGCCATCCAACTCATGAACCAAAAGACTTGGCAAAATTTTCACAACATTATTTCAAATGAACCAACACCTTATGGAAATCTAGCTTCAACATAGGTCTAATGTTACCTATCATAAGGCAACATTGGTTCATAGAATACATAGAAATCTTAATGATAAGGCATTTAGCCTCCTCCCCATTTAAGTTATCACCTAGTTCATTGACATATTTTTAATGATGAAAGTTTCAAGAGCATTCAACTCGTCAAATTTGTTATATGGATCATTATAAAGTTGGCAAAATTCAATTGGCAAATCTTCATGACATTTATGAAGTCATATGTGAATAGATTAAAAGATTGGGCAAATTTGATCAAGATATGCACACTATCCAAAATAGGAAAAATGGCATGCAAACCTAGAATCAACTCCAAATCACAAAGGAGATTCAAATTCTCACTAACATCATCATTCTCCTTGTTACAACATCATACATTTTTGCAATCAAAATTTGATATTGCTCCATAACATGCTTCATATGAGACAATATGTTATTCGATCTTGTTTTCATGTTTCTTAAAAGTTTATTTCTTTTCTTTTTGAGCACATCGCACAACCTTTGAAATTCAAGAAAATTGTTTAATGAATGAAAAAAAAAACCCATACAAGGCTTAAAGGAGGGCCTCCAAGTGAACAACCAAACTCAACATTGATCAAACAAACATTGCTAGGTTAGTTCTACGGGCAAAACAATGCATTCTAGTCATAAATAGAGTCACGCCGTCCTTCACTTGTGTGATCGCATCAACTCTTGCACTTTGAAACACACTACTACCATCAAACTACATGGATATAAGTTTTTCACCAAAATCCTTGACATTCAATCTGCCAAAAGTGACCATGATAATCAACATCAAATGATGTCAACTTAAGACAATTCTACATTGCCCTAAGAACAAACTCACATTTGCCCCCAGAACAAGCTCTACTTGTCTTGAGTTTTAATCTTGAACCCCAGTGGCCTAGTGTGCATGGCGAACTAGCTGGCATGTTGGCTAAACCAATTGCATCACCACAGTGGTCTCAGCGCATGAATTGAACTTGCACGGAAAGGCACGTCACCCCGTTCCAGTAGCCAAGTTGAACTGACACCCACATTGGTGCCTTGACCTTTTTAGTTTTTTAATGGCCATATTAAGATTGAAGCAGCAGCAGCAGTACTTTTGTACTGACTGCATTCATTTCCTTTGGCCTGTTTAATGTTTTCCCGCGCAAAGCAGTGTGCTTAGTAGTCAACCAATTTCACGGAAGACGACGGGAGCCACGCCCGAACTACTTACAGTTCCAAGAGTTTCTAAACATTCGGACTTAAAAAGGCACAGTATTTTCGGCTGTCGGATCGTTAAGGAGCGTCGGCAAGCTGCTCTAGGGTTCGAGTTAGGCCATCTGCTGCTACGAAACTTGGAAGTTGCGACACACACAAGAAGGGCTGCTCGTAGTCCTGAAGAAGTTCTCGACCTAAACAGCCATCTCTCCGTGTTGAAAGAAAAAAAGAGCCGACCGGCTGCACATCTGAGCTTGTTGTAAGTTATCCTGTAATCAACTTGGAATTGGATGGCTGACGTGCCAATGGTCGGAGAAATTGCAATACGGGTTCATGAGGGTGAAATTTCTGCTGCCACTGTTTCTTTGAACTCGGATTCGACTGAGAACACGGAGGTCAATCGACAGGCGCAAGAGACTGATTGTCTGCTTCCAATTCACGACAACCAAATAGAAGAACAGGAGAACCAGCTGAACAGGGCTCACTATAGGAACGGGAACCCGGGTGAGGACAACGATGTCATTCCAGAAAAGGTGTATGCTCAGAATCTGTGACAAATAGAGGAAAACTCCGAGCTTAGGCTGATTTTACGGGAGTGGGAAAAAAATGTTCGAGCTGGCACGCGAGAGGATAGAGAAAAAGAGCACTCGAGCCTTCAATGCAAAGAGCGAGTTATACCAGTTGATTGGCTTTTACAGTGTGTTTCAAGGCGTGGTTCCTACTGCTGTGGCTCAATCGACTACCATCCACTGCGCACAATGTTGGGGCCCTGCGTCGCTGTCCCTTCTCGAGTCATTAGTCACCGTTGCAAGTGTGCATTTCAAGCTCAGGAGCTACAGCAAGCTCAAGTGTTCTCTCGATAAAGAGGAAGGAGAGTCAAAGGAGAAAGACTTGTATCATTAAGGGCATTCAAGAAAGAGGAGGAAGAAGGGAGACAATTAGAGATGGAAACAGAGATACAGTGGTGACTCCGCAAGAAATTATAAATTAGAGGACTTGATAGATAGGACGGATCAAGGATGGCAATAGTAATCACCCATGTTCCAATGACAACACCAAACTCCTCCATGAGAGAAGCATAGACATGGCTCGACCTAAAATTTGATCTTGGTCAAACGTGGTAAAACAACTTACTTCAAAGGATTTCATTTTGCAATGGAAGAGCACAGTAAGACTATAGAAGTTGCAATGCTTGATTATTAACCAAGCATTTCATTGCAGGTTCTGCTTGAGCAGATTTCAGAGTTGAAGGCAAGAGGAGAAAATTTCCAATTCTCCTGGTTCAAGACTAAGTCTTATGCAAAGGGCTTCCAGTTGAAGAAACCCAAAAAGGAGCCACAGGGATTGAAGAGAAAATACTACTGGGCTGTGATGGTAGCTTTGCTTTTTTTTTTCCACCATCATCCTGCTGTGTTGCATCATTGTATTGTGTGGGCCCAAGACAAACTAAGTCTATAGACATGCAGGATTTCATTCTGCAATGGAAGAGCACATTAAGTCCATAGACCTGCAGGAGCAGTTAAGTCAACAGCAATGTTCAGGATTTGTCAATTGGATTGCTGTTTGCTAGTCCAAAACTTCAGGACTGTAGAAAAACATGGCAAAATGAAGCATGTATCAGCTGACAATCGTAGCAGATCCAATTTTTTCCAAATCGCAATGGGAGGTTTTTAGAACTTGAGATAGATCCACATTAAAGTGTGCTTGAAGGTTCTGCCTCTACTGTAGGAGTATTTGACTTCTGGAACATCTCTGAATAGATATCCCTAACAGACCAACATGTTGAATCACAAGCTTTGATGTTATAGAGCAAAGATTACTCATTCTGTGCACAGTACCAACACAGGTACAAAGTCACAAATACATAGTTCTACATTTACATTAATTGTTAGTTCCAAAGTAGGTGTGCCCATCCATCTCTCTGATAGGCATTGATGTTGCAGCAAATGAACTGCCAATGTGTCTCTTAGAGATTGTTGCAAATATTGCCAAACTTGAGCAGCAGTATTTGATTCTGGAATTATAGATTCTGTCAAACAATGGCATCCAGAAATTGTGAGGAATAACACCATATAAGCTTCACCTGTACAATGACTTTTATATTCAGATACTGTTGTATAAAGTAGAGGGTCTTAGCATGGGTACACAAGCAGCCATTGGATAATCTAATTCTGATACAAGGGTCCATTGCAAAACCTAATGCAGGGACTAGTGAGAAGACAGGGTGCTGGCATCACCAGTAAAACCTGAAAGAACAAATAGAATCCTCAATATGATGGAAGCAATTGACAATTGAGATCCTACAATTGCTCTCACAATCATCTTTGCAATAAAGTTGGTGGCAGTGTGGCAGTCGACAGTGGGCCAGTTACCAAGTACTTGCAGTTTCTTTTATATCTGTGTCATTGCAGAGGAAACTCCACAATAACAATTTGAATGCAAAAATTGCGTCAGTTTCAGCAAAACCAAAACCAACATAACACAAAGAAGGGTGGTAATGACCTTATGCGTGTCACTCACAAAGTATTGGACCATTACTTCCATCACGAAAAGCAGTGACTGTTGCCATGACTCCTCACAGATTTCACCAGCTCCTGATGGTGGGTGTAGATAAGTACATAACAATCTACCCAACATTTCCAGCACAATTGTACAAAAATCTGCATCCTGAGCTTGTCACACTTCGAGAAGAAACAGGATGGATTCTAAATAATGTATTTTGAATCCCATGGGTGTGATCCATATGTAATGGCCATCTTCCCACTGTGGTCACACACAGTGACCTTTCTCTAACCTCTACATCAGATGGCAAAAACTTTGTATCTGGAATGTACCCCAGTACCTTTAATCTTCCCAGATAATTTCTTTACCTCAGCATGGATTTCAATGCGTTTAGGACAGTCTTGTATATCTACAGTGAAAAAATGAACTTCATGATTCACCCCAATTCATGTGCAACCCAGTTCATTCTTCACACCCCTTTCCAAGCTCTGTGGTTGAACATTGGGCCTGGGATCCCACTAGCCAGCAGCAGCATGGGTGTTCAATAGCAGCACATAGCCCACGGCATGTCCAAATCCAGCTTCGAGAACTCATTTTGTGCTGCATTCTCCAATGTCCTTCTCACCAATTACTCTACAAGTACCAAGAAATCCATAATACAGGAGCATCTGGTTCCCAGTACATTTCAAATTGATGATATCCCCAGCTTCATGTAGATGGCCAGCACAGCCAACAAGGTGAACCATGCAGGCAGAGTGCTCCCCTGTTGCAAAAACCATCAATCAAACCCATGGATCCAAAGTGCTTTGGAAACCTAAAGATGAGTTGCCACCTGCTCCTAGATGTGAAAAAGGAAACTGGGAACTCTCACCTGTATGGGGCCAGAAGCTCTTTCTTGCCTTCTGCTGTTCACTGTCTGCCAAGTGGAAGTATCAATGGTCTGTATAGTGAGGTGGCCCAATGTGAAGCCAAGGAAAAAGGTTGGCTACCAATTACTGCCAGCCTGGCTCCGATGCATCTTCAGGAGCTGTTCAAGGCCAGTGGAAACCCAGTGATTGCCATTCTGTGCCAATATGACTTGCTTTGCAGCATCCACAATCACATTAACTGCTCCAAACCCATAAACCTGCAACCCCTCATGAGTACGCCCTGGTTTTGGTAAGAACTGCACGTCATTATCTTGAGCATATGCCTCCACAACCTCCTTCAGACTCATTTCTGCTGCTTGCTGCTGCTGCTGTCCATGTGCTGCACTATATCTTGGTGTTTGGAACAAGCGGTGTTCTGTGGCCTGGAGAAAGCTCAGATTCTCCCTAGTTCCAGCTTGTACAATTGGAGCACCTTCCAGTGCCTGGTTCATCATCTCCAATGCAATGTTGAGTTGATGACGAATTCTTTCATTTGCTAGAAGCTCTGGTGGCAGCAGAGATTTCCACCCCAAGTACCATCTAGACACCTCCTCATAGTTTGGGTTGGCACACAGCCAGTTATACAAGACCTGAATTAGGCAAGTATGGGAGTGAGTACCAATGACACTGACTATATTCCCCTAACCCATGTGTTTCTGCGAGACACCTGCTTAATCAAGTAGGCACAAACAATTTGAAGGGTTATGCATTACTGACAAAAAATGGTGTAACAATGTAGAGATGCTATTCAAGAGATTCCCCTAAACTTGTGGGGATGAAAATACCACTTCTCCTTCATGAGTAAGTCAATCTGCCCTAGCTTCAAAATCTCCAGAGATAGTTAGTAAACTAATTTGGAGGAAAATCTGAGTGGACTACAACATACCTGCTGCCATTTTGGAAAGAAACCAATCTCCAGCAAGTTTACCATGTGGTGAATTGGAACAGCAGACACCCATGCCATGACCCAATTGAACTGGTCAAGTTGCTGGTGTGCAGGGTTCACTGTTAACTCCTGCATTGCATACATCAGCTTTGGCAAGATGGACCGCACCAGCAGATGTTCCCAGCTGCTTGGATCAAACACACTGTGCCATGGAGACAGCAATGCTAAGGCTGATGAATCACTGGGGTGCCATGCCTGAGAACACAAACCAAAAGGAATTCAGTTATAAACTTTCTATCTTCAAGGGAGCAAAACATTTTAAAAGAGATGATGAACAAAGTAACAATAAAGTAAACTATGTGTGCTGTGAAATACAAGCTCAACAGAACCTACCTTGTAAACAGACAAAGTCTCATCTACCATTTTGCACATGGCACCCAGAAGGTTTCACTTATCAAGTACCAGGAAACTACTATGCACTCCTCAAGAACCCACCTGTAATGCATTTCCAAGCTTAAATCGAATAGGGTGATACAGGGGCTCCATACGGCCGCCCAACAGTGGTAACCATGGATGTAGCCATGCATGGATAGGTACTGTCTCTTGACGTGGATCCCATGCATCAACAGCCACAACCAGCTTTGGCATCACCAAATTCTCCAAGATATTTTGAAGAATTGCAGCAGGTAGCAACTTCTCCCATGTCTCAAGAAACTGCAGCATTGGCTCGGGGTCACGAGGTTCCCAAAAGTTTGTGGTTGCTGATCGAATCGCTGGGAACAGAACTTCTGTAACTAGCTGAGAGAAGGGTGATGAAGTGTATGTCATGTCTGAATCCCCAAACATAGAAAAATCCTGAGGGTCATTTCCCTGCAGTAAATCTCGCCATGCAGCAATCGTTCCCACTCCATGTTGTCGCTGCTGGAGAGGCTCCCATCCTCTAAAGAGACCCAGCATCAGTGGCAACGAATAGGATAGGGCAATCACACCAAGGTCATAGAGCTTGTATTCTTCCCAGTATTTCATCTTAAGACTTTTGAATGCATCAGCTAATGTCTCAAGGGTCATCCCTCCCTCAGAGACATGGTGTTGAATCTGTTCAATTGAAGACAGAACGTCCTCCATTGTATCAAGCTGATGTTTCTGGGAAGTCAGTTCCTTCTGCAAACGCTCCTTCTCTTTGTTGACAATTATGACTGTATCTCTTTCATGCCGTAGCTTTCGATCAACGGTTTTGATTTCTGCCTCTGCCAGGTCCACAATCAACCTCAAATTGTGTTGCAGCTCCGGCATTGGGGTGTTATCTTCAATTGCTGCTTGCTCTGCATTCAGGTTCTCCAGATTTGTAAGCACACGGACCTGCTCCAGCCAGAAGCACATGCAAGATGTCAACAAACCAGTAAGCTGGAAAAGTCGAGAAATCAGACTTCAAGCTATGCTGATTGTCATACTTCAATTATTGCTGTATTCAACAACAGGAAGGCAAACATACCTGAGGGCCTCGCATGTCAAGCACAGTTTGCACTGTCTCAACACCCTGTGCCTCTGACTGTGCCAAAACGTCAGCAGCAGTGAGCAGCTCCCGCTTCTTTTTTCCCTTGTTTCTTTTCAGCCACAGTTTCTCCTTTGGTTTGGGTTTAAGCTCCTTGCTCTTGGCCTCAGGCTCTTCCATTCCTGGGGGTGGTGGCAAACCTGCTGTCGTTTCCCTAAATTCGTTGAACCCCATACCCATATTCTTTGGCCGGAGCTTGGCTTCAATTGGCATTGCAATGCCCTGTTGATTCTTCCCTAGCCCTCCCCCTTTATACCCCATCTTCTCCAGCAATTTCATGCCTATTCCCTTCGTGTGCATCTCAAACACCGGTCCTGATCCGGGACCACCAGATGCCAATGACTTTGCCTTAGAGGCAGCTTGCTTACCCTTCTCCCTCTCCCGTTCTTTCTTTTCAGCTCCTTCCTTAATTCTCTTTCCGAATGCCGAAGGCAACAACTCCTCCTCTTCCTCTTCTTCTTCCCCTGCCTTCCCATGAGCACCAGATTCCACTCCTACACCCAGACCCACTCCTGCACCTAACCCTAATCCAGGAGCGCCAAACCCTAATCCCACACCGACCCGAACTTCACTAGCCTCCTCTTCATTTCTATCAATCTCTTCTGACGGCATCACCTTTCCAGTGGATACGAAATTTACCGGCTTCGTCAAGTCCCCCTTCTTCATCACATCCCGTCGTCGCTTGTTTGCTGAAGAATCATCATCATCAGAGTCACTCTCCTCAAAACCATACAGTGCTTCTTCCTTGGTTTGCCGTCTGCTGCTCTTCCGCTTGCGCGCAAAAAACTCCCCGTCAATCCACATCCCATCCTGATACTCGTTCTCCATACTGAAGCGCTCCATATGCTGATACTCGTCCATCGTGATCAGACCTCCCACACACCTCCCCCTCCTCCTCCTCGCTCTCCCTCCTGCTTCTGCCTGACACCGTTACGGTCAATTTCAAATTCTACAAAGTGTCGAATTGGTGTCGGAGAAATGCTCTGCAAGGCAAGCGAAGCGAAACTAAGATGAATTAGGGTTACGAGCATTAGGGTTTACCCATCCAAACCTCATTAGGGTTACGAGAATTAGGGTTTACCCACCCAGGACTCATTAGGGTTATGACCATTACGTTTACCCATCCATCTCCTCATTATGGATACAAGCTCAGGTTATGGAGGATCGAGCTCCATCACCACCGAAGCCTGTTGTTGCAGGAGCGAGTCTGCAGAAGCTTTCTGACTCCATTTGTGCACCTCAGTACGCAGCGTCTCTCAAATGTAAGTACCAAGCTTGTGCTCCTCACGCTGCTGCTGTTCTTTCTGAAAGACTTGCGTTCGTTTTTTGTTTTGTTTTGTTCTGTTTTTTTCTCCCCCCTTCTGTTGGTTGGTTTCCGGACTTTAGGATTTGGGATTGATGAGAGATATGTTTCCGTTGGTTCTTGACAAGGTGGTTTTTCTGTGTCTTCTTTTCCTTAACTCTTAAGGTGTTTTTCCAGTCTGTGATGTTTCCCTCGTTTCTTTTGCAGCCTTGCAAGTATTTTCTTGTCTCGTATTCTCGTATTAAGGTGTTGTCCCGATAGTAACCCTAGAATAATTCCACTCAGCTTTAAATGAGAGGAGTCACCAGATTAAGTTTTTCTTGTGTGAAGAATTTAGCAACCATGGTGTGGCTGCTGTTACAGGGATGAAAAGTTGACCACCTCAAATGGGGAGGGAGTTGGAGTAAGTGGTTTAGAAGGTCCATCATTTCTGCTTGTTTAGCAGACACGCCTTTTGTTGTGCTTCCTTTCCTTTTATGTTTGAAAGGGCTCTAAAAGACTTTACTCAGATAGGATATTGTTGTGGATTGTAGGCTTGGATGATGAAAACTATGACAAGAGCAAGTGCCAGGAGTTTTTTGATGCCTATAAGGAGTGCAGAAAACATGAAGTAAGCATGCACATACCTCAGATGAAATGATTGATGATCAGGTTTCAAAGATTAGGGTTAGAGGAGAAAATTTTATAGGGAATTCATCATTAGGATTAGTTAAGAAAGGAAATGGTATATGAAAAAAATGGGGTTTGTTGGTTTGGGGGATATGAAGCATCTGTCTCATTTTTCCCTTTTTTAAAGAGCTGCACATCTTCTACAAAGGAACTTCTCGGCCTTTTATCTCATGAAGCTTGTGTTTTACAAATTCAATAACTTTACCTCCACCATCTATCTGTTGGAAGGTATTTGCAGATGTTTTTCTCCTGCAGTGGAAATTATGTGATGTTCAGGTCTCTCAATGTAACTCAATGTGCATCTTGCAGAGGGAGCTACGCCTTGAAGCCAACCGCAAATCCAAAAGATTTTTTTTTTGATGTTACTCCACAGCGCCTGTAGCATGAAAAAAAGTTTGCACCTCCCACTTGGTGACTGCTTCGTTTCCTACCAACTGTTTGTAAGTAGGGACATGTTGTGCAACCCAATGTATGCATTCTTATGCACTGTTTTGTTGTTGACCATCACATGGTATTGTTAGCTTGGCATGTTTTATGCAATGGAAGAGAACATGACTTGCAAAGTTCTATACTCTATTTGTCATCTTGCAGGTGAAGGGCTTCAAGCTTGGATTTTAGTAGTACACAACCGCATCAGGCTAAATGACGCTGCTCAATATTTAGGCATATTGCAGGATCCAAATCTGTATTTCAACTGTGTTAATTGTGGTGAGGATTATGTACTATGGTTGCAAGTTGTTCTGAGAGGAGGTGGCAATCAACACATTGTACTCCAATGTCTTGTATCACAATGACACACCTACAAGGAGATTTGCATGGTGCTTAATCAGTAGTGCAAGTGAAAGCATTGCTGGCACCAATTAATGTTGATGTGATCTACTAATAATGTTCAGAAATGTACATCTATTGCACACTAGTGCCAATTGCACATGCAGATTCTGTTACATGTCCAGGAGGTTCAATGCCTGGTGTGGATGCAGCTTGTTGAAAGTCTTAGTATTTTGTACCATGTCAGTCTTCAGGGTTTCACTCACATCATCCATGGACAGACTAAGTCATGGTGGGTGGAGCAGGGATCCTCTGGTGGAGGAAAATATGTACAGGCTAATAACAACAACAAAGTCTGACTAGGCAGAGTTAGAAGTTGTTTCATGATGAAGGCAACACAAAGAGGAGCTTGCAAAAGCATAACAAAATAAGCAATTTCAACACGTGCTTCTCTAGAGATGGAACTGTAGTAGATTCAACACCTGCTTTCTTTTGAGAATCATGTGTATAATGTGTGGTGCATAGATTCTATTTTATGAACAATCTTCACAAAATCTCAATGGAAGATTCTCAGAAATCCATCCTTTCTATGTCTCAATTTGTCTGATATCAGTAAATCATTGATGAGTTTCACACAGGCTTCTGTAAATAGCCGCGAAGAAGCCTGCTCTCAAGAGTTTTTTTTTCTCCAATGATGAAGTTATTTTTGAGAAGGCTTATGATGCCTGCAGAAAATACTGAACACTGGTGAGGCACATTACAAGTCCATATTTGATGTCTCAAACAAGATCTTGATACACAGAGCTCCTGCCAGTGTTGGGTGGCTACCCATTTTGGCAGGCAAGAACCCCTAGTTTCATATAAAGAATCGGATCTGAATTGAGACTAATTTTTAAAATCTGAATGTCATTTTTAAAAAAGAACCAGACTCAAAAATGGACCCAGTACTGTATTCCCCATTCTATTTATGTGTGGAACCGAAATCTGATCCAAAATACATTTTGAAAAGAATAATAGGGTTTGGGACGATCAATTCCAATCCTGTAGTAAGAACTGGATCCAATTGGGATTGATTGTCAGTATTTGAAGCTGAATCAGGATTTTTGTGTTAAGGAATTATACCTGGACTAGATTCTCAGTTCTACTTATGTTTGGGACCTGAACCAAGACAATTTCAATTTATTTTTCAGAACCAGGATAATAATAGAGAACCACAGTGGTTCAAGCTTTCAGGATAGGAAAAAAGACGTGATGTGACCTAAAGGCATGTCCTGTGAAATGCAGGACATCTTTAGGGTTTTATCTTTTTTGAGACTTTCTGCATGGGGATGTGATGCTTAGCATTTTGGCTGTTTGTTCATGGAGTTGACAGCAATGGTGAATGGCATGAGGGATGTCATCACTTTGATGAACCTTCTGTTGTTGAGTTTTTTGTGCTTGTTGATAAGATTTGTTTGGAGGGTTTGAATGGAGGAGGAGTGATTGAGGATGAAGATGAGGAGGATTGATGGAAGATTTAAGCAGGAGTTTCTAGAAGGAACTCCAGAGAAGCTAAGTTATATGTTTTTGTGTTTGTGTTCTTGAATCGATCTCTGTTCTACAGGATGGCATTGTATCTAACTTTATTTTCTTCCACTGTGTAGGATTCAGGAAGTGGGAGATGTTGGACAGAGTGTGTGTGTACTGTTTTTCTTGATGCATTCCTTGACCCAAGACCAGAGACGGGAAATGATGACAATGTCTAGAATTCACTGTATGTATGCAAGTCCCATAGTTTAGCATTTAGGGGGTTGGGTTTATATTATGGGTTTGTAGAGTGCACAGAATACTTGATTTGAAATGCTTAGGAAACAAATACCATGCACTCTTGGAAAATCACCACACAAAACTGATACACTCATCAACATGGACATTCCAGATGGCAGGCATTCCAGACCTAATGAATGAGCTCATCCAACAAATAAATATTTTCCTTTGGCCCCACAAATAGAACGTGCTTGATTTAAGTTCATTGCTAATCATGACACAAGGTCCCTCTAAAAAACCATCTCAGTTCAGCAAAAGCATGGCCATACAAGAACATAAGGTCATGATGTTTTGTTGTCCACAAAACAAAGAAGCCTAAATCCTAAACCACATTCACTTTTGAGGAAACATGAAATGATTGCACAAAGAGATGAAATAAGTAGTGAAATTGACTTTTTAGGGAAAAACATCTTTGGAAATTATAACACTGCAGCAGATTCAGAGAAAAAAGCCATCATGTTGCTTGGGGAGTAGGAAGTGATGGTAATTGGCAAGTTCCAATGTGTAGGGAGGAATTTTCCAATGTCCACTCTTGTTGGAACATTCAAAGAAATCAATTTTCAGGGAGCTTCTTCGTGGTGTAAAACCACATAATTGCAGCAACCCTCATAAGCTAAAATAATTCCGTATTCTGCTGGAAAGTCTACTAGATATAACCCATATGATTATGTTGCAAAGACAGTAAGATTCGAAACAACTTGCTGCTATTGTATGGATAGCGCATCCACACAATCTTTGGGAAGCTTGCAAGGAATAGTTGAGGGTGAGTCCCTTTCCACAAAGGACAAAGTCAATTGCTTAGTTGGTTTCCTGTAACCATCTGTAGCACGGTACCAGAGTCAGAGTATGCAAAGGTGCACAGATAAATAGACTGAATACTTCCAAATGCAATGAAAATCCTTTCTGTTGTCCATTGGGAAGCGACAATTTCATGTTAATAACTTGAACAGTGAAGTTCTAAAGAGAAAGAGTGGAACCTGGAACAGCAGTAGTCTTTGATGTTTGGCGAGCTGTCATGATGGAGGCCTTCCATTGACTGTATGCTCGGCTATTGATTGCAACTCTAGACCTTTTGAGATCAGGCACCTTCTCACAATGAAACAATGGGAACAATCAAATATGTACACTTGCACATAATAGCAACCGGGGATTCACAGTGACTTTTATCTATTTATGGAGTGCTAGTAACTTTACCTTGGTATGAGACTATTATTTCCCATCTTACTGGAAAGAAACTTCAAGGAAATACACTGACCTCTATCCCGTCTTCATCATCAACAGACTCTGAGTCACTGTCTGATGTGACTGTATCATGTCTTCTTTTGCCAGGAATCACATCCAGCAACTCTGAAACAGGACAGCAGAAACAAAAACATATTTTATGCACACAAGCATCAGTTACATCATTTATAAATGTAACAAAGAATCACTCTGCAATGTGTCTCCTCCAGTACCAGTTGCTCAATGATTACTTGTTTGGTTGATTTGGATGACCTGATTAGTTGAGTGCTCTTACATCACAATAGTAACATAAATCTCCTTGACAAACTTGGCTACTGGAAGCTGCATTAGGTGAGTTTGTGTACTATTTCCTTGCATCCTCAGTGAGCATAAAACAGCACCTCTATTTTGCTGAATTGACTTTGGGTCCCTTTTCTCCTTCTCCACACCAAGAATGTCAAAGCAGAGATCCAACATTGAAGTTGCTACCTGTTAGGCACAAAGGTTTGGCATAAGATGACTGTCCTATGTCTAAAGGCACCAGGACAACCTAAGCTGTTACACTGCCACACAAAGCTGAAAAAAACTATGAAGGCCTTGTTGCTAACTGTGGAGCAGGAAGGAAGGAAATAGAAAAATGCTCAAAAGAAGATGAAGGGATGGCATACATTTCCAAACTCTGTGTCAGAAGTGCCACATATCTCCATCAACTTCATCTTGTCCACCTTCAACTGTGAGGAAATTAAACACTAATCATTCAGAAGGGGCCTGTGCAGTGGGAATTCGACTATCTCACAATACCCTGTCACAATGGAGGACAAGAAGCTACACAACATTCATTGACACAGTTGGGAACCAAGATACCAAACGCTACAGAAATATGGACACAAAAGATTAAACCTTGTGCTTCTTGGCAGAGAGGTAGAATGCAACAGCTGTAAACACTGAGCGGCTGAAGTCTGCACTACTTCGGCGTGATACTGGCAAAGCTGCTACAAACCGCTGCTTATATCTGTATCCACAAGCACAAATCCGGTAATTGAGATAAATAGTTTATTCACATATGCTAAGCATTCAACCCCTAAGCCTTCCTTTGCTAAGAAACTACTTGCAAAGGCTAACTGGAATTAGAGAATGTGCTGCAATGGGAGAGGATAAAGGTTGCTTACGTCTCCAAAGCCTTGTGAACTATGTTGATGAGTCTGACACAGCCAAATTGAATTGCAAGCTCCCTTATGTCCACTTTTAACCTGCACAAGTGAAGTATCCTATCAGAATTTTAGGCTTCACACAAACGTTTATACCTTAAGAATAATATAGCTGAGCATAGGAGTCATCTATTTCTACACAGATGTTGGAAGCTCATCCTGACCTGTTGAGCTATAAAGATCATATTGAGCTGTTGAGAATTGACAACTTTGCAACAGATTCTAGGTCTATATGTTCTTGTTTTCTACACATACAACTCACCTGAGTCCTAGAGCATTCTGCATGGCTGCCAAAGATCTGACATATGCCTTCTCTGATAATCCACTGACACGAATGCCCTTCTGGCGATTGAAAGAAACCTGCAGGCTGGAAAATTCAGTAAACATGTGTTAGAGTCACAATAGTGAGGAAAAGGCCATCAGATGTGATCATTTGAAGGTTGCATATCCAACATCACTGCTCAAGCTTCCCAAAGGGCTCAATGCCAGTATCATCAGTGAAACAAACTGCATCTCCTTCTAGACAGTTACCCTGTATTTAGCAGGCAGTTTCAGGGTTCTGTGCACAAGGAGGCACGGTCAGAACTGTATATTTGGATATAATTGACAGAATCCAAGGATATACTATTGTCTCCAAGACATGCAAATAGATGAGTTCAATCGTGCAGGTTGTTCAGATGGTTGTATACAGTAACGATGGAAACTTACACTGAACACGCGAGCTCGAAGCAGAGCACAGACTTGCAAACTTCACCCTGAAATTAGCATCACAATCCCCAGAGTCAGCAGATAGATTAACATGTGCCATGGCATTCTGGAAAATAGCTGCGTTTGATGACCTTGAAATCTTTACTTCTAATCCGCAGATATCGATCTCTCATTGCCATAAAGATCTTCCTTTCATACAGCAAACTTCTTCTCATGCAGCACTTTTGATCGTTCACAAAGACTGCGATTTGGTTGTATGGCAATTCGGAACTGCAAGAAGAGGGAAAAAAAAACTTACAACACCAAATGACGAGGCATTGAAGTGCACATTGCTGAGACGAAGAAGCTCTTGCGCCTTCCTCACCACTGTCACGTCCTCTGCTAGTCCTAACCTCATTCGCAATGACTTCATGTCCATTTTAACAAAAAGTCTTATTGCCTAGGCACGCGGAGGAGAAATTTAGAAAAACGACGACGGCAAACAGATGGAACAAGCAGAAAATGAAGCTGTAGGACCGATGTGATAAACAAAACAAGGGAGGGTGAAGAAATTGGGAAGCTGCTCGGCGGAGAGAAAGAGTATCTCTTCCGGAGACAAAACGAACCAAACTGCCTAGTTTGGGGGAGATAGAGGACGCGAGAAAGATCGGCAGAAAGTGAAAGAGATGATCAATAACACGTGATGTAGAGGAAAGTATGGAAAGTGGCAGGGAAAAAAAGAGGAGCGTAGAGAAGCGCGGGAGTCTAGCCATGGCGACGGCGGGAGACAGAGCGACGATGATGACGACAAAGAGCGGGAGACGACGACGACTGTGTCCACTCACGTTCCCTCCAATTTTCTTCAAAGAGAATCTATCGTTCTTTCTAGATTTTCCGGAAAGGAAACTTTGAATCACCTACCCGTGTCATTTCTTCTGTTCTCTTCGACTAGAATCTACCATTTCTAGTAGATTTAAACTTTATAGATTTTCTGAAAATGAGAACTAGGTACTTACCTTGATTTACCCTACCCGCCCTTCCGGCGCGGCTTCCTCGATTTTCAAAACTGTTAATGGATATAGCCAGTCAGTTGTTCGCAGGGATGAACTGCAGGTTCTGCACCTCCTTTTGGATGAGACACTTCCTTCTCCATTTTTTGGTCTTGCCATTTTGTGCAGACTCTAGAGGCCTGCCGCCCTGCTCGTTTTTTGTAAGTGTATTTGCAGATACCATTATAAATCATAAAAATTCACGGGCATTTTGAAAACCGGAAATTCTGCTTTATGAAAAATGCTCACAGTCCCTGTTTTTTTTTTTTTTTTTTTTTTTCCATGATACTGAAGTGGGCAGAAGTCGGGTATCTGCTGGTATCAAGAGAAAAAAGATAAAAATGAGTGACGGAGCTTTACGCCATGCAATATCCTCCAGACGCGGTGTTCCAAAATTAAAAGGCCACCAGTCTCCCGCCTTGGGGACCCATTATTTCAGGAATGCCCCAGCCCAGGTGCATTACCCTACACAAAACTTATACTTGCTATAATCAGAACCTGAAATGGACCATACTACCAATCTCTTGAACCATGCAACCTAGCCTCCAGTTGAACCCAAACCAAAGATGATTTCTATTACAGTCCTTTACATTCGTTCCAAATCAGGCATGTTCTCCCTTTTTCAATTTTGTTATGTTGAAGTGGTGATGATTCATGAGACAATCTTATATATAAAGTCACTTAGTCCATGCGTCCGTCTGTGACCACTGGACGCAGAAAAAAGTGACAGGAAAAAGAAAATGACAGTGGACGCAGAGAAAAGTGATGTGACGGTTCTGCATTTTAATCCACCGGCAGAACCGGCCCGGACAGCCGGACGGACAGACATATTTTGTATGGGAGAACCGGTCCGGACAAACGACCTCTGTATGATTTTGACCAACGCTTGTTGGTCAGTCAGTCAGTGAGCGGTCTTTGAAGATTTTTCACCCACCCAAACTAGGGGCTCTTTTTGATTTTGCTAATTTTCAAATACCCAAAACTTAATTTTTAATTTTTTGGTTCTGAATTGTTCAAATCCACAGATCGAGAGGGTATGTAATACTCCCCCACCACCCTTTTCCCTACATTGGTCAATACCAGGGTTTTTTTTTTTTTGGGGGCAAATTTCTCAAGTAGGTCCATTGGCGAGGATCTCGAACATTAATTAGCATTAAATGATGACGGTCCTACTCAAGCTACAGCATTTTTTTAAAAATAAATAAAATGACGAATTTAGTAAAACAATGCAAGGGCGCCTCACAGTGACCGAAGGTCGCGGGTACCCACTGACGGACGGACGGACATACATATTTGAGTTTCCATAATTCTTCTTTTGCCTTAAGATACCTTTTTCATGTAAATGGCAAGGTCGGAGCTCGAGGGGTGCATTATGCACCGGGTACCCACTAGTTTAGCTAAATCTAGCTATAAACAAAATATGAAAGTAACAATATTCAAGCATCCTTCTATATTGTTTGCTGCCTATTGGAACTTAACACAAAAATGTAACGATATTTTTAAACACATTTTTGAAATCTGGAAAGTAGAAAACCCAAAAAAACTTTTTTTTTTATTTGTCAAAACAAAGTCCCCATCTAGCAAAATTTTACCTTTCAAATTTACACTGCTCTACATAGTTGATCAATATTTTTTTCAAAAAGCTCTTCCATACAAACAAGTAAGATGTAACCATGTGGTCAAATTTAACAAATTAGTAGTATACATTTTTTTAATCTTGGGGCTATGTGTAGTTTAGATGGATTGAGACCCCATTCAAAAAGGGATTATATTTTGAAAACCGCTAAAGCCAAAGACATAGGAATTTGAAGAACTTTACTCAAAATTGTACTATGGTTCTAATAAATTAGAGTTTGCTGGATGATAAAAAAACAATTTTGTAGTTGAGAATCAAAGTAGCTATACTTATTTTAGCATCTTTCAATCTTATTTTTCTTCCCTCAAAATTGGATCATTGGAACTATTGCATCTCCATGGTTTTACAATTTTTCTCTTTTCCAAATTTAATAAACATCATGATTGTAGACTTTGTCATCATGCACATTATCTTTCACTTTTCACAAATGGTACAACAAATTGTTGATTGCAAGTTGAAAACATAGTTGAAAATATGATTGTGCATGTGTAGATCAAGATTGGGGAAGACTTGTGATAAGAAATATCATTTTATGTAGCATGTCAAATTATGTAATTGTTTTTTATTTTAGTTTTGGAACATCAATCTCATAGTGTGATTTTTATCAAATGTATGATTGGATTTGCTTTACAATTGAAAACATAATCAAAAAATAAATGTGCACATGTACAAACCAATTTTGAACAAGATTTGAATTATAATGCATAGATATGTTGTTAGTTTTCGTAATTTGGAGAATAAGTTGGAATTAGAAAGTTTTTAAACTAGCATGTAAAAGTAAGTTGAAAGTAAATTTTAAAATCAAGTAGATTATGAAGTCTACATTACAACATGGTTTTTTGTTAAGTCCTTGTGAAGTATGTTCTAACAATTTTAAATTGGAACAAATCTTTGATGGGTGGGTTAACAATTTACAATGGTCTTTCTATTCTAACCTAACCCAAGTACATTTGATCGAGGGTTTTGTTTCAAAAGCTCCCCAATCACAAATTTATCAATCAATAAACAAGGATTTTGTGGTCTACTTTTAAAACTTATTTGTTTTCAATTTGAAACATTTTCAAATGTTTCACTATTGGCATCCTTTATCCAAAAAATTCCAATTTTTTTCATGAACAAGTTTTCCTTTTATGGGACCTCTTCCTCTAAGTCTCATGACATAAAAATAATCATAATTCATTAAAAAAAATACCTTACCTAACTCCTTAAGTGAAAAATCTTTTAACATCTACATTTGGACAATAGTCTTAAATTGTCTTAGTCATTAAAACCAATTTTTTGTGTAATGTTTTTTTCTTCAAACAAGTTTGAATTAGAAAAAAAAAATTTAACAACAACCACCAATGAAAACTTACATGCCTTAAAATATCTAGTGTGTTAATAATGTTCACACTTGTTATTAATTTTCCATGGCATCCACATTTTGTCCCACAACCTTTACAATCAACTCCTCTTTCAAGCAAAAACATTAATAAATGGAATGTTTAAACTATCACACTTGTAATTTTTCTAGATACGTACAAAGATAAAATTTAAAGCCCCATTCAAAATTAATTATGGCAACTTTAACCTTGGGCTCGCAACTAAAGCAAGGGTTTACGAAAGTGCAAGCAAAGAGTGAAACGCAAGAGTCACATTTCATGTTTCCGAAAATGTAGGAGAGTGTGAAGGAATGAACCCCACACTCCCAAATGAACTTTCACTTTATGAATTGGAATCCTGATGAACTTTCGAATCTTCATAAAACAATTGCACAAGTCAAAACCCATTGGATTGAAAAGTTCATTATACCATTGGAAAGCTCTTGAAACGTAAATGTTTAAAATTTGCTCGTATGACCCATTTGGGTACTTAAAACACAAGTTATGGCCCCAAAAAAAGCTGAGAGTAAAATTGTCAATTTGACTCCTGACCACTAAATGTTGAAAATCACCCTGATTTTGTTACGTTCAGGTGACAAGCAACATACCGTTGAAAAGCTTTCGACAAGGCATACTATGTTGCTTTAAATCTCACTTCAATCAGAGGTCGGCACACAAAATTATGGGCTTCCAAAGTCATGAGAGTTCCAATTTCGAGAACTTCAGGACTCCAACTTGGGAGTCGCAGGACAAAATGACATTTGGGTGTTAGCCTTGTGGCCAAACACCAAGAATACTATAAGGGGGAAAGGTGGTGATTTCCCCCAAGTCTAGGTTGTGGTGAGTCTTGCAAGTCCATGTTTACCCATGGCTCGTTTGTGCACCAAAAGTGTTCTAACTATGTAGTAACCAACTTATTGTTTGGTTTGTGCATGTCCATGTGAATAATTGACCCATTTGTCACTTATCCTATTCCTCGTTCCAAAGTTCCAACACGCCCCTCTACCCTTGAAATGTTGTGAACCAGAAAGCATGCCCCATTTCTTATCCTTTCACTATTTCACCTTGGATTCGTTGTTGAATCTATTAAAGAGCTTGGGAATGTGTCTTAACATTGTCAATTTTTTAATTATTCATGTTGTCATAAACTTTAATGGGAATCATCATAAAAATTTTGGATGAATTGAAAAAATTTATGGACTCATATAATGAACTTTTGAAATGATAATACTATGTCTATCACAAAAAAAAAAAATGGAATCAAAAAAATATCAAAGTAGTGTCAAAATAAAAATTAAAAATAAAGTAACATCAAATGAAAAATTTATTAGTGAAGTCCATTGAAACTTCCTAATGTATATATTTTTAATTTTTCAAAGTTTAAAATGACATGATTGTTGTAAATTTTTATCTTTGAAATACCACTTCACATTAAAAAAATTAAATTTTTTGCATGTATTTTTTTATCAATCACATTTTTGGGATATTCATAGGTTGGTTTATTAATGTTTATGACTAAAAACATAGGGGATAACTATAGGATTTATGGTTTGATAATTGCTAAAACTACAAAATCGTTAATGTTAGATTATGAACTTTCAAACGCCACTTTTGAACCACCTAGCCATGTTTTCACCCTTTTTACCTCCTCATTGTGCTTCAAGCCATGTTACCACTTTCACCTTCATTTTTTACTCCTTGCATATCATAGTTGCATGTGTTAATATTAATGCAAGTTTTGAAATTCTTTTTGTTGATTCAATGTACTTTTTCATTGAACTTAATGTGCTAATGTTGAGTTTTTTGTTCAACTTTGCATTTTGTGTTAAATTGAATGCAAAAGGTTTTAGCAAACGAATAAAAAAAATTGAATTGTTTGTTCAACAACAACAACAAGCACAAAGAGAAGTGGAAACCTCTAAGGCTTTATTAAGGGACAACTTGTCAAGGGCAATAAAAGGAGATGACCTCATCACAAATTTAAGCATGTGACGAATAAATAATGCAAATTGTGTGAAGTTTATTCATTAATAGGTTTGTACATTTTACACACAAATTTCATGCATTGAAAACACTTTTGACACATGAATAAATGGGTTAATGAATGAAGTACAAACCTATGAATGAATGAATGTCACAAAAGTTTTGCATCTTGCAATAAATCCATGTGTCAAATGTGTTTTCAATGCATGATATTAGTGTGTGAAACATATAAATTATGAATGAACTAATGTTACACAGTCTCCATTTTTAAGTCATGAGATGCTAAGTTTGTGATGTTATAGAGGTGACATTTAGAAAATTGAATAAAAAATTATTACAATGAAAAAACAATTGATCTGTTAGGGAAGGTAGTGAATTGCAATTCAACAACAATTGGGAAGCATGGAAAGAAGAGGGGGTTCTCCATTTTGGCCAAAAAAAATCTTACACCCAACTTGTCCTATTGATGCAAATTCAAATATTGTCATCCTTGTTAAACCCTATGGGTTTTGTAAAGCTTGGTACGACTATTATGACATAGTAGTCACTTCATGTAAACACACATACCACCCTATTTGTCTAGCTAAATTATTGAAGAATGAGAATAAATATTGTGTTTATGGAAAATCACTTCACCCAAACTAGTGGACCAACTTTGGATTTTGCACAAAAGAAATGAAAAACTCCACATACATGCTATAAATTTACGATTGGATGAATTAAAAGAGGAGTTGAACTCCTTGCAAAAGCGGTCAAATTATCTTAGATGTCTCATGAGTTCTACACATCTTTGTTGAATTGATTTCAAAGGACTTGGATTTTAAAAAATTGTTTAATTGGTGGGTATTTGAATGATGCCAATGAACAATAACTATTTGATTTGGGGTGTTGTGGATGCTTATGAAAATAGTCTTTTGATTTGCATTACTTGCCTAATACTAAGGTTCAAAATCAATTCCATGCTTTGTGGTGCTATTGGTGTTTGCAAAAATCACCTTTTTTTTTATCATTAATGATTTCAATGTTGTGAAGGATCATTTACACTACTAGAAATTCTGTCATATGCAACCACCATGTTTGCAACTGGGATGCAACTGTCGGTCGCATGCAACCATCTTTGGTTTTTTATGCAACTATAATGGATTTTTGCTCCCTTTTGGGGTGTGTATGCAACTATGGTGCAACTATGATCACCTTCATCCCAACCTTTGGATGATTTCTGTGATATATCATCGTATATATTTGATATGCATATACTCATAGTTGCATGTGCAACCAAAATAGGCCAACTATGGTCTTTTGGTAAGCTAGGTACACATTTTTTGTAACCGGCGACTGTTTTTGGAGATTGCGGGAGAGTACTGTCGTGGTCTTCGGTGTTTGTCTCGAGCTTCTCAGCAAAACCCTAAACCTTGGCGTTAGAAACCCTAATGGGATTTCCTTCACTCTTCTCTTGGTTGTGCACAATTTCTCGTTTGCAGATTGGGCTTCGTTAGAGGAATTGCAGAGCCCTTTTTGCTTGCTTGCTTGCTTATTGCTTTTCCAGACTAAGAACTGCTTAGGTCTGGCTTGTTTGGTGTTTTTGGGAGAGTTCTAGGATGGTGGGAAACCAATTAGAGTAATACTAGCGGATATTGTTCATGAGCTTTGGAGGAGGATGGGGTGGAGAAGTGCAGAGAGAAGAGGCTTCTTTTTGTCTCTATTTCGGTAGAGGAGCGAGGCAGGAGCTTCTTCTTTGCTGCTGTGTGTGATTTTTTTTCCTTGGCAAGGATGACTTGATTTGGAGGTTATAGAAGAGAGCCCGCCGTGTTTTTGTACCACTAGTTAGATCATCGCGTTGCGTGCGGGATACGGCAATACTGCGGTCGATGGCAGCAGATGGAGAAGAGCGAGTTCTAATCACAGCACAACAAATTGTGAGATTAGGCACCACAGATACTGCAATGATGGACGACATGCTCCAAATTCTCTCAAACTTTGATCATAGATTTTCCAGCATGAATGACAAGCCCAAGAAGCTAAAGTTTAATACCTCGCATGAAGTAGGCACAACATCTACAGATGAGGATCTGCAGTCGAAGCGTTCCCGACCTTCTTCACGGGGCGCTAATGAAGATGATCGAATCGCGCTTTGATCATGCAAAGGATGTGGTGGTTCGATGGCATCTGGGATACTCAGAGGGAGCCAAGCAGCAGAGGATTTTCGAGTGCCCGGAAGAGGAGGCTTCCACTTATCTGGAAGCGGTGGACGAGGTACAGAACCTGTTGGATTAGTTGTCCGTGCAAAACAAGGAGGAGGAGCAACAGCCTGCAACCCTGGAAAGAGCACAGAACGTGATTCAGCTGACGATGGAGAGACTAGAGGAGGAGTTCTGCCACTTGCTTGCGCAGAACAGCCGATATGTGGACCCGGATTGGCTCTTTGACTCCATGGCAGTGGTTGGATCGTTCAGAAGCTCTTTCAATGACGATCATCATCATACCATAGATGATGCCGCAGCAGCATCGGAGATTAGCTCCTCCGGGGAGGAAAATGCCGCCGGAGATGAAGACGAAGACGTTCTCCTAGTGGCAAGACCTAGAGAAGTTATGCCGACGACAGTGGATTTGATCTCTTCTAAAGAGAGAGAGAGAGACCTTAGTGTCATTGTTTGTTTAGGCGTTTCAAATTCTCGTGTTTTTTTTCTTTGTATATCTGTTTTTTTTTTGTGAGAAGAAAACCTTGGCATGCTCAAGAGAGTGGTTGAGGATGAGGGAGGCTGAGGCTGCTACTCCTCCTCCTAAGCACCTTCGTCTCTCTATCAAGCGTCATCGGTCGAGTCTCCCTCCCCCAATTCTCAAAGATCTCGCTGATATACAAGCAACCTTTGCTATCGACCATTTGAACGATGGATCATCAAGGAGGAAGTTCTTGGCTGCGAGCTCGCAGCACGGGCCTTGTCCTTCTCCTTCGACTACGAGAGGAGAACCAGTAGACAATGCTGGAGACGTGTGTCGTATTGTAGATAAATCTGTAGCAGCTTCGCCCTTGAGCTCAGATGGAATAACAGCCGGGAGCTTGTGACGCACTCCCAACTCCTTAAAGGACTCAAATGTGAGTCCAAATGAAAGACAGCGGAAGAGGGAGGAGTCGGGATGCGCTCCCTAGCTCTCAACACTTGGAGGGGTAGAGGGGTGTGTTGGAGCTCCGGGATGGGACTAGGAAGAATTGACAAGCTTATTCACTCACACGGGCCTGCACACAACCCACACCAAGTGGTTAGTACAAAGTTAGAGCACCTTTGGTGCTAGGACAGCCATGGGCAACACGGACACACAAGACTCACCACGGCCCGGACTTGGGGGAAGCCACCACCTTCCCCCTTATAGTATACTCTGTGACTCCCCACGGGGCCCACATCCAAATGGCTTTTCTCTCCCGGGACTCCCGGGACTCCCGCGCGAGAGTCCCGAAATCCCGCCCAGCGGGACTCCCGGGACTTTGAAGCCTCATAACTTTGCAAGCAGACCTCGGATCGAAGTGCAGTCTGAAACAAAGTTGTAGCTCTCGTCGAGACCTTTTCAACGGTATGTCGCACGTTGTCTGAAGCCAAGTATTTTGGGTCGATTCTTGACTTTTCGTGGTCGGGAGTCAAAACTGGCAGACTCCTGGGAATTCGACTCCCGGTCCTTCTTTTGGTCGTAACTTCTATTTTAGATGTCCAAATGAGCAATGCGAGCCCATTTTAGACATCTACGCTTCAAGAGCTTTCCATTGATATAAAGAGCGCCACAAGCCATTGAGATTTGACCCCTCAAATTGGTCTCTGAAGTTTCAGAAGTCCTTTTGGGACTCCAACTCTCACCAACTCCCAACATGGGAATTCACTTGGGAGTGTGAGGGGTCACTCCCTCACACTTTCTTGCACTCCCGGGAGTCTATGATGTGACTCTCGGGCTTCCTCTTGGCCTGCACCCTTGCAACCCATTTTGACTTGGTCGCGAGCGCAAAGCTAGGGTTGCGATAGCTTGGCTGCCGAGGAAATCTGCTTATTACGTCGATGTTCTTCCTCAGCCTCAGATTCCGGACCCTCAGAAGTTGTTGCTGATGGTACTGTTCCAAGCTCATGCAATATTCCAATCCTTCTTCTCTTCGGCTAATTCGGTACTAAGGTAAGTAGATCTCTCAAAGTCTCATAATTACGGAATTTTTTCTGTTTTGGTTTCAATAGATGCAGCACTGTAGCAACAGTCAGTGAATGCAAGGAGTGGAATTTGTGAAGCTGGTGAGATATAGATCTAGAGATAGCCTGGCGATTGACTAGGACATGGCAGAAGCAGAGGGGAAAAAGGAGAAAGACAAAGACTTTTTAGTACAGTGTTCACAACGCCTTCCATCAGAGTCAGAGGCGGCATAAGTTCTTGCTCATGATGCCATATTGGCTTTGGAAGAAGAAGAAGAAAAGGCAAGAGAGAATTTCAACTTGGTCCTAAAGCAGCAGCCTCTCGATGGAATCCCTTCCACACTGACAACATTTCGTGATCTCTTGAATGAAATGGAAGCTCAGGAGTTGTTAGAGCATGAACCAAATGCTCCAAGCGATGCTGAGCAACTGATGATGTGAATAACATTGCAACAATGGCTCCTGTCACCATTCCTAAAGATCCTATTGTGATTCCTAAAGCTATGAGTGAGTTACTCAGTCTTCTTGGTACTGTGGACAATGCAAGTTTCAGAACAACTTTCCAGTTCCATTAACCCTTGATCATGGTATCTCTGATGGAGATCCACTCTCTATCAAAGAAACAATGTTCCACTATTTTATCACTTGATAGTTGGAGCTTTGTGCCATGAGCTGATGCTCTCTCAATGTCAATATGATGCTTCTTATCATGCAGACAATGAGCCAATGGTTCAATCAAATACTGATGCATGGGCACTAACAACTCTGGCAGCAGCTCACAGCACCTGAGGTGGTTGAAATCTCATATGAAGAAAGGGCGGACAATGGGACTGCTGGAGTGAATACTGATATTGATGATCTGGGAGGAGGCAATGGGTCTGAGCAACTGGATGATGATGATTTTCATGCTCCTTCCACCAATGCTGATTTTGCAGCTTTTGCTAGTCCTGCCGGTGAGTAGAAATCTGAGGGTAGTAGATTATGTGAGAATCAGAGTTTTGTGGGCACTTTAGTGCTTTATGTGCAAGATGTTGTGTTTTAATCTTCTATTGTTGATGATTGTTGCAAGCAGTTTTAAGGATATGGACTCAAAGCCTGATCAAGTTAGCACTCAGAGGCCAGGAGATGGGGAATCAGATGTGGTCACATGTGCAATATGCATGGAAGCATGGACGAGCATTGGGAGTCACCGCATCTGGTATTTTTTGTTTGCATTTGTTAAACCTTAAACCCATTTGTAGATATTTCCAGTGATATGCTTGATTTCAGATGACTAGATTTTTCCTTGAGAGCTTATAATAGATAAAAGATGAAGTCAAATCTTGTGTCCTCGCTCAAGACATGAGCCATAGGTTTATCAGTGGATCTTAAGGTGAGGTTTTGGCATTTACAGCTCATTGGCATGTGGTCACTTGTTTGGAAAATCATGCATCAAGCGCTGGCTTACACAGGCAGGCAAGAAGCAAGGGAAGGTACTACTGCCTTGAACTTATATTTTTCTTTGCAAGCTTCAACTTAGCAAGGGTATGATCAGTGAAAATAAAAATTGTCACACCCCAATATAGTGCTTAGAAGGTATGGGAAGCAACAACAACATAAATGATGCACATAAGGCAAGGTATTTGGTTTTAACTACAAATGATATTAACATCTAGAAATACATTTTACATTTTTTCGTTCACTAATAGCATATGTACCTCCAAGTATAATCACCTCATAGAATTAGGAGTAGAGGGACAGAAATTCACTTCATAGCAAGGCATTCAAGAAGTTGTTGTGGCAAGGTTTCAAATGTAGGGGTGTTGTTTGCATATGAGGTTAATTAATTGCTGAATCAGCCATGTAAGAGGTTATTGAACACCAAATATTTGACTTAAAAGGATTATAGGAGTGGACCAAGGTGCAGGTTGTTACAAAAGCATCCCTTAACCTAGGGGCATGGGCCACCTAGGAGGCCATTGCCATCTAGTTTGCATTAGCCACCTTTAAGGTTGCCATGTTGGAGGAAGATTCTAAGTTTGGGCTGGTAAAAAAATTGTAGTTAGTGTAGCAATTAATAGAATTGATTAAACATCATTTGTAGTCATGCATTTGCATTCACACACTTCAAACTACATATTACAATCTAAAAAAAAAGTACAAGATGACTACAAAACAAAAAAATGAACTCCAAGAAATGGAATAACAAAATAGGGTTTAGGGGTTACAAACCTCCCATAGCGATGGCATTAACTATAATAGTTGTAGGTTCCTTTGAATTGGGTTGCATTGTAGGAGTTATTACAAGAATTGGTATAACATTTGTCCCAAATTGGTTAGGCTTTTGATTCAATTTTAATTTGTTAATTGAATTTGGAGCCCCATTCATAAAGTCATGTATACAAAAAAGGGCAAGTGTTAGAACCCATGGTGGCTTTTGGGCCAATTCAACTACTATCACAATTGGTCTTATCGTTTTCCATTGTCATATGTGTTGTCATTTTGGAGTCGCATAAGCAAATTTAACATGAATTCAAGGTTTACCAAATACTAATACTAAACAAAATTGATGAACAATTTTATTATGGACTATCGTTAATTCAATGCACCTTACAACAAAGGTTCACATTAAAGAAAAATCAACCAAATCCAAAAGCAAAAAACAAAAAAGGTTGTATGAATATGATCATAACTACCTAAACACATGTTGTCACCTTCTTCTCCTTAATAGATTCTTTAGACATTGAATTAGAAACAACTTCATCTTTAACATCTTCTTAATTAAAATCTTTTTCAAGCTTCACAAATTTCAATGACCTTTTTGACTTAGCACCAAAATCGTCACTATAAGTGAATGATTTAGGTGCTAGGTTTTCCAAGCGCTTACTATGTTGAGGTGTTGAAACTATTGACAACACTAGTTTCCATTTGGGCAAGGTTGCAACAAAAATATCTATGAATGGCCTCTCTATACAAGAAAATAAACATAAACAAGAATTGCTAAATGTAAGTAATGCACATGAAAGAATGAAATTTAAAATTTTGATTTTAGGTTAGAAAGTGTTGAATGCTTCAAAAATTCTAGAGATGTGTGTTTTCCATATGCAAGAGCAAAGGTCACGAGCTTTTTGAAAACATTGAAGTTCAACTTTGGAAGTGTGAAATAAGCAATTTGTAAAAACATTCAAATTTTGTGATGAAAGTAGATGAAAGGAAAAAGTTCATTCTCAACCCTAAATTGCAAGGTCACAATTTTCTAGCAAAAAGGTGATTAAAAGTTGACAATGTTTTACAACAATGATGTGAGCAACTAATGACCTAAAATGAGGGAAACAAAGAAACTCAAGGAAACATGATGACAAAATGTAGGAAACAAGAAGGGACAAGATTATGCTCAAAAAAAGAAGGGGGAAAAAAATGATAGAAATAAGAAGGGACATCAAAATGTGTGGGTGACAAAAAGGCATAGGTTAATGTTGCAAATGAAAGGTATTTTTCAGAGCTTGAAGGTAAAGGAAAATTGTGTTGTTATAGAAAGTAAAAGGCATGAAACTACATTTACTTCCACCTTAGACTGAGAAGATCATCAAGCTTCTTCTCATTCTCCATGATAGTGCATCACTTAAGTGCTTCATAATCTTCACAAAAAGCATTATTGTTGCCAAGTACCTATGTTGCATTCAACATGACATTCCATTCAAGGTAACCTTCAATTACAAAATACAACTTGTTCCTTATATGTTATCTTTCACTGTGATAATAAGTAGTTTGTTATTTCACAAAACATTTTCTCACAATTTTCACAACTAGCTTTCAAGAAATTGAAAAGGCAAATTTGTGTGCACTATACCAGACTTTTGTGTTTCTACTATTCTACAGTGCATCAAGTGTGAACTGTATTCTTTTCACATGTGATAAATTCAACTAATGCCACCTCATACTCATGTGGATACTTGACATACCAACTTGACTAGGTATGACTAGTATTAGCCATGCCATGTCATGTGATACCACATGACATGGCATACCATATGACATGGAATGATTAATACTACTCATATAATACATGTGTTTTGCTTAATCATAATTTTTATTTATTAAATATTGCATTATTAATCTGCTATTGTAAAAACATCATGCAAACATGTGGCCAAGTTACAATGAAATAAATTTGACATTTCAAATAAGTGAGGGATATGTATATGTAATAATTGGGCAAGGAAAATAAATATGTCATAATGAAGGTAACAATAAATATTGCACACAATGCATGCTACATTAATGTGAAGCCAAAATTACATTACTACAAAATGTAAGTTCAGTTTAGTAATCTCCATTCACTAACCAATGAATTCACTACTTTCCAAGTAGTTCTCGTTTACTAAGACTAGTGAATTCATTCAAAATCCTAGTGAAATCACTTAGTGTACAAGGACACCTTTTGTTGTAGTGTAAGGACAACTTAAAGAAACATGTTTTGGACGACATGGTCTAGTAATGTAACATGTCAATTTATGACATGTATTTAGTACATAATATTTCCAATTATCCTCATGGTAAAATTAATAACATAGATAAAATAAAAGGGAAATTGATAGGTAATAATAAAATGGATATTCTTATAATGCATTGAATTTGTGTCTATTGTTTTGTAGTGCTAATTTTTTTTAATGTTGATTTTGGGATTAAAATGAATGTCAATTTTTTTGTCTTGAATGTATGCCTTATTTTTTTTCAATTGAAATTCAATTTTAAGTAAATATATATCAATTTCTTTTCTATTAATATCTTTACATCACTATTACAAAATGTGAATGCAGTTCACTAGTCCCCGTTCATTAGATTAGTGAATTGATTGATTCCCCCCTAGTCCTTGTTCACTATAACCAATGAAATCACTTGGCATACAAGGACACCTTTGGTTATAGTGCATTGATATGTGCAATCCCATTTCAAGTTATGTTTACATGAAGTTAATTATTTAGTTTAAATGTGTCATCAAGTTCATTAATTAATTCAAACACTACTAGAAAACATGTGGACAAATTGTTATAGCCAACCACCCAATTCAACTTTGGGTGGTTTTCACATGACATAAACCACTCCTGATTTTGTTGAGTGGGTAAATCCCATTAGAAACTCACCAAAGTGGTCATGTAATGAAAAACAACGGCGGTTTAGGAATTTTTTGCCCAAAATGCCTTTGGACATGGTTGAAAATTTTCCATTCCACTTTTTCAAACCACTTGGGTGGTTTTTTTTAGTGGCCATTCTAGGCATTGTGCAAAATGTTAACCACATTACAAGGTATAGGTGGGTAGTTAGTTAGCTAGGTAATATAATTAAGTTATACCTAGGTTAAGGTAATCAATTTATATTTAGGTTAGGTATAATAGGATATGTATTTAAAATATGTCTATTATAACCTAGGTATTGTTGGGGATTTGAGGTTTTCTTTTATTTTTACAAAGTCAAAACTTATCCTTTTCCTGTGGCTCCATTGTTTCATTTTTGCTTTAAAGTAATGTGATTGTGTGCCAAGTGGTGTATAAGAACATAATTCGTTCTCATCATTGTTTGTAGGAGACAACAATAAGGGGAAAGGGCTTTGAGCATCTACAAGGTTAGCTGTAGTGGGAAAACTTCCACACTTTATTTTTGCAGACTAGGTTTAAGTGTAAAAAATGCTAATGGAGTTTGGATGTGGATAGTGATACTAGGAGCTAAAATTGTTCTTACTTTTCCTTGTTGACTTTTCTATCTACTTCTCCTTGTGTGCAGGCAATGCAACAAGCAAGTGTGAAAGTAAGGATGTTAACATATAACACCCTCATGCACTAGAAGAAAAAGGCCAATATGTGACCATCATATTTACAACTACTTGCAACTATTTGGTCTTTGCAACTAAATTTTTGTTATCTACGACTATTGTGACATCGTGCTGACATCAGTCAAGTCATCTTCGACTAACCAGCGACTAGTTTGCGACTAATTTTATTTCTATCTATATATGGGTTGGATTTATCATCTAAGAGTAGTCATTTAAAGTCCCATTTAGTTGTAAGCAAAATGGTGCTTAGTCATAGTTGGCGTATGTCTATATGGAAAAATATCGTATTTATTTAAAAAGAACATTTTCAATACCCGCTTGCAGGTTTTTTTAAATTATTTAAAATATTTGATGTAAAAATTGGCGATTTTTTCCAGAATTAGCCAAATTAGTCGAATTTAGAATAGAAAATATTTAATTTCCCAAAAAAAAGAAAAAAAAGAGGGTTTTTTTTTTCCAAATTTCCAAAAAATTTCCAAATAATTTTTCAAAAAAATTGACAAAAATTGTCGCAGAAAAAACTGTAGTCTTTTTCACACGTGCAGTTTCATGGATGAGAAATGGTGGCGTTCACACTATCGTGTTCTGCGCTTGCAGTTTGTCGTGCTCTGGCAGTTTTCGTGTCGCGGAGCTTCGACGTTTTTGTGATTGTGCCCTACGTCCTCCGCGGCTGTCGGATAAGTGTCGCGTCGCTCTTGTATTGTTGCTATTGTTGCAGTTGTGAAGGGAAAACAAGAGCAAAAGAAAAGGAAGGCTTTGAACGGTGCTCTTTACTTTCTTTTTTTCTTTGGCGCGGGTTTTTTGTGCAAAGAAAGGCGTGTGGAATGATGGCGTCATTTGTCGGCACACAACAGAAGTGTAAGGCATAAGACTGTGTATTTGGTAGAGCAGTTGACAACAGACGGTGTCATTTACCACAAGTCTTGCTTCCGATGCAACCATTGCAAGGGCACACTTAAGGTCAGTCTTTCGTTTCAATATTTGTCTCCCTTTTCTTCTTCTTTTGCCTCTGTAGCCATCTGCTGCGTCAATCTGTATGAGCAAAGATAAGCAAGTCTCAGTGACCGGAGGTGTTGCACCGTATCCACTTCGGTTTGCCATCCCTGTTGTCTCGGACTAGACAGTGGTTTTGAAGTCCTTTTCTCAAATGTTGCAGTTGTAGCTCCTCAAGGTATGGTGGATCCCGTATGTGAGAAACAATCGAGCAACGATCTTAGCGTTTGATGTGCGATGGTAGTAGAAACGTGCTCGTTAATGGAAGGGTCCAGAAGCGAACGTGACACATCCAGTAGCAGTTCGGACAACCCAAGTAGTGAATCCAACAACCCAAGCAGTGAGTCCAAGCGAACAAACAACACGGTGCGTATACAGACAAAAGTTGGCGATGTTCAAGTTGCATTGTCAACAGCAAAGAAGATGCCCAAGTTGATTCAAAGTAAACGGATACCTATTAAGTCACCAGAATAGGTTGGATCCCCACATAAACCATGTCATTGTGTTTCCTAAATGGATTTCCAAGATAGGTGTAACACAATCGACCCAATGTAAATGTTTCTTCGGTTGTTCTTAGTCTTTCCCTATTCTTTTCCCTTTCTGTCTTTCTTTGTTTCTTTGTCTGGTCTTTGTTGCGTTATCATCTCGTACACTTCTATCAAAAACGCTTTCTTCGAAAGATTGACCAGTCCTGTCGATGATTTGCACAAAAGTATATACCACTGTTGGTCTAGTGCATATAGGCCAGCACAACGGTATCAACACTGGTAGCAAGGGGGCCCTATCTGGCTGGTATGACTTTGAGGCAACATCAGCTTTGTGCTGGTGCCTGGCAGCCTTGTAGGGAAGTGAGGTAAATACCAACCTTGTACTAATTTTACACCAGTTTCAACATCAGGTATATATACCTTCCTGGGCATGCCAGCCAAAAATGAGTCTTTGACCCTAATACCAGGAGCACCAACCAGGTTGGTATGGAAGGTTCAAAAAGTATTGAATTTGCCAGGACCAAGTTGGTATGAGAATTTTAAAAACTACTCGATATCAAGACCACTAGGGCTGGCATGTTCAAAAGGCCACTAGACCAAACACTGGAAAACACATCACAGAAATACAAAAAGAAGAATCCCACTTCTTTGAAAGGGAAGAGGGCGGGATGAGAGAATCAGGAGTAGAAATCTTCTTACTTGGATCAATGGTGGTGAGAACTGCAGAGCCAGCAAAATCACAGGGGTCTGCTAAATTGCTATGTAGGAGGTAGTAAGCATTGAAGGCCTAGTTACAATGATCTTCAAGAGTATTAGGGTTGTAGCAAGCCCCAGTCGATTGAATGGGTGAGCAGTCCACTTGTCCTTGCCCTTGTAAAGGACCACAAGCCCAGTCCAAGTCCTTTTGTAAAGTAGTTGCAGCTTGATTCGGCTTTGCAACACACCATTGCTTTTGTAGTTTGCGATGCCTTGGCCGACCTCTTGCAACTCCTGTTGAGCTCAGTTGATGATGAATCTGGTTTGTTGTTGCCAAACTCAGAATGCCATCATCATCATCGGCAACAGCAACATCATCCATGAATATCTGAATGTTTGCATTTGGTTTCATGGGTGTGCCTTGGTGGTTGAAGAAATGGTCCAACAAGTTTTGGTTGAAAGTAATGGCATGATAGTCACTAGAAGGCCATGGATTCATAGCAATTGCAACAGGAATGTCATCATGTGTCTGGTTCAGAGCTGCCATGGCCGAGAACAAAGAGTCCAAACAGTATCCAAAAACACATTGTCTTCAACCTACTGTGTTCTAGGATGTTTGGTGCAATGGGCAGTTTGTGCTGCAATAGCTGCAGGCCTGTGTAGCTGTGCATAGGTCTATTAGCTGTAGACATGTGCCTAAAGTTTGTTGTGTTGCAGAAATTGGCATCCCATCGAAGCCCATCTTTGTCTGAGATGGCAGCTGTAGGTCTTGATTCTGTTAACAACCCAAATCCAATAAGTGCTCAAATATTATTACTTGTATTCAAATGTGGAAGGGGACAATCAAAGTGGAGCCCAAGTTATGCCGCATAACAATATATGCGTACTTGTTAGAGGCAGCAAGATTTATTTAACTACTGCTAGCCCTTGTAATTTGGGCAAGTAGAAGCTATATTTGGGTATGTTATTTGAACTATCCATATAGGTATAAACATTGATTATTATGAACCCCTGGATCTAATACTATAAAGACCAGGCACTGGGTGTTGTGTATCTAACACAAGTTGGTGTGGAGTGGTGGCTTACTGTGGCAGGAGTCTAATTCAGCTTATCTTTCATCACGAATTAGAGCAATCGAAACCAAGCTCCCAGAAATGGCTGCACAGGTAAAAAAAGTGCTTGAAGCAGCTATTGCAAGAGGCATTGAACAACTTCATGCAACAGTGGAGTCCACCATGGCAAGGTTTTTAACACAGGCAAATGCTGGGGTGCAAGGGCAAACATGTGTGAAAACTAATATTGACACTACAGCAATGGCAATAGTCCCTACCATAGTAGTTGGGGCAGACCAACAATTGCACATAGGTTCTGACCCTATTAAGCTTGGGGTTGGGAATGGATCTAAAGTTAATGCCATTAATGGACAAGAGGGTCTAGCCCATGTTAGCAAGGTATGTTAAGGCCTTAGCACCATGGCATGTAATCTTCACTAAGTCTAATGGCGATGCTTAGCTCAAAGGCAAGAAGTCTTTTTTCGCCGTAAACCTGCGGCCAAAAAAAATATATATATATATATATATTTTTGCTGTAGGTGGGTGTCTGTTTTCTGACTATAGCCAATAACGTGTCACGTTCAAAATTCTTATAACATTTTACAACTTTCTTTGAGGAAGGCCATTACTTATTTAGGCTACCTCCAAGGGTTTACCTTCTAATCACCCGTAAGGTAGCCTCACCTTGTTAGTCTGTGGTCCACAACCCATGTTTTTCTAAAGCTAGCAGAAAGAAAAATGTACTTTGCGGGGCGGTCCCCTGGACATAGTCCTTTTGGACAGTGGCCATTTAGTCCATGGTCCATTGGATGTTCAGTGCAAGACCAAAATTTTGCACTGCAAGTACCCCCTCGTTCCTGCCTTTTGCTCTAGGGCATGATACATTGAACAATAGCAGATGTTGGAACTAGGGTTGACCAAAATCTAGTGGGATGACAGAGCAAGAAAAAGACCAGGCTGGAGCCAAGGGAGGGTGTGAAGACAAGGGCACGCACTGGAATGTGCAAGGTGCCAGTTGTAGAAGAAGAGGTGAGATTGAGGGTGCCTTGGGGGCTATGTGTGGTGAATTAAATGAATGGAAACAAACATAACAATCAGGAATAAGGCCAAATATGTTGTGGATCAATATTGGCTTAAGATGTATAATGGGATGTTGTGGGTGCACAGTTTCAGCTGGGGGATGAAAAAGTGGCATTGGTTAGCTCTACCAAGTTGGACGTCATTGCAATAGGTGTGGTGACAGGTATTGGTGGGCAATAAGGTGTGCAATAAGGTGTGCACCATTGCACCCAAGTTTACACTGGGTGGTATCGGGTGCAACTTGTAGAAATAATGGAGGGTTTTGGCAAGACTCCCCTACTCATAACAAATGACAATGATGATCCACCTCAGTTGCAGCTGAAGGATATAATGGGTAGCAGTTTGGTATGGAAGGGTCAATTCATGCATAAGGTAGTGAGTAGGAAACAAGTATAACTTATTTCCAGAGTGGCCCACAAGGAACTCATCATTGGTCTCCCCACCTAGTTTGTAGAAAAACAATGAGATGTCTCCATACCATGGAGAATTTCAAGGAACAGTCTAGCATGCATTGTATGCTTCTTAGATGCAAACTGCATATAAATGCTCCTAGCTACCATTGGGTTTCAAAACTCAACTGAAGTATATATTGTGTTATTATAAATATTAAGCAAAGCCATAAACGCTTAGGATCTACTGTGTGCAACATGAAATTGGATGACAAAAAAAGTCATGCATTATCTGTAAATAAATGCATTACTTAGAACTAAAATAAAAAACTAATTGCCACATGTCATAATCGTTATGAGTAAAATCGAACAGTCATAATATTGTAATTATTTAATAATAGAGTAAATACCATATTAAAAGCCACGTGTCATAATCTTAGTGCTTGAATCGGACGGGTAGTATTATTAGATGTCATGAAGAAATTTTAAATCAAATATCCAATATACCACGTGGTCTCTATGCATTAGTGGAAAATAATAACCAAAATAATTGTTGAATACTGGCACCACATACATATACTCATATTTTGTCATGAACTGGTATTTGTACGCTGAACAGTTTCCATCCAACCCCGTTGTCGACTACGACTAAGGACGGCTACGACTTGTCCAACGCGACTACACAACTTTTAGTTGTAGATGTCGCTTGCGACTAGAAAATAGTCACAAGGACTAGTCGAAAAAGTCTACTTTTCTTTTTGTGATGTGATGCTGCCACCAAGCAATGTGTGTAGACAATGTTTTTCGAATTAAGGTAACCAAAGTCCATTAGTTTTTTACAATGATTTTTGTTATAATCTTACTTTTAATGCCCTATTTATAATCCAAATTTTTTTTCCCAATTGTAGTCAATTTAAATAATAATAGCTTCAACTCTCTTATGTTGAAAAAATGTCCATTTCTTGTTAACTGTAGTTGAAACCAAAAAACATGCATATAAAAGCTTTTCTACTATATTTTTTTTTCATCTTTGGGTCTAAGCAAAAATGGAAGTAGCAGGAATGAAACCAAATGTGGTGACTTACACAACATTAATGGCATTGGTTGTGAAAATAGGGCCATACCATGGTTGTTCTTCTCCTACATGATTTTATATGTTTTCTTTCAATTATTTTTACAGATCTAGCAAAATGTTATAGAGCCTTGTGTGTTGCTATCATGGCTTGGACACTAGCTTCTTATTAGCAGAATTACACCATAAATATTAGGGTTTGTCAATATTTTACATTGTCCTATTAACATTTTTTTCCTATTATTTGATTTGAGGAGCTTGGCTAGGAAAGGAGTTGGAATTATATAAGGAGATGCTTGACCATTCTATCCAACATGATGCTATCATTTTCAACACCTTCATGTTTATTAGAAACATTGTTAGGGAAAGTGTTGGTACTAGTTTAATTTTTCAATCTCAAATTCTAATCCTTGACCACCTTGTGTTCTACTAGTGTTGTCTTAGTTTTGAACATCATGACTTCATATAGATTTGTTTTGTTTATGCATGTTATATATGCATAGAAAGATGTGTCAATGTGATATATAAGGTTGCCATCCTTGGAAATGTGGCCTATATTATGGAATGTAAGAAATCTATCAAATGATGATTATTACTAGAGTTACGACTGACATGTTCACATTTGGAATCCTTCTAAAGTCAGCAAGGTCTTGGGGCCACTTAAAAGCAATATTAGAGGTCTTCAATGAAATGTGTGCAAATGGGTGGCACCATAAACAAGCACATACAACTTCCTCATTGAAGCTTGTGCTTCAGCTCTTCATTGCAATGTATTTTTCTTTAACTTCAATTTATATGGATGTGTGTTCACAATTACAAACAATGAAAACATCACCATGTTATGTTGAACAACAAGCCTTTGGAAAGGTTGCTTCTTGGCATTTCATTTGTTTAAGATTATTATATCCAACCTATAACTATACAATTAATCTATCTAGGTTGTCATGTTGGATCTATCCCATGTCATCATCCAAAACATGAGTACACATACTAATGCAAGGATTTGACACCAATAATAGTTCTCTAAAAATTATAGACTTAGTGTAATATTTTATTTGCTCTTAATGGACATGCAGATGCATTATATTGGAGATTATGTTGAGTGCCAAAACGTGTCAAATGAGTTTGCTACATGGGAGAGGATCACATCCAAAGAAAACATGGGCTTTGTATGAAGAGATGAAGATAATTAACAAACATTGTGTTTCCAAATGGCCAAACATACAATCATCTCATTACTGCATCACGTAAGGCAGGTAGTCTAGAAACCATATACCTGTTGTTGTTGGCTCAATTGATTTAACAATGAAAATTTTGTCCTATGTATGTAAAAATCTTTTGTGACAACCATGCCAAAGCTTGCCATTGAGGTTATCAAAGTAATGATATCTTTTGAAAGGTCTTCACTTTTAACAAGGATGGAATGTTGGCAACACCTTTTTGCTTTGCTGCATTATACAAGATGAATTGCAAGATTTAAACATAGTTAAAGGTTTCCACTTATTGAGATTGTCACAACGGAAACATTATGTTGTTGAAGTTGTCATGGATCCCATGGAAATATTCTATGAAAGGTAACTTCAAAGATACATGTTTAACTTCATGTGGGTGGGTTTGTGACATGAAAAGTGGTGACCATGCAAAAGCATTAAAAGCACACGAGTTGATGAAGCTGTTAAAAGCACACGGGATTTTATAAAGCTGTCACTTTGACCTTTAACAAACTCATTAAAATTGCCAGAAACAACATATTCTTTAACTTATTATAAGGATTCATGACAAGCTCTAAGTAAATGCTTAGAGCTATGGGAATTTGACCTTGAAATCAAAGTCACTACAATCTTGCTTATGATTCCCATATTGTAAGGTGTGACTTTGGAATGAAAAGGTGAATTCCACCAAATTCAAAGTGTGTGACCTTCATAACTCTAACATGATTGTAGTGATATAATGTTGGGAACTTTAAATGCACCTTAGTCAAAGGGACTAAATTAAACTTACATTAGTAAATAACTTAAGAATGCTAGTGAAAATATTGATGTTTGGTAATGAGCCATCTAGAAGTGGTTCAAACTAGTTCTTGAGTGAAGAGAGAACTCCTTTGTCTAAGAATTTATGTTTCATTTGTTGTTTGCAAGCCACAACAAACTTTTTAACACAACATTCCCTTTATTAAACTTGACATCTTCAAAAGTGTCATCCAAGGAGAGATTTAATTAGCCACCCTTGTTTTTAATTTCTTGAAAATTTGGAAGAAATTAGGATGGATAAACATTAAATCAAGTAAGCAAGTCAAAATTAAATCCTTGAATTAGGTATTTAAGGGAGAAGTTTTTATTGTAAACTAGCTTAATCTCAAAGAAAAAAAACATGTTAATCTCTTGAAATAATCTTAACATATTCAAATGAAATAACACATATTTACATTTGTATGAAATTACATGTAAACATGTGTATGAAATTGGAAAGACACAAAAGTTCAATTATTTTTTGAAAGGACACAAATATTCCAAAAGACATTAAAAAAAAAAAGAGTTTTGTTTGACTTTTGATATCTAGAATTCATAAGGACATTTTGAAACCTTACAACTTGTAAAATGTTTATTTTTAAAAAATTCTAATTTGGAATCAACCTTTAATAAATTTGCAATTTGAAATTATCTTTTTGTATGATCTATGAGTATAGTCCATCCTACCTAAACTAGCTTCAATGAAATCATCATCACTAGAATTATTAACACATTACAAAATGAATCTAACTAATCATTTTGGTGTTTCAAGTGCAAAACTGAAAATGATAATTTGTTTCATAGTTCTAGAACCCATTAAGCCCAAGGTTTCTTTTCAAGATTTTGTGATGTAATCAAATTAGTGGTGATCATCTAAAAAAAAATTTAACCGAATTTGGTTACATAATAGATATGAAGGTAAAAAAATAAATAAAAATTTTTCTATACCTTCTAGAATTATCATAAGACTTATGTGATTGGAAATTGTTTTTGCTTGAAATTTGGCAAATTTGGCCATTCTTCCCATGAAAAGTCCTTTTTATATAGGTTGCCATATTTTTCAAATCAAAATTTGGCAAAAATTCAATAATAAAAAAAACATTGAAATTTAAGCGTGTAAATTAAATAAACAATTCATGAGGTCTTTTGTCAACTTACATGAGACCGTAAATTATTTTGAACACAAATTGTGATTGGTTCATTGTTGAACTTATAGGTCAATAAATTATAATTTTCTTCATAAGTTGATGGTAGACATATATTGGAAGTGTGAATAGGGACATAATTTCAGTTTTTTTAGTCTAAAAAATTATTATGGGCGTTACTTACACAAACAATAATAATGAACACAATTTATACACCAATAGGATGGCAATTGGTGACTATAAATGTCTATGTATTTTCTCACACATGGGCCCAAAAGTTCCCAAAAGGAACTTTAAATGTGAAATCAACAAGATGTTAACAAACATTGTAAGAATTTAAAATATTTTTCCAATGAAATGCCTTTCTTTCAATTTCATTATGTGGGTTCTTGAGAAATGAGCAAATAGGTTTATGAAATTATAGATAGTATATACTTATGAAATTATATACTTATGAAATGGTGCAAAGTTCAAACATGGAACAAATAGAATGACATAAAATAAATATGATAGGGATATTCCCTTATAATATCAACTATTTCATCCATGTGTATTCTTTAAATTTGTTTAAAAGCTATACATGGTCAAATTGATTAAATATGACACACTCCCAACTCCTTGAGGGACTCAAATGTGAGTCCCAAATAGAAAATAGCGGAAGAGTAAGGAGTCAAGGCATGATCTCTGGCTCATAGCACTTTGGAGGGGTAGAGGGGCATGCTGGAGCTCTAGGATGGGACTAGGAAGAGTTGACAAGCTTTATTTACCCACACATACCTGCACAAAACCAATATAAGGTGGTTAGTGCATAGTTGGAACACCTTTGGTACTAGGACGAGCCACAGGTAACACGGACACACAAGACTCACCATGGCCTAGACTTGGGGGAAGCCACCACCTTCCCCCTTATAGTATACTCTGCACCTCTCCATAGGCCCACATCCAAATGGCTTTTTATCCCAAGACTCCCAAGTGGGAGTTTCGAAATTGCTAAAGTTAGGAGTTTCGCGACTTTGGGGCGCTATAACTTTGCGTGCAAACCTTTGATTGAAATGAGGTTTAAAGCATAGTTGTAGCCTTCATTAAGAGCTTTCCAATGGTATGTTGCATGCCATCTGCACGCACAGAAATCGAGTTGATTCTTGACTTTTAGTGGTCCTTTCTTTTGGCCATAACTTGTGTTTTAGATATCCAAATGGGCAATGCAAACCCATTTTAGATATTTATGTTCCAAGAGCTTTTCAATGATATAAAAAACTCCTTAAGCCATTGAGTATTGACCCTTGTAATCGCCCTCTGGAGATTTACGAGTCGACTAGGATTCTAACTCCCAAAGTGGAACTCCTTTAGGGTGTGAGGTTTCATTCCCTCACACCTTCTCACACTCTTGGAAGTATGTTGTGTGACTCCCAACTTCCCTCTTGGTTTGCAACCTTGCAAACAATTGCCTTGGTCGCGAGCCCAAGGCTAAGGTTGTGACAAAATAGATCATAACTTGTGTTTTATTCCTATGTGACGCGCTCCCAAGTCACGGGGGTGAAACCCACTTGAGGGTCTCACAAAGTCAAGTTGCGGAATTGAGACTTGGTAGCACGCTCCCGGCTTCCAACTCTAAAAAGGGGTAGAGGGTCGAGTTGGGAGCCCCGGGATTAGACTAGGAAGAGATCAAGCTTTTAGATCACACGAACCTGCATCACAAACCAACACGAGTTGGTTAGAATCCATTTGCACTCTTTTGGTGTTGGGACAAGCCACGGGGACCCGGACTCACTTGGACTCACCACATCCTTAGCTCGGGAATATGCCACCACCATACTCCCTATAGTATACTCTGCGCCACGTTGTGGGGACTACACCCAAATGGCACAAATTCTCGGGACTCCCGAAATGGAGTCCCGAAGTTGTCCCGAAATCGTCCCGGCGGGACTCCCGGAACTTTGAACGGCCATAACTCCCGACTGCGGAGTTGGATTGCGACGAGGTCTGAACCAAAGTTGTAGCCCTCGTCGAGATCTTTTCAACGAGGTATCGCACTCCCAATTCGGACTTCGGTAAGAGGTCGATTTTTGACTTTTAGTGGTCGGGAGTCAAACTGCCAGTTTGACTCCCGGCCTTTCTTTTGCCCATAACTTGGGCGACAGATGTCCAAATGGCCAATACGAGGCCATTTTCGATATCTACGCTTCAAGAACTTTCCAATGACATCAAGAACACCCCAGTGCGAGGTGTTTTGGGTCCTGCTGTCGAGCTCTGAACATCCGGGAGTCCCGGAGGACCCCAAATCCCACTTTTTTCCAAGTGTTGGGCTTCACCCCCACACTTGGCCAAAGTAGGGTTGCGACACTATGCATATACATATATTGAGAAGACTACTTAAAAAAATAAATTAGCTCAAAATTTTATGTTGTATGTTGAGCTCCAAGTATAAACAACTTCGAAATTTTTCAACATTTTTTCATTATTACAAAATGTGTATTAATTCACTTTGGGTTTACTAGATTTTGAGTGAATTAGGACATTTTTACCTAGTGAAATTGTTTAACCCTTATTGAACGGGGACCAATTGCTATGGACAATGAATTGTTTCACTAGTATTTAGTGAAACAAAATTACTCTCAAGTGAAATACAAATTTACCAAACCATTCACTTGTTAGTTAATTAACTAACTAGCATGGAAATCAATTAAAATTTAATTATATAATATATAATATTATTGATAATTTCATTATTTTTTAAACCTATGATTTATTGACGCGTGTCACTATCTATGCTAAGTAGGTAGGCCACATAATCAACCTAGGCACCTATTTTAGGAATCCGATAAAAGAATATATGGTCAACATACCATTGTTGATCACACAACACCACTCATGAGGTTTGATCCTTTGACCTTTGGAATGGAGGCAAACACATTTATGATCAAGTCATTCACCTATTGTGGTAATATGTTACATTACATTCTATTTATCAAATATTTCATTTTAAACATTACAAAAACATAAACTTTGAAAATTCATTTCTTATTGAGATTTTGTTCAAATGAAATGATTTGAGTTTTTTTTTTTAAAGATTCAATAATGTACATAATTAAATTTATTTCCTTTTGAAAGTTTAAAATCATTTGAACAGAAAAAAGGCTGAATATCATTGTTCAATAACATTTCAATGACCATTCTTTTGAATTAAAAAAGAAAATGGATAAATGTTTTGTTAATATAATAATACTACCTATGTTAAGTTACTTTCAATTATTATATAACTATTTTTCTATAATTTTAAATAATTTCACCCTACATTATTTATGGTTATTTTCAATTATTTTTGGTTATTTTTAGTTATTTCACTCTAGGCTACTTTTGGTTACTTTAAGTTACTTTTGGCTATTTTAGTTTATTTCACCTTAGGTTATTTTCAGCTATTGTAATTGTTTTGAGGTATTTTATGTTTTTTTGGCTATTGTAAATTATTTTAATTTACACTATTTGTAATTATTATAAGTTATTTTTGGCTACTAAAAGTTATTTCACGTTATGTTATTATTGACAATTCTTGGTTATTATAGGTTATTTCACTTTAAATTACTTTTTTCTATTATAAATTATTTCACCCTAAATTATGTTTGGTAATTTTAAGCCAATCTAATATTTGGCTATTAGTTGTTACTTTATTAAAGCTATTGGTATTTATCCTATTGGTGGCTATTAATGCTTATTAATGGTTATTTATCAATAGTTATTGGTGCCTATTCTATTATTGGCCATTAGTAATTATTCTATTGGTGGTTATTGGTGGTTATTCTATTAATGGCTATTGTTGGAAATTTTGTTATTGCATATTGGTGATTATTAATGGCTATTATATTAGTGACTATTAATGGCTAATAATGAATATTCTATTATGGATATTGGTGGTTATTAATGACTATTATATTAATGGCTATTAGTGAATATTCTATTGATGGATATTGGTGGTTATTAATGTTATTATATTAGTGGTTATTGGTGGCTATTATATTAATCACCATTGGTGGTTATTAATGGTTATTTTATTAATGATTATTGTGTTATAAATTATTGTTGGTTATTATATGTTATATTACAACTATTGGTGATTATTTTATTATAAATTATTGTTGAATATTTTATGTTATAATATCATAGGCTATTGGTAGTTATTATGTTGTGGGTTATTTAAAATTATTTAAAATTATTATATTTAGGATTAAATAGTTTATGATAACACAAAATATAAGTGAATAACTAAAGTAACTAAAAATAATATAAGATATATCATAATGTAGCGTAAATAAAATATTAAAAAACATAGAATTAAACCTATTTATTATAGTTATTATAGTAGTGAATTATGTGAAGTAATAATGAAACATGATGTCTGCATAGTGATATTATAATGAAATTAGTAAAATGCAATGAAATCATTTCACTCTTAAGATCCCATAGTGATTTAGGTTAGTAAATTGCACTCCATTTCTATAGTAGTGCTTATGTAGGGTAGAGCTTTGGTGGGGGTGTTTCCAAAATAAGGGACCTATGATGAAAAAGTTACTGGTTTCAACCTTGCATTTTCACCATGTTCTTGCAACATGGGCTTTACCCATTGTAAAACATCATGCAAACCTTATCGGTTAGAGAAGGAAGGTTTTAAAGCTTACTATTTATGAGTAGAAGCTATGTCGAGCTTACTATTTAAGAGCAAGAGGGATTTTATGCTTGACTTGGTATTAGGATGGACTTTAGAAACATTTAGGCATGGGGTGCTTCCCACTTTTAGACAATACTCATAAGATCCCTTGTCCTTTTTAAGATGTACATCAATTGATTTACAATGCCTTTCAAATGCATTAAATTTTATTCAAATATTTTATGAAAAAAATTGTATGATTCTATATATGTTGTTTGTTCATTATTTTTTCATCATTATGATTGTTCCATAAAATATTTTAAGATTAACACTCAAGAGTGGAGTTATAACCTTAAAATTTCCATTCAATTTTTTCTGTTACTTTTGAATTACAAAGATTATTTTTTCTTTCTCTAAGCCATAGCTCACATTAGGCATGGTTCACATTAGGTAACATGGACTGGTTTTCACATTTTCATTGCTCCAATTTGAGACTGATTTCCACTGAAATTGATGAAAAAGCAAGATAAGCAAGATATGAAAATGAAAAAAAGACACTTCCTTTTATTTTTTAGCAATCTATGGAGATTTGGAAATATTTATTAATGAATTCTAAAGTTTGGTTATTGAAAACCCCAAAAATCAATTTTTTTCATAAGTTTACATTTTCAGTTTTTTGTTTGGCTAAATTTAATTACATTACTACAAAATGTGGGTGCAGTTCATCAGTCCCCGTTCATTAGACTAATGATTTCACTATTTCTTCATTAGTCCCGGTTCACTATGTTGAGAATTCAAGCTCAACTAGTTAGGTTTCATTAGTTACTGGAATAGGAAAGTAACTAGATTACTTTCACAAGGTTGAGTTACTTTCCTTACTTATTTTAGTTTGGTCATTTATGGTTTAGTTTTTAGTTTAAATACCTTAGTGTTGATGGTTTGGTTCTTTTTTCTTCATTACACAAGTTTGTGTATTTCTTGTGACAAGAACCTTGGAGAGTTCTTGATGTTGTGTTTTGTGTTGTGAGCATTTTGTTGTTGTTTCCTTTCAATAAAGATTTATGTTTGCACTTGAGTAGTTATCCTATTTGTTAACACACTACAACCAGTGAATTCACTCAAAATTCAATGTAATCACTTGGCATACAAGGACACCTTTTGTTATAGTGTTTGCAAACATTAGTTGATCATCAATTTTGTGATGTAGCCAAAATGACAAGATCACCCTTCATGGATCACATAATTGCGATTATGAATGCAATGTGTTGATGCCACATGGGTGAAAAATATTGTTAGGCTTATACTGAATCCTTCCACTTTAATCTTGCCCAAGTTTAGTTTGATTAGCCATTTTATCAAAGGAATAAGAAAAAGGAAAAAAGAATTACAGCATATCAAGTTAGTTCAAATTAAATGTCAAAATCTTTCCATGTCCAAAGCTAACTACTTGTAATAGGTTAGCTATATTTTTCCATGTCAAAAATTGACCACCTACAATAGGTCAATGGTGGTGATGGAAGGTGTGTCATGAGGGAATGGAAGTTGGGAAGTAGCTAGGTTTACATGGTTACCATTCGTTAATTTAAGATGGAAGATGCTTGGATCTTTTGTAATGTGATTGAAATTTTTTGAAGAAAAAAAGTAACCAAGATAGAAAAATGAAGGCCCTCTAGCCCTTTCAAGCTTCAAATGGCATTGATAGAATCATGTGAAAACACATCAACTTGTTTGTGTAGACATCCAAATACCTCAATTGCTTAAGGGAGGAATTGATTAGTGGGGTGTCAATCATAATATTCCTTTCTTTAGCTTGAGTCACATTGAAGGTAACAAATCTTGTAGTTGCACAAAATTGAAGAAGTAAATTTGCTTGTGTTGGGTCAATAATGGTAATGTCGATTAGGGTGTGAATGCTAGTTTTGGTGATCACAATGTTGATTCATTGATGAAAGGAATTGAACATGGTTGAAGGAAACACATATAGTTGTTTTTGTCCCACATGGAAGTTAACATCTTGCGCAATGGCAGCAAAGGTGTTGTGAATTACATCATGGGTTCTTGTGCACTTGTTGCCATGAGTGCAACATAAGAGGTGGATATCCATAAGGTCGATGGGATGTGTGCACACACATTGAAGGATACTTGCAATTGAGGGTTGGGGTAGTCTAAGTCGCATCCAAAGTGTTATAAAAATAATGAGGAAGATAATTGAAAGGTTAAAAAGATTAGTTGAATTGCAAGCCAAACATCCACCCCTAGGCTAAAATATGATAAAATTCGAGCATAATGGGCTAAAATATCTTGTCAGAGAGCATAACATTTGATGGTGTAAATGTTTTGAGATGGAATTTTGAAGTTAACCATTTGTTACCCAATGAATTATTCAAACAAAGAAAACACACACAAGTTAGGGGTGATAGAAAATCACATGTCGCCTTGAGGTGTTGGTGGAAAGGGAAGGTGTTGTTGTCAATTCATGCTAATGCTTCAAGGAGGAAGAAACATTGATCAACCATAAACAAAACAAAATATGATTGAAACTATAAGGGCCCAACTCCTTAAATAGGTTGTTAGGGCAATGGTGGTTCTTGGTACGGTCCCAATGCCACTAAAAGTTATTGGGAGAAAAGCTTATTTACAATCTAAAGGTCCTTTAAAGCTATCAAAGGATGTTGGATTTAAGAGGCGCCGAAACACTTAAGGGGGTGAAAACACATTATGTGGTACATTTTGGGCAAGAAAAAAAATATTTTAAAGGTACATTTTGTATTATTTTGGGATAGCTTTTTGAGAAACACAAAAAATGGATTTTTGACACAATTCATATACCTTTCAAATGATAATTTTTTTTCAACAAATTTTTATGTATTCACACATTTATGTTTGTTTGAATGAAAATCTTCATCCAAATGTTTTTTGAGAATTCACATGAATGGAATCACACTTCATATAAAATTGAATGGGAAAATGAACTAATGTAATAAATGATCAAGTATTTCATCAAATTTGGTAATCATTTGGATGGTTTTTGAAATATATTTACACTTTGTAATATATCATGATGATTATAAATTTTTCACTACTATACTTTTCAATAATTTAATATCAATTTCAAAAGTGGATTTTTTTTACAATTTATTCTTTGGGTTTTGAACTACCTTATTGCAAGTATGGTTACAAAAAAACCGTTTTAATATTAGCTTGGTAGAAGTTCAAAAATACGCTATTTTAGAAAGTATTATTTTTGACAACAATCTTTGATTAACGAGTGTAGATAGGATAACACAAAGCACACTTGCTTGCTTTTTGACTACATTTCTGATTGTTTTTTGAAAAATATTCCAAAAATATTTTTGGAATATTCTTGAAGAATCTTTTAAAAAATAAAAAAAAATTTCATACAAATTTATTAAGGTTTATGTAAAAAAATTGGTTAAAAATGACATTTAAAAAAAAATCAAACCCATTTACAAGTCCTTTTACTATTTTTTTTTTTTGTTATAATGTTTAATGAGTGCTTTTGTTAATTTTGTTTGGATTAATTTCAAATTAATTCACATGTTCCCATGATATATTAAAAATATGACTAGTAAACAAATCTTACAATTTCAACATCAAATTAATTATGAGTTTAAAATGTGAAAAAACCAAGTAAGCGTTACATTTATTATAGTATGTGTTATTATGACTGCACCTTAACATAATGTGCTTTCACCTAAGGAGGGATGTGGCAAAAGAAATAAGTGATTTTATAAAGGTGGAAGAAGGAGGTGTGCATTGTAAAAAACATAATGACCATTACATGAAAAAATGAGTTAGAATCCCAAAGGCTATCTGAACATCACCCATTCTAAAAAAAAGATTCACATGTTGAACATCTTTTAACAGGGTGTTTTGGATAAAAGATGATGTGAGTGATGAGGTGCCCAATGGAACCTTAAAGATTTTAATTCCTTTTAATGGGATGGTAAATTGGGATAGAATGTTGAAGTCAAGTGGTAGGCTAAAAGGTGACCATACTACACATTTCTGAGGTTGGATAAAAAGACCTATCATATATAGTTTAGTTTGGAAATGTTTATATGTAGATGATACAATTGAAGATGTGAGTGTCATTTACAATGGATGGAAATAAACAAGAAAAAAAATCATTAATTATAGAATGTAAATCTTTAAAATGGGTTAAAGTAAATAATACATTTCCCAAAGGATTTTTTGGATAGGTTCCCATGCCAGATGGGATGATTTGTGATTTCATAACCACCCATGGTTGTAATTTCAAATTGGTGTGAGGAGAAATGTGTCGCAAAAACGTTGTGGAATTAAAGGCATAAAACACGATTCGTGAGTTGATATAATGTTTCCCCCACTGTATGGGATGAATTCCACTTGAAATCTTGATCATGGCTAAAATGTAGGTTGTTCCAAAAACCTATGTAATTCAAGGTGGTTGTGATCTTATGTAGTATGAAAATGAAGTTGAAACAATTAAGAAAATCCACTTGTTGAATCTTTTGGGTTTAAACAATCCTAAAGGTGAGCAAAAACCATCCCAGAAGAATTTTTTACTAATAAATGTGGGATGTGTTGGAATGCCATCTTGAAGGAACAAGAAAAAAATTCAAGGTCCTAGTCTAGTTCGTATTTTAGGAAAAACAAAAAATAGCCATTTGATTTAAGGTGTAATGTGATGAAGCTTAAGTGATGTTGGAAGATGTGAATGAAAGGGAAAATGGTGCCAAAGTGCAAGTTGTTTGGGAGTATTCCCTTGCATGTTTAAAAACTAAATTACAAAGAAGGCTTTTATGAACTTGAGGATGATGTTGGGGAAGAGGCACTTAATTTGGACTTGTCGCCAAAACTTGGGATTAAAAAAAAACTCATCCTATAAGTTTTCCCAATCATTTGCTAGAAAACAGTCCAGTTGAACCATGTTTCCTTATGCCATGTTACTTTACCATGAAAGGGCAAAGCGATACACTATTGGGATAACAAGAGGAACAAGTGCCAAATTGCCACATCATTGGGGTCATGTGTTAATTTATCCAATGGAAAACAAAATGCCATTTGTACATCACGTTGTAAAGTGGTAGGGATGTGATTATACAATTGAGACGATGAAAATTTAAATGAAAAGACTCAAACATCTAATGACAAAACCCAAGTCCAAGTTGATGCAGATGAGGTGAGAATAAGGGAGGGTATTGAACTAAGATGGTCACAAGGGTTTGGATGAAATGAATTGGGTGCTTGACAAGAATGTTGATGATGTTAACCTTTGATTAGTAAATTGGTGCCCACAAATGGGGCAAAAGATTTTAAGTGGAAGTTATGAACGTGTTGAAAAAATTAGGGTAGGTTGGGGGTGTGATCATGGGCAACTATAGGGATAGATAAAGTGGAAAGGGGAAAATTTCTTCATTTGGATGATCAAAGGGGTTTGGGAAAACGTAAGGTTGGGGCCCCACATTCACATGAAGGGTTGAGGGTTGATAAAAGGGAATTAGTAGGTGGTTTGTGGTTTGTTAAAATGGGAGGGGAAACTAGTGGGTGGTTCGTGGTTTGCATGGAAGATAGGGTGAAAAATAAGTTAATGATGGCACATGATAAAACAAATGGGCAATGGGAATTACGACGTTTGATAAAACATGATGAATTAAAGTACATGGGACGTTTGGTGCCCTATGAAGAAGGAGGCCTACTAAGAGCACAAGCCCCACTTTCTAAAAACTACTTATTGTTATAGGGCAATCTTAAATCTATAAAACCAACCACACAAGACTAAATGAAACAAAAGGAAAAAAATTAGGAAACCTCTTATGGGACCTTGGCTAGGGCATTATGGTAAAGCCAAACCCTAATTTCATTATATGCTTAGGTGTCATGATCAATATTCTACTAGGTTCAACATGACCAAAAGACACTAATTTACATGTTTCACTCGTTGTTTTTTGTCTTATAGGACCTGAATAAGTAGAGTCACACAAAAGTGTCCTAAAAAGTGAATGTATTGGACTAATTACCCTCTTCACAAGGATCCCAATCCACTTTAGAAACTATACACAACAAAGTTTCAAATGATACTTAATTTTGCAATGGAAAGCTTGTTATGTCTTCACACGCTCATAGTACACACCACAACTTTGCTAGTTGGCTAGATGATCAATAAAATATGTATTTTCCATTGCATTGGCCTTTACTCGTCTTATAAGGACCTTTCAATAATACCAAGTATTATTAGTCAATTGCTTTCCCCTGTTGCCTTGGTCAACTAAGCCATCTATGTCATGGACCGGATACAAAAAGGAAAAAAAAAAGTCCTTTGCGTTGCATTTCTATTGTTTGCTTGTTCGATTCCGGGCATTTCTTCTCTCATGTCGCAATAGAAAAGGCAAAAACGTTGCTTCTTCTTCTTCCGGGGATCGCTTGTGGGACTATTTTGCTGTTATGCGCGTTTTGCCAGATATGACTGTTTGAATCGCCAGAGCTGTTGTCGACAACGACTTATACTACATTAGGCTACCCACACACTTTATCAGTTTACGCGAATCTTGTTGGCCAAGTCTCCCACCACGTGGTATAACAAAGTGGGTCGGGGGTTGGAGAATTATAACTGGGACGTTGTAGTGAGTGGTGGACACTGGAGAATCGGATATCCACGCAGAGGTGCAAAACATTTAGAAGCACGTGTTTTCTCAGATACTAGCTGCTAGTCTAGTTGAAAACAAAGTACGAAACGTACACGCAGACTCATCGGTTCGTACAGTTGTTGACTACATCATGCTTGGAAGTTGGTAGTTGGCACGCCTCTTTTATTGCAGGTGCTGGTAATCAAATGCCTTAGCAGTTGGGAAAGAATATTGGCGGCTTGTTTTCATTTGAGGCCGTCTTTTTCCATGCATGTTTTACTTCTTTTTCTCTACTCTTTCTCAATGATTTATCTTTTTGTTTTTTGTTTTTTTCAATTTTTGTGATGTTGCTCAAGTGGCGAGTTTTGGACAATTGTTTGATTGAATTTTTTTGGGAGTTTTTATGTTAAATGGGTGATAGCTTAATGTGAATGTTAATTTAACATAAAACTTTCATGATAAGTAAGTTTAAGTCTTAAATGACTAGTATGGTGTTAATGGATCAAAATTAGAGTCCCTAACGCCAAGTGTGAATACTGTTTATTCTGGTGATGCCCACCGCCTCGAGCGTTAACCCTACATGATAGGCTTAGCTATGATCTGTGTCAGCGAGCAAGAGAGAATCTGTGGATGTGGTGGACTGTTTATGTATGTGGCAGGTTTCTCTCAACATTCAATAAAACTTCGGACTAGTAGAGAGCAGGTTTCCTCGAAAGCGGCAAAGAGAGAGAGATAGAGAGAGAAGAAGAAAGAAAAACACACAGGCGTCCTTGCGAAGCAGTAGAGTTGAATGCTCTTTTCCAGTGGCAAGTTGCAATATGGCAGTGCGGCTTGTCAGTAGCAAGTTTTTGCAGACAGAAAGTTATGACTTGACTGCTCTTCCATGCAACTTGCTCTGTGTTACTACTCACTTACTAGCAAGTTGCACTATTGACTGCTCGTCCGTCGCAACTTGCTCTGAGTTACTACTCACTTACTATTGACTGCTCTTCCGTGGCAACTTGCTCTGGGTTAAGTAGCACTGTACTAGCAAGTTACAGTACTGACTATGGCCATGTAAGGTTTTTCTTTGCAGACTGGATGGAGCCAACAACAACTGCAGAATTGGATAATAACCAGAACTAGCCTACTGGGCTCCACACAGAGTCACCAGAAGCTGCCACCAGCAAACAGGCTTGAACCCTTTTCGTGGTAGGTACGAGGTCAAGGTGCCAGATGCTTTGTGTCTTGTGAATGGGGATAGATAAATAGAGAGATAGAAGAAGAGAAATGGATATTTTGAAACCAGAACTTTGAGCTGAACAAGGATTTCCTTTTGATTATCATTTTTCCTAGTATGAAGATCAAGCTGGTATAGAGCAAAAACTTGGGTTTTTTCTTTTCTTTTCTTTTTTTTCTCCTCTCATTGAAGTAGCTAAGTTTTCAGATTTTTGAGCGATAGTTTGTCATTCAAGCTCTTGGGTACCATGATGAACTTGGGGATTCTGCCTTCTTTACAAGACAATCAGATGATCAATGTTGGGTTTGAAGGTTGGGATGAGAATACCAAGCAATCTAGTACTACTACTAAGAAGCCTCCTGTGAAGAGATGTGCGTGGATGATTGGTACGCAGTTGAGAAAGAGGTTGGGCGACAAATTTGCTGAGAGCTTTGCCTCGATAGTAGCGCAAGTCGTGGCCAACAGCAGTACTGCGATGAAAAACTCCGAGCTCGTTACAAAAGTTCAAGAAGAACCAGCTGAAGCTGCCCATGTCTCAGACTCCAGCTTAAGGAATTCCTTACAATCTGAGGAGCTGGAAACCGCGTCTTCTGTTCAAGGGCTGCACGCTACATGGCAATCAACAGTCTGTGATCATGATCGGCTGAGTGACTCCTCTGAAGGGGAAGCAGCTCAAACAAAGCGTGTGTGCTGTGGCACTCCACTGCCAGACTTTCTCTCGCAGTTTTCCCATGACAGCACCAGCTCAACGGGAGCTGCAGCTTTCCCTCTCGACGAGAACGATCCTGAGGATATGTGTATCTTTGGAATTCTGAGTAATTTAGGTAGCGATACAGCTGCTGGGTCGGAAGCGTTCCTTCCCAGCTTCTCCGTGCCAGGGCCGGCCGCGACACCACAAACAATTCCTCGCTTACTAGGGCCAGTGCTCACGAAAGAGAAGGTACCACAGTGCTCTGAGCATGCAGAGAAACTGCAGCAGCGAGTATCTTTAGTTACTGCATCAGGAGCTACAGCTAGAATTGCAGCACAGCGAAGTGTGCAGGTGAAGCTGCCACAACAACCTGGCAGCAAGCAGCCGCACTTTCGGGGTGTAAGACGAAGACCTTGGGGCAAATTTGCAGCGGAAATTCGAGACGCTGCACGTCAAGGTGCGCGTGTGTGGCTGGGAACTTTCGACACTCCTGAAGAAGCAGCTCTGGCTTACGATCGAGCGGCTCTCAAGATGCGAGGCTCCCGAGCCCTCCTCAATTTCCCACTCCTTGCCACCAGCGCTCTGTCCAATCCCGCTTCCATGAATATCCCCGCAGCTACCTTATTGAAGATGGTAAGAAACCCAACTAGTCCCACAGTCCATCAGCTGGGAGCTGCTGCTGCAGCACCTGTGATCGGGCCGGTCTCAGCTATTGATCTCAGCAGCAGCGACCTGAATACGTCCACAGATGATCACTGGTTCAAGAAGAGGCCTAGAGAAGCCAAGGTGCCTGAAATGCAGCAGAAATTCCATACAACAACATCCAGAATTAAGCATGCTCGCATCATGCAAGCTTTCCCCTGATCAATTTATAGCCAGCTGATCAACAAATCCCTCTCGAGAGGATTACTTCATGTACATGTCTTCGACACTCTCCAGCTCGGATTCTTCCTCTTCTTCTTCCTCCTCCTGTTCTAGGACATACACAATTTTGGCCATGATTGAGAGATCTATTCAGCAACTACAGTCAAACTTGCGAATAGAGTAGTTCTAGACAGACTCAAGTGAAGCTTTCTCTGTCCAGAGATCCTCATTGTAGTAAGACCTCCGCCTTTGGGTTTGTATGATATCAATGGCAACCTCATTTTTTGGAAATAATCAGTAGCGATTCAAGCTGCTGCTGCTAGACATGAAAGCTGCCACTCCGACTGAATTCATGGGTGGGGTGTCTTTCTGATAAGCTTCTTCAATAAAGACCTGAAACCTGTGCACATGCAAATGCTGCTGTTGGATTCTAAATTTTGTGCTTGCTTTATAGATCTAGATCTCCACAGTGCTACTTATCTCCACGAGTAGCATTTTAGTACTATCTGTCTGTGTGGTGCAATTTTTTTGGTTTGATGTTCTCCAAGGTTTGAGCCTGGTTTTCTTCTCTTTTGCCTCAGAAGCCTTCAAGAACATACATGTGCTGTAATTGGTGTACTCTGCATATTTCTTGCTCTAAGAGAGAGAGAGAGAGAGAGAGAGGTATTGTAGTTTGTTGGCCTTGCCTACTAAGGCAAGGATATTGTGTTTAGATTCATTATAGAGTATAGTATAGCTTAAGGGATTTTTGCCCCTATGTATGTCTATTTTGATACGAGGATTTTTGAAAGATGGTATTTTCGCTTTTGTTGAAACTTGAGATTAGTTCTAGAGTTATGATATCTCGAAGGATTTTGGTTTCTTTTAGAGGAGCTTTTGAAGATTACATTCTTGCATGGTGAAATCTTTTAATTTTCATGATTCTTCTTTCGCATTAAGATACCTTTTAATGTAAATGGCAAGGCCACAGTGTGACACACTACCCTTTGTTTGTTTTGTTGCATTTTCTAAGTACTAGTGGGTGCCCGTGGCCGAAGGCCACTATGAAGTCCCCCATGGGTGCCCGTGACCTTCGGCCAGTGTGAATTTTTATAAGTTTTATTTTTTTTTATCTTTTACTCTTTATTTGGCCCCTACCTTGCCCACCCTGCCCTGCCCGCCCTGCTTTGCCCCTTGCCTTGCAAAACAGACAGACGAACAGACGGACCCTGCCTTGCCCCCTATCTGCCCGCCCTACCCTGCCCTGCCTTTCCTTGCCCCCTTGCCCTGCCCTGCCCTACCTTGCCTTGCTTGCAAGACAGACAAAATTATCGATGCGTGAGTTGGCCACGTCATCCGCTGTGTAAGCCTTAAAACGCGGAGTGTTGGGTTGTTGCCACTTGGAAACGAAAGCCTCGTCAACAAGTGTAGTTGAGAGGCCAGTTGCATGTCTGCCACGTTAAAAAAAAAAAGATCTCCTTTCTGGAGAACGTTTCTTTCCTTGTATTTTAATTCACTGGCAGAACCGATTCTACCATAGAAAATGTAGAGGCCGGTTCTACTGGTGAATTAAAACGCAAAATAGTCGTGTCAAACAAACGCACAAACTACGTGAATTTATATATAAGATATGGGGAGGCATTTTCCAAGGGGAGTGTCTTCATGTTAGGTGAGTAGGACAAGGGCAGAGCCACAATCTTACTCACCAACCACGACCTGACTCCGGCACAAACATGCGTCCCCCGCCCTTGTCCTGGTTGTCAACCATGACAGGACTCAGCAGAAAATGCCTCCACTTTTTGTGTAAAGATTTTCTTAGCATTTTTAAAAACTTTTATCTTTTGCTTACAGTTTCATACCACATTATGAGAAACTATCTACTGTCCTTTTGATCAGACCTGGGTTCCCATATGATCCATGAAATTACATTACACCATATAACCGCATTGAAAATGATAAAGCCTTTCAGCTCAAAAATCCTTAAGTCATGAGAGAGGTATCGTAGTTTATTTGTTTTCTTGCATTTTCTAAGTCATGCTACTGTAGACATTTTGTTGTCACTGATGTGCTCCTGTGCAATTTCTAACAGAAATTGTTTAACTAGTTAGAAGATCTGCTAGTTAGTTTTCAAGCTTTCTAAGCTTTATCCAGCCCAGATTTCTTAACCTTGATTTTTTCCCAACACTAAAATCAAACGGTGACAATCAGCAGAGTAGATGTAGGCAGGGGTGAATTGTGCAAAAACACATACACTGATCAAGGCACCATTTTTTTTAACCTTTCGAAGACTATAGGGTGTTCAAAGTTCAGTTTAGTCAAAAGCACCAAAACGTGCTTGCAGAATAGGATCACTAGAAGAAATAGCACTTGATCTATGTGTCCTTAATTTTCCATACGACAAAGAATTTATTGGCAAGCAGTTGGCAGGCGACAAGGAAGTTTTTTCCATTTTTTTCCAAGCGATATGCTAAAAAGGGGGGAGGGCGGGGGCGGTGTGCAACCTATTGAAAAATATAATTTATAATTTATTTAATATAAATAAGGTGATTAAAATATTTATAATTTAATCGAATCTTAAAATATTTATTTATTTCATAATATACCCAAAAAAACCCTTTTATCTGACATGTTTCATAAAATATTCAAAGAATAATTTCCCCGTGGCAAGTTGCATCAGCCAGTTGGAATATGGGCAGCAAGGATAGAAATTGCACACGTCTTCTTCAACTGAATGACCATGGAGGAGTTGGCATGAATGATTGTGGCCCTAGCAATCGTCCAAAAACAACACCAAAAGCATTGTCTTGTTGTAAAAGGTCTTTGGTCGAGCTTTCTATGCTTTTAAACGAATTTAATAATGCAAAATATATTTCACTTTCATGCCAAGTGCTAATCTTACACTTGCAAGGGTCAATTCTACACTTGGAAAGCATCATGTCGCCACATAGTTCATCCCTAAGGTATTACAAATTTGCCCCCAGTGACTCACCAGAAGGCAAAATGTGCCCTCAGGGTGGACTTTCTTGTATATTCCCCTACTTTGGTCACTAATGGGCCTGAAATTTGTATGACAGGGGTTGCCCTTTGTGGCAAAGGGCTACTATCAACCGTCCCCTTTGTGAATGATTTCAGTGAGGACTGCCCGAATTTCATCAGGTCTACAGAGATAAGGTGACCTTCAAACTCAGTCTGATGATATTTATTAATTTAATACATGTGTGTTTTTTTTATAAAAATTTTGAGATTTAACTCATGTGGCCACTTGTGCATTTGCTCTGGTACTAACGTGGTTCATAGTCATGAATTGCAAAGAGTTGTCATTGGCCCTAGTAATAACTGTTTATTTTAAATTTGGTTATCAGTTTTAAAGAGGGATGGAAATTTTGGCTCTTGCTACAGTTTTGGAGGTGAAAATATATGGTAATATGCAATAAAATTTAGATTTCTTTTTGGCTTTTATGTAGAAGCAAAGTGACTCAACAACAAAGCATGAAAAGTTTTTAAATCACATTCAAAATGGGAAGTAGACCTACATAATTGAGGGGGAGTTGGAACCTTGAAACTAGTCTTTCCAAGTCAATTGGCTTGCATTTTGTCAAATTAACCAACAAAACAAAAAATGAAAAATTGTGGGCAAAGGAAAAAGCTCATAGATTCCAAAACATGCCAATAGTTTAAAACATGGAAACAAAGGGGTTGTCTAATCATCTAGCCATGGAATTCATCACCAAAAAAATTTAAGACAAAGAAGCGTTGGCTTATACAATAAGTGGGAATGCACATGCTAGTTGCAATAGATGCAAAGAAGTCAAATAATAACTTTTAAAAACCTTTAAGGTCCTTCAAAGCAACATGTTTGTTACACCTTAAACCCTAGCCTTTGTAACAATAACAATGTCATGTAATTCTCCTTCATTGTTCAATACACTCCACAAGGAAGTTCTAAATAATATCAAATCATTATGCAAACATGCAAAAATTTGGATTTCATAAAGGCCAACATAAAAAAACATTTTTCACCTTCCACATTCATGCCTATTACCTACACCATAATAAGCTTAACCAATTTGACATTTTCAAGAAAGCTACAAATTAGTATGTAAAATGTTGTCATGAGGTGGCACATCATGATTAGAAATTCAATAATACAACTTTTGGGCCTTCAAAAGGACATCCTAATAGAGGATTTAAAACTTTGAAGGCCCAACTATTGTTTGTAACAAGCTTTGAAGTAGGGTCACAACACATGCCATAAAAGTAATGTTAATGAACCTTGATTTAACTATGATCAGGTCACACACAAATACATCTGGCATTTGCACAAACTTGACAATGCATGCACATATCTTAGCAAAAGCAAAATGCATGCAAGGCCAAGCAAGATTTGCAAGTTCAATAGATGTTCAAGTTTAGCTTTGTTTATTGATTTACAAGACTATCCAAGGACATTTTCAACCCAAAAAAATTGTATTTTTCCATCACTCTTTTGGTAAGGCTCAACATCAAAATCCACCTAGCTCTTAATGTTTTGGAGAATTTTATTCACCTTTGTTTCCATGAAATTCACAAGTTTTGTAAATTCCAATTTTTTTAAGATGTGTGCAAAATAAGCATTTAAGCTTCACAACAAAATCTCCAATTGTTTCACAAAAGGAAATGCAAATAAGGTTGACATTACTAGATTCATGAAATGGGTCATACAATGGATCCCTATAAAATGTGAAACATAGTCATCTCGAATCTATTTTGTAACACCCAACTTGATGCCTCGAAATACATTACACCATAAACCCCAAAGCTAATGAATTTATTAATAATCTACTTTCTTGGCATGCCCCCTCCTATCATTAAAGCCTTCATAGTCACATTTGTAAGATTGTCAAGCCCAAATCCTTCCAACATTTGATCTATGAAAATCAAAATAAGGATCTTTACCTAGTTCTCCACAACATAATAATGACTAAATAACCAAGATTAATTGTCAAGGGTAGAGACTTTTTTAATTGATAATAACAAATTGTGCAACCCCCATTGCCACTTCAATTGCCTTCATGATGTCATGGTGCATGAATCATACCATTATTTACCCTAAACTATTTATCTAATTTTTTCCTTATTTTTTGGAACCGCAAAAAAATCAAAAAAGGGCTTTAAGGATCATATTCCAACATTTGATAACCATGGTACAACAAATGTAATACAATTATAAACTACACTACCTTCCTGGCCTTTTCTTTTGCTATCCAATTTGCTAACTACATAAAAACAATTTGATGATTATGATTAGCAAGCTCAACATGGTTCTTTGCATGATTACAAATGTTTGTGTAATAATAATCCTTTTTCTTCACATCAAGTCGTACATCCATCTCTACTTTCTTGTGCCTTGCATGCTCGCAAAGCAAATCCCACTTAAATGCAAATAGTTTTTTTTTTCCTTATGCCTACAGACATATCTTGCACCTTGCAATGTGCAATCAACTAACTTCCCCAACAACCAACTCAACCCATGGTAACTTAGCAACCCAAGTTTCTTGAAACTTCCTACTCTTATCATAATTCCTTTTCTTCAACATCACATCATGTACATCAAGTGGGGTGAGCAAATTTGGTTCAAGGGGTGGAAGTTCACTCAAACACACAAAATCATAATCACCCTCAAGATTTGGAAGGTCAAAGGTACAAGTTGATTGGAAAGGTGTAAAATGAAATGAAGAGGTAACATCTAAATTAGGATTAAAAAGAGGCCCAATGGCATAAGGTTCTTACCAAAATGAAAAAACTTGAATTTGTAACATGGTGGAAGTTGTGGTGCCATATTGAAAGTGTGAAAAATGGACAAGAGTCTCCACTTGAACCTTTATGTTCTTCACAAGCTTTAAGGGACAAGCATAAAATATGAAAAAGTTGGTTACTGAATGCAAAATTGATAGGCTTATATAATGTGCATTGTAAATCAAAGCATTCGAACAAACACACACAACTTCAAAACTAAAATATGAACAAAAATCTTTTACTACCAACATTTATCGACCAATTCATAACATTGTAATTTGTACACTTCCATTTTTATCCTTAATGACATTTTTTAAAACAATTATTTTAAGCAATTTTGATGTGGATGTCTTAAAAAATACACATTTTTGAAGTAATTCATCCATTCCAATTTATGAATATCAATAAAATGAAACAAAATTCAACAAAATACAACATGATATGGTCACAACTTATTCATAAATTTGGTCAAAAATTCCAATGAATAATGCATACCAAGAACAATAAAGGCCTTTTGGACAAGTCATAAACCTATTCATTTTGCATTCAAATTACTTAACCTTATCACACAAATTCATTTTCAATGATAATTTTGCTTGAACATATAACCAAGGCAAAACCATTATGTGATGCCCTATTGGTTTAAGGTGATTTGGTAAACAATTTAATTGTTGGTACCCAAATTCTTTATAGGTTGGCCTTTTCCCCCTTCCTCTCCCAAATGCCTTTCAAATACAACTCATTTAAAATTTCAATTTGAACACATGTGGCCTTAATTTAAGGATCCTCATTTAACCATTTGAAATTTTGTTGGTAATATTGGAATGTAATGCATGATAAGATCTAAAGAAATTATTTGAGTGCCACATTTGTTTATGATGAAAAAATGTTTTAATTTTGTTATAAGAATTTTTTTAGTATCATGGATGGTTTTGCCCATGAAGCATATTTTGTTCAAAGAAATGATGTTATAAGGGTTCTTGGTATGTCGAACATTCAAAAATGCACAATTATTTTGAGGATGTTGGCATATAATATTGTTACAAATGTTATTGATGAGTATTATAAGCTTGGCAAAATCACTACAATGGGGGCCATGAAGCTATTCATGGTCACCATTTAAAAAATATTCCTATCTACATACTTGAAACAAATTATTCATAAAGACATTGACAAAAAAAATGAAGGTCAATGCAAATAAAAGGTTTCTTATCATGTTGGGAACATTGACTATATCCAATGGGTTTGGAAAAATTGTCTCGTAACATGATAGGACCAACTCCAAGAGAAGGACAATGAATTTAACATCATTTTTGAACTATTGTTAATCAATCATTATATGGATTTGGCATGCATTCTTTAAATCGCTTGCAAGTAACAGTGATATCAATTTCCTTGATAGCTTTCCACTTGTTGATTTTTTTAGGGGTAATGCAATAGATGTGAGGTTTTTTGTAAATGGTAGGCATTATGCATGTTATTATGTCGTGGCTAATGGTATTTATTGGAGGTGGAGTTGTTTAATTTGTTGAAACAATTCATGAAGCTACTAATGAAAAGATGGCATATTTTTCAATAATGCACTTGAGTAAGTTGACAAAGATGTAAAACAATGCATTTGTGTTTTACGATCAAAGTTTGCAATTGTGCAAAATCCATGTAAGTGGTGGGAAGTGAATACCATTGTCAATATTATGATTGCATTTGTGATATTACATAACATGATCATTGAAGATCAAAGAGCGCACAATCTAAAAGCATTATTTGAACCTCAAAACATTAAGAAGCAATTTAGACATGGAATTTCATTTTAACAATATAAGCAAGTTACCATGGACTTGGAGTATGTGGATGCACATCTAGCGTTAAGGGGTGATTTGATAAAACATCTATTGGCACAAAAGGCCATGGACAATATGAAATTTTTATAATCATTTTTTGTTATTGCATCACTCATTTCAAGAATGTTTGTGCCTCTAAGTTGGAATATTATATTTATTTTATAACTCCAAGACAATTGTATTATCATATTCCAAGTATTATGCATATGTTAAACTATCATATGAACTTTTAATATTTTTTTGGTCTTGTGTGTTGAAAATATTGTTGTTGAAAATTGACTATAGAATGATGAATATACACATCTCATGTAGGTGAACTGAAGAAGCTTAAAGGAATAGATAACATTTCCAATATAACACTCTAGTTTGAATTCACTGAGATTGATGGTACTTCTACATGGTTGTAGAATTGAATCAAGGGTTTGTGGTTGGGTTCGAACTATATACATTGACTCAAAGAATGTGGCAATTTCATAAAGGCCTCACTAGACATGCCAAATGTTGTATTTTCCACATCTTGTAATTCAAAAGCATATTCTGCAATCAACTAATATTGTAGCAACTTAATTCCCTTTTTTGTTAGGATTAAAGATTTATGATTGAACCAAGGTGGAATGTGCAAAGATCCAAGAATTACATGAAGAATTTTTGATTGGATAGAGGAGCCATAAATCCTTTGTTGGTTGCTTGTGCTAATATCATGTGCATGGGTTTCACATCTATTAATGATGTATTTGATGAAGAAATCATTACATATGCCTCTTTTGTATGTGCATTCTTTCTCCAATAGTTTCATTATTGTTTAATTTAATAGGAGGAACCTTGTTTTTGGTTTTATCTCAATGTGCAAGATTGGTTGCATTGTCCTTGTGTATTGGAAGGTTTTGCTTTAGTGTATTAAAGTGTTTCTAACACAATAGGTCTATCCAAGCAATTAAATGAAGAAGGGGAAGTAACATGTTCTTGTTATAGATTACACAAAAATGTTAGCTTAGGTCATGTATATTTTTTTCACATTTCAAGTTTTCATAGTGTCATGCATCCTTACAAATTGGAAGATGTGCACATCCAAGGATTTTCTTGTCTACTTTTAATTATGTAATTTATCAATCAACTTTTGTTCCAACTATAGCATGAAGTTCAAAACCCATTTTGTTGAAAACTTTTTGTTCCTAGATGTTGCAAAAAAAGAATAAGCAAAAGGACATGAATGGAAAAATTTATGTAATATTTTAATGATGGTTTTTATGTTCACCATTTTCATCATGCACATTGGTAACATGTGTGTTGGCATAGAAGGATTGACATGGCTTTATGATGCACTTGCATCATGCCAAGGTTTCCTAGGACTATAAGCACCTACCATGAAGCAATTCAACATTTTGGACATGGATACATTGACAGTTCACAACCTATGTCCTACTTATTTTACTTGTATTATTCAATTACAACAATATATTCATGAAAGATTTTTCGAAAAACTATTATGATAACAATTGTCATTTTGATAATTGCATCAACATGATTGTCATACCACTAAAATGTGGGAGCAATGAAAATCACACAATGATGTTTTTCAACAATGGATCAAACAAGTTTATGACATGTCCATCTACCAATCACAAAAAAAATCAAATTAACAATGGCAATTAAAGCCACAAAATAATTTCTTATTTGTGTTTAGTGCAAATGTCATGGTCTTACATGCATATGGTTTGTCTAACATACATGTTCTCAATCTAAATTTTGATGAACTTTACAATAATTTGTAACGCTAATGAAACATAATATGAACAATCACATTATGAATGCTTACCTTCACATGGAACTTAAATAAAATCAACACTTGATCAAGAATATCTACTTCACAACAACCAAAAATCTAACTAGTATATTATGGGTCATTAGAAATCAAACTAAGCCTTGCCAAGAACCTTTTACCAAAATTATCGTAAGAACATAGGTCAAGATTTGGCATCTTAACTTTTCACAATCCTTTTCAAATATATTTTTCCAAATTTTCCAACTTCCACACAAGGGCTAGATACAAATTGAGCATTGCACCTCTATTGCATTGTTCAAACATAATCATCAAAATGTTTGAACAATGCAATCAATGCCACCTTGAACTCAAATGTGAAGAGTAGAAAGAAACAAAAGGTTAAAATTATATTTTTATTATGAAAAGTTCATTAAACTCAACATCTTTTCATAAACATTTCCTTTTCATGTCTTCTCACTTCTTGTCTACCAAGAATTGTAATGTTTACGATTTGTCATAGGAACCAAGCATCTAAATACATTGTAATCTTTCACCATCACTCACTGATGCATGATCCCCAACATGAAAAAGTGAAGATGATGTTGTAGTACTTAACTTCACTTGCAAAGATGGAACTATTGAAACCTAGTAGAGAATTCTTCACCATTGGCACTTGCACCATTTTGAAGAAAACTTGTTATATACAATAACACACTTACCCTGCATGATCTTTTCAACTTGATGTTTTGAATCAGTGAATTGTTATTCTCTCAAACTCTTCCAATTTGAATTGTCTTATTGCTGATCACCAATAACAAAGTTGCCAGGTCTATATGTATATACAATCTAATTTCAAGAAATGAACATTGGAGAGAGAGAAAGAGTCTGACACTTGGAGGACAGTTGGATAGATCAGGAAACAGAAATTTCCACTAGAGGACTTGGAATCAGAGAGGAAGATGATGTCTATGTAGTTGAATAGATTCAAAGAGATGAAAGAAACCTCCCATGATTATTTGAAGATTGTCAACAAAAGCAAGAAAAGGAGAAAAAAAGGTCACCATTGTTCTATCTAATTTGTTGTGACTCATTATAGTGCCCTTTACTTCTTCTCAACTATCTGACCAGTGGGCAACCTCTGTCAATATGAGAGAAAAAGAAGGGAGATGAAGGCTGGGTTCTTTCCTTGCTTCATTGCATTAGTCTCTGTTATATTTTCTCTTGCAATGTTCCTGACTCATTCAACACTACCAGACACATGCAACAAACTTCTACACATTTTGTTTGATCTACAACCATTTGGTCTGCAAGCTGGCTTTTCACCCATAGGCTTGTTTGTTGCACAGTGAGCAGTCACATGATCCCAAAATGTGCTCAATTTCTGGCCATTACCAACATGAGGTCTTTTACACACTGAAGTCTAATTTTGAAAGATTTAGGTGCCTCTAAATTATCATGTAACAAATTGTACCCACAATCAGTTTAGAATATCACTCTGGTAAGAATACTTTGATGTACAAATAGGTATTTTGCACATGTAAGACACATTTCAAATAGAAATCATCAAAAAAAATACATGGACTTTGAAATGGCATTTGTTCCTATACATGCAGTCCAAAATAGACAAACTTCAGTTGTGTTGATCTGTTACAGTATCACTTAGAATAATGGTTATGTTGCAACTAGTACACAGCAATCTGGAAGAATGTAGAACTAGACAACTTCCAGCTTCTTGAGTCCCTCACCCTGCAAGCTCAGAGACTGACTGACTGCATCAGCTCCCAACAGTGCATGTAGATGAGTAGTCTGCCCAAAATCTCAGGCAAACCAGTATACAAAATCTGCATCCAGAGTCACTGTCAGATTTCTGAAAGCAAACAAAAGACCCACTCAAGAGACATAACTAACCAATGTTGGCCACACCTATTCCATGGATATTGGCAACTATGAATTATGACTTTGGCTTCCACAAGTCATTCACAAGCATACCTCTTGACCATGTATCAATGTACAGACACCACAAAACAGGTCAAACATGCCAGAATTGCAAGTGAACCACATTGACTTATCTGTCACACTTTCTCAACCAAAGGTTACTCAAGTTCCCACTTTGGCTTCAAAAATAGATAAAATATTTTGCTACATAACAGTGTACCAAAAATAATCAATCACATTCCAGCTCTGGTTATTGTGAGTCTTGTTTAAACCTGAAATAATGCAAAAACTCACAACCTCTAACTCTCTTGGCAACAAAGGTGGAAAGAACCATCAGCGTAACTATGACATGAAGCCCACCATGTATCAATGGTCCTTGTAAACCAAGGGCCTTTGATCTGGTCTTTTTGTCTTCATCATTTGGATTCACCTCAGTGATACAAATTGACTTTCAAACCAGCCCACATGATCTGTATGCACCAACATGTGGTTTTTGCAATGTAGGAACTACCACAACAAAGACTGGATTAAGTAAGATTTGAATCCCACACATACAAAACCAACATGAAATACCCCCAAATCTCATATGCAGACAAGCATGATTAACCTTGTAAAGTACGCACCTTTCTGGATCAATTAATGTAGAAGAGCACAGATGCATACAACAAGACTTAAAACTGGAAAATTTGAAACCATGTCAAGAGGAATCATCACTGTAACTATGACAAAGAATTCCCATCACGCAGCAAGACCCTTAAATACAAAGGGCCCATATTCTGGCCATTTGATATCATCACTTGAAACCTCTTCTCATGCTCCAGACAGTACAGGTAAAGCACAGCCAGCATGCAAGAAAGTAAAAACTATAATTAGTCTTCTACTTCACAATAGACACATATGTGAGATTGGGGTATTTGGGACTTTGATGTAAATGGCGACAATATGTGACACTCTCAGTAAAACACAACCCATTCTCAGGAGAGAACTCTACAATCCAGACCCTCAATGCTTTGCAAATACCACCTTTATCCTCACTTACAGCTACTCCTAGAACCCACGAGTTAGAAAAGAGGCAGGTAATTGTGCACAACTCTTTCTTCATCCCACGCCTAGTAGTATGGAAAATGCACTGTGATTAACTTTCATGAGAATCAAGAAACCACCATAAATGCAATGAGAAATACAGTTGAATTGAAAAACCCCAAACCCAACTTCAGAGCATCAATTCATTCACTGCGTTCGATGCGCCTCGATATGCAGGGAAAACCTAACGGACCGTGCGCTTCTCACTCCGATTCATAAGGACCCAAAACCAATCTAGTAAACACAGACTGACATCATTTCATAGGTTCAAGACAACGCTCTTGAGGAAATCCAGAGCACCTGTCAAGGCATTCATAGAAAGAAAGTCTTCCAACCCAGCGGCATTGAAACAGTTAAACCACCCCTCCATCAAGACTTCCAAACAAGAACTTCTACACAACAAGCTCACAGCAGCACAGCCACTTCAGACAAACCAGACGAAAACTTCCTGATTCTTCTTGCCGTTGGTCGTTGTTCAGCACCAAGGCTTCATCATCAGAGAAGAAATCCTTCGCCATCGCTACCTACAGCCACTTTCGGAAATTACATTTCTGGGTACTTTCTTGTTTGCCTGTTGTTCAAAAACAAGCTTCAGCGGTGCCATGCTTCCACGATTGGTATCTGCCCTGCAATCGAAAGAGTAAGAGGCTTGAGGATTTAAAAGAGAAGAGAGGACTCTCGCGCGCGCGCGCGCGCCTGCTTTAGGGTTTCTGGAATTAGGGTAAAGTTATGTTCGGGAATAGGTATACAATTAGGAACGTGGGCTCTGCCCTGTTGCGCACAAATGACAATGAAATGATGACAGACATGAGTTAATTTTGTGGAAATTAAGTTCAATTCCATTCAGTAGAATTCAATTCAACAATTGGGATCCAACCAAATTTCAGTGAATTGAATTCACATTCAATTGAGCTTAGATTCAAATGATTTGAATTCAAATTTAATTGGAGACAAATGGAATATAAATTCATGCAATAAAAATTTGTTGTTCACTTCTATCACCCATGACATTGGCATGGGGGAAAACAAAAAGAAAAAAGCAATACCCAAAAAAACAAATAGTTCAAATCCTTTTATGGTGAAATTTTCCATTTTGGATGGCTTTCACTTGACGTGGTTGTTTTTCTTCATGGAAATAGGTACATTGTCAGCATTTCCATGGGGAACACAATTATTTCTTTTAGGACAAATGTGTTGAAATGACCTTTATGGCTATGTTCCCCAATGTAAATGTGTTGGACTACTCCAAAACATTATATAACTCTAGGGGGGCAATCCAAGACATTTACTTTGAGGAAAAACATTTATCCTATGGACTTTGTTTTCAATGAAAAAAAATTTAAAATTTAATCATATGAGTCAATGAAACATATTGTATATGACATTCAAAAAATCACATTTGCAATTTGAAATTAAATATCTTGGAAAGATTTCCATGATGGATTAAAAAATAAATAATCAAAAATAATAATTAAGAAAATTCTTTTTGTATTATCAACTATGAAGAATGGTGTGAAACTAATGATTTCATCCAATAAAATCTAAGGCACGACGAACATTGAAAACTTTCTTTGTTTAAAAAATTATAATTGAAAAATAATAATAATAAAATGAAAAAAAAACCCACATTAATAGACTTGCATAGTAAAAATATAAGCCATAAATCAAGTTGATTGAATCAATTTAAAAGTAGTTATGTCAAATTTCAATATAATGCTAACACTTGGAATCGTAAAAAAACAAATAAAGGGATTGCAAAATTTGTTTATTCATATATGGACTTTTGCATTCGCTGAAATTGGTCCATCACAACATTTTTCACCTAGATGTTGATGCCATGATGAACATTGAGTGATGATAAGCATTAAAAAAACAAATGTTATGTTTAACATATACATGGTACTTAGGTTGATGAAAGATCAAGAATATAAAACCTATTTTTTCATAATAGTGCATATTAGGTAATATATATATATAAGAAAAAGGTCTAAGAAAATTCTTTCAATTAATTATTTTCCAAAATCAAGTAAGGGCACCAATTAAAAGTTTTTTCAAGAATCAAAAGGAAATAATGCTTCTAAATCCCATGTAAATTTATAACCCCATGCATGACCCAATCTTAAATTGAGAATTCAATATAAATGATAAAAGAATTTGCAACAAGGATACAATTTTGATGCTCAAATTAAAATTATTAACTATACTTCTCACTAGTGCCTTCATATTTCATGGAAAATTTTAATGAACATATTTGAATTTATTGAATTGGAATTGAATCTTGCAACTTAACCCCATTTATTTGGTCAAGGGAGAAAAATAAATTGAACCAAGTTCTTCAAGGATAATTGAAAAATTGTAGCCACATTTTCCTTAAAAATTTAATTACACTTCTTCAAAAATAGCATGTAGGGACTTGCATTGCCTTAGAAATTTTAAAGGTTGCTAATGGATGAATGTGGTTTTTCAACTTTTCATTATTTGTCTTTCTGCATTTATTGTATAATCCCAAAATTTCCATTTTCATCCATAGTGCAATGTTTCATCGATATGCAACATTTTTCCAACTTTTCATTAATCATATATATTTTTTCTTCACATTATAAGAAATCATGGCCTTTCAAAAGGTTCAATTTTAACTAGATTATTTATGTTGACCAAAGGGGATGTCCATTTTAACTAGAAACATAAGGCATGAAAAACACATGGTTTTTTTGGTTACTCATTTTGACTAAAGTGATTTTTTGTACCAAATGTCAAAAGAAAATTGTCAAGATGGTTATTTGTGAATCAAATAAGTTATATTGAATGGCTAAGGTTTAATCAAATTTATCATATTGATTTGACACTTAATTAACTTACATGTTAAGCTTAAGCTACCCAACTAAAGCTTAAGCAATAACCTATTGAAAATTGTTTACCAAGTAGGATATTTTACAATATTTTACCTTAGGCTATTCAAAATTATGTGAAAGGTTATTTTTTTCTAGATTATTTTAAGTTATATTACCCTAGGTTATTTTAAGTTATTTTACATTAAGTTATTATAGGTTATTTTAGATTATTATAACTTAGGTTATTTTATTTTAATATAAGTTGTTAATACGTTAAGGTAAAATAACCTAAAATTGTTTTAAATAGCCTAGGGTAAAAGAAAAATATAAATATAATAACTCAAGATAGCCCATGATATAATAACCTATAATAGATTAAAGTAGCGTACAATATTTAATTTAGGGTATAATAAAATAAAATAAATTTGAATAAACTATAATAATTTAAAGGTAAAATAATGTAAAATAAACCATAATGAATGGTTTACATTAACTTAATTTAAGTTAGATTAAATCTAGGGAATAATCAAGATGATCCTAAAATAGACTAGGTGGAACAACCTAAAACAACATAAATAATGTTAAGTAACATAACATAAAATAAAATAACTTAAGATAAAATTAATTATAATACCCTAAAATAACATAGGAAAAATTAGCATAAAATCATTTTAAATAATTTTAAATAACCTATAATGGTCAACAATAACCAAAGGTGGAACAATCTCGAATAGCCAAAAATTACATAAAATAACCTAAAATAGCCTATGGTTATAAATTAGTTAAAAATAATTTAAAACATCCAAAGATAGTTTAAGTATAATAACCTAAAATAACAAAAACTAATTTAAGGTCAAATAGTTTAGAATAACCTACAATTGAATTTTTAAAAATAACATAAGGTGTTTAACCAAAAATAACTTAAATTTAAATGGCTTACAAGTCGCCTAAAATAATAGGGTAATATAGGGTAATTGGATAGTTGATTGAATATAAAAAAATGTTCATAATGATGCAATGACAAAAATTATCACTTATTGAAAAATAGGTGTAATGGTTAAAGCCTTGGATTCTTAATGTGGAAATCAGGGGTTGAAATGCTCACATTTAAATAACGTATTTAATCTAATTTAACTTAGCCTTTTAAGCCTTTAGGATATAACCTAATAACCTAAGTAAGGTAGGGTAGGTAAATTATAAATAATTAATTAATTATCATTTTGAGCATTGTTTATTAGGTTAGATTCGTAAGTAGTTAAGGTAAATAGGGTCAATAAATAAATAAATATTTTTTTTCTTCTAAATAGTTGAAAATTATAGGTTTTTAAATTTGTTGCCCAAATATTGTTGTCTTGTTTTACTAGTAAAAAAACTTAGTCAAAATAGTCAACCAAAAAGACCTAGTCAAAATGGATGTGTTGAAATCAACTTTTCCAAAATGACATTCTAGTCAAATTGGATAGGGGAAAGAAATACCACATGTGGGGTCTTTTAGATTTACTTTTTCAATAACAAAAAGCACAATTTCTTGTAATGCCAAATTTTCACCATTATGCAACATTTTGCTTCAATTTTTCATGCATCATTCAAATTTTCATCCATGCAACCTTCAAAATTAAAAAACATTTCACACAAATAATTTAGTTGTTGATGAAAATGAAAAACTTAGAATGATCTAATCAACTTTTGTAAAAAGAAATGTTTTCCCCTATTTTGCAACTCACGTAATTGCTTAGTTGGAGGCTTGTTGTATTGGTCAATTAAGGAATGGTTGGGCAACACTTATTGCCTAACCTTAAAAAGAGTGTTGTCCCTTAGCCCAAGTTGCTAGGGGAGAACCATTATAAATAGCCTAAGGGACCAATTGACCTAAGTTGTTTAGGGAAAACCATATTCTTGCTTCTTTCCCAAATGAAAGCCATCCAACAAAAAGATGGTTGTAAAAAAACTTGAACCTTAGATTGAAGATATTTTCAAGCACTACATCATAATCTTTTATTTGAAAAAAAATCAAATTAGTCAGATTTAAAACATTTCCTATAATTCAAGTATTATTAAGAAATAATGATTTCATGAACAATGAGCATCATGTGCACTTTTGTGTTGAAAACGAAATTGCATGTAATTTATTGCCCTTGTTTAATTATTTGCCATTGCATTCATGATGTGGGATGTTGCTCATGGTAATTTTAATGTAATTGTGGAGAAACCTAAAGGCAACAAATTGAATATTTTGACTCAAAGATTTAGTGAATGGTGGCATGCAAAGGGAACAAGATCTAGGACATTGCATATTTTATTTAATGTAATGTTTAGAATTATCACATTTCATTAACATTTGTTATGGAGTTGGGAAAAATGATGACATCATGTGGATCTTGAATAATCATTGCAACAAAAGGTGTCCCTATATGTTAAGTCATTACAATAAATTTTGAGTGAATTCACTAGTAGTTGTAGTGAATAGGGCTTTGTGGGGAAGTAATGAATTCACTAGTTTAATGAACGAGGACTAGTGAATTGCACTCACATTTGGTAATAGTGAATATTATATGTTGGCAAGTTGGGAAATTTATTTTCCAATACTGAATTAATTTTTTTCAAGGAAATATAGATGTGGGTTGAAATTTCTATTACAATAATTATGTTGTCAAAATACGATTTGTCCAATAATGTTGTTATAAAGAAAAAAGGTTGTGTAGACTAAATTTAACTTGTTTGGTGTTTGTTTTCATAATCAATAACATTAAAAGTTTGTGCTTATGAAAAAAATGATATCATTTTTGGTGTGAAAACATGTAAGAATTGTCATAATAAAAATAACATGTTGAATGATACATTCAAGATTAAACTCTACTAAAGTAGCAAGTCTTTTATGTGTAATGTTTCAAATATTTATCATGGGAACCTCTAAAACAATTTGAAATGAATATAAGGAATACATAATGTTAAACAAATAATTAAACACTGTATTGAATCCTTTTTTATTTTTTCATTTATTGAAGGACTTGAAATGCATTTCAATGACATAATCATGTACAATAATTATCCACACATAATATTATAGTTTGACATCTATTTTTGTGATAAATATTTTTGGGCATTATAAAAATACGAGATTTTTAATACATTACTTTCTATAACCAATCATAATTTTTCACATCATATTTGTAAGCATTCCCACTAATTTTTAAGTAGTAAAAAGTATTACCAAAAAGTGGTAGGATTTGCTCTTATGATCCTATTTACACATGATTGCCACAAACTAACATTTTGAAAATGGCCCTATTCATAATATTTACAAAGTTTCATAAACAACAGTATGAAAATGAACAAACATAGAGTAATTAACAAACAATTTTTTGTCAATCAATCTTTGAAAGCGCTTACATTCGTTACCAACACTTCTTCTAGTGATATTGCTTTTCGTCCAAGCACTTGCTCTAGTGTGGGATCCACCACATTGAACAAATTATCACGTTTGTTCTTGTCCAACAACACTAATGCATTTGCAAATTCTTCAGGTGATTTCCATCCAGCAGAAGTTTGTTTTAATAGGGTTGTGTGTTCCTCAGGTGTCAAATTCACATGTTTCACCTCCTTCCCAATCACTTTACTAAGAATTTGTGCCACTTGTTTTTCTGATAATGCTTCTCCAGTCAATGTATAAATCTTGCCAACATGTTGTTCTGGATTTGTTAAAACTTCCACAACAACTGCAGCAATGTCAGCTATGGCAACACTAGTGTACACACCATCACCTGCACTTGTTCGAAAAACGCCTTCTTTTTTCACCGATGTTGCATGATAATTCACAACATTTTCATGGAACCAAGTGGGTCGCAAGATTGTGTAAGGAATTTCGCTATCAAACACCATTTGCTCATATTCTTTGTGACGATGATATGATTTGACGTCAACATCCATTGCAGAAAGATACACAATATGCTTCACATTTGCTTCCTTAGCAGCCTTGATGTAATTTTCCATCAAAACATGTTCTGCATTTTGAATCAAAGCTGGCAAGACAATGTAAATACCATCCACATTTTTGAATGCCTCAATAATTGACTCTAGACTGTGATCCACATGCACAATTTCAGCTCCTTGAGCATGAAATTTAGAAAGCTTGCTAGGATTTCGAGTACCTAGTCGAATTGTGTATTTTCCAACTTCAAGCAACAACTTGGCTATGAAACTACCAGTTTTGCTAGATGCATTGGTGACAAAAAACACTTTGTTGGACATGTTGGAAAACGAATGTTTGCAAGTTTGTGAAAGAAAGTTGTGAAAAAAAATCTAAATAATGAAAACTTTTCAACTAATGGGACAAACTAAACCAACATGTGACAAAACATAAATTTCTCTTAGGCTAGTGAGTGTTAACCTCCCTTCAAATGACCTAACAATCACACAAGCATTACTTGGGCAATTGATGCAAAAATTATGCACACTAATTAACAACAAAGTAACGAGTAAAGTGTGAGGAGAGCTCAAAATGAAAACGTGGTTGTGACAAACATGAAGAATTTGCAACTATCAAATGACAAAAAGATTGGAACTCACAAGAGGCGATAGAGAAAATGGTGGGTAGTCATTGTATGATTTTGGCCCCATTTATATTCATGGTGGAATGCTTTTAGATGGTGAAGCCCCTTGTGAACCAATCGATTTCATAGAGGAAATTGTTTCCTTTATTTTTTGGTCGTTTCCTTGATTTTTGCTTGGTATCACTTTTGATCATGAATACCAAGATGCATGAACCAAGATGAACCTTCCAAAGAAAGATGCAAATTTGTAGTCAAAGGGATGGGTAAATTTGTTGACTTTTTGGGTCCCATCAAAGACTATGTCAAGATGCACATGATGGAAGTAGGTGAAATATCGCAGAAATAAAATCCTATTGCAGTTAATACTTATGTGCAAGTGCAAGAGATAAGTTTTCTGATGTTGTTATTAGCTCATAATTCTGTTTTGGTCTCACGTTTGTTCACAAATGTCAAGATGCATGATCCAAGAGGAACCTTCCAAAGAAAGACGTAAGTTTGTATGTATTTGAATGGGGATGCATCTGAGATGAACCTTCCAGAGAAAGACCCAAGTTTGTTTGTATTTTAATGGGTATGCATCTAAGATGAACCTTCCAAAGAAAGACCCAAGTTTGTTTGTATCTTAATGGGGATGCTTGAATTGAAACTTGAATCATGTTGGGTGGAGGTAGGTGAAGAGTTCCAACAATGACTCAGCTTCCATACTTGTATGGGAGAGATGATATTTCCTCACAGATGTGTTGTTGGAGTCTTGTTGGAGGCATTGTCCATCACAGACGTCACATGTTCAAGTACACACCAAAAAGTCAAGGTGCATGGTTGTGTACAAAACTTGAACAATTGCACAAGCAAACTCCAAACCTACTATGTAAGGAATTGTAGGAATTCATTACTTGTTTATACCAAGATTTAGAAATTACTTGTACAGATGCCTGAACCGGGTTAACCTAAGCACCCAAAATTGCCTAGATATTTGAAATCTATACAGGCAACAAGCCATTTGCTGGGCAATTAAATCTATGGACTCTACTAGTGTTGGGTGGTTCTTTGAATTTTTAAAGAACCCCCAGTTCTGGTTATTTAAAAAAATAAAATAAAATTCAGAATCAAAAAATTGCTGGTTCCAGTTATTTAAAAAACCTTAAAGAGTTGAGGCTTTCATGAAAGAAAAACAACTTTTCTCTCTTTGATTTTCATATTTTTAAAAGAACGGAGATAATATATCAAAACTGGTTTTTCAAACATTTGAGAACCAATGAGTAAGTGGCAACATGCTCAGTTTAATAGTCAGTGGGTATCTGTCCCTCATTCTAAGAACCACCCAACATGGGACTCTACAGACATCCTTACATGATTGTCATTTAAAAGTTTATCACCATGTTACACATAGTGTGTTTTCCATGGTATACACTTCTTGTTTATTGGCCTTGCCTACCAAGCAAGGCAAGGATATTGTGACCACATTCATTATAGAGTATAGTAGCTGAAGGGATTTTGGCCTATACTAGGTAATAATAATAGGTCTATTTTTATATGAGGATTTTTGAAAGATGATATTTTGGCTTCTGTTGAAACTTGAGATTAGTCATAGTCTCGAAGGATTTCTAGTTCCTTTTAGAGAATTTTTTAAAAGTTAGGTGTACTTTTGCATGGTGAAATATTTGAGTTCCATAATTCTTCTTTTGCCTTCAGATACTTATTAATGTAAATTAGTGTAGCCTGTGCTGTTGGCCCAAGTGTTACCATGTCCTCAAATGATTTTTCCTTCCAAAACCTGGTTTAATTTGGAATTAATTTAAAATTTCAGCAGCAGAAATCCCTTAAAAATTCAATATCTCTCACATTTTGAATCCAAATCTTACCAAATAAATTCCATTAAAGCCTGCTCATCAAGATCTTTCCAACAACACCAAAGGCACATTCTAATTCCTCTGAAATTTTCAGATATGATTTAATTTAATTTAATTTTCAGTGATGAAATCATTGAATATTCAAGAACTATTGCACAGAAAGTCCAAACGTCCTGGAACCAAGCCCATGCACCCATCTCATTGAGAGCTTTCCAAAGATACCAATTTCACAATCTGAAGCATTCGGGTTTGGTGGATCTCATAACTACAAAACAAACTACCTTCCTTCATAGATAGATGGCGAGGCCACAATGTGACACACCCCATGTTTATAATATCACACTAGTCTGTAAACCCATTTTGCTTGCAAAATGATCAAATAAGTAAAAGACTAAAGTGTTATATATCAAAGTCCATTTTGTCCACTTTTATCCATCAATTATTTTTAAAAATCAAATGTGCCCCAACACTGAATAGGTGGGGTGTTCTTTGCAAGGGGCGTTAGCCCATGCAAAAAATGGTGATGAAGCTTTTTGGGAAGAGAAATTCATGCAGCCAATGGGAAGGCCCAAGCATGCACTCAAGGTGCCTTGCTTTTTTTCCTTTTACGTTTTGGGGTGGGGGGGATGGGGGGGAGAGATTATTTTTCATTTTTCCCGGCTTCCCAATTTGTTCGCACTATGTTCCTTTTAAGTTCCCAATGGGTTCCCAATATATTCCCTAACATTTTCTCCATACCTCTTCACTTTTATCCCATATGCCTTGGAAAATGGTGTCCTCCTTTCACCTATATACGTGGGCCAAAGGGGAGGAACTGTACAGTTCAAAATAGAGCCTTCTGTGTTGGGGAGTATCCATTGTTTATTTAATTTTTGAGTGATGGGCCAATCAAATTGGCACGTCGCCGTAAAAAAAAAGAAGTAAAGAACTTGGGAGGCACCTCATCTAATTAATAGGAGAGGTGACTATTTCCCCAAATTTATGTCCCTGCCATTAGCCTAGGCCTAAAAAAGGTAACTAACAGTTTTGGAAATAGAAATTGCATGCAGCCAATGGGAAGGTGCAGCATCCACTCAGGCGCCTCAGTTTTTTAATTTGATTTTAAATGTTTAGGTTTGGGGTTTTGGATTATTCATTTCATTATAAGGTTTTAATTTTAGGGTTATAATTCTAAAGTTTGGGTTACAATTTGGGGTTTATAGGGTTTTAGAATAAGGATTTAGGGTTTGGGTTAAGGTTTTAGTTTTGAACTTTGGATTAAGGTTTTAGTTTCAAAGTTTGGGTTGTAGTTTAAGTTTAAATTTTGGAATATATAATATCCTTAGTCTGTCCGGTGGTGGTGGTCCTTTTCATCCATCCGTCCCATCATCCATCCATCCAAGTTCCTCATACCGGAACAAGAAGATGATGGAAGAGGAGGAGGACGACGACGAATGGCGGCAGCTGCAATTTATCCAAATGTTTATGTGATCCAATCCTGTAGTTTATGAAAAACTCTTGTAGTCTTGCAATTGGCCAAAAGCTACAAATTAATTTTTAAAAACTAAAAATTGTTGAAAAAAAAATGAGAAACAAGAGAAGAAATCTTTTTTAAAACAACACAAAAAATTTTAAATTTAAGAAAAAAAGAAAGTTATTAACAAATAAATAAAATGAAACAAAGTTGTAACAAAAAAAAAAAAACAAAACAAAAAAAAAATCTAGGGAAAAAGCTAGAAAACAAAAACAGAAAAACACTTTCACAATTAGAATTTTTTTAAAAACATTTAAAAATAGAAAAATAGAAAAAATCTCTTGCACTTGCACATAAGTATTAACTGCAATAGAATTTTATTTTGTGATATTTCACCTACTTCCATCACGTGCATCTTGCCATAGTCTTTGATGGGACCCAAAAAGTCAACAAATTTACCCATCCCTTTGACTACAAATTTGCATCTTTCTTTGGAAGGTTCGTCTTGGTTCATGCATCTTGGTATTCATGATCAAAAGTGATACCAAGGAAAAACCAAGGAAACAACCAAACATTAAAGGAAACAATTTCCTCTATGAAATGGATTGGTTCACAAGGGACTTCACCATCTAAAAGCATTCCACCATGACTATAAATGGTGCCAAAATCATACAATGACTACCCACCATTTTCTCTATCGCCTCTTGTAAGTTTTAATCTTTTTGTCATTTGATAGTTGCAAATTCTTCATGTTTGTCACAACCAATTTTTCATTTTGAGCTCTCCTCGCATTTTAGTTGTTACACTTAGTTGTTAATTAGTGTGCATAATTTTTGAATCAATTGCCCAAGTAATGCTTGTGTGATTGTTAGGTCATTTGAAGGGAGGTTAACACTCACTAGCCTAAGAGAAATTTATGTTTTGTCACATGTTGGTTTAGTTTGTCCCATTAGTTGAAAAGTTTTCATTATTTAGATTTTTTTTCACAAATTTTTTTCTCAACTTGCAAACATTTGTTTTCCAACATGTCCAACAAAGTGTTTTTTGTCACCAATGCATCTAGCAAAACTGGTAGTTTCATAACCAAGTTGTTGCTTGAAGTTGGAAAATACACAATTCGACTAGGTACTCGAAATCCTAGCAAGCTTTTTAAATTTCATGCTCAAGGAGCTGAAATCACAGTCTAGAATCAATTATTGATGCATTCAAAAATGTGGATGGTATTTATATTGTCTTGCCAGCTTTGATTCAAAATGTAGAACATGTTTTGATGAAAAATTACATCAAGGCTGCTAAGGAAGCAAATGTGAAGCATATTGTGTATCTTTCTGCAATGGATGTTGACGTCAAATCATATCATCGTCACAAAGAATATGAGCAAATGGTGTTTGATAGCGAAATTCCTTACACAATCTTGCGACCCACTTGGTTCCATGAAAATGTTGTGAATTATCATGCAACATCGGTGAAAAAAGAAGGCGTTTTTCGAACAAGTGCAGGTGATGGTGTGTACACTAGTGTTGCCATAGCTGACATTGCTGCAGTTGTTGTGGAAGTTTTAACAAATCCAGAACAACATGTTGGCAAGATTTATACATTGACTGGAAAAGCATTATCAGAAAAACAAGTGGCACAAATTCTTAGTAAGGTGATTGGGAAGGAGGTGAAACATGTGAATTTGACACCTGAGGAACACACAACCCTATTAAAACAAACTTCTGCCGGATGGAAATCACATGAAGAATTTGCAAATGCATTAGTGTTGTTGGACAAAAACAAACGTGATAATTTGTTCAATGTGGTGGATCCCACATTAGAGCAAGTGCTTGGACGAAAAGCAATATCACTAGAAGAAGTGTTGGTAATGAATGCAAGTGCTTTCAAAGATTGATTGACAAAAAATTGTTTGTTAATTACTCTATGTTTGTTCATTTTCATACTGTTGTTTATGAAACTTTGTAAATATTATGAATAGGGCCATTTTCAAAATGTTAGTTTGTGGCAATCATGTGTAAATAGGATCATAAGAGCAAATCCTACCACTTTTTGGTAATACTTTTTACTACTTAAAAATCAGTGGGAATGCTTACAAATATGATGTGAAAAATTATGATTGGTTATAGAAAGTAATGTATTAAAAATCTCGTATTTTTATAATGCCCAAAAATATTTATCACAAAAATAGATGTCAAACTATAATATTATGTGTGGATAATTATTGTACATGATTATGTCATTGAAATGCATTTCAAGTCCTTCAATAACTCAAAAAATAAAAAAGGATTCAATATAGTGTTTAAATAATTTGTTTAACATTATGTGTTCCTTATATTCATTTCAAATTGTTTTAGAGGTTCCCATGATATATATTTGAAACATTACACATAAAAGACTTGCTACTTTAGTAGAGTTTAATCTTGAATATATCATTCAACATGTTATTTTTATTATGACAATTCTTACATTTTTTCACACCAAAAATGATATCACTTCTTTCATAAGCACAAACTTTTAATGTTATTGAACATGAAAACAAACACAAACAAGTTAAATTTAGTCTACACAACCTTTTTTCTTTATAACAACATTATTGGACAAATCGTATTTTGACAACATAATTATTGCAATAGAAATTTCAATAATACACCTTTCAACCCACATTTATATTTCCTTGAAAAAAATAAATTCAGTATTGGAAAATAAATTTCCCAACTTGCCAACATATAATATTCACTATTACCAAATGTGAATGCAATTCACTAGTCCTCGTTCATTAAACTAGTGAATTCATTACTTCCCCACGAAGCCCTATTCACTACAACTAGTGAATTCATTCAAAATTTATTGTAATCACTTAGCATATAGGGACACCTTTTGTTGCAATGATTATTCAAGTTCCACATGATGTCATCATTTTTCCCAACTCCATAGCAAATGTTAATGAAATGTGATAATTCTAAACATTACATTAAACAAAATATGCAATGTCCTAGATCTTGTTCCCCTTGCATGCCACCATTGACTAAATCTTTGATTCAAAATATTCAATTTGTTGCCTTTAGGTTTCTCCACAATTACATTAAAATTACCATGAGCAACATCCCACATAATGAATGGAATGGCAAATAATTAAACAAGGGCAATAAATTACATGCAATTTAGTCTTCAACACAAAAGTGCACATGATGCTCATTGTTCATGAAATCATTATTTCAATTTCTTGATAATACTTGAATTATAAGAAATGTTTTAAATGTGACTAATTTGATTTTTTTTCACATAAAAGATTATGATCTAGTGCTTGAAAATATCTTCAATCTTAGGTTCAAATTTTTTTACAACCATCTTTTTGTTGGATGGCTTTCATTTGGGAAAGAAGCAAGAATATGGTTTTCCCTAAACAACTCGGGTCAATTGGTCCTTTAGGCTATTTATAATGGTTCTCGCCTAGCACCTTGGGCTAAGGGACAACACTCTTTTTAGGGTTAGGCAATAAGTGTAATAGTGTGTGTTTATAATTTTGTGACGTGCATAAATCATAAGGATATTTTAGTGGGCTGTTGCATTGAGTCAGGCTTCCTCATCTCTTCCACACATTGTAGGCAGTGCACTTTTGTCACTAGCTGATTCCTGATTTACGGCAAATGACAGCTTTTTCATCTTAGATCTTTTTTATTATTGTCCATTAGTGGGTACCCCTGACCTTCAGACACTCTGAAGTCCCTGGGTTTCTTTTAACCTGGTTCATGTTTTAGTTTTTTTAGAAACTTTTATCTTTTTTATTTTTATGTGTTTTTTGTTTTTATTATTATTTTGTATAATAAAAATAAAGTGTTTCTTTTTCACTTTTGTATTTTTGTTTATTTGGATGCAAGTTCAAACTTTGGAGAAAGAAGACACACCTCATTCTTTTTCAAGTAGGGTTTTTCTTCATTATTATAAGTTTTATTTTTTCTTATTTCTACTCTTTATTTGGTTTCTTCTTTTTTGTAAAATTTTTTTCTTTTAAATTTTTTTTACTATATTTCCCTTTCCTTGTTTCATTTGTTTCCATTCCCTTTTTATAGTTTTATAGTTTTTTTTTTTTTTTTTGGGTTTATGTTTGTTTCATGTTTTAATTTTTTCTATTCTTATTTTGTCTATCTTCATTTTTTTTCTATTTTTATGCATTTATTTATTTATTTTTCTATTTTCTTTTTCAAAAAAGCTCTAGTTTTTTTAATATGTTTTATAATGAAAATATTTTTTTTTTAATTTTGTATTTTTGTTTGATTAGATGCACATTTGAGGTTTGGAAAAAGAAGACAAACCTCATTTTGTTTTCAAGTATGGTTTTTTTTCTCTTTCTTTTGCTCTCTGTTTTGTTTCTTATTTTTTGTCATCTATTTTTTAATTTTCTTTTAAGATTATTTTACTGTATTTCCCTTTTTTGTTTCATGTTTAAACATATTTATTTAATATGTTTTCATTTTTTTCTATTTTTAAGTGTTTTAAAAAAGTTTCTAATTGTTAAAGTGTTTTTCTCGTTTTTCCCATTTAAAAAACTATTTGTTCTTTTTTTTTCTTTTTTGTTACAACTTTGTTTCATTTTATTTATTTATTAATAACTCGTCTTCTTCTTTTTTAATTTGAAATTTCTTGTGTTGTTTTAAAAATATTTCTTCTCTTGTTTCTCTTTTTTTTTTCAACAACTTTTAGTTTTTAAAAATTAGTTTGTAGCTTTTGGCAAATTGCAAGACAACAGGAGTTTTTCATAGACAACAGGATTGGATCACATAAACATTTGGATAAACTGCTGCTCCCATTCGTCCTCCTCCTCTTCCATCATCTTCTTCTTCCGGGATGAGGAACTTGGATGGATGGATGACGGGACGAATGACGGGACGAATGACGGGACGAATGGATGGAAAGGACGACCGGACAGACAGACACCTAAAATATTATATAAGTAGATTGTCATTTGGTAGCCATGAGTCCTTTTTGCATAGAGTCTTTACCTGATGTTTGTTGATTGTTTGCTTTTGTTTTTTCTTTGTTGTTGTTTACTTGTGTTCTCATGTGCCTTGTACTTTTGATGGATGAGTTCCCAGCCTTGATTTTGATTTACAAGGTTTTTCTTCATATACTGAAGGATAAGAATTATGCTCCAGGTCTTCAGTTAAGAGATCAATGGGTCATTCATTACTAAGTTGTCTAGTGATTTGGAGCGGTTTAAGGACATGGTAAATAATTAAATGGGTCCTTACTGTACAAAAGTATTGTTCTATTTTACATGTTCCTTGTCTTCCCTTGGCTTGATCCATCTTTTTGAGAAAAAGATAAATGATGCCCATACACAAAATTTGTATCTGGGCAGCACCAAGATGTGTCTGGTCATCACCAGACACATCATGGTCTGGCAATTTGATGGTCAGGGAAAAAAAGAAGGAGACGGTACTCTGTACTGTCTGCAATAAGGACCCATTCCCGATTTCACATACTGCAGGGGGTTAGGACCCCTAAAACCCTCAGGGACCCCTAAACCTCTCCCTCAGGGACCCCCATTTTAGGGTTAAAGGGGGCGAGCTTAAAAGTCAGGATGAGAAAATATGCAATTTTAGAAGACAAATGTAATATACAAAAATGGATGATGACTCCTAATTGAAAGGTTCATGGACTATTCTACCCTCAAGGGACATGTGTTGGGTCCTAGTACTTGAGTAGCTTGGCTCAGGGGGGTGGTTGGCAGCAAGGTGCCTAAAAATATTAAATTTTTTGACATTTCCTCTTGGGAGGAAAATTAATGATATTTTACAATTAGGCATGTATATTAAATAATGAAGCTATAGTTTGTGCTTGAGGGTTTCTTTCAGATTTTTGGCATAGCAGGTAAGCATTTTTTATTTTATTTTTTTGACAACTCCAAAAATAATTAATTTGTGCCTAACCAGCCTCAGTAACTATATAGTATGCAAAAAAAATCATAGGATATAAATCAATTTAAGAATTATCTTTGGAATAAGGCATCCTACCCTGATGTTTTCTAACATACCATAGTACAGGGGTAGCTTCAGCACATGTATGTTAAATAATTAATTAATTTTGAGGAATCCCTTTTGCAAATACACTATTATCACAAAAAAATTCAAAAGATTTTTAACTTTCCTTCACAAAAGAGCATTCTACAGAAAAATCATTTTTGAAAATTCCAGCGTTTCTTAAAATAATATAACTTGTGGTGTAGCTGCCAAGATACTATGGTATTTGCATGGCTAGGCTGGTAATGGCCTTTTTTGTTATTTCACAGTTAAACCATTTCCACCCAAAGCCATCATTGGGGCTCATTTTAAACCAGTGCTGTGCAGTTATTTGAATTTATAAAGAACACTACCAGTTCCAATTTTATAATAATTTTATAATCAGAGAACTGCAAAATATGGTTCTTTTGAAAAAATATCAGAATCAAAGAATTGCTGATCCAGGTTATTTCACAAACCTTAAAGAATTGGCGATTTAAAAGAAAGCAATGGCAATACTCTTTGATTTGTATAATAACATAATGACCTTGACGGGATGTGCAAAGTGTATTTTCAGGGTGCCTTACAAGGCACAGTTTCCATGCCAGTTTGGGGTAGGAGGTTTCTTGCAAGGAAAGAGGAATTTTTTTTCATAAGCTAATTTAGACCGTCGTTGTTGTTGTGCATGGAAAATTTGTGTAAATGCATTTGGGCCCTCAACCATTATGCAAGGGAAGGCAACTGAAGTCAGTATTAAATATGATTCTTTGAAAAAATATCAGAATCGAAGAATTGCTCATCCAAATTATTTCAAAAACCTTTAAAGAACTCACAGGTTTTCCTGAAAGTGATGACAATACTCTCTGATTTGTAATTTAATGACTTTACACCAGTGTAGTTTGCGCCATTGGCCCAAGTGTAAACTGGTTTCCGAACTATTTTTTTCTCCCAAAACCAGTTTTGAAGTTTAATTGAAATTTTGAGCCGGTTGGATTTTGAGCTTAATGGGATTCCCTAATTTCCCCTGGGCAATCCATGAAGGATTTTGGGTTAGCATGTTTGGTGTCCTTGGTACTTTCTTTGTACCCTTTGTTTCTGCAACGGAGACATTTAATGGCAATTACACATTGACCCTTATATCATGTTGCGGTGTGTGGGGTAGTCTGGTGTAAGGAAAGTAACAGAGTTGAGAACGGTGACTACTTGTGTCTGCAAGTGCAAAATTTTCATTAGCATATATTGTGGGCCCATAGTGGAGAAGTGATGGCAGTACTGGATGTGGGAGATGGAGTTTTTGAAGTGTTATCTCTACAGCAGGCAACACCCACCTTGGTGGCAATGACACTGATAAGGTTGGCCTTCCCTTTGTATCAAGCATTTTTTTTTTGCTGAAGGAATGGTGGAAACATCAGCATAATTAACCCTTGTAGTTTTCCAAGATATTCAATTTGAACTGAAAGGATCATGAGAGTTGACCTTTAGGCTCAAACACATCGATGCAATGCTCATGCATGCACAATTGGAGGAGCTTTCCTCTGATCTTTTCAACTGGCTTTGACCACCAGTGCAGAAGGCACTCAATGATGCCAAAGTGAATTTGAAGAATTTGCAAGATGTGGTCCTGTGTTTTGAAGATCAGGTTGTGATCAAACATATCTATCAGGCACTTGACAATGGCAGCAGGCATCTTTGCTGTTGCCTTTCCTTCTTTAACGGTGTTGGGTTGCTGTTTTTTTTCTCTATCTTTGGTAACAATGGGTGTGTTTTTTTTCCAGGTTAGATGGCATTGTGCCTGCACTGCGAGGGGTGCCATAGATAGAGGTGACAATTTGATATTGAGTATGAGTTTCTTTCAGTTTCTGTGGTTGACAAGGGCTCTGGGAAGAACATCAAGATGCCACCACTCTTAACAAGGATGATGTAGGTGAATATGGACTCTCCTGGAGATAGTTTGCATTTAGAGTCAAGCTTTGTGGATTGTTAGTCACATGAAATATCTCTTGAATTCATGGGTGCAAGAGTGTTAAAGCTGTTATATTGGTATTGGTTCAATTTGCAGATGGATCAGATGGTTCAAGAGGCTGAGAAATGCTGCAGAAAACATGAACCAGAGAAAGGCTGTTGATATGAAGAACCAGGTAAATATGGTATACTCACTTTCCAAGACTGTAGTTTGAAACCTTGAGAGATTGAGAAGTAGAGATGATGCTATCATAGTCACAGCAAGCACAAAAAAAGCTTATGGGATGAGGAAGAAAATGAAAGAAGGAAAAATCCCTAAGATAATATCATGCAGATGCATGAGAGAGGAATAGTCAAGTTGGTTTGTTTTTTGGGATTTCCCATACACAGACTGATCTCTGTCTGGAAGCAACAGTTTTGCGTGAAGGTTGTTTTGTTTCTACTCTACAGTGTAGTTACAAAACATGGTCATTTGAGGACTATAAATCAAGTTTTGGAGGAATGTGTGTGCACCCAGGATAGTTGCAGTGTTGAAGTCAAATCACAATCAATTGCTCATTGGTTCTTGATCAGGCCACATTGTGGGTGGAATTTTGAAACCAACTGCATCAGCATTTGCAATGTTGTAGCCATGTTTCTAAAATTATAGCAAGTAAAAAACTCACTTATTGCATCATTTGAATTGATATTAGAGAATGCAACATCATGCTTGATGAACCTGCTGAACCTAGCTGTTGTTGCTTTGGGCAATTCTGCATTGACATTTGTGGTCTTTTTCAAGCCTTGCAGCTCCTTTTGCTTCTTATAGTGTTTGCATTGTGTTCTGGTGCACATCCAAGTTCCTTAAAAACACAATACTACAACACAGAGGTTTCTGTGTTGAGTTGAATTCAAAGAAATACCCATAGAATGAGATTATCGCCAATGCAATGATCGTGATGAAGCCATCTTTAGATTATTTGAGTTCAAGAAAGAAGTTGGTTGCCAATGCAATGGTCTTGATGAGGACTTCTTTACATCATTCGTGTTCAAAAAACAATGTCATCTAGTAAGCTCTTTATCTTTGTTTTTCAAATTTCTGACAATGAAAGAATAAGAATAAAAAAAATCTTTATGTTTTTGTATTTGTAATGCTATAGGAATGGTTTGGGAAAATGGAAAGCCTTGAAGAGGATGAGGATTCATTTCCCATGAATTTTGGCAAGATTTTTCTTAAAAAATTTCTCTTTCTTGAAATGAGTGAGCCACCTGCAACTTGTGTACATCAAATATGTTGAAATTGGGTGTGCACTTGTCCCTCTTGCTACTTATGATTCACTTGTATGGACATTGAAAGACTTAGGTGGTATAGGAAAGGAATGTTGGAAAAAAATGCAAAATTAGGTACCAATTCATAACAAAAATGTCAACCCAAAATGTGACTCTTCAACTAGGAATGAAGCCTGACAATTTCCAGAATTGGATGTGTGAAACCTTGAAAATTGGCAACAATTTCAAAGGGAACTTTATCCCTTTGTTCACTCATATATGAGGTACCAAAGTGAGCCCCTAATATCAGTGTTTTTTTGTTTTTTTTTTAATATTTTAATATATAAAATTTGGCGAAATTTAACCAAAAAATAGAAAATTAATCAAATTTACACCAGAAAATTCCAAGATGTTCCCAATTTCTTTATGGAAAAATAATGAAATTTCACCCCCAAAAAAAACATTGCCTACTACCCACTTGTGACTTTTAAGGGAATACTCATGAATGAGTTCCTTAAGTCAACCCTCTACTACCTAATCCCACCGCATTCATTGGTGCACTTCTGAATGCAAATCCTTAAAGTTCACCAATTAGAAGCCTCTATGATGCACTCATGGACTCAAAACCTCACATTAAAACCTACATGGCAATGGAGAGTCAAGAACCATTTGAAAGCTCTTCCAAAAGAAATCCCACACAAAACAAAACATAAATTAGAATAATATTGGGACTTCCATGAACCACACCTTTTTAAAATTCCCCCCCAAAAAAAACCATTTTTTTGCTTATGAGGCATTTAAGGGTTTGAAAAAACACTACTTGCCTTTCCATCCATGGACTGATACTATGACAAACTTGTGGATAAGATACTCGTCTATGTATAGAGTGGGCCTTGACAATTGGGTTATACAATTGGTCATCTTCAAGGATCTCCAGTAGTTGCTAAAAAAAGTCACCATTGGGACTTCTTGGATGTGCCCTTCTCCATTGTGGAGTGGCAAAAAAAATTCTTCTACAAAAATGTAATGTTGTTTAATGGTGTGCATTTTCTATGTCAAGAAATTAATGCTTTTGGGGAGCTCACCATACTCATCAACAACAAGTTGACCGCTCCTAATTGGCTGGCCTCCATGATTGGTCCATGTGTTTTTTTTAATTGAAAATTAAAATAAATATAATGTAAATTACATAATGTTTATGGGTGGAGGAGGGGCAAGTGCAAATTGGATCTTATGTTTAGTGATAGCAAGTGGTTTCGAATGGAACAAATAAAGATATTCTTAGGTCAAACTAAAACCTCCCTAGCTATGCCAATGTCTATGGTAGAAGCCAATGTATGATTCAATGTTGTCTAGTTATATCTTTAAATATATATATGAATTTGGATAGTGCATGGACATCAATGTATTAATATCTTAAATTTGTGCTTTTTTTATCATCCATAATTATCTATATCAAGTGGAGCCTATTACAAGTCCTAACCAATTTCTATGAATATTCAAGAAATAATTGTAACATATCTCTATTCATACCTATTGTTTAGTGGTACTATATTTTCTAAATATGAATAGTGGGTTTATACATATTCGTTACAAGAATTATTGGATATTCAAATATTGTAGCTTAAGTTTAAGGGGTTAGTTTGATAGACTTAGGTTTGTTAAGGTTTAGGTTTTAGGGATTTGAAACAATGGAGGAATGCAACAATCACACTTAGTGTCATTGTTTTGGCGCTTGTTGTGGTGTCTTTTTGTTTTGCATTGTTATAATTGTCTTGTCTTCCTCTAGTGTTGTTTTGTTGGCCCAATGACACATGTGTCAATTAGAAACCAAATTCAAACTTGGAGCAATATTTAAAAGTGAAAAATATTCAATAAAAAATAATTATAATTTGATTGACAAACGTAATTTTTTTGAAGAATTTGCAAGTTGATGATGATTAATTTTATTAGATTTGGGTGTGTTTGTGTGGGGTGTCGTTGGGGTAGGGAACTTGTGCTGCAATTGAACAAAATTCTTCATAGAATTGGGATTCAATTTTCCCACAAGTTATTTTGTTTTAAATTTTTTTCATTTTGGTTTTATTTTGGGAGCCTAAGTTGTATTCTTGTAAGTTTTTTTGTGTAAGTACCATAATTGAAAATTTGATATGCATATCCTTTGTGCATATCCATTATGTTTTGAAAATTGAAAACCCACATATTCATAATTGTCAACAAAGGAATTTTTCAAAGAAAGAATGTGTTTTTGATTAGTTTAGTAAATTAATTTCTTTTGGAATACAAATCTTTCCTTGTTAAATTTTTATTTATTGAGATCCATAGGATAGGTCTATAAGTCAGTAATTGGCCAAGATTGTACAATCATGCAAAACAACATTCACAACCTTCCTTTGGACTTTGTGGGTGTTAGTGTTGTGATCTATTTTATAATCCGTGTGTAAAAATGACTAGCCACCAAAAGAAAAGGGCTTTTAAGCACAAAATGGTTAAAGTTTCCAATCTAATAGTCAAATTAAAATGAGGTCGAAATTCTAAACTCAAAAGATGGGATTTGGATTTTGCAAGCAAATAAGATTCCAAATAGAAAATTTAAGCACAATTTATTTGATGAGAAATTTCATTTAATTAGTAAGAACCCATCATATATTAATGAACAAGTTGTAGATTGTTGATTATGTTAAGTAAAAATGCTACAGTGAGGTTATTACGTTTAACATACATCTCTAGACTTGGCATAGTCTACCATTTATTGGCATTAAAAGTAAGGAATATTACAAAATGTGATGGCCACAAAATCAACAAGATGAAAATCTTCTAATGTATTAGAGAGTTGAAAAATGGTGGAATTGACAAGCCCTAAGTTTAATATATTAAAAATAAACCAACTAGAATCAATTTCAATTTTAGCTTTTGGCAAGTCCATTGGTGAACTTGTTAAAGTGAGTATATTGAAGTTCTAGGAGCCAAAATTGGCCCTAGTAAGCTTATTCTTTAATGTTAAAAGAAAGGAATCCCAAATAAATGCATGTGTCAATGAAAAAAATTCCTCTAAAAGAAATCAACCATTCAAGTATATTCAACATGATTAATGGGTTTAAAACATGACTTGAAAAACTTCCTTTGACTTAAAAAGTCTAAATTCAAATAGGGCTCCTTCCAAATCCTCATTAAAAGTTTTTTTAATGGTGATTTATAACCAAAAGGTGATGTAAAAAAATACCATGCAAAATGACATATAGGAAAAAAGTTATAAATGAAAAAATCATCCTAAACACTTTTAAACTCCCACCCTATGCATCAAAAGGTAGATTAGTCATTTCCTTCCATCATTAGTCTAATCTAATTATTTGTAAGTTTTGTCATGAACATTGCTTCAAACATTTTAAAGGTTTTTTTTTACAACATTTTAGGGCTTAAGGGTGTCATCAATTTGTGACCATCAATAAGGGTGGATCACTTAACGAACTTCCCTTCCCCAAAACTAATAACAAAAGGGTTTTGCTTTCAAGTTTTTTACATTGTGTTTTGAAAACTTGAAGATGGTGGCCGCAGATGATTGTTGCACCTTCAATGTTTCAAGAAGTTTGAACTTTGAACATTTGTGGTTTTTTGATACTAAGTGGATTTTCATATTTTTCCGAGTTCAATGGTAATACCTTATCTTTGCATATTCACACAAATCAATTGCAAGGAGATAATGGGAATTTGCTGCAATTTTAAAACAAAATTGGGAGTTTTGACAATGATGTGTATAAAAGCCAAAAATTTCAAAATCCACCCCAAAATAGATGTGACATCTTCTTTTTTTTATATTTATACATATCCATCATTGTGTTGTTCATAGTAGTGACATACTCTCAATTCGATTCAAACATACGCGTATTATACGTGTTTTTGGGCTTTTTAAAAAATACAGCCCAAAATACGCAGAGTGGTAAAGGTTATGCAAAGAACCATTACCGGGCCGCAAAAACTGCAGTCTGCTAGACTCTACAGTAATTAACAACCTAGTTACATTTTCGCCGTCAAAATCAACGATTTCTGCAACAACAAGATCACCTATCGACGCATGATATTCACGGTGTTCATTTCGGAACCCCGCCAAATATGGACGGTCTAGGATCAAAAGGTTTCGCAGATAAATCTTTTGATTGGCCATGACTTGGATGGCTTAGCCATGACACTGACAGCATTCGAAATCAGACTGTTGCAACTTGCAAGTCTGGATCTGATACTAAGTAATAACTTCAACTTTCTTTCATGTTACAATCGAATAGGGTGACCTTTGGAATGGGGAAGGAGAAAGGACTTGAGTGGACCGAAGTCACCATCCTCCAGGAACTTGAGAAAGCAGGGGGGAACTTTCAAGTCAAGTGTGGGCATTATGAGCTCGTGTTTTGGGGGGGTGCCACAACAATCCGAGGCCACTTCTTGGGTCAGGTGGCTTGTGGAGTCAAGAAGTGCACCAAATGCCCCCAAACCCTCAAAAAACAGCTTTAGGATATTGATCGGGCGAAAAGAGAACAAGAAACGCAAAACGGAAGGTGCAAGATCTGGATGAGGTTGCAGGTGCTCTCCCGCAAAGCCCCACCAAAAAGCAGAGCACTCTCAAAGTTGCCTTTGGAAAGCAAGATAAGTCTAAAGTAGATGCTCTGTGGGGTCATGCCTTTTATGGCAATGGTTTTTCTTTCCGCCTGATCAATGACCCTCATTTCAAGGCAGCCGTTGAAGCTACCGCTGATTTTGGCGAGAACTACAAGTTGCCAAGTCTTGTATCTCTTCGTACCACCCTGCTAGACAAGGAAAAGGTATCGGTGGCAGCTGAACTCAAGTCATTTATGGCGTCAACGCGGAGTAGCAAGGCAACCATAACCAACGATGGGTGGTCAAACACTCGGAATAGGCCTCTTTTCAATCTTCTGATGGTCACACCCAAGGGCAAGAAGTTTCTTGAGAGTGTAGACACAAGTGGGGATACCAAGGATGTAGACTTCATTGCGCAGGTTGTTGGCAAGGCAATCGAGGATGTGGGGGCAGAAATTGTGGTCCAGGTGTGCATGGACAGTGTAGCAGTTTATAAGGCTCCAGGTCGCAAGCTAGAAGCCCGCTTTCCCCATATCACATTTACTCCTTGCACCCCGCACTGCCTAGATCTGTTGCTCGAGGACATGGGCAAGCTGGATTGGGTCTCCTCCGTCATAGCTGCGGCAAGAACATCGCTGAAGTTCATCACAAACCATCATAAGAGTCTAGCTCTCTTTAGGAGCATGTCCAAGCTAGAGTTCTTGAAACTAGGGGAGACCAGATTTGCCACCAACTTCATCATGCTATAGCGCATGCATGAGGTGAATGCATCACTGCAGCAGCTTGTGGTCGGCGATGCTTGGGAGGAGTGGAACCAGAAGTCATCGCATGAGATGGAGGGAGAGGAGGTGCACGACATCCTGACTTTCGTTGTGTTTTGGAAGGGTGTGAAGGAGTTGTTGGTTGTTTCAGAATCGATAGTCTGCCTTTTGCGCCAGTGTGACAAGGGTGTTCCAGTTGTGGGAAAGGTTTACAATGCCATGTTCTTGATTGGCGAGGAGCTGGGGGCGCTCAAGGAGGGAATGAGCGAACAACATCCGGGGTGAAGCTTTCTGCTGTCAAGTATGAGCAGATTAGCTAGCTTTGGCGCAAGTGCTGGGAATACTTGTATTCAGATATGCACTCGGCTGGGTTTGTTCTGGAGCCGGAGTTCTAGTCAGCAGAATATGGACAAGACCAGAATGCGGAAGTGATGCAAGGGTTTTTGAACATCCTAGAAAAGCTCATCCCTAATGCAGACGATCAAGCAAAAGCCTTGCAGCAATAGGCGCAGTTTAGAAACCAGGAAGGTTTGTTTGGTAGACCCGGCGTTCAAGCAGCCATGAGAGCGATGCCCGGGTGGAAATTTTGGCAGCAGTGGGGTCAGCAAGTTCTAGAGCTTCAAACAGTAGGCGTGACGGTCCTCAGCCAATGTTTTGCAGCCTCAGCGTGCGAACGCAATTGGAGCACTTATGATTTCATCCATTCGAAAAAGCGAAACAGGTTAACCCTGCAAAGAGCTCAGGATCTAGTGCATGTCTTCTCAGACCTGCACCTAGCACATAAAGTGAACAACATTGAGTTTGAGGAAGAGATGGTTAGTTGGATGGAAGAAGAAGAGCTAAACTACGATTAGAGCGGGAACAAGAAGGGGACGCGATGCACTTCTGTAAAAGGTGAGCTTACGTGATCATCGTTGTCTTTGTTCACTATTTCAGAAGTAGGTGTAAAATTGTGTCAAATGTTTTCGATCATCTTTGAAACCAATTGCAAGCTCGACAAGGACCAGACCCTAAAACTAGTGTGCAGTTTTATTCAAGGTATGCTTATGCTCAAGTTGGTTAAGAAGGGTTTGGGCACAACTTCAGCTCAGCTTGCTCCGTGTATTTTAAAATACTTGAAAATACTTCTTTTTGAGCACCTTCGACAAATACGCGTATTTCATATGTCACTACTATGGTGTTGTTGATGTTTATAATAGTCATTTACTTGTGTTTGATTTGATTCGGTCAATTCAATTGTGTCCAATTTCATTTGATTATGTTCAATTTGTGAAGCTTTTGAGGTTATTGTTATAATGAGGCCATTGAAAAATCCCAAAAAACTTTTGTTTCAAACTTTTTTTGGGGTCAAGGCGAAAGCTCATCCACATTTTTTTTTTTCAAATTTGTTGTTTATAAGCTTTACAATTTTAATGCATAAAACTCTTCATCCATGAAACCTAAACATTTTTACAACAAGGTTTGGGTCTTTCAAGATTCTTGAGTAGTCAAGTTTGCTTGGGTTGAATTTTGTCATAGGGAATGATGGCTTTGTGTTTCAAGTGAGATGTATGATATGGACATCTATTGAAGGAAATGATAAACTATTGTCATTGAAGTTAGATACTTTGAAGAAACATGTTAGGCAAGAAAAAAATGTTGTTTTTATGGGTGTTGCTATTAGAGACTGGTTTTCCAACAATAATTTTATGCATGCCAAAAATGAAAGAATTTATGTGGCAAACCTTTGAAAACAATCTTGAATTTGCTACAATCCATTGTTCATTTTGGATTTAAAAAAAAGTGGTTGAATTCACCATGATTTTTGACCTTTTGAGCCATGGTTGCCTAATGTTCGATTTTCAAATAATCAAGAAGTTGTTTTGCAATCTAAAAGTAGAAAAAACCTTTAAAACATTGGATAGATGGTAATGGTTAGATAATGGTTGAGACAATGCAAGATATTATTCATAGTTCCATTATAGTTGTTGTGCAAGGTGTTAAATTTCTTTTAGTGTATGTGTGTAGATGAAGTCATTAGAATGGACAATTAATAATGAATTAATGTCCATGTGTATGTCATCGAAAATTGGTGTTGGATTCCAATTTTACTAACTTTAGGACATGTGGAATTGGGTGTTATTGCAACTAATATTATTGCAATGTTCTTGAAGTGTATCATTAAATATGAATAAATTTGAATCAAAATCTTTGTTTAAGGTGGGTGTGCCTTGGTTGTGATGGACATTATGTTTTCCAAGGATGTTACAATTGGGTAACTTCACAACTTTTTATAAATGTTCGTTTTTTGATTGATGTGCATTACATGGCACATCAAACCAATTTGCTAGTTGTTGTGTTGTCCAAATTGCACTTGGTATCTTGCATTGAATCAATGTTACAATTTATTTAATTTATTTATTTCATTCATAGCTTTAAAAAGTTTTTGGAATTTATAAACCTTATTGGAATTTTGGAAACCAAAGGCCTTAAGTTGTTGAGGAATGTGAAGACTTGATGAATGTCCATGTTGAATGCATTTAAATGTGTCATGGTTAAATACAAGGGCTTGATTGTGAAAATGCATTTTAATTAAAAGAAGACCAAATTTGTTCGTGAGAACTTGGAGCCACCCCGTGACTTGTAATTAATTGATTGTTTCATGTCTATGTTGGAGTGGACCATACACCCATCAAGTATGTGCAAGGTTGAGATGTTTTTATTATTGACTTTATGGATGTAATGAATCTTGTTGAGGCTTAATTCTTTTGCCTCTATGGTAATCCAATGTTTAGTTTTGAAGATCTTGTGTTTGACACCTTCAAAAATTTGTTGTCACATTTTCATGACAAGTTGCTTCTCTCTTGATGTTTAGATCTTATTGAACATCAAGAATTTTTTGATTTTAAAATTATAAGACAAATTTGTTTTGTCCACAATTGATGCTTAACAAATGGGTCTTGGATCAAGGTTGTTCAAAGTGCTTTCAAAAAGCTTGTTGTTGTACTGAAGAACTAACATGTTGGAGTAATCCAAACCCTAATTTCAACTAGCTTCCCTAGACTTAAATAGCTTTTAAACATCAAAAAAAATAAAAAGAAAACCCTGCACTAATATGCTTCTAAGACCTTTGTTTATTGATTAAAGAAAAACAAGTTTATTGGGCAGCTTGCACATGATAAACAAATCCTGTTTATTTCTGGCCACCACATATTTGCAAGTGGCTGAGGTTTAGCCATTGAGTATATATATAAATACATTATTTAAGGGCTATTTTAAGGCAATTCATTTTCAAAGCAGATACCTGATTCCCTTAGCCTTTTTATAAAAGGATGTTATTTTATCCCTTGTCCTTACCTTCTTTTTAGATAGCTGACACCAGCCACCAGCCCCAGTGTGGTGCGGTTCTCTCTTTTTGCAAAGTCAGAACCGGCGGGTAAGTCTCCGGTACACAGACTGACCGTTGATCAGTGATTCTCAAAAAGTAAAATAAAACGACGGCAACAGGTTTGACTTGGAACCCCACTTTTCGAGAAGTCAAAGAATCTTGTCAAAAGGAGTTACAACCTCCCCTGAATCTTCAGGTCTTCGAAGAAACCTGCCGAATCTTTGAAAACATCCTGACGCCCAGAAGAATCTGTAGTTATTTTATTTTGGATTTTTAAAAAATTTAACTCGAAACTGGGGATTCTTCGATTTTGGAAATTTCCAGAACTCAGAACCGCAGGTTATAGAACTAGCCTTGGGTGGTTATCACTTTTTTTGTATATTAACGATAACCACTGAAGCTGGTTTTCACAAAGCTGTTGAAATACTTGCTTGGTCCTCTCTAAATAAAATATATATTTTTTCAAAGACCAGGGCAGGGTATATATATATATATATAATTTGAGAACATGTTATTCTCACAAGCTTGTTATGATTTTTCAAAAATAAAAAAGATCATTGTCAAAATGAACTACGAGAGGTGGGGAAGGCGTTTAGTTTCTCATTTATTTCGCCCATCTCCTTGCACAACTTGTTTTGTGCTACTGGTGATGAGTTTTGGTCCTAGGTTGCTTGACTTGCGTAGTACTACTGGTGATGAGTTCTGGTCCTAAGTTGCTAGATTTGCTTGGTGCTACTAGTGATGGATTTAGGTCATAGGTAACTTGATTCCTCCTCTTAGGGCTCCCCATCGTGCATTTTGTGCTTTGGAATATTTTCTTTTGTTTGGACTTTGATCCTTTCTTTTTTTTCTTCTCTGGTTCCCATACCGGGTGTTTTATTTATTTGTTTTATTTATACTTTTTCTTCCCTTGCATCTTCATTTCCTTTCATTCTGCTCTAATTATTATTGCCAGTGAATCCATTGCCTTCCAACAATTCCCACCTACTAAGGAGTAAGGACTTCCATCTGCTCTTTATTGATCACCAGCCAAATTGAAGTGCAATTGAAGTGCATTTTATTTATTTAATTGAAGTACATGTGTTCAAATTTCATATGTGTCCAATTTTTGGATGCTTCTAATTTCATTACACATCCTAGCTATTAACTAGGTAGACCCCTTAAACTGAAGCTTGAGAACTTGACCTTGATTGCACCCTTTTACCACCCCATCTTGGGTATGAACATATTTAAAAATGTTAGAAGTATGGGGATGTCATTATCAATTCTCATAGAAGAGATAGCCAAAGGTCAAGGTATCAATAAATTTGATACTCCAAGGTGTTCAATGTTTGATATCCATGTGATTAGGGGGGTCTCTGTTTAATACTAACCCAACACTAGTTACAACGATAGAATGAGTATTGTGCGGTTACCTGGTTTGGCTGGTAAGAACCACCAGTTTTGGTTCTGATTAGTAAGAAGTGAATCAAAACTGGGTCTGATTTTGGATGTGGTTCTGGAACCAGAGTTGGAGCTGGTCTAAAACGGGACTTAGTTCTGGAACCAGAGTTGGAGCTGGTCTAAAACGGGACTTAGTTCTGGAACCAGAGTTGGAACCGCTCTAAAAGGTGACCCAGTTCTGGAACCCAAACTTGAACCAGGTCTAAAACCAGGGGCTAACTGGCAATCAACTTGGGATTCTGGACCAGATTACGCAGAATTGAAACTGGAACCAAAACCTGGAATGTTTTTTTTTCCCAACAACCATACCAAGAACTGGACTTGGAGTTCTTTTTTTTGAGGAACCGGAAGCAGAATCAAAACCCATTCTAATTTTACTAAAGAACAGAAACCAGAGGCTCTTGGTATTTGAGATCTGTGCCCGAGGGCGGTAGGCCAAGGGAACTGGTCGAAAATCACGGAAGGGCCTGTACTCAGGAGGTCATTTTCCTACACAAGGAGAGAGCTGGGATTTTTTCACTTTTTAGAAACAGTGACAGCCTTGGCTGGTACCTTCCGCTGGTCAGAAGATCCTAGTACAGCCTAGCTGGGACCTTCCACGGCAAAAGATCCCGCTTGCTGAAAACAGGTTTCTTAAGGCAGGGAGGGAGCTGAAAAAATACAAAAGAAAAATCCAGGCAGTGATTTCCGCAAAACTCAAGGACTGCCCAACACTGGTGAACAGTGAACACAGACATCCTTTTCAGGTTTGCTCCCAGGTGGGGGAGGGGCTGGTTCCACTTGCGCTTACAAGTGGTCCACTTGTACTCTACATCATTGAAGGGGAACGGTATTTTGATGTGAATCAACGGTGGGGAACTGGTTACACTTTGGGTCCATCCCCTGGTAGAATCCTTGACCACCTCACAAAATGGCATAGTTATTATTTTAGTGTTGTGATAGGGCATGTAATATAGTGTAATAGTGGCCATACTATGCCAAGGCTCCTATCCGGCGGGTACCAAAAAATTATTGCCCAATAAACTTCTAGAAAAAAAGTCGCCGAGCTTAATGCATGGTCAGGCCCTTTTTGAGGGAGGTCGGTACCAGAACCGGGGTCAACCTCAGATCCACCTCACATGGGCCCCTTATTATTCTTGGTAACACCCTCTCCCGCCCCCTCCCACCCCCGTTTTGTGACTTTTTTCCTACATGGGATTAATGAAGGTGACGACCATGAATGGTTTCAGCCCGTAGCCAAAATATAAAAAGATTCTTGAAAAGAAATTTACTTTCATATTTGGTCTATATAGCCAAAATTGACTAAATCATCTTTTTGATAATTTCCAGTTTGGCTACATCACAAAATTGGCAAAAAGAAAAAACCCCTGAAAGTTGAACTTCAATTTATGGGCCAGTGTTTTATTTTTCTTTTTTGGGCAAGAAATGGGAAATTTGGAATTGTTAACGTGTAAATTCAACTATATTTTTCTTTTCTTTTTTGAAAGTTCGCCAAATTATTTTTGTCACTAAAATTGAAAAAAAAGCGCTGCTGATTAGGGCCATTTTTTTTTTTTCCAAAAAAAATTCATTTGTTTGTGCCGAAAGCATATTTATCAAACGTGCGAGAACTCGGCAGAAAAAAAAAGAAAAAGAAAATCACTGCTCGGCGGGCAGTGGGCAGTCGTGCGGGACAAGCGTGAGCGGTCTTCGTCGTCGCCGTCGTCGTCGTTGCGGCAGTTGGAGAAAGAGAGATGGTGTGAGGAGCACGTTCCCAATTGCTTTCTTTTTGTGTCTTTTTCCCTCTTTCTCGAAGAGAATGATGACTATGAGCATGACGATGGGGTTGCAGTGAAGAGAAAAGTGTAAAGCAAAATCGTCAGCAGACTTGTGTGGGTGTGGATTTTCTTCTCTTTTTCTTCATCTCAGTCACAAGAGCTTTGAAGAAGACTCTGTTTGTTTGAAGATTGTGTTACTTTGTCGTTGAGAATTGTGAGGCTTGATTGACGAATTGGGTTTTTAAACGGATTGGGTTTGGTTTGGTTTGGTTTGGTTTTTTTGGGTGGAGGATCAGATCAGAGCCGTGAAGCTCCGTCCGTGTTTGGTTTTTTGGGGTTTGGGTTTTGGGAATGGGATCGGGGATCATGGGAGGCGGAAGCGAGGGAGAGAAGGAGGGAGAGCGACATGTGGCTTTGAGTTTGAAGCCACCTCTTAGTCCACTTAGGGTTAGAGCCTCGCGCCATGGCAATTTGCATGTGGAAGTGTCAAGGTTAGGGCACACCAATACTACTCTGCACGATCCCAGCCCTCTCTACAGCCCTTGTGCATCACCATTCGCACCGGACTTATCGGTTCCTGAAGTAGGCTTCTTCTTCTATTTTTTCCCCCTTGGTTTCTTTTTCTGTGGGTGGTGAAGCCAAATCAATCCTGAAATGGTGGCAGATCTCTATGTTCTGAAGAGTTTTCTTTTGATGCTTTTTGTTTGAATCCACAAATAACTGAAACCCAAAATATTCTTTGTCAAAGAATTCCTTCAGAGGAGATGTGAAAGGTGAGCATTGTGCAACAAGAAGAAGTCATGCATGTGTTAGTGTGGTTGGTGATGTGTTTCCATATGTGAAGTGGACCCAGTCCCTGGGTAGGAACCTGAAAATTTGGGGGACTACCAGTACTACTATCCAACTTGACATTGAAGGAAAAAGAAAATAAATGGGATTCCACAAGCTTAAGATGCAGCAGGCTTCTGTGTTCTGTTTTCTGATTTTAGCCACATTGTAACCAAGAATTGCTTGGAGACTGGTCAATTTTGAGCAAGCTGGTTAGGGTTTCTTTCAGATTATGTATGGTATTTTAGCTATAGCCTGAATGCTGTCTGTTTGAAAAAGGAGGTGGATGGACTGTGTTCATTGGAGCTGTATATATTATTGCACCCATCTCTCAGTTTGTCATCTCAGTTTTTCTTCATTGGAATGAATGTGTACAGGAAGCACTACTGTGGGTGGATGAGGTAGGGTTCAAAGAGAAAGAGAAAGTACCGGCTCTCCTGCACGATCACTATTTGCGGCGGCATTCCATGAGAAGAAGGGGTCAATGTGCTGCTATTGTTGTGGGACATTACTGTCATGACAGGCTTACCCTTCATGGAGGCAGAGTTGTGGAATCTCTGGGTGGATCTGTCTCATACATCACCAATGTCTTTCAAGCTCTTGGCATGGAGTGTGAGGTGACCATTCTTCTATGCACTTGGTCAGTCACATAAATGTTTGATTTTGATTGGAAAGCTGTTGGGTATGCAAAAAAGATACACTGTGGTTTGGTAGATGTCATTACAATACTGAGGTCAAGTTAACATTATTTTGTACTGCACCGCTGCTCTCATGGTCTAAATGTTCATGACTGCATTGGGATGGAGTTTGAGAACTCAGTGCTGTTGCTTGCAATTTATATACCATGTATATGATAGAAATTCCATTTGACAGCAGCAATTGAAAAGCAAAATGCCGACCCAGTTATTATTGCTGTAATGTGCAGGTAGCAGCAAAAGTGGGGCCTAATTTCCTCTACTCATCTCAGATTACACACCCTCCCAAGGAGATTCCAGATCAGTTGACTACGGAATTTTTTGCTGATTTCACTTTGGGAGAGGAAAGGGTCCTTACAGCAGGACATATTTGTGAGCCTATCCAGCCTGAGGATATACCAGAAGTTGAATTTGAGCTTGGTTTGGCTGTTGGGATTGCTGGCGAGGTCCTGCCAGAAACTGTGCAACGGATGGTTGAGGTGTCACGTTATGTTGTAGTGGATGTTCAGGTACAAGGCAACAATCTGAAATGATGCTCTGAAAGTAGACCTAATAAATGACTGGTTTAATGAAAAAGGGCTGTGCTGCTGTTAGAGTCATGTTAAAGGTCATGTTCTCATGCAGGCCACATTGTTTCTGATGTGCAGGCCCTCATACGAACAATTGATCCAGAGACAGGGCTTGTGGGTCTTCGAAAATTGGAAGAAACACCATTTTATGATCTTTTGCATGGGATCTCCTTTCTAAAGGCTGCCAGGAATGAGGCTTGTTACCTTGATCTGGAGACTGTGCGACAAAAAACGGTTGTTATTGTGACAGAGGGGAAGCATGGGAGCCGGGTGTACTCTAAAGATCGTGAGTATCGGGTCCCAGCTTTTCCTGCTACCGAGGTTGACCCTACTGGTGCTGGAGACAGCTTTCTGGCAGGTTTTTCAGCTGGTTTATACCAGGGCCTCCCAGTTGAACAAGCAGTCCTGATGGGCAATTACTTTGGGGCCCTTGCTGTGGGTCAAGTTGGTGTCCCACATTTCACAGAAAACCAACTGCAGGTCCTTACTTTTACATCCTGCTTGCTTGTTTCTTGTGGTCCTTGTGGTCCAGTAATCTACTTGAGGACACCTTGCACTGGGATAATGGAAGAATTTGGCTACTCTATTCCATCTTCACATGTATCTTTACAAGGGGTTGATTGGGTGATGCTTTTCTTTGTGGTTTGATGCAGAATCTGAAGGAGTGTCATGAGGGATTTCAGGTGGAGGAGGTTCCTTTCCAAAGCCATGCTGCAGATGCTGGGCAAAGCCAAGGCATCCTTTGCAGTAGTCAGTAGCAGAAGTTAAAAATTTTCCTGCCTTCAAGCTCAGTGTCTTTGGTACACTGAGAGCCATTCAGACAATCCTCAGGTTTTGGAGAAGCCTGCAAACTTCCATCGTCTGTACATTGATCTGTGGATTTTTCTTTCTCCTGATAAACCACCAGATTGGTTTTGGTCTCATGTGTGCAATGATGAGACCAGTGCTACTAGGTCTTGGATATAGAGGGACATTCCATGTCAATTCTGTTGGTTTTACAATTGCCATTTTTAGGAAGTGCTTTGTTCACGACAGAATCTTGCTGTAACTTCTTCCTGAACTGGGTCTTTCCAGCATTCCAGAGATCATTAGAACCTCTGGATCTCCTTTTCCAGCATGGTCAACTTAAATCGTCTCTGAACAATGTCCCACACAAAGGGAATGTCTGTGCTCCCTCTTAGACCCTCTATACACACCAAGTGTGTCTCATCTCAGGATTCCACAATGTGGGCACCTGAATTTCGAGTCCATGTTCAACCAAAATACAAGACGCAGTAACTACAGTCAGGCTGGGCCAGTGTGACTCTGAATTCTCACATATTCTGGGGTTGAAGATGTGTAGTTGCAGTCAAAGCATGGGGATCGAATTCAAGGATACTCTTGCCTCCTTAGTGTGTTACATAGTACCATGGCTTTGTCAAATGTGTTCTGCAAGCCAAGTGCTCAGGTGCATGCACACTCAGTCGTCCATTTATTATTACCATACTTGCAGACACACAGATGTGTAAATGGACAATAGCTTGATTGACTTGTTTGTCGAATGAAGGAGTATAAACAATGCTTGCAGAGTGTTCTCAATGTGGTTGTGTGGGACACCATCTTACACTCAATAAGGGGCATGGAACACCATCTCATAACCTATGTGGTGTAAAATTGGATATTAGATTTGTGTAGATATATGTTAGAAGTGTTTTGGGTACAGGTTTTAAGTGTAACTTTCTTTCTACCAATTTGGGGATAAGTAGATCTAGACTTACCCCTGGAATCTGTGAACATTGCCTGCAACTGAGTGGTTAGTGAGAATTCACAACAAGCAATAAGCTTACCTCTGAAGATGGAAAACCAGTAAACACATGCATACTTCTGCAAGATATTTTCTGTTACTGAAAACTGATATAAAGTTGCAGCACACTTCCATGGAGTGGGAGAAACTAAGGACAGCACATCTTCTGCAGCAATTGTATTTCTAGGCACACTTGTCTCTGCTTATAGATTGTCTGCAACAGAGTAAAAACACCCATGCATCCTGGGTCTTCCGCTTTCTGCTTCAATGTATTTTTGAGCACAGTTAATCATCCGACTGTCATCTAGCAAGTATTATCCAGAGGGTTCATGGACGAACAGTATGATCATTCAACTGTCATTAGCAAGTATTATCCATATGGCCAATTACATGTCCGGTGAATTTTCATCCATAATTGTAATCTTATTTGTGCACAATTGAAGTGAAATATCCAACCAAAAAATTTAGTTTCAACTTTGTGGTCACTTTTGACATATCTATGGGTGATTATATATTTTTTATTATTTCATGCAGATTGACAGGTATTGAGGTCTTGCAGAACAAACTAGTGGATTTTATTAAAGAACCCACAAGGGGGTGGCAATTTAGGGCAGGATCTTTGATTTTTTAGCACCACAAATAATGGTCAAAACTCAAACTGGTCATGGATTCTTGAGAACTGCCTGTTTAGGGTTAGAACTGGTTCTTTTGATTTTTAGAGAACAGTCAATCAAGGTTTTCATATACCCGGCCATTACCGCACTACCTCTTTCTTCAAAGAAAAGAGAACCACCCAACCTCCATCAGGAAATGAGAAAATTTTCAGCAGATTTTTAGTTCCCACCAAGGGTCTTCAAATTTTTGTAAGCTCATGAGCTAAATAACATTGTTGAAATTTTGTCTACCCATTTCAAGTAGCATAAAGCAACATTTGAGGAAACACATTTGAGGATTTTGCATTATGAAATCAGTTGCAAAGCAAAGAAGCCATTTGTGCCTGTCTTGAAGCACCCTCTAGAGCTATAACTAGCTGCAAGGTACAGGACCAAATTCCAGCAAGAAATGAGAAAGATATGATAGTTTGAGCAGAGGGGGTTCCATAAAACCAGCAAATATATATAAATGAGAACACATTTAAATGAATGAGAAGAGGGAATCGCACAAAACCACTTGTGATATTGTGGAGTTTCTACACACACAATAGATGCAAGATCACAACATTTATGACTCTAAGTAATCCCTTATGAAAGGTTATGTTTCTCTACAGAGCGAAATTGAATTGGCTTTCTTCTGATCTTCCATGTCTTGGGACTCTGTCAGATCAAAATCAAAATCAGTAAAAAGTTCTTGTCAGCACCTTCAATGCCTGAGTGGTAAACCTCTGCTGGAGTTACTCCCTAACTTGAAAGCCCAAGACAAATCAATCAGGCCTTCAAAGCTAACTTGTGTAAAGGTATCACATTAACAAAAAAGAAACAGACAAGATTTGAGGTTAACAAATACCCACCAATCTTGACCATACAAGAAGGCATACCTAGCATCAAAGTTATGTGGCACAAATTGAGGCAATCATCTAGAAAAGCCAATCAGATATCTTGAAAGCATTAAAAGTACATACAAGAAGAAGGATACTTGAAAATCCTGTGGAAAAAGAAGACTTTGTGAATCCACTCCTGCCAACATATTTACAGCCAGTGAGACACAATGTGCTATTACTCTTCGCTTATGAGAGTAAAACAGTGACCTGCAAAAGGTACATCACATTACTAAACCCCAGATACTCATACTTTGTCATGATTTTTGTAGGCTTTTAACTACCAGCCTCATTTGGTATCCTTCAGGCAGGTGTGTATCTCCCATCCTGCAGTATTCTGTGCAGGTCCATGCATTAGTACAACAATTGCTATTGGGAAACCAGATGGCTGACTAAAGTTTGGTGCAGGCAGCTTGGTGTATAAACTAAGTAAGTTATACCACAGGTACCATGGGCTAACATATGTGGCACATTTAACCTCAGCACTCCCATCTTCCCTCCACGGACATTGTCTTTAAAGGTCATAAACAGAGTGAATGATAGGTTCACTTTCTTGCAGGTCATTGTTATTGAAACTGTAAGAAGTGTTAAGGCAAAAGTGCTCTGAGGATCTATCAAACCCAACATAAGAGAAAGTCATCTGACACCGTCAGACCTCACTCAAGCTGTGGCTTCAGTTTGTCTTCCATCCCACCCTCTCTTTTGCAAGAACTGCACAGCAATGGGCGTTCCCATAGCCTTGAGGTTGGTGAAAATAAAGATCCAGCGTGCACAGATATGCCACTAGCCAGCTGAATGTTGCTTCGACAGGCAGAGCAAACAATTAGCTCATTTCCTGCATGCACAGATGATTCTGCACCCAACCTGGAGGAGAAATCCACAGCCAGGTAATTTCCAAGTTAGTAACCTTTGGCAGCAATATCTATGATCACGTGCAGAAATGCAAATCTAGGCTAGGCATTTAGATTTTGTTTGAGCCATTCACTGACCTTTCCTCCAGCATGGCAGAACTCTCCTCAAAAATTTCCTCCATAGCAGCAAGATCTGAGAAACTTTCTGTTCTGTTCAAACTATTTCGCCTTAACATTCTCAAGAGGCTGTTTTGCCTCTTGAACGTTGGACGAGGACTGGCTGGTGAGAATAGATCGACCACCAAGCATGTCGTGTCATCTCGTAATCCACGACTCCTCAATGCATCCTACACAACACATATATGTGTACCCATTATCATTCTTTAGGGAAAATGGAGTCTGTTAAGTTAGTCATTCTGCCCCACACATGCATTTCTACTGAAGTTGGAGTTGAGTCCCTGTCTGTGCACACTCAACAATTCCAACAGCCACAACTTAAGAAGACAATTCTAACAAACTAGGTGTACAAATTTCAAACTGAGGGAAATTCAATGAGAAAACAAATGGGCACATAATGGTGGAACCTTTTGAAAACTTCAGCAACACCATTGAAAAACAATTGAGAACTATGCTAACTCATATTTCAGGGATGTGGGATATCAAGGGAAGGAACTTTGGGAATTTAGAGATAGTGAATGAACAATCAATCACAAAGGGCTAGATAGTGAGTATTAGAGCTAAATGACTGACTGGTGTGCAGCTTGTTCTTACATCAACAAAGAGGGGAGGGCAAGACATGCCTAAAACACTGAAGCAAATACAGAAGGAAGGATAGTACACTGATATGTAATTGCCCACCTTGACAATATGCTTTGCTGCAACTTCTGCTCTCTCTGCACTTCGGCAGCATTTTACAGCTTTCTCTGAGCTCAATGCATCCCAAACACCATCAGAGGCGATGACAAGTCGACCTCCAGCAGGTGAAATCTGCAATTTGATGCATGCACACATATCCAATGATAGCCTGCTCAAATCAACATAAACTTGACTACAAAAAGATATTGAGACACATCCTCACAAAAATGGATTTTGCATTCATATGGATTTAACCAGGATTCAATGGCATTTGAAAAAAAGTTGCTAAGTTGCTTTGGCATACTGCTTACCTTCACCTGCTTCACAAATGGAATAGGCACAATGAAATTGCCAACATCCATATCTCCAATAGATCTAGAGAGACAAAGACCTCCTGGCCAACACCTCAAAGGGCCAATCTGCACCTTGCACATAATAAATGCATCATAAATCACCTAACAAACTACAAAATATTCTTCAAACATAATGCAACAAACAATGATATCTAGAGCATAAGGACAACATCATGGCAATATGAAATATAGGTCTCTCCTGAAAATACATGCAGTAATAATTACTGTGTTTGCTCTCAGAATGATCATGTAGAGAACACCAAGCCTACAATCCAATCTCAAACATGTGAAATTTATATATGTTCATTCACACCTCCATATCATCAGAAAGGCGAATTCTTGCTACTTGAACTCCACATGCTTCAAGTCGCTCCTTCCTGGAAGCAGTTCACACACAATATGAGGACAAGACACCAAAAGCAAAGCTGCAACAAGGAAGCATTTGCAGCAACCCATCATAATTGTGCAGCAGAAGACTAATAATAACAGGCAAAAGAACAAGTTTGAACTGGGGAAAAATATCCCATTTGAAGTAGTTGAGGTGAATAAAAGTTGAAAATAAAATATGTGTCCATAAATGGCACTTACTCCTCTTGATTGGTATCCAATCTGTGATCAACTGTCAAGTTCGTCACCACCCCCTGTGAATCAAGTATACAGCGGGAGTCTCCAACACATGCTACAGTTACAGTCCATCCATCAACAACCACAATGGTGGCAGTTGTTCCTGATGGTTTCCCTGAAAGGCCAAACCCGGTGTTTAGGTAAAGTCCCAAAACTTCAACAATCATACAATAAGTATTATAACACCACACAAGAAGTTGCACAAAATGACAGCATCAATAGATACAAATCATGGCTTGAAATTCTTTATTGGTAAATTACCCTGTTTTTGAAAATCACTGTCGGTCTTGACAAATCCAGCAACCATTGCTCGTGGAAGAGCTGCCAACCACTCTTCCTTTGTCAATTCTGCTGGGATTGCACTCATCACATTGTTCAGCAAATGTTCCTTTGAATATATGGCTGCTCCTGATCCATTGTGTCCATCAAAAATCTGGTTAAAAAAGACCGGTGCATCAGTCAGCAAATTGACAAAAACAGACATGGAAAACTTAAAGGCCAAACACATCCATACTTTCTGGTCAACTTCTGGTGGCAAAAAATGCAGCTCTTCAAATAGACATCACCACAAAACATCTAAAATCAAATGTGGGTATGGACACAAGAGATTGTGACAGAAACTTACACCAAAAACACTGTATGTTGAGGAACCATCACCAAGTACCCGTTGACAGTCCGTCTTGACCAGAGAAAAGTCTTCTCCTTTCTTTGACTGGAGGAATAGTCCACATGACAGAATTGGGTAATCCATCATCACCTCATTCTTTACCTCACCAATAAGGACAGAATCCAAACTCATTCCTCGAGGGAGAGCCAGACCTGAGTCCATGATCCCCACTGTACTAGTCATCTTTTCACCAATCTCTTAATAATGTAGATGCCCTGAAACGATGTCAAGAACAAAATCACTATCTAGGCACTACTACCCAGTAAAAAGGACAATCCCTGAACCAGTGCTACAAGTTTGTTGCAGTCTTCTTCCAACTGTGAGACACCTGCATTCCAGAAAGAAACATCAGAATAGTTTTGAGAGGGTTAGTTCAGGCCAACTGCAAGGTGAAGGTGGAGATGATTAGATGGGGGAAATGCTCAACTAGCAAAAAACAGTATAATTTCAATGTCTCTGAGATGCAAGCTCTACTATGGCAGCCTCTTCCTGACCAGCTGGTTGCACTTCATTGTCTGGATCTTCCATAGAAAGTCTTTTGTGCCAAAAAGTCATGATTGCAGTGAACATTGCAAAACCTTCTGGCAAAGATTCATGAAGAAGTCTTCTTCTCTTTTCAGGTATGGTAAGGAAGACTAGTACTTCATGTTTGCTTTTTCTGGCAATCTTATTGATGAGATGCACTGTGCATCTCATCAATAAGATTGATCCACCATTCGTGATTTGCATTTTATCTGCATAAATTCCGTTGCCGGTACCAAAACTTGTTCCAGATCACTCTTGAAGAGTTCTTGCCTCCGATGAATGATTGCTTTGCACAATACCTGTCTCTGTGCGACTTCACCATTGAGATGTAATTGCATGGCAGCTCGTATGATGGACGATCGACATCCCATGGTCATGATGTCAATGCAACTTATGGAAGGAAGGCAGGCAATTATTGTTGCGACCTCGGAATGTCAAGGACGCTGCAAGAGTTCTATACAAGGGATCGAGAATTTCATCAGTCTCTCGGAGTTCATCATCCGCATGGTTGCGAGGTTCCTAATGCCTTACGGAATTGGTCCTAGCCGTGAGAATCATTCTATCGAACCTTCTCCAAAGGCGCGCACTCAGGATCATTGTGCTAAGCAAAGCAGAAAGGAACTACGGTCCGCTAAATCTAGGCTGAGACTTTGCTTCTCCGTAGCGACGTTTAGTTCCGTAATTCAGCAAAGGATGCTCGCGACGACAGCACAAACAACAATCAAACCAGCTCCGTATGCTAGCAATACCGGTACAACAGAATGTCCATCTCTTGCTCTGTTCAAGAGAGAATGAAGAGAGAATCGGCCTGCACCTGATCATGGCTTGCTTCCTCCATCGCCGCTTTATGCAACAAATTCCATAAACCACGGCATTATCAGAAAGAGAACAATCTGAAGACCAGCATGTAATACCTGGAGAGTCTCTGATGAATGCGCCGAACGTAAGTTGCACTGAAAATGTTAAGGAATGCGACGAGAGCTTCCTCTTCATTTGCCAAGGACGTTCCACAATCCGCGAAAACCCGTCCGTCAGTCCGTCAGTCCGTCCTCCGGCGGGGCAGAAGTCTCTTCTTCTTCACTGCACCAAGAATTATTAACCCCTGCAAACACTGAATCTCCGACACTTAAAAAAATGCGTCATTCGACGAACCTAACCACGAAGCCTGGCAGTAGAACTCACGCGATTCCGCCTCTCTCCACTACTACAAAGTCAAACATATCCCAGAAACCTTGGGATTGCAGTATCAATACTGCGCCACCAAATCGCGATCATTCCAAGTTTCGTAAAATCCACAACACGAAGCATATTAGGAAAAACGCAAAGGCGATGATTCTGAGCTGGAGATTGGATCCAGGAGATAAATAGCGAGAGAGATGGGGAGCCGCAGAGCGAGAGAGAGAGAGACAAGCGGTGCAACAGAAGAAACACGCTTCCCGCAAGTAGCTCCGGCCGCGAAGCTCCGCGACGCCGCTTTACCGCTCGCCGCTTCCCATGAAAGTCACGATCTACGCGGCCTTACAGCCTACCCCCCTACCACCCTACCACCCAACTTCGAGCGGCCCCAAAGATCTGTGGGGGGTGAGACACCCGATTAATCCCACGTGGCGACATCGCAATGGTCAGGATCAAAATTAGGTCGGGCCAATTGTGTCTGCACCATATCGTCAGGGGACATCGGTTCCGTCTTCTACACGTGGCCTGCTCTTATTGGCTCCGAAGGAACAGGAATTTCAAAACCCAAAATAAAATTTTAATTATTTAAAAATTTGCCAACATTTTCTTTTTGGGGGTGGGGACGGGGGGGGGAGGGCGTTGGCCAGGAACGGCTTAACTTATTTTATTTTGTTTTGGTTTTTTTTTCGGGGGTTGGGGCGGGGGGGTGTGGGGTGGTTGAAATTTTCATATTTTTAGTTCTGGGGGCATTGTGAGTTTCTTATGAAAGTGGGATTGCGTGACAACTTAGACTAAGCAGACCATATTTGGCCATTGGACCACTGCTGACTATGAACAAGGGGTTCATTAGGTCTCACAAATTTGAGGAATGTTCTCGAGGTTTTATGTTGTAGGGGGAGGTTCCTGTGCGAGTGGGTTCTCTTGAGGGCCACCCGAGGGTGTGAGCCAAAGGGTTTCTTTTAATGATTTTGTAATGTGTCAAACTGGCAATCATTCATAACATTATTTAGCCAAATTTTCTTATATATTATACATGAAAATAGAAAAAAAATGTGTTCTATTTTGTTTACATTCGTGGTTACCTGCTGGAACTTATCATAAAAATGTGTAGATTTGACAAAAAAAATCTACCAAACCTAACAAATTTAGGTCATTTTTTCCATGAAAAATTCATTGTGTAGGTCAAAATCATATTTTTCAGGTAGAAATTTGGTGAAAATTTTGCCTAATACAGAAACATAGGTGTGGACCCAAGGTGTTCTCCCCAACCTCAAGAGAACCCAAAAGTACAAGAACCTCCTCAATGATAGGTAGTTCTTTTTTTAATGTGAACATGGGAACTTTTTTAAATAGGAGGTTCACCCCCCATGGCATATATCACCCTAGGGAAGATGCCTCAAAGTACATAGAGAAATAAAAAAGACAATTGCTTAGGGGTCCCACATTTGTGCCCCGGCCTTTAGCCTAAGGCCAAAAATGATAAAGAACAAAGGTAGGCATAGAAATTCTTGGTAGCCAATGATGTGTAAAGGATGCACCCTAGGGGCCCACTTTCTAATCTTTTGGGGGTAGGGTGCCAAGTGGGAGGTATGTTGAATTTTTGTTATACTCCCAATGTCTTCCCATCACTTTCTTTCTAACTGGGTTCCCAACCATGCTCCTCAAGTTCTCATTACGTTCCCCAACTTGTTCCCAAAAGCACCTCACTTTATCCCATGTCCTTTGCCCTAAGTTTTACTCTTGTGACCTGTGTAGGCAGGCCAAAAAGAGGAGACTTCAATAGGGAGATATCTAGTCCACAAATCAATTTTTTTTTTTTAGTGATGGACCAATCAGTGACGCCCAACACAAAAGAAAAATAAAATTGAACTTTGGGGGTACCCAGAACTAAATTAAATTAATATGACTCACACTAGGTAGGTATATGAACTGTGAGTTTCTTTGGGAACTTATTGAAACATTTTCTCTTGTAACCGTCCTTGGTTGAAATTTGAATGGTTTAGGGTTTTCACAAGAACAGTCCATTGTTGGAGGATTTTGAAATAAGACGAACTTTGAAAGCTGAACCGGCGGATCTATTCTCCAGTGGGCTATCCCTTTTTTTTTTCTTCTTCTTTGAGGTGCTTTATCACAACTTGATACAATCTCGTTCTTCATCTTTCTTGTCAACGCTTCTTATTGCAGAAAAAAACTCAACAAATGGTGGTGTGGAGATGGAGTGCATTCAAGCCTCCTGTATGCATCTGTTTCCATACCCAGGGAATCGGAGCTGCAGGAACAGCAACGCTGTCGCGAGGGAGCTGGTGATTGCCAGGTCCTTAGAAGGAGAAACGGCAGGAGACTTCCCCAGCTGCAGCTATGGTAACATACATACACACATATGCCCTTGTTTCTTTTCTTCTTCTTCTTCTTCTCAGAAACCCTAAGAAACCCTAATTTATTTCTCTCTGGGGTGACATGATACTTACCTATGTGTGGAGCATTTCATGAAGGCGGGAAATCCAAGCATTGTTCAGGTGCTTTGATCTGGGGCACAATTTTTTATCGCAGAATTTCCACAGTGGGTGAATTTTGTTGCTGATGATGCACTCCTGGCTATGGATTTGTATCATTCTTTCTGCAAAAGATGGAAATAGACCTCTTTTTTTTTTTGGTTTTTTGGAGTGTGCGAGACATCTCTGCTCATCCAACCAAGGGTTGGGTTTCTTTTGTACGTTGTGCAGGAATACAAGGATCAAGTTCTGTCAGAAGGAAATGTAGGGAGGAGGGTTTCAAAGGACAAAAGAAATTTATCTTGCAAGCCAACAAAAATCTAGGAAGAAATAGAATTGACACACTTGAAACTGTAGACGATGTTGTGTTGTTAGGAAATATATTCTTGCATCCAAGAGCTCCACATAGAAGAAGAAGCGGTGTCTGCCATGTCATCCCAACTATAGGTACTCACCTGATTTCACTATCTATTCATAGTTTAGGGTTTAAGCAATTGTGTTTTTTTTTTTTTTTTGGTGGCAAGTCCCAATGTGGAGTGAATGAGTACTAGAATATCGGAGCTTGTGTAGAATCTGATCCCCAAGACCTCTGAATGCAGTCTGATAGTGGTGGTGAATGGCAGGTAGTTCCTACACATACATCCAGGATGGGATGGTCATCCCATGCAAATTCGCATATAGAATTGGCAGAGGATTACTGTCTCCAATCATGGGATCTGGCTGATAATAAACTTGGAATCTTCAAAACCAGCTTTTAACATTGCAGGGATGGGGATGCAGGTGAAAACAATGCAAGAAGTACTGTGAAAGCATTTGGTGATAGTGAGTCCTTAGGAAAAGCTTTCAATCCTTGGGTACGAGGAAATGAATATAGGGGAGAGCGGGGTCTGAATCACCGACTTGTGAATGCTGTGGATGCTGACTCTGTCCTAGCAGAGGTGACAGAGGTGCTTGCCAGATCCCATTGGAGGTCAGCAAGCTTGCTGTTAAGTCCTCTGAATTCAGCCACAGCCCTCCACCGAATTGCAAAGCATATGGATCAGGCATCCATGTCCAAGTCTGAACGGCTTGCCTTTGCAAGAAGGAAGGAGATGGTGAAGCTCCAAAATGCTGCAATCAAAGCTCTGCCCAAATCCTCAGTCCAGGGAATCTCAAACATAGCTTGGGCTTTATCAAAGATTGGTGGTAGTGCAATTTATTTTGGGGAGATGGACATTGTGGCTAAGGCAGCTTCAGATTGTGTGGAAGAGTTCAAACCACAAAATCTTGCAAATACAGCTGGTGCCTTTGCATCTATGCAGCATTTGTCCTCTCCTCTTTTTTCCTCTATGTCTCAACAGGCAAGTCTGGTTGCTGCAGATTTTCAGCCCCGAGAGCTTGTCCAGTTTCTTTGGGCATTTGCGTGTATGAATCATCCTCTAGATGCTTTCTTTGACAGTCTTGATTCCCTTGTACAGAAGGAATCATCTATGAATACAAGTCTATTTAAAAACCTAAGCCAACAGCAGCTTGCCAGCATCGCTTGGTCATGCACTGTGTTGGCCCAACTAGAGCGTCCCTGGTTTGCTCATTTGTGGACTACCCTAGCTGATCATGCTGATTCTTGGGTGATTGATGTGGATGATCGGCAAGTGAAGGGTGCTCGACATTTGTCACAATTGTATCAAACAAATTTGAGTTTGCAGTTAGAGTATCCAAATCTAAACTTGTCCATTGGGTCAGAGTTGGAGCGAGTTCTGTCTGAGGCATGGCAGAAAGAGAAAGTGAACTCCAAGTGTAGTTCCATTCATCATAAAGAAGTCGACCGCTTGCTTGTTGGAACAGGACGGGATTGGGTATGTGAGTACACAGGTGCTGAATACTCAGTAGACCTTGCTTTGGTGGAGTCTAAAATTGCCCTTGAAATTGATGGCCCAACACATTTTGCTCGTAACGCAGGTACTGTATATTTTCCACCTTATTTCTCATGTTCTTAATGCTTTGTAGCTTAAAAAGAGTTCTTCATAGCTCAAATGGCAAGTACTCTAACTTCAGCTAACTCAGAGTTCTGAAGTGTAAAGCTTACTCTTCAAAGTTTCTACTAAGATGAACCAGAAGTTTGCTGAAAAAAGAAAGCTTTGTGTTTGGTGTGTAAGCCTCTGGAATCTTCAAAATGATTCTCTTGAGGGCTTCTCAGTTTCAAGTGGGGAGCTTTCCAAAGTCCACTTTCTTGTTCTCACAAGAATATGCTCATTGAGTTTTCAGTATTGTTTCTTGCTTCTCTTCCTGGTTCCATGTCTGGTCTTCTTCTGTTTTCTCATCTCTTTTGCGTTCCCCTTTCCTCTTAGGGGGGGTATCTCCATCTTTTCTGTGGTTTTTTGAGATAACCAGCATTGTGATGGAGTCTCTCCATTACTGTTGGGTCTTGTGACAGAAACTCTGTACATTGGCTCATGAATTTGGCCTCCACCCACTGCAGCAGCTCATGTAGTCAGCGGGGATATTTGTGGTAGCTGATCACTACTATAGTTGTTGCTGTTGACATTTCACTAAACACGTGTGATGAGACTGTCACTACTAGTTCATGCCACTCCTCAAATCTTTCCTTGTGTTTCATAGAATTAGGGTCTCGTCTTTTCCTGTTTGCTGATATGTTGTTGGATCTGGCATCACTCTTGCCTTTGTATTGGGTCATTGGCTCAACTCATCCAGGTTGAATTAAATCATAAGTTGAGAAAGTTAATACTTAAAGAGAGATGGTCAGAGAGATTGTTTCAGCAGTTATTGAATCATCTCTTTATGTTCTTTTTGAGTTGCAGATGTGCTTCTTGGACACACAGTGTTGAAACGGAGACTACTTTCTGCATCTGGGTGGACAGTTATTCCACTTCCATATCAAGAGGTATGCTTTGCCTGTCACAATTCTAAAACATTTTGTGTTGGGTAATGGACTGAAAATGGGGCTGTTCTGGGAATGAGGGCCCCGTGTGAGCTGGGAGCCAAGCATGGGAACCAAATTCCCAGAACAGCCTTGGTTGAGGTCGTTACCTGGCATGAAGAACCAGTAGAATTTTGGTGTTATGGATGGACAGCTGTGATTCATTTGAGAGAAGAGGTGGTGCCATACACATAAGGTGCCCATCCTTTGTTGAGGTAGAAATTTTACTGAGGATCAGGGGCCTTCCACATACACTAGAAAAATTATAACCCATTCTTTATGTCTGTAATAAATCAACTGGTTTGAGAAATGTCATCTGTGAAATAATGTGGCTGCAACCTTTGCTATTAACTTGCAGTTTTGTTTTCTGTCCTAGAGCATGTGGCTTAGGCAATGCATTCTGACTCCTATGAGTCAGAATTTACCACCTAGGGGTAAGGTCGGTAGTCCCTGAGCCCTAGGGATGAACTGAGGCAGAATGTGAAACCTATAGAATTGTCAGTTGTGAAGGATTCTGGCATTCAAGACAGCTTGAAAACTTGCCGAATCAGCAGGTAGTGGACCTTTATGTTTACTGAATCTCTGTAATGCTGAATTCATTCAGAGATGTGTTGGTGGGTGGTCGATGATTAGCCATAAGTGTGGAAGAAAGGGCATGATTTGGACTTGGTAAGTGTGTGGCTTGCACAGTGGCAGGAGCTACGAGGTGAACAGGAGCGCATGCAGTATTTACATCAAGTTCTTCATGACTACCTATAATAATGGTACTCTGCTCTAATTTTAAGATCTTGCACAATTGCCCCATGTTGTGAATTTGAAATAGCTACATTTTGATGCTGTAGAAAGTTTTGTGAAAGATTCTGACCAACATTGGGATGTCCTGTTCATATAACTTTGAGATATTGGTTGGTAAGATCTGGACAATTTGAAATTTTTTCTATTGATTAATCGGAACATCCCAAATCAAGTTGGGAGATTTTCAACTTCAAAATCTTAGAAACAACATCAACACTGCATAGGAGTTTTACACATAATTTGCTATATGAACAAAGACCTGCATGGTGTTTAAGAACAATGTTGGTGCTTCACACCCATTAGTATCTTAATCACTAACTTTTTCAATTAATGCTTTGACTCTTTGTATGATTTGTCAATGTTGATCTACATTGACACAAATCAATTTCCAAATTTATATTCTGTTGAATCAATGTCTTTTTTTTCCAATTTTGTGATGCTGCTCAAGTGGCCTATGTGGCCAAATAATAAAATAAAAATGATTATAAATATTGTTTAGGGTTGAGGATTGTGGACTGGTCATTGAAATGCCATGGGGTCAGTTGAATCTGTTCAAAATAAAATTCAATTGGTTTGTTGGCAAGGTTTAGTTGGGATGCGGATGATTTTCATGGGCTAGGATGACAGAAATAAAATTTGAAGCTGAGTAACATGTGAGATTTTTTTTGTTGTGCAAGGACAAATAATAGGTGTAAGTTTTAGAACATTGAAAAACTAGGGCACAGTATATCTTCTCTTCTTGCTTGACCACTAACCTCACCTCAAAAATGCCATAAATACAGATATCTAGCAAAACATGTTTTCAATGCGGCATGTTCAGCAAAGTGAGATAGGACTCTCTCTGTCCTGTCAGGCCCATGCAGGACCTTTAGTGTAAGTTGATTCCAGAAACCATATTTATCATGACACAAGAGGGGATCAGATCAATAAGGTTTGATTTTCAAACATTTGTCTAAATGTCCAAACTGGAAAACACAACCACACCATCTACATCATATGTACCTGCTAAGATGCATCTTTGTTAAAGACATTCAATCTGTGTGAACTCAACGTCGAATGATTGTGCGCACCCCACACTTTGACCAACACTGACTGGACAGATCGGAGCCTTTCCTCTTCGCAGAAGGGTGGTAATTGATCTTTTCTATTTCGTTTTGACAACATTCCTTCAAATCACAACACCGCAACTATCAATGCAAGAATTTCAGAGTCTTAAAACACTGAACAGACACATCCAGTATTCAGAGTCTCAAAACACTTGCAAGCTATTTCTTAGCAAGATGGGCACCACATTTTGTTTAATAAATTTTATTTTTAAGGCTAAACAATTTATGGTAGGAGCAATATGGTGACCTGTTCATCATCGAACAACTCGGAAACAAATTGGATGAAGCGGACACCATGTTTAAGCCACATCCAGGAATCAAAAATGTCATACAGTGGTATCCTGAAAGTAAGGAGATTTGATTAAATTTCAGTATGAAATGGTGGAACTCATTATTTAATGCACAAGGTTCGAGAGTAATTACAGTACCTGTATATGTAGCAGCAGTGGAGGCGCTCAGGAAAAAGGAAAGACAGGATGAAACTCAGTTCACCACCGAAATTGGTGGAAAAAGTAGTTTGGGTCCCAGTTATTTCGCTTTGTAAAATTCCCAGTTATGGGTTCGATGGCCTATTATGCCGAAACTGGCTGTTTTCACCCCCCTAATCGTGAGACTTTGCGGATAACTCTAACATTAGCATGCAAATCTTATATATAAATTCACGAATTCGCCCGTCTATGACAGAGCTCGGGTCCGTCACAGACGGACCATCGGGCTCGGCTTGGGACTCTCGGGATTCAAAAAATGGGATTCGAAAAACGATAAACGAGAAAACGAGACTTGAAAAACAGGATTCGAAAGGGCTCGGGATTCTCAAAATTCGAAAAATAGAAAACGAGATTCGAAAAAACGAGATTCGAAAAAATGGGCGGCCAGATAAGGCGGGGCAGGGGGCAGGGCAAGGGGCAAGGCAAGGTCTGTTTGTCCGTATGTCTATCTTGCATTGCAGGGCAGGGCAGTATTGGAAACAACTTGAAAACAAGCAAGAAATGGAACACTCAAAGTTCATGAAATGCAACAATTGTATTAACTAACAAGAACAATACAAAGGTTGCATACTTTCAAATGATGCAATCACAAAACTATGGCTTACAACAACTAACAAAGCATGAAGGTTCTATGTGCATTCAAAAGCCATGAAAGGAAAGAATGAATGACCATTTAAAACCACTCCAATATATACTATCTTCTAACCCTAAAGTAGCCGTCACTTAACCCTAACCCTAGCCGCCACCAAACCCTAACCCTAGCCGCCACCTAACCCTAACCCTAGCCGCCACCAAAACCCTAACCCTAGCCGCCACCAAACCTTAACCCTAGCCACTTCCAAACCCTAGCCACCACTATTCAACCTAACCTAACTACTATATGGATGTGAATATTATTCATCTTTTTGATGAATGTTTAACTCATTCATCAATGTTGGGAATTAGAAACGAATAGTACTTCTAACAGGTAGGAGGCAAGGCCGGGCAGGCAGGGCAAGGGCCAAATAAAGAGTAAAAAATAAGAGAAAATAAAATTTATAAAACTTCACAGTGGCCGAAGGTCAGGGGCACCCACGGGGGACTTCACAGGGCACCCACTAGTTGCTATAATTTTTGAAAAATTATTATAGCAACTCACTCTGTTATGCATGCCAAAATTCATACAATGATAACCTTCACTTTCAACCCAAAAGTGAATCCATGACTGTTTCACCCCTTGATTATGCAATTTCGGAATATAATTACTAGTTACAGAACATGCATATTTAATCAAGCAAACAATATTGAATTGCCTAAGTCGAAAATCATTTTGATTGCTTTGCACTACAAACATGAGAAACTATGACCACAAAACTAAGGCACTTGAGTAATAGGGGAGGAAGAGACTAATACAATTCCAGGGAACAATGGAAAGATTACTTTTGAAAGGAAGAGAAATGCAACATACTTACCAGAGCTTGACATCCTCAAGTTCTGGATTTGCATGGATGTGAAAATTTGCTTGTTCAGGAATTTTTTTATAATAATAATAATTATTATCATTATTATAAATTAGTGAAGCTTTGGCAAAGAGAGAATGAATTTGATCTTTACCACATTTGCATGGCAGACAGTACCATAATACAGATTCTATTTTTTTTTAGAAATACTGAAATTTTCCCAAAAAGATTTCTTAAAGAACAAATTTTTGAGAAGCAAAATGAAGAATCTTTTGAATCTTTTGAATTTTTTGAATTTTTTTTTTTGGTGGAAATGCAGTCTTGAAAATTAATCAATTATTTGGCTGATATGTGTTGAAGCCACCCCTGTACTATGGTAATAACTTGACTTCCTTCAATGATACACAATCTTTGCCAACATCTTTGCTTGAAGACATTGATGTGAAAATAGGTCACAAAAACGAAACACCACAAAAGACTCGAGGCATAATAAGCATCCACCACCTTGATCAATCAGCTCTTTAACCACATATTTGCCTTCCAAAAAATTTCAACAACTCAGAAATGGAAATTGTCTCAATTGCTGTTGCAAATGACAGAAAATTCATTTTTCATTTAAATTAATCAAACATGTTGCACAATTCTTTTATCCCTCACAATTGCAGACTCAAGCTTGTCATACAGGGTATAACCACTATGCAAAGGATAGGAACCATTACACTAATTTAAAGATGTTGGGAGACAAAGATGCACAATTTTAAAGCTACAATTTGCAAGGGATTTCATTAATGTAAACAAAACTGGCCTAGAATGTCACTAGAAGTAACTGTAGAAAACCAGCATATGAGGAACCCAAACTGAGGAACCCTAAACCCAAACTGATGAAGCTTTGTAATTTTACAAAGTATTGATACTTGGAAGGTAGCCAAACCCATGTTTAGATGAATGTCAATGGAGACTTTGTTGAATGCCCACCTACACCAAAGTTTGGAGAAGAGGACCATTTGCCATCTGAAGAATAATACTTGTGCTTTGTGTTGATGCACATCGCCACATGGAAATGCAAAGAATGGAAAATTAATTAAGTTATTCAAAGAATGGAAATGAAATAGAGTTATCCATTGTCAACTCTTTTGTCAAGTGTTTCAAATCAATGGGTTAACCAATCCAAAGGATATGACAAATCTAGGTTGGTTATTCAAAAAATTAATATTTAATATTTTAGAATCATGATTTACAAATCAACATAACAAATGTATGACTCAATTTCTTTTGCATTATAAAGGTATAAATTATAGTTATATATGATTATCTCATTTTCAAAGCATTTCAAATCATATTTTTAATTTAAAAAAACAACAACAACAAAAACATATTTTACGATATTTTATAAGTGTTTTTAGAAATTATGTATTTGTTTCAAACTTATCCTAATGTTTTCATAATGTATGATAAACATTGTTGTATAAATATACCAAACATTTATCACATTAATTTGACCTAACATTTAAAAACACATAAAACTAACCAACCATTGGTTACTCATGTAATAGATTGTTTTATTATAAGTTTAGAACCTTATAATGCAAATCTCTATGAACATATGCACATCATTCTTATGAAAACAATTGACATGACCACACAATTACATTGTTAAACACAATGAATGTCTTTAAGCATTACAATTGTTAGAAAACATGAAGGTTTGATGCCCTAAGTGTGTGACTCCTCTTTATTTGATAGGTCATGATATGAAACATAATTTGAATGTGTGTAAAATAATTTCAATTATATTATCATTTATTGTAATTTTCAATGTTATCATTTGATTTACATTAATGCATTAACTTAAAAACTAAAGTGAAAATTGATGCATATGCTATGTGTAGGATGAGGCAAATTATTGCCTTTGGGTTTTGCTAGTATAGGTTCCAACTTGCCAAAGATAAACATTTAAGCCTCATAATGTCAAACACAATTGTATGTGTAAGGAGTGGAGACAAGTTTGAATGAGGAGCAAATGTACAACTCGTGGGGCTTGATGAGTTGGAAATCAATGATGAATCTCACCAAAACTATTTGCTTCCAAAGAATGTTCAAAACATCTTATCAACTTATCTGAGATTACAAGTGAACTTCCATGTACATTGAAATAATTCATGTTGAAAAATGGTGTGTCCAATGAACAAATACAAATTCGATGCCTTTATCAAAGGGGCATCACTCCCTTGACAAAGATCTTAGTTTAACTTACACTAGTGTGGCCTATCCAGTTGGCTCAAGAGTGAACCCATTACAAAATAGGAAACTCAACATGTGAAAATTGTTTTGCAACATCTGTATCCATTTTTTGAACAGCCAAACATGAAAGGAAATCATGCTTGAATTGAATGGCAAGCGTTCAAGTGTTAACACCTTCTCAACTGATGTTTCCTTTCAAAACCTGGGTTTTTAAAAGTTTATTTGAATTTTCAGCATCAGAAATTGCTTTCAAATCAATATCTCCCACATTTTAAATCCAAACCTTACCAAATAAATTGCATTAAATCTTGCTCATCAAGATCTTTCCTTCCTCTGAAATTTTCAGCTGTGATTTAATTTAGTTTTTCATGGAAAAATCATTCAATATTCAAGAACTTTTGCACTGCAAGTCCAAACATCATGGAACCAAGCCCATGCACCCACCCCTCCTCATCGAGAGCTGTCCAAAGACACCAAGAACAAGATCTGAAGCATCCTGGTTCGGTGGATCTCATAATTACAAAACAAAACATAACAAACTACCTTCCTTCATAGATAGATTTGATTTACTAGAAATGTTTATCATCAATGTACATTAGATATACTTGACCATGTTGTGTTTTTGCAACTTGTGTTGAATGTGTTCAACTCTATTGCAATTTCTCTTTAACCTAGACAACATTTCTGCAAATTTTCCAATGGATGCAAGAGCAACATTGAGTTTCCATAAGCAACCATGATTTGATGATGCAGTGCATACAAATGGAAGCACTTGGAGAACAAGAGAAGACATCTTATGGACAATTTTGTTTGTTATCCAAAGTGACTTTATATGAAGTTTTGACTTGACAAGTGCTCTTCAATGAGTACAATTTCATGAGGCGATTTTTGTAATTTTAAATCTTTAAATGTGGAAGATTTCTGATTTTTCAGGAGTTTGTATTTTTTAACTAAAATACAAAAAAATGGTTTTGGAAGGAGAAATTAGTTGGGTTCACACTTGGGCCAAAGGGCACAGGCTACACTAGTGTATCCTGAAATCCAAACTGTTCGGCCAAGTAGTTGATGATGGACTTGGCAGGTAGCACAACTTGGCGGGTACGTGTGACAACACCCCCGGGTATCAGAACTCCGGTTTTGAAGGTCAGAAATGAGAACCGCAAAATCTCCCCGAAAACCTGCTGTCCGGTCCAATCCGTCTGAGTACCCTTTTGGTGCCCTTATAATAACCTTTTGATACCCTTCTTCATGTGGGTGGATGAGGACGGTTGCCAAGGAGGGGTTGCACGGTCGTGGATTGGTTTCTGGCCGTTCGATGGAGGATCGGACGGTGACCAGTCATCCTCAATCTGGTATCGTGAAGCTCCAGGGAGGAGACGGTCGATGGTACCACGTCGTCGCGCTCCGTTCTGCCCTTCTTGCTTTGCGTGCTGCTGTTTGTTTCTCTCGGGCGAATCTGCTGTCGTCGCTGGTTTTGTTTTGTGGTTTCTTTTCATCTTCAGGATTTTTCCCAGTGTTTGGGCTTTCTTTTGGTTGTTTTGTGGCAGCTTTTGGTGCTGTGTGGCGTTTTTTCTTCCAGTTTGTGGGCTCGAGAAAGGAAGGAAGGAAGGAGGGACGGCGGCGGAAACGAGTGCACGCTACCTTCGCCTTTTTCGTTCTTCGTTTCTCACTCCAACTCTACACCTCGTGAGAAATATTTTGCGTAGTATCGAGGGCTTGTTTGTCACTGTGATAGGCTAATTTGCGTGGTGAAGTTTTGTGGGAGGAGGGTAGGGTTTTGTGGTGTAAGAGAGAGAGAGAGAGAGAGACGTTTTGTTTTAGGGTGAAATGGCGACGGAGGAGGATCCTATAGCGCAGGCATTAGAGGCCGGCTCTGAACGAAAGGACCGCCTAGAGAAGGTATTTGCCAATCTGGAAGTCCAGAGAAGAGCGATAATGGACTTCACCATGGAGTGGAAGGACTTCGAGGATTACTTTGCAGATCTTGACCGGAGTTTGCAGCAGCGATTCCAAGATCTGATCGCCAAGGAAGAGGCCTTTGAGAGCAAGAGCAAGCAACTGCAAGAAACCCTTGACAAGAGGGAAGAAGCTGTGTCCGCCAGAGAGCAAGCCATGCTTTCTAGGGTACAAGAACAGAAAGACTCTGCCATTGCTTCCCTGTTTGAAGAGAAGCGCAAGTGGCAGGAAGAGAAAAATCGCCTTGAAGCTGAAGCTGCTGGTGGGAAGTCTCCTCAGCAGGTGACTGCTCCTGACAGTGTAGGCACCACCACCGCGAAACCAGAACCTGTACATAGTGTTCCAGTTGTTCCCAGTGGCCCTGCTCCTCCTCCCTCTCAAGCCATAGAGGTAGATGCTGCATCTCCCAAGCTTGTAGGAATTAGCCCTCTAACCCCATCGTCTGAAGCTGCTGCTGTTGCTGCTGCTCCTGCTCCTCATGTGTCAGTCACTGCTAACAAGCATGATAGTAAGCAGGATAGCAAGCATGATACCACAAATACCACAAATCAGAACAGCAATATGGCTCCTGTGGGCACTGCCATCACTTCTAACCCTAAGCCAGTAGTGTCTGATGTGAGGGTGCGGCCACAGCTCAAGGCACTGTGTGAGAATATGGATGGAGATGGACTGAGGAAATTCCTAGTTGATCACCGAAAGGATGTTGGAGCTATGAGAACTGAGCTGCCCCCTGCCCTGCAGTGTGCAATTGACCCAGCACGCATGGTGCTGGGGGCTTTGGATGGCTACCACCTTCCAGATCCAGTAGGGCCAGAAAAGAATAGGGATGCAGGAGCCTTTGCAAACCGCCGGGCCTGTATTCTTCTTCTTGAGTGCCTGGCTGTGGCACTGGCAGACCCTGTTTTGGGATCTGATCACCCAGTGGTGCCTTCCAATATCAAGGAATCTGCCAAGCAGGTGGCAGACCATTGGAAGTCCAAGATGGATTCCACCCCTGTAGATGCTCCAGCTTTTCCATTGGATGCTCAAGCTTTTCTCCAGCTGTTGACTACATTTGGCCTTGCTCCTGAGTACAATGATGACGAGCTGTGCAAACTTGTCAGTGCAATTGCCAGGCGCAGGCAAACCCCTGCACTGTACCGCTCCCTTGGACTCTCTGCCAAGATACCAGGTTGGTGTCTCTCCCACAGTGATAGGAGCCCATTGTACTGGGCCCTCTATCTTCACTAACATGGATTTCTCATTTGTGGATTCCATCTTTTCAAGCTCATGAGAGCAGAATCCTAGTTGGCATGTCCTTCCACAGCCAATGTATTTTCTCACATAGCTTTCCTGTTCTTAAGAACAGAGTCTGCTGATTTATTGTTTGGCATATTGGGGCCTGCTTTTTCACCTTTTTAGGCTACCTATTTTCCCACTCCCTGCTGTCCCAAGGTGGGATTTCCTCCCTTGGTCTCTCCTCCTGTCTTCCTTGACTCACATCAATGCCAGACTAGATCACTTGATTCTAATCATGAGCATTAGAAGAGTTTTTTCCTTTTACCTCAGGTTTCACACTTTGTCTGGAAGGAGGAACAGGTAAGTGCATCTCAATTTTCTGTGGTTTTTGTAGCTGATCACAATTATGGGTCAGTTTTGTTGAGTAGTGATTTCCTGTGGCTTTTGTGGCTTTTGAAGAGTTGTTTGTCACATGGATAGTGGTGCTTCATGTGTCCAATTTTCTTGAGCAGACTTGGTCTTAGTGAAGAAGCCCACTGTTGCTGAATGTGTAGCAGGTGGTGACTTTGATCACAGGTGTATTAGGAAAAACATTCCCTCATTTGTCCATCCTTGGAAATTGAACCAGCTGTATGTGTTACAAGTGCTTGCTTTCACATCTGTGCAACTCTACCTTTGAGTCTTGTTAATTTTTGTACAGCTTGCTGAATATTGAGTCTCCCAGTCATATGGCTCCAAAGACATGTACTCATGGTTTTCAGTGATCCTTCACCCTTTCTCCTACTGCAGATGTCGTGGATAGGCTGGCAAAAGAAGGCAAGCAGATTGAGGCTCTCTCTTTTGCCCACTCATTTGGGATTATGAGTCATGTTCAGCCTGTTCCCTTGCTTAAGACTTATCTGAAGGAAGCTCGCAAGACAGCACAATCTCTTTTGAAGACTGGAAAGCAAAACAGCTCAACTGCTGCGCAGGTAATCATAATACACTTGTGATCTTGTGGTTATGGGTTCCTCTTTCTGAGTCAGAAATTGGCATGAGACACAGGTACTCATGGGACATTTCTTGTTCTGCAACTCCTTAGAAGATCTCTTAAAGGATGCAATTCATTTTGATGCAGAACGATGCAGCAATGAAGGAGTTGGCAGCACTCAAAGCAGTGTTGAAGTGTATTGAGGACTATGATCTGGAAAACCAATTTCCTTCAATGCCACTTCTAAAGCGTGTGGGTCAGCTGGAGAAGGCCAAGTCAGATAGGAAGAGGACAGCAGTTGCAGTCAAGGCCAATACAAAAAGGCCACGTGCCAGCAATGTTACTGGTGGTGAATACGGGGCTGTGCCAGTTCCTAACAACAACAATGATAACAGAAACTACTATCGACCACCACCAGACAGGAGCCAGGGCCAATACAGCATTGCTGTAGGTCCCTCCTACGCTTTGGCACCACAGAATAACTACGATCGGCGTGTCCAGGGTGCTTATTCTACAACATATGCTGGTGGCAACCGGAGCCCTGTTTCCCTCTCAAGTTCTTACCTGTACCCAGCTGATGGACTTACTTCGCAAGTCTACAGCTCTACAGGGTACAATAACCCTCCTGCCACATACAGCAACTATCAATTTGGCAGTGGCTTGCCACCCCCTCCTCCTGCGTACCAGGCTTCATTTCTTCACTGAATGTGGCATTTTGAGCATTCATTCGGAGGCTATTCCCACCATCCCTGATGCAGGTCCCTTTCAAAAGTTTTGGCACAAGTGCCAGAGTCAGTATAGCACAGCACCCCTTTCTTGGTGTGCATTTCTTGAGATTGGGCTTCCCTGAGCAGCCAGTTTGTCCCTCCATCCACACTGAATTGAAAAAGGGTAGGTCACAACTTGTCCATGTTGACATGATGAAAGGGGGAGGTTTCAGTGGAAGCTATGTGTAGAGGGAAGTAGTGTAGTAAAAAATTACACAATATGGTCAATGTGAAGAAATTGTATCCTAGGATGCTTCTTGTCACATCAGTGTAGGATGTGTGCAAGTCCTTTTCCTTAGTTTTTAATAGTGCTGCCAACACTGATTGTAACATTTATGGTATCCTCTTAGGCTCCTCTCTTTTTGGGTTACATGAGCTCACTTACAAGAGCTTGAGTCTAATGTGATTGAGAGCGCCTTTCCTTTGATGTAGGTAATGCCTACTTGCAGCAGTGAGCATGTTTAATGCTTAGTTTCAAAATTGGCTCTTTTAAATTGGTCACTCAACCTCTTGTCGTAACACTTGGAGAAATTTTCCACTGTATTTGGAAGGCAACTCATCTATTTAGTAAGGTAGATTGTTTTGTTTTGTTTTGTTTGTCATGATGAGATCTCCTGATCCACAGTGGCTCCTGTTGTGCACTTGTTATATTGGAAAGTCCTCAATGAGTAGGTGTGTTGATGGAGATGGTTTCAATATTGTGTTGACCTGTGACATGGGAGTTATTGAATATTGAATCATTGTTTGAAGAAAATTCAACAAAATGAAATCGAATTTTCTTAAAAGAAATTGGGGTGAAATCTAAATATTGTTGAAAAGCCCCGGACAATTGAGATTTCTTGGAGTTGATTTTGTAATTTTTAAACCTATACTGTGGAAAGGTATTGAATTTTGAGTAATTTTTGCCATTGCTGTTTTAACTTGGAAGGAGAAATTAGTTGGGTATTGAGGACACACTTGGGCTGACAACAGCACAGGCTACATTAGTATCTTTCAATATTCCTCCCATAAAAGAAGATGAATCTTGCAACTCATTAAGATCAAGAGGGAAATTATGCTTATATAGAGGTGCACAATCCCTCTCTCTTAAGGGGCAGGGGTAAATACCCTCCCCTGACACCCTCATACAACTTGTAATTTACTTCTGTTTAAATCATGATAATGTTCATCTTGTGCTTTATGATGGGTAAAGCCCATGTGATTCCCGAAATGCAGGGCTGGACTTGGCTTTGGGCTTGTCTTAAGCCCCTTACTTCAGAAATGTCCCCCAACTTTGGAAGGTTTTGCCCCACACTTTTCATTCAATCTTGTTTGTTAATGGCATAGCCTTTTTCCTCACACATGAACACTTTCCAAATGTTGCAGCAAGTTGTAGCAATTTGAGTGCCCCATTCTTTCTTCTTCTCCAAAGGATTTAACAACCTTGAAGGAAGCCCTTTAGGTACTCACTATTTGAAAACACTGATTCATTCCAGTAACCCATATCATATTCTGCTTAGTACGCAACAATCTTGCAAAGTGCATGTCATGTTCTCAAGAGATGTTGCATATGAAAACCAACCAAGTTGTTATACCTGGTAAATGTAGATCATTTGCCTAGATAGGTATGTTAGGGTTTTGGACTATTGTGTTGCTCCCACGACTCCGCAGTAGTTAGCGCAGCAGCTAGAAAGTGATGATTTCTAGAATAGTGGGTAGTAGGAGCAATTATGTAGGTGAAAGAGACAAATTTTTGCACTATTGGCATCCAGCATATAGCAAACCTTCTAGTAAGTCTTAACTCTTGACCAGTTAGGATAGCAAAGTATACTTGTCAAAAAGTTTTTATTATCAAGAAATGACTACAACAAAGATGCAAAAATGGAAAGGAAAGGACATAAGTTTTATTTTAATTACTAAGTGCCAAAAAACCTAGACTGATACCATAGACACTTGTTTCTCAAATTCGTATATTTTCAAATGAATTGCTAAACATCTCCATTTTGCATCCAAAAAAGAAAGATTTTCAAATGAAACACAATATCCTTGACATGTAGAAAGCAAAAGGAAGATGCTTTTACGCGTTACCCAATTGCAATGGTGAAGTGTCATTTTCATCACAAAATTTGTCTTGGAACACAAATTGTGCCTTTGGTCTTAGGTGCAACAACCCCCTCCCCCCTCCCCATATCCATGGGGCAAGGCAATGTTGAAATCGAGATGATCATGGAGACTCCATGGATTTGGGCATACTTATAGGAAATTCACCATCCAACAAAGTAAGATAAATCACAATATATGGTAAATTACCAAATGCTTGATATTGCATTAGTCATAATCATCATCCCTCCTCATCCAACTTTATACATGAACAAAATGTAAAATCATACCTAAATTAAGTCTACCACTTTTTTGCACCTTTACGTATGAGAGGCCCCATTCCCACATGGATCCAGCTTCATCCAAAAACACACCTCCCCAACCCACCTCCCCATTTACGTAATGTGAAGCTGATAGTCATGTCTCTTTCTCTCTCTCAAGGCAAAGACACAGGAAGAGTTGGTAGCCTTTCTTTGTGGGCAAAGAAGAGGAGGAAGAAGATGATGATGATGATTCTCATGAAGAGTAACAAGAAGATGATGCTGATTATGACGGAGAAGATCAAGATGAACAAGATGATGATGATGGTTGGAGAAACAGACGAGAGAAGAGGGGTAATAAGTGAAATGGATAAGAAAAAGAGTCTGCTCAGCAGCAGCACTCTTTGTGTCTCTCACCTGCCCTGCACCTTCCGTGTCTTGATTGCACAGAGAGAGAGAGAGAGCTATATATAGAGCTGATTCTGCAGATTGAGTAGCATCAGAAGAACATATGTATGCTAGTCTAGGGTTGTGGTAAAGGTAGCTGGAGGGCTGTACCCATTAAACAACTGTAGATAGATCAGTACTTGCCAGACCTACTGCTCAAATTGTTGCTGTTGACCAAGTAGGTACAATAAGCGAATTTGTGGATTCCTTCATGTGGTTTTACAAGTGATCAGAAGATGTGATCTAGAATGTGACGTAGTTTAGGAGCTGTTCAAGTAGTTTTGAATCATAAGAAGAAGAAGAAGAAGAAGAGGGAGAAGAGTTGCTTTCATAGTTATTATATGAGAGAGATCAGAGTTGTTGTGGACAATTTCGACCTGGGGTATGTAGTTTGAAGCTACGTAATCTGCATGGTCGAATGCTGCTGCTGTAGTCTGATCGATCGCCGTCTAGAGATTAGAGACGCTGGGAATTTATTGTAGTCTTCGAGCTTCCCAGTTGCATGCAATTAGCTGCAGCTTGTGAAGTTGTGAAGTAGTAGTTGGATTGACTGCAAGATCTGGAGTTTTGCGATTAAAAGCTCGCCATCTGCAGAATTTGGTAAGAAGATCTTTGGAGGGTGTTTTTTTTTGGTGGGTCCCTGAGGGAGTTTTGTCCCTGAGATTGCAGTAGAGCTGAAGTTGTCCGAAGGAGATAATTATAACATGGCGCCTGGGCAAAGAATGGAAGCGACTTTCGATGCGCAAGCGATAGAGTTCGGCACTGTCAATGGGACTGTTGCCGCAGGGACGAACACGATGCAGCTCGGCACTGTCAATGGGACCGTGACCGCAGCGACGAACACGATGCAGCAAACTAGCGCTTTTGCTGCGCCTTACGGTACGTCCAGGAGGCCAGCAGTCACTGGCAGGCATGCGCGGCCCGGGAAGGTGACGGTGCTTGCCATTGGACGCGCTGTGCCAGAGATGATGATCAAGAACGAAGGACTCGCGGACAACTTCCTTCGAGACGCGAACGTTGATGATCCTATCATGCTCGCCAAGCTTCGCCGCCTGTGTAAGCAAAGCACCCATCACCACCTTCGCAATCATCGTTTTTAATTATTTCATTCCCTGTATGAATTTTCGCGCTGTGGCGACTAAAACAATCCCTTGCTAATTGTTCAAAGGGTTTTTTTCAAATGTTTGTAATGAGCAAAAATCGCCATATTTTGAGGGAGGAAAAAGTCAGAATTTTCCATATTTAGACACTGAGTTTGTGGATGTTGCCAAAGAATAAACAATGCAAGATACAAATTCTTTCCGGCTTTCGTGTCTTGCCTCTAGCCAAAATTTGACTCATCAAGTCTTCTGGATGGTCGCCAGTCCACCTAGTTAACAAAAATGAAAACAAAAAAAAACCCTGTTTGTGAATGGCATGCATGCATGATCAGGCGAGACGACGACAGTGAAGACACGCTATGTGGTGATCAACGAGCAGATGCTGCGCGAAAACCCCAACTTCCTGATCGAAGGTGCGCCCAGCCTAGGAGCGCGGCTTCGGATTTCCGGTGACGCTGTCACCAAGTTAGGGGTGGAAGCCGCTGTCGATGCAATCCGTGAATGGGGCCGACCCATCTCCGACATCACGCACCTCGTCTACGTCTCCTCCAGCGAGGTCCGTCTACCCGGCGGGGACTTGCACCTTGCTAGGCACCTGGGCCTCAGACCCGACGTGAACCGCGTTATGCTCTACATGCTCGGCTGCTATGGCGGCGCCTCCGGCATCCGTGTTGCCAAAGATCTCGCGGAGAATAACCCCGGTAGTCGGGTCCTTCTTGTCACCAGCGAGACTACCTTGATCGGGTACATACTCCATTCTCGATCCCCCACATATATTGCTCCACAGATCTGTGCGCAGGGAAGGTTACTTTTATTTATATCTTGATGTCCTGCAGGTACCGGAAACCAAATCGAGATCGGCCATACGACTTAGTGGGAGCAGCGTTGTTCGGAGATGGAGCTGCAGCCATGATCTTAGGTACTGATCCTCTACCGGTCCTCGAGACTGCCAGTTTTGAACTGGACTGGGCAGGTCAATGGTACTTGCCAGGGACCGAGACTACCATCGAGGGCACTCTGACGGAAGAAGGCCTCATCTTCAAACTGGGTCGAGAGCTTCCCAAGCTCATCGAGGCCAATGTGCGAGCTTTCTGTGATCCCGTCATCAAGCGTGTCGCTGCGGGCACTGCAGGGAACTTACAATACAATGACATGTTCTGGGCTGTGCATCCAGGTGAATGGCAAAATATATTATTATTATTATTATTAATTTAAAAACTCCCCATCACCCAACAAAATCTATGAACCCTGTACACCTCCATTGACCTTCAAGAGAGCTTCACTGCACTTTGCAAGGTTGTTAGAAATTTCGGAGTTCCAGTATCAAATGATTTGTTGATGGTTTGGGGAGTTTTGATTTTGATCCAGGTGGTCCAGCAATCCTGAATGCTGTGGAGAAGCAGCTGGGTCTGGAGCATCACAAGCTGCAGTCCAGCAGGCAGATACTGGCAGATTATGGCAACATCAGCAGCAGCACCTGCATCTATGTCCTGGATCATATGAGACGACACAGCCTAAAGCTCAAGGAAAAATTAGCAGCTGGCAGCAATGCAGCTCAGCCTGGGAGTGGTGGTGGTGCTGCAGCAGAGATTGAACCCGAGTGGGGCTTCATTCTTGCATTTGGTCCTGGCATCACCATTGAAGGAGCTCTAGCCCGAAGCTTGTCATGAAAATTCACGGCTTGCGCTCTCTGCTAAACACCCTACCAAGCACCCTGCTAAGCAACTATCAAACACCTTGAAAAGCACCCTGCCAAGCGCCTGATACTATCTACTCTATCCTCAGTTAGTGTCTAGTGTTGGTGGTGCACTAATTGGTGTAATTAGTTTTGGTGCTAATTAGTCTAATTTTGGTTTTGGTGCTAATTAGTATTATATTGATTAGTCCAGTTTTGGAGTTCTAGGATTGATTGACAACCTGTTGAAGTTTTCTTTGCAGGTCTACAACAGAAAGACTAGAAGACTTAGTAACATAAACTTGACATGTGCAATAATAGCATTCAAATTGCCATTGCAAGTTTACACACATTTCTTGAACCTGCAATCGAACAATTTATAATTGGTAGAATTGACAATTCCAGAAACACACATGTTCTTGACTCGCAGTTGAATAATGTAATTGGTAGAATTTATGATTCCAAGTGCACACACATTTTTTCTTGGTGCAAATTGAACAATTGAATGTCATGTTATTGTAGCCATCATTTGCAGAATATTGACAAGATTTACCAGATTACTCAAGATTGTCTGGTTTTCTTTTAAATCAAAATTGAGTAATTTTTACGTTGCAAGCTTGGACAGATCCTATTGCAGAGTGTTTACTTGTTCCCTTCATTCATAATTCCTGGATAGTGCAAACCAATTATTGATGCAACTTGATATAATATTATGCAACATGTAGTTAGATCATTGCCCTGAGGTACCAACCTGGGCAAAAATACACACCAAATTTCAAAGGGATTTTTGACAAAAGCTTCATTGACCAACACCTCCTTTTAAGGTTATCATGTCACATGATGTCACTTCACATCATTGTAAGTTTTTAAAGCATAGTTAATAATTTTTGTATATTATATTCCATTCTTTTTGCAAGTGTATTTCAGAAATAAATGACACTACATGACATGAAAACATCATGTCACGTCATTTTTTACCACTATGACTTGCTTGAAATTGTGGGTTGAAAGCAGATTATGTTCATGTGCTGTGACAGATTAGATTACTGAAACCAATTTGACTTCTAGGGTCACACCTAAAGAGCCAAGACCAAACTTGATGGTGACAAGCTCCTAACTTTTTTGTTGGATATTTAAAGAACCATTGAAGTGCACAAATAACAAGGCAACAACATGGGCACCAAAAACATGGTTACATTTCAAATGCAAGATTATGAAAAAGAATTTTGTACATTTGTTGCAGAAAAGAATGCCTATAAAGCTCCTACTCCTCCTAAGGCTTGCCATAACAAACCTTTGTGAGATATGGGAACCTGCAAATCTGAATACTTGCATTCATGCAAGTTGAAAGAGGAAATAATAGACAAGATTTCAACAAAACTTAGAATGTTGTTAAACTGCATGATAACAGCAAGGGAAGTGGCATTACCAGGTTACCTATCAAGATAGACCGGTTTCCAAGAAGGTGAAGGCCAGAACAATGTCCATGGATTATGAAGCACTGAATATAAACATTCTCAACAATAGTAGCTGCACTTAAGAAATTATGTGCAAAAAAGAATAGCCAATACAAGATACCTACATCTCTTGTCAAGGGTGGCATGTATCACAAAATTGCAAGGAATAGAGAATACGAGCATTCCGCTTCTGAATTCAATTTTGCATATGATTGATTCCCTCCATACCATTCTCATACATGAAAGTGGAAATCTCCAAGACTGAACTTGTAGGTTGCAAACAAAACCATCACAAAAACTTCACATTCAAACCTAACATACCAATATCAAGAATGAAGATAAAATGTGCTCAAGTGAATTTGCTTGCTTACAAGGAAATCCTTGCACACAAAATTATGTGTCATTGGTCCATAGTTGCTCACAGAGTTGTACCCAAGTTGGGTAAGAAAGAGAGATGAATTCAAAGGAGTGAAACCTAAAGGCTGACATAGGTTGTATAACAAAAACAATGGTCTAATCAAAAGGAGCACTCCAAATTCAGTGTTTCATTTTGGATTTTGCCATGATAAAGAGGCATCCAAGAAGCATGGACAACCTTTGATGTGTGCATAAACATGGATTGTAATTACATTCAATGTATATAATTGAAACAAATCAAGTAACACAACTGTTAATCAAGAGTGAATGGAAATATTTTTTCTCAATAGTTGTTCAAAGGCTGATTATCTTTCAATTATGTACTTGCAATAATTGACTATCTCAAATGTCCACTTGACTGCACATGAGTGGATTGATTATTGAATCATTTATTATTCAAATGTCATTTTGATGAACACTTTCTCACCCTTAAGTGCTAGCCAACATCATGACTGATTCTTCTATTGTTTCTTTTGAATATGCAACGAAAACTCAGGACATAGGTCTTGTGGTGGAGCATCCATCCCAACCAGATGCAGTCAGACTCCACCTCAACCCTGTGAATTGAGTCCAGTGGAAATGGACAATGGGATGTATAGGTATTAGCATTTATGAATCTGTTGTCAGTAAATATATTCCATACTTTAACTCTATATGACTTTATACCCATGTAAGTTATTGGAAGCTTATTGAAAATCTCCTCTGATTCTGGAGCCAAAGATCACACCCATGTAATTTTAAGCTTATGAAAAAACTACCTGTGATTCTGGAGCCAAAGATCAAAACCCATGTAATCAGAAGCTCATGAACAATCCTCTGAGGCTGCAGCCAAGACCCACACAGAGCATCATCCTTCTATGTTTGAAGAGAAAATGAAAAGAAACTGAAGTCGAGAAAATGCTGTTGATGTAAGAATCTAAGCATTTGCATCAAGACCAGGCCTGACCTTGTGGAACTCCAGCTCCAGTGTGAGGGATCTTAACAATTGGCAAGTCGATCAATGACCTCCAGCCTCATGGCCACAGCTAGCTTTCAAAAACCAGGAGAAGGGCCTCACTCTTGAAATCAATGGTAAATTGTTGATTGATCACCAGTAGGAGATCAACTCATTGAATAAGTATAGGTCAATGGCAGGTCCAGAATATGGTATTCGGTTGTTTGAGGGCATGGCAATAGCCTGAGTTCGCAAGCCCAATAACAACAGAATACCCCATGTGACCTGCCATTCGCCTACTTCAAAACCTGACCCAATTTGAAATTGTGCAATAAGGTTATGCTTGGTAATGTGTGCCTCATTATCTACTACTAATAAGGTCAAGCTTGGTAGGGTGTGTCTCGTTCTCTACTAAGAAAGTTCTGCTTGGTAAGGAATCTCCAAATACAAAAGAAAAATTAGTGTGATTTGTTTAGGCGGAATTTACACAATAAATAATTAAATAAATAAATAGATAGTCTCTGTGCTGTAGAATGACATACCTTCGCTTTTGTTTGAAACTCTGCAGGTTTCACCATCCTCCTTATCAGCTTGGTATGCACAAATCATGAGTTGGGTCATTTTAGGGTTTTGAGCTGCGTGTTGTTGTTGTTGTTGTTAGGGTTTTTTCAGGCTTTTGGATGGTTGTTGCAGCAGCTACGCGTTGCGGGAGAATTTTCTTTCTTGGCTCGGAAGTTTTGTTCGGGAGACGAAAGAAAGAAGAGAGACCCATTAATTTTCCAAGCCAGAAGAAGATTGAAATTCCAGGAATTGGGTGCTTGCTTGCTTGCTTGTCGGTGTGCAGATTCTTGTCTCTTTTGCGGCGTCTGGATTTCTCTTCTGCAGGGACGATGATGGCAGAGGAAGATGCGGCAAGTAGGCGAGAGCGTCTCATCTCCTTGCGTCTGCAAGCCCAGCAAGCTTCTGCTTCTCCTTCTTCTGTTTCCCCCGCTTCGTCCTCTCATTCTCCTTCTCTTCCCAAATTCTCCAACCCTTTCTCCGACCAGCCTTTTCTCGATTCTCCCAACATTCCTCCTCAAGCTCGCACAGCGGGGTTCGATTTCTACACCGATCCTGTCGCTGCTTTCAGAAGCTCCAAGGGACGCGGCGGACGGGGCGGTGCTCCCTGGCAGCAGCAGCCGCCGCCATCTGCTTTTCACGCTACCGGAAGCTCCTTTGTCTATCCTCCTGTTGTTGGGCACTCTTTCCGTGGTCCTCCTCCTCTTACTCCTCCTGCTGCTGCTCCTCTTCCCGCTCCTCCCTCTTACAATCACCCACCGTTCCGACCTTCGGCCCCGTTACCGCAAGGGCGGGGATCGTGGCAATCCGGAGGAGGAGGTGGAGGAGCCAGAGGATCGTGGCCGGGTTCTTCAAGTCAAAGGATGAGGCCGGAGATGAAACAAGGCAGCAGAGCAGCAAAGTATCCAAGGAGAGGAAGAGGGGAGTATGAGAGAGCGCAGGGAGGGGCGGTGACAGCAAAGGAGCGACCCGATCTCTTCTATTCCAAGTCCATGGTAGAAGATCCATGGAAGGATCTGGTTGTTGCAGAAGACACAAGACAACAAAGCTAGGTAGTAGGCAGCAGCAACAACCCAGGCAGGCAAACTCCAGCAGCATCAAATATTTCTCTGCAATTCATATCTTTCTCCAGCTCCATCCCATCTCTGCCGTGGGACTTTTGAGACAGATTGTTCATGTCTTTTTCTGAGCTTGAAACATACTTGGTGCTCTGAGGGAAAGTCTGTGATCTTTGCAGAACTTGTAGAGACCCTAAACCCTAAACCCTAACCTGGGCTTTGTGACCAACAACATTGTACATAAGAGATTGGATAACAGCATGGACAGTAGAATTTTTTGTCGTTCTGTGATTGAAGAAGCTTTTGTCTCCTTGTGATATCTGAGTAATATGACAAAGATGACTTCTTCACACACCAGAGGTGAAGTGAGGTGAGGTGCACCTACCACTCACCTTGGTGATGCGAGGGCTCTTGGGGTTCAACAAACAGATGGGTGGATGGGTGCAACTTTCTTCTGCACATGATTGGTTACCTTCAACGCAATGTTGTGAAGGTTTTTCCTCTGCAAGTGTACTCTCTCTTATGAGTAGTACATAGGATTTTTTTTGTACATGATTGGTATGTTTGTGTTGCAGTCTGCATTCTTGTAGTCACCTTCATGAGTTTTTTTCTGCAAATTTTTCTCTCATGAACTTTTCTGGTTTTTTTGCACACAGCTGGTATGTTTGATTCTTGCAGTCTGCATTTCTTGTAATGACCATGGTTGCTCAAAAACTGTACATAGGACTCTGTTTTCTCATGGGCTATCTTCTTTTTGTTGTTATCAGACTGTTTGCACCATTCTCCAGCCAATCAAAGTTCAGGGCATGTCACTGCTGCCACTGCCACCTTGGGACCCCAATCAGACAATGCAGTTGTTTTCTTTTAGGAAGTGTGAGATTTATTTTGGGAGCTTGGCAACAACTGTGAGATTTCTTGGTGAGCAGAGGAAGAGGTTCATGAAAAAGTTGGGCACAAATTGGTGGTTTGAGCAATTGAGCAATTCAAGGATTTGGAAGAAAGAGTACAAGACAATGGGGAGAATAGACAGTGTGTTTCAATGGTGAGCTCAGATGACACACTTTTGGCACTTCCTCTTTTACTTTCTGGCAAACTGGTGCAATGCATGTTGTTGTCACCACCACCCACACATCCATTTCTCCATCAGCAGTTGATTCTTTTGCACTAGTGCTTGAGTTCTTGTGCAGGAATTCTCAGGAGAAATGAATGCAGATCCAACACAGATGTGCCTGAAGGGTAGGTATTACTACTGAATTTTTGGGTTTTCCATATTTTTGGATGGTGAGTGGTATTCTTCTCCATGTTTTTCTCTTACATAACCTTTACATATCTCGTTTTATCTTCCAAGCTGCTCATCCAGTATCTAATCTTCTGCCTCTTGCAATCATTCTAGAACCTTATCATTTTAGGTACCTTCTAACTTGCTGAAGGGTTCTAGGATTTGGCATTCAATAAGTTTTAGTTGCAAGCGGTCTGCTCTTGCTGGTGCAATGGATTTAATGGTTGGATCTTACCTCTCCTCCACACTCTCCTGTTCATTATTGCAACTTTCTGTTCCCTTTTCACATTCAGTGCATAATTTGTATCCTCCTCCATTTTGTGTATTTGCATTCAGCCTCTATTTCTCTTCCTCTGTAATTCACCAACTCCCAAATCAATTGTGAATTTTGTTTGATTCAATTTTGGGTTCACTTGCGAGTCATTTGTTTTGACCCTGGTAGTTAGATCTGTCACGAGCCTGGTACTACTTACAGTAGTACCTTATGCAGTCCATGTTGTAAGCCTGAATCCTTGTTTCCACTGCTTTTTTTTTTGTGTATTCACTTCATTGCTACAATCCTTGCTTCTTTTTTGTTACCTCACTTCACAATATGCTGGTTCTTTCTATGGAACTACAGCCATCAGGGTTTTTTTTTGGTGGTGAATTTTCACACCACAGTGCTCAAAAAGGAAACAAAACTGAAGTATCTTTGTTGCAGTTGCTTGGTTGGTTTTTAAATTTGTCAAAAAAAGTGAGGGAAAGTTGGATGTTTGAAGAAATGGATTTTGTATTCACTTTTTTATTGCATCCAAAATTTTGTTGACACTTTGGTACTGTTTGGAGAAAACCTTGAATAGTTTTTTCTTTTAAATTTGCTAATAAATAACTTCAAACTTTAGCAACTCCTCCCCTCCCCCGTCACCTAATTCCTTCTTTTTGTTATCTTCTTTTTTCCTTGTTTGCAATTCCAACTTTTGTGACTTGAGGTCAAGGAGAAAGTGAATGGTTCCCCCAAGCTTTCATGTCCAATGACCTTCGGTGGCAACTTGAAATAACTCTTTTGTAATTATTTGACCTAACAACCTTACATATGCTTTCCTCTAATCTTCCCATATTTGGAGCATGTGTTTGAAATGTTTTTTCTCGGTAGCTTTTATACTTATCAAAATTCAAGTTCTTTCTAACTCTTGTGCATTATATCTTTTTCACTTTCTTGGGATGTAATGTATTCTTACCAAAGATTTTGTTACCATCTTTAGTATAAATTTGTGGTTTCAATTCCATGTCCTCCCAATCCTATGAAAAAACCGATGGATTCATAACCATCAGCACTTACATAAGTGAAGCTTTACTTATCAGAGGTGTTTTTCCCTTCCCTTGTTGGGTCAAATATTCAAAGCTTGTTGGGTACTTGAATTCATGCACTAGTTTTACAAGTAGTGAAACCCCAAAAATTTGTTCCAAAAAGTTTGACACATTGTGCACCAAACGGTCCTTGGCTAATGATTATCCCCTTTCTCTTTTGTCATGTCTTCTCTCAGTAAATGGTTTTTGTATAGCAATGAAAATTAAAAGATGAAAACCATAAATTGGCTCTAAAATTGAAAAGAACTAGGGTTAAAAATTGATTACAACTAGTCACACACCAAATGTGGAACCAAAGGTTTTAAGTAGTTGTGAAATTAGGAACCAAAGCCTTTTCTTTGGTAAACAATTTAAAACTAAAGATTCAATTTTTTGGGAATTTTATTAATCTCTAAAAAAAATTGAAACCTAAAGCTAACTTTCACTATAAGAAAAACTATCATTTGCAATTAGTTTTTGTAATTAAAAAATGTCATTTGTGCTGGATCAATAGTGGAGATCAAACCATTGTCGATTAGATGATTAAAAAGTTTCAAGTAACACCCAAAAAATGATGTTGGGTTGCATTTGTATTTCGATTGACATGTCATAGTCTGATGGATGTTTGGATGTTGTGACAATTGTAATTCATAATTGTAATATTTTGGTTTACAAGTAAAAACACAAAAAATGCAAAAATGGGATTTTATATTCAATTAAACATGTTTTGCATGATTATTTCCTATAAGTGTGACCTACATTTTAAATGAAATTTTTTGAACCTCATGAACATTTTAAAGTAGCTAAATGAGTTAATAAAGGAATCATTTCCTTTCCAACCCTTTGTCTCAACATTTCAAGACATTGGAACTTTCATATGATCTTTTTTTATCAAAAATTAACTTAATGAACATGTAGTTGCATTTAAAAAAACAAGGTTTCCTTGTATAAAAAGTTTGAAATCAATTGCATCATTATATGCATTCCTTTTGCATTCATTTATATAGAATTGGAATATGGACAATTGATTATAAATTGGGTACGAAGTCAAAAGGATTTTTATACAACATTCAATAATTATTAAGAAAAATTTAACCTTGTTTTCTCAATGCCCTAAATAGTAGGAACACAATAATTATAATTTACTAAAGACTATGAAAATCTAAATTTGTCTTTCACAATGATTTTTCAATTAGACACTCCTTTTTGGAACTTAATAGTGAATGAGCATAGTAAATTTGACTAGCATTAATTTGGACCCACCATATTAGGCTCCAAAACACCTTTTTCACACATCTTTCATGTTCATATCTCCTAACTTAATCACCTATGCCAATATTTAACTAATTAAATTAATGAAATTATATAAATTCATCTTTCCTTTTATTCTCACATAAACAAATCCAATTACATTGTGACATAACAATTATATGTATTAAATTACATTTTAAAAATCACATCATTTAGTGATGCATACATTGTTATGTAACCCAAATGGTGTTGCTAACTAAAGGTGCCTTCATGCCTTAAAGTAACATTTTATAATGTAGGTTGCCTAACATTACAAATATCATTGTCAACCAATGGTTGAAAAAGGTTTGTAAAGGCCTTTTAAACAACTAGGTGGTATATGAATTAAATAATAATTTTAGTAATTGAATGGGTTATTTTTAAGGAATTTGAAGTATTCAAAAAACAAGTATTTGTATAACACATATGGTTTAAAAAAATGATCATGACATAACCCAAGAAGCTCATGAACTTCACATCAAAATTATATAACTACATGATTAGTTTTGTCTTTACCAAATATATTTAATAAGTAATGGTAACATCTACCGACTTCTTTCTTCTTGGTCCTTTTTACTCAAAACCTATTACATGTCTTTATCAAACATCAAGTCTGCATGACAATAGTAAAATAAAAAAGAAACTGAGATATAATTGTAGAGTGAATACATAGAACTAAGCGTTTCATTTTTGGCAAATAGACATTCCATACAAATCCATAACAAGTTTTTTTAAATGGTCAAATAAACATGATTATTAATTTCTAAATTTTCAATACTATAATTGTTTACAATCAAATGTTCACCCACCTATGAAACCTCTTAACCTTCGATCAAAACCTATATCAAAAGTTATTGATGTCATCTATATTGGTGGATGCCACTTGAAAATCCTATTAAAAAAGCCCATAAAATCCATAAAATAAAAAAATAAAAATTGTTTGCACTACACCAATATGTGTCCAAGTTCACTTTATGTTTCATTAGATTTTAATTGAAATTGCACAAATTTACCATGGTGAATGTGGACAACCTTTTAGTAAGCATGGACCAATTGTTATGGACAGATGAATTCAATAATAATTAGTTAAATTCATTAATAGCTAATTACAAATTTAGGCTAAAACCTATGAACCTTCATTAGGTTTCTTAGTTTAAGTTAGGAACCTAGCCCACTTAAACACCTTGCCTAGCAACTTAGGGTATAAGTGTGAAGGTTTGAACTTTTCACCTTTTTTCACCTCCATGTTTAAAGAACAAATTCTTAACCATTGAACCACTATTTAAATGGATGTTTTTTTTTGTCATCACATATTATCATGCACATTAATGTTTACCTTATGTTATTCATGGTTATTCTACCATAAATTATTCTATGTTATTCTAAGTTACTGCTCTTTCAAAGGTGGATCACTTACACAATGAGTTCAAACATGTAAAAGTAGTTTCCTTAATGTTTTTCAACAATTTGCTTCGCTATAAACATGGTTAGCAAATTTTGTGGCCAATGTAGTTTCTATTCAAATTTAGACATATGAAATAATAATATTGGCCAATACAAGTTCAATCTTTAATTAGTTCTTGATATAACAAATGAAATAATAAAAACAAGAAAAGAAAACCTAACTTGACATATTCATCCTTTTGGTCTTGCAATATAATATGTTTAACATCTCACATGAGCATAGTAAAATGTAAATTAATTATTTTTAACCCATTCAGTAGAAAAAAAGTGCAAACTTGTAATTGGTTCATGTGATTATTTTTTAGTTGCGACAATCAACATTTGTGACTAGCATCCCTTTGGTTATGTAAGTCAAGTCACAAACAACAATAGTCACAAGTGACATGACATGAATGTTGACATCATCAAATTTCATGTCCAACCCATGGTTAATATGTACAATTTCATCCATTGACCAAACCATATGTGTATTAATATTGTTTGCAACTATGTTGTGTTTATTTTGATAACCAATACTAATCATTCATGTTGCATTGCAGCAAAATATTCATTTCTAAGAATTATTATTTTATAATATATAAAATAAATTTGCGTTGTCCATATCAAAAGGTCACAATGTTCCCATGTGGTGCATGATGATTTGATGATCTTATTCATGATTTTGTGGCCAAGGATGGTTCGCATGGTTTTGAAATTGACAAATTAGGTGTCACCACATGGCACAATAGGGATTTAATTTAAATTATTTTTTTAATAGGTATTCACATAGGTAGGTAAATTTACCTTAATAGGTAGGTTTGAACTAAGTAGGCCTAGGCTAAGTAAGTATTTTTTTAAAATGATCTAATTTTATTTTGTAAACAATCATAAATCTTTATTCAATTTTGTTGAAAATTCATTTTACAAAATAAAAAATGTGAAAAATGTGGATTTCAAAAATAATATTACTCACTTCACAAATGTCCCTCTTTAGCCATTATTTATTTTCTATTATTGCATTTTCAAATAGTTTTATCTTTTTTCATCTTGATTAAATAATTTGACGAATGTGTATGTTTCAAATGTTTGGGTTTTTCTTTTTTCTTTTGAAAGATGAATATAAAAAAATATATACATAAAAAGAACATTGAGGAAAATAATATATCTTCCTTTTTTTGGTCATTGAATTTTATGATTTAAGAAGCAAAAAAAAAGTAAAGAAGAGATTGAATACCATGCATACTGTTGAAACAACTCCATCATCGTTGTTTCCACATTCTACATGTAAAAGACATTTTTTCATTTTCAGCTTTTGCATTGAAATTGTTCCTTTGTTAACAACCTTTTGAACAATGTCAATATATTCACATGAAACCTAATTAGACAAGACATGTTCATATGTCAATGACATGACATGTTGAAATTACTTTTATAAATGAATTTCAATCAAAAGGTAATGATGACATGATGCAATGTGTGACATGCAATAGATTCTCATTATTTGCATCAAGACTAAAATCATAAAGAAAGGGGAAAAAACAAATATCCTTGTGGAACAAGAATTTATTTTGAATATTTTCAAAATGAAAAACATTAATTCAATCCTATACAAAATTGACCTATGAACAACATTGCAATGCAACTTGAATTGAATTTGAAATAAATTTAGATGTAATTCAATTTAATTGAAATTCCTAAATTAAATTCAAATACATTAATTTAAGAATTTCAATTGAATTTCAATTCAACTAAATTCAATTCAACAATTGAATTAAGATTCAATTGAGTTGAGTTCAAATTCAATTAAAGAAAAATTGGATGCAAATTGCTAGAAAATGTATTCAAAATCTTATTGTGAATATGATGTTGAGAAAAAATTTACGACACAAATATGAAAAAACAACTTTCCATATCTTTGCACTTGGAAATGAGTTAAACAAATTCCAATTTGAAATTGTCCAATGTGTGATTACTTATGAAACCTAAAGTCGTCCTACCTAAACCAATTGTGATGAATCATCACTAAAATTTTGATTATCATTATCACTATAATAATGATGAATTATTAAAAATCATATGGAGACATAATAAAAAAAAGAAAAAGTTGATTGTCACTCATAATGTAGTGCTTAGCAATGTGGAACCCAAGTATTTTGACAAGTAAACATTTAATTCACTCAAGACAATTCCACAAAATTTAGGTTCAAGTATTGTTTTCTTATAAATTTTTTATTAAGTAACTACATAACCATGTGAGCAAATGGGCAATTCACTCACAATTCTACTATGCAGGAAGGTAGTTTATTTATTTTGTTGCTCGAGATCTCCAAAACAGTAGCACCCCCATGCTAGTCTTCATATTGGAAAGCCCTCCATGAGTAAGTGCATCAAGGTGGTTTCATAATGTTTAGAAGTGTGATGTAAGAACTAATGAACATTGAGCAGTTCTGTTATGAAAAAGTCAATACAATAAAATAAAAACAGTTTTAGGAAAGTTAAGGATTGCTTTTGATACTATTGGGAAGCCCTTGATGAGTAGAGTTTCATGGAGGTTATTTTTGAAATTTTAGAACTAAGGTGTGAGAAATATTGAATTTTAAGTAAAGCAATTTGAAGCTGTACCGTTTGCCCTTTCAAAAATTCATTCAATATTATAATATCTGTTCACGACCATAGGCCACACTACCCACTAGCATAGCTCTACGCTCAATGGGTGAATCATAATGGAACATACTAAGTTTTGTAACTTGAATCTGCCCACATACATACGGGGATTCATTTTTCTTCTTTCTTCCAAGAGCAAACAAGAGAAGAACTATCTCAATTGGTGCACACACACTCATATGAAGGGATATTAAGAAAAACATCAATGACTATCATACTAGGGTTAATACTAATCATCATATAGGGCAACAACCATTGAGGTGGGGCACTAGGAGCCCAAGATATTTTGAGGAATTCTTCTTTGAGGAGAGGTCAGGGGGAAGATTTCTAGGGTTAAGTTTGTTTGCTCAAAAAAATTTCGCCTTATTATTCAAATGCATGTAACTTCAAAGCTAATTTCCAAACGTTCTTTTGGCTACTGAGTATCCTTTTGCGTACTTTTGTCTTGTGCAAGAGTGAACTGATTTTTGACAAATAGTTGTTGTAGGACAAATATTTTAAGGATTTTTAGGCTTTTTAAGTGGGGTCTCAGTAGTCCTTGAGATGGAAACACGGAGGAAGAGTAAGCATGTACGGAAGACTTGGACACCAAGTACGGACTAACTTTTTCTTTTTTTTTAGGAAGTTCTTCACTTTAGTGAGTAGTTTCGGTATTATGTTTTAAAATAGCCACCACGGATTCTTCTAAATCTAATTAAATAAATGAATTTAATTATTGACGAAGGTTTGGGTACCTTTCCTTTTCCTCCTTGTGGCCCGCCTCTTTCGGGCGGTTTGCTTGCCTAGACATCGGTCATTGTCCCCTTGTTTCTTTTTCTCTTCTTTTCTTGGGTGCTTCTTTTTTTTCAAAAAGGTTGGCAAGGTTTCGTCAATAAACTAGTTGTGTTTGTCCCATACATGCTTGGTAAAACCTAAAATCATACATGCATGTATATTATCTTAAGGCAATAATAAATTTTTATAACATAAAAGACAAAAACAATACAAACAAATTAATTAATTAAAAATTAATTTCATTATGCTTTTTTGTTATTAAATCTTCATAAAAGCCTTATTGAAGGTTTTAACATAGTTAAGAAAAATTATATCTCAGAAACGAATTTCATGTTAAACATTTACTTTATTTAAAAATTGACATGTTTTATTTTGATTAATTCTTTCATAATCTTTCAAATGAATTTTCTTAAAATCTCATTTTAATAAAATTTAAAAGAATTGAACTAATTATTTGCATGTTTATCAAACAAGTTTCATTAAAAAAATTCGCCATATAAATTAATTTTTTACATTTCATAGTGACATGAAACCTCAAGATACAAAAGACAAGTGACAACCCGAAAAGAAATAAAATGATATAAAAACATGATTAAATCAGTTACCCAACATTCATATTTTGAGAAAAACCCAACACTCTTAGGATGTGTAGACTTCCAAACAACCCAATTGAACCATTTTTGACGTTTGAGTCTTTAAATGGATGGGTGCACCCAGAATCTACACATGCAGGTCCATTAGCTTGGGGCAATAATAAATAATTAAATAAAGGAAAAACACCCGGCAAGGTTTAATTTATAACCTTTGTGAGTCTAAAAAAACAGCATTTATAGTCAAACTCATGTGTAGTGTGAAAGATATGCCCATTTCCAAAAACAAAAATGGCGGAGGGGCAGTGGCCACATGTGCCCAAAACTCGTGTATTGTATAATAAGAAACAGCTTGTTGGGCAGGTTCATTGATAACTGGAAAACTCTCACCAAGCAAAGCCATAAATCCAAGTTCCAACTTTTCTCCAAGCTCCCAAAAGCATTAAAAGCCAAATATTTATTTCGGAGGGGTGGCACTGGCTGGAGGGCGGGCAAAGGGGGCGGGGGAGAGGGTGTTTATAGTTAATACTAACTATTAAATTATAGGAATTAAGTCAAACTAAAAATGGGTAACACCCATAAAAGCATCCAACACATCCCTCTTTTAAGTTTCCTATCCCTACCCGCCCCCCCAAAAAACACTCCCTTATTCAATAAATACCGCCTTATTATTCAAATGCATGTAACTTCGAAGCTAATTTCCAAACTCCAACACATATATCAATAATCCCCCTCCCCTCCCACATAAGTTAAACACCAAAACCCCAAAAAAAAAAGTCGACCCCACAAGTTCCAAGCCCCAAAGAAAACGAAGAAAAAACTTAATAATGTCAATTGATAAAGTCAATTGGATATTTGAACAAGTCAATCTAAAATTAAAGACCTCAAAGTCAATGGAGGAAGAGGAGGGATAGGGTTTTTTTCTTGGGTCAAGGAATGGGGGGGGGGAGGAGGCCGTCAATATACACTGCAATAAATAAACCGTCCCAAAAAAAATTAAAAATCTAAAGATGGAATTACTAGGGTCAAAATAAGGCAAAATGGTTGAAGGAAGAAGGAAGCCAAAAAAATAAAAACAGAAAAGAGGAGTTTTATTATGGAAAAAAAGTGACACAAAACGGGGAAGGGTGGGGGCAGGGCCGCCGGGCAGAAGAAGAAAACACTCTTATTAGAGCGGCATGGCACTAGTAAAAACTAGCTTTGGTTTTTTGTAGTGTAGTTTTAGGTTGGCGTAAAGAACCTAATACACCGACAGGCATTTTTTTACCATTTTTTTTTTGGCCACTGATGCCCTGAGGGTACCGTGGAAAAAAAGCTAATAGATCTCACGATGGTTTCACACCTTGTAAAGCCCTTCTCGGTGGTGAGCTCTTCTACAACAACAGCAAACTACATCTCAAAAAAATACAAATTTTGTATTAAAAAAATGGTTTAATTAAGAAAAAACACCAATCCAGCAGAAGGGAAAGGAAAAAACACAAAGAGAGGACCAATGCCCAAAGCAAAGACAACGCCCAAAAACAAAAGGAAGGAAAAGGTGCCCACCCAAATCCCAATCCCAAGCATAGATCGTAAACCCCTCACCAATCACACAAAGAGAACTACATTGCACTACTATGGCTTTCGGAGATTTCAAAGATGTCATCACCCTTCAAAACTCAAGCTTAGTTGCTTACCATTTTTGGACTACTGGTGAGAGTGTGCAGGTTGTACTTAAAGTCACCCTGTCTTTGGGCCTCCTTTTCACCCCCTATCCCTTCTTTCTTTCAATGGTATCTGCAAGAAAATGACATAATCTGCCACCGGAGACCTTCATGTTTTGTGAAGGGTCCCCCAAGAAATGAACTCACAGTAGTAGCACGTGGTGATGAAGACTGCTCCAAAATGTGGGACCAATTGAATACTACATGTGGTCCCAGAGCCAACATACACGAAGGTCTTAAGAAGCCACAAGAAATTGACTCTTGACTCTTGGAGGGGTTTGAAGTCCTTTAAGAAGCCACAAGAAAACTGACTCTTGACCCTCGGAGGGGTTTTAAGTCTTTTGAGAAGCCACAAGAAAATGACTCTTGATCCTTGGAGGGGTTTAAAGTGTGTTTACTTTGCGAAAGTGTCATATGCTGAGCATAATGGACGTTGTCAATTGGATGCATGGAAACTATTGTTTGGTTTTGAAGTTCATCCATCATCACCATGTGGTCGTGTATAGATTTCAAAATTGTTCTTTCCATGAGGCAAGGAACGAAAACATGGGGAACATGTTCTTTACAAGTAGGTACTAAGTATGGAACATGGCTTTGCACCCTCCTTTACAGTGATTGCTTCCTTGAAGGATGTGGTTGATTTCTGACCATGGTTCTATTTGCCTGATTAGTTAACCAGTTACAAAGCTTTCTATATTTTCACAATAATTGAATATTTGTGTGTTCAAATGTTGATATTCTCTTTCAAAAATTTGGTTGAAGTTCTTGAAAGGAACTTTGTAATGATTTTGCACTAACAATTTCAGAAGCTCCTTCTACTAATTATTTGGCACTATAAAATTACAGGAATGCATTTCATTCCCTATTTCCATTTTGTTTATTTTCAAACTTGGATATTATTAAGTGGTCTAATATTGATTTACAAATTTTTTGTCATGATTTTTTCTCAAAATTTTTCAATCATGTTTTTTGAAAGTGGGTGAAGAGTTCATTAGCCCACAAGCCAAAAAGGTTGTGATTGGTTGAATGTTTTTAATATATGTTCTCTCAAATTAGCTTTTTTTTAATGGAGGGAACAAAATTTGTTAGCCTATAGGCTGAAGAAGTCATGTTTGGTTGGATTGATTTTACAATTTTTTTTTCTTCTATGATCCATGGTGATCCTACTTGCTAAAATGAAGAAAGTGAAAATTTTGGAGAAAGAAAAAAATGAAAGGAAAGTGATAAAAAAAAAGAAAAGACAAACCCTAAACTACTAATAGAAAGAAATTATATGGAATATAATTTTGGCTCTACTATAATATGTCCGTACCTCAATAAAGTCTATTTTCACTTTACAATACACTTGAGAACCTAGGCCCACACATAAATGATTTCCATTGGGATGGCCTTTTGGATGTGTTTTTACTTTCAACATTTCCATGGTCACAATCCCTCCCAATAATGTCAAGGGGACTTAAGAGGTTTGAATAAACCCTGTGACACCTTTCACCTTCATTTGGTTTATTCATCTTTTTTATAAAATACGAAATTCTTTACTTTCTAAACATCTAAAGCTTCCAATTCAATGAGAAATTTGTTCTCAATTATATGTGGATGGCCACCTCTATGACTTGGAATGACTATAATTGGTATGGGTAGTTTTTATTATTTTGCTTGTTTTGTTTTGTCATATTGAGATTGCTCAAAACATTGCCCCCAGCACTCTTCTTCGTACCCTTGAAAGGCCTCAATTGTCTCAATGAATAAGGAAGCACTAAGGTGATTTTGTAATGCCTAGACTTGCAATACAAAAGTTATCAAGTTATGAATATTTTCATCACTTAAAATTCAACAAAAATCAAAATTTAAGATATTAGGGGCAATAGGGGAGTTCTCTTAAGACTGTTGCAAAGCTTTCATTGAGTATGGCTGCATCAAATTGGTTTTGTGGTTATCAGACTTATGATATGGGAGATATTGAATTTGATTGATTTTTGTCATTGGAAAATTGAAATTCAATGACAATATGTGTTCAACAACACCATTGTTTCTTTTCTCAAATTTCTGATGTTGCATTTGCAACCCTTACTAAACATTAGGGTGGACCAAGTTGGTCCACTTTTAAATGTCAATTTTTTTTTTATATAAAATTATGGGTTAATGCCTTCATTAGGTCACTAGGATTTTAAATTTTGTGCCGAATATCAGACTTCCATTACATTCGTTTCATGCAATTGTGCTCATAATCATCTCATCACTCTACACGTCAAGCATTGTGTAAGAAATGCAACCTTGTGTGAGCTGCTATGAGTCAACTTCTGTATGACCAGAACATGACAATTGTCATTTTGATTTAAGTTCTCATAAAAGTAACAATTTCCTAACATTTTAAACACTTAAAGATCTCCAGCCCGATTGCAACTCTTCAATGAAAGGTGCATGCCCGTACAATGAGAAACATGGCTCCATTTCAGTGGCTGTGATCACAACATATTGTGTCTAGCTGCAATCACAACAGCACAATGGAAAAAGTGGTCGGCCAAAAAGATGTAACATTAGTTCATGACATGTTTGTAGAGCCCAAAAATATTTTAAAAACTGTCCCAAAACTAAAGCCTGCGTCAAAATGTGATCAACTTTCCTCAGATTCTTTAATAAAAAATTGGCATTTTTTCCCAAAAAATCAGGGAAATTTGTTACCAAACATTCATTTTAAATTTTCACCCCCAAAAATGAAACCACTAGGCCACCACCATAATACTGGTTTTGGAGAATCAGTATTTGTGAAAAAAAATCAGCTTTCTTTCACCCAAATAGATAGAACACTTCTATGAAGGCTAAATCTCCTCACAGAAATCCTAAAGATTTAAAAAGATATAAATTTTCGTATAGAAATTTTTGTAAATAGTAAATATTTACTAGAGAAATTTTCATTAAAGTGGGGGGTGGGAACGCTATAAATAGCCCCCCCAAAAAATCACAAAACAAAAAAATGTAGTATTTATTAGCTAACTTTTCACAGAAGAAAACAACACTTTAAAAAATCACAAAACCCCCCCCCCCCCCCCCGGCCCCCCTCCTCCCAAAAAGCAGTAAGCTTCGTAGAAAAAACAATTGCTACAAAACAATGGGGGGGGAAATAAAATCAATAAAAAAGAAGAAAGAACGTTCAAGGAGAGAGTCATGGTGTCCTGTGGCGGGGGGGGCGTGTGTTGGGGTTTGGGGTCGGTCCCTTATCTTGTGCGTGTTCCACAAATGGGGGCGGGCGGGCGGGCGGTGAAGATAAAGGAAAGAAGATGATGTCCATAAAGGGGCAAGCAACAGCCGCACAAGGCCTTTTTCACAGCACGGTCATGCCTTCCCTCGAAAACGCCAAACGAAATGGCCGCGATTGGCAGCGCGGGCCGTAACTACGGCGCCGGCGCTGCGTCAGACTAGCCGCATCTGGATTCTGGAACCTCCTACAACTAAATAAAAATTTTCAAAAAAAAAACCCTCTGGCAAACAAGAAGAAAGAAGAAAAAAATTGGCACCGATGAAGAAGAAATCTAGAAACAAATGAATCAACGAACATGGCAGAGAGGCAAAACGAGGCAACAAAGTTGAGGCGTATTTTAAGAGCTAAGAAAAAAGACATTAATAACGTAACTATTACACCAGCTCTACTAGACGAGAGAAAGAGGGAGAGAGAGAGAGAGCGTTTGCGTGGGATTCGTAAGAGGGTGGGGGCAGATTAGCATTAAAGACAGGCGAGTGGGCGTGCGAACCCAGTTTTTCCATAGATTGTGTTCTGGCTCAATTCACGATAGATTGCACTCGCCGCGCACTTAAGATGAAGCACAGCGCAGTGCGAACTAGTTACTACTACTAATAGGCTTCTACTGATGACCCAAATCACGATAGATTTGTGCAGCAGCTGCTCTCGCACTTTAAAGAAGGAGCTCCAAACTGACGCCATTCACGATGTAGATTGTGCAGATTGTGCTCTCGCAGTTAAGGGGAAAAGGGCAGCTTCTGTGATAACTGACTGACTGACGGATTCCGCCTTTTTCCCCTGAACGTTGTGAGGCGTAATCATGACAGCTACGGCGCCCCGCTCGCACCACAGCAAAACAGGAAACACCCCACCCGACTTGTTGTCACTCCACATTACAGTCCACCAAATTTTATTTTCTCATTTTATTATTATTATTATAGTCATTTTAGTTAATTAATTATTTAAATTATTATTCTTCTTCTTCTTGTGGCCAGTATGGTGTAGCCGTGATATTATTATAGCTCTTCAAGCCAATCAAATTTCTTTCTCCTTTTTTTTCCCTCTTGTACTAGTAACTGAAAGAAATAAAGGGAGGGACTGAAATTGGGCTTTATGTGTGTGGGGGGAAGAAAATAACAAAGAAAACTTTTTGTCCCTAGCCATAGCTAAGCTTGCCTGGCCTGACTAAATTTTAGCTGAAAGTTTCGGAGAAATTGGAATGTGCTTTTGGTGTTGTTGGAAAGATCTTGATGAGAGGATTTTTAAGTGATTTCTGCAGCTGAAAATTCAAATAAATTCCAAAAAACCAGGTTTTGGAAGGAAAAATCAGTTGAGGATGATGAGGTAACACTTGAAGGCTTACCATTCAATTGAAGCATGATTTCCTTTCATATTCGGCTCTTCAAAAAATCGATACATACATTGCAAAACTATGTTCACATGTTGAGTTTCCCTATTTTGTACTGGGTTCACACTTGGGTCTACCGCACAGGCCACACTAGTATAAAATAAACAAGCCTTTGATGCATATTTGTATTTGGTTTCTCACTCATCAGTTCCATCTGACAATTTGGTAACAGCAGTTTTTTGTAGTCCATGTATGTTCCTTGTGAGTGTGTTGTGAGAGTTACTTGTTGGTATGCTAGTGAATTGCAATGCACCCAACACGGTTGTACAGAAGGAATTTTAGTACGATTTGTAAGGCTTGTTGAAAATATGATAACAGATCTATCTTACACCTTAAGGTCCTTTGGGCACGACCTTCCTCTACAGTTGTAGGTAACTTTCATTGCATGATTCTCCTGCATTTGCAGCTCAGTGCTTATTACTACTGCTACACAAGCCCCCCTTATGTACAACTCAGTTAAGTTAATACTTAGATGGGTTCAAGTTTTACTCCCCCCAATTCTTTCCCAAATAAAGTTTACAAGATATTCAAATTCTTTTATGTACTTTTCTTTGGGTTCAACTTCATTACAAAGTCACAAACCAAAATTAATTCAGTGCACGATGTACATACATATATCTCCAATTCATTATAACGGGTTGACCTAGATTTAACAATATTAGGTGCATTCTCAATATGGATTCAGAGGTTTTTTTTTTTTTTTTTTGGGCTTGCCATCACAAGCTCCATATAATTGCACTTAGTTTTTTCATTTGGGGACATGACCTATCTTCATTTTTGTGAGGAAAATGCTGGTCCTGAGCTAGGTTTTGACTATAGACGAGGGCAGATCATGCCCAACCTTTGGAAAGTATTCAAATGTGTTGTGCCTTGTGGGTTATGTATGAGGTCATCAAAGAGCACGATTCAGGCTTAGAGCATCATCAGAAGCACTTGGACAAAATTGATGTTGTCACAAAAATTCCACGTGTATTTAGATGGCTTGCTATCACTACTGTTGGTTTATGCAGTATTAGGGTTATAGATATTAGAGGGATTTTCTTTACTTATCTCATAAAACCTAAACCCCATTCCATTGCTTCTTCTTCTTCTTGGGCTTGGTTCAGCTCACAACTCATGTGCTCTTCTTTCCCCTAGGGTTATAGATATTATAGGGATTTTCTTTACTTATCCAAGAAACCCTAAACCCCATTCCATTGCTTCTTCTTCTTCTTCTTTCCCTTGGTTCAGTTCACAACTCATGTGCTCTTCTTTCACCTAGCCAAACAATTTTTCCCGTTTTCTTAATATGATAATAGCCTAGCAGTTTCAGCACTTTAAATGTCAAGTATTTTATTTAATTTATTTTTTTCTTCAGTTTTGAACAGAACAGTTTTAATTTTTTTTTTAATGACTTGTTCAGAATAGTTTTTTCTCATAATTATTTATTTAGTGCCAAACTTGCTACTTGGTTACTATGGTGTTTACTTTGATTTCAACAACCGTTCCATCACAAAGGTTTTACAAGTGTTTGCAACAGACATAGTCTGCAGTTGAGCCCAAATTTGTTCTCATGTTCTGTTTTGCTCACAGGTTCTTTTGAGGGTACGATGGTGGACGGATGGTCCCACACCTCAACATAGAACATGAGAACAAAAATATTTTTCCAGACGATGGGAGTACGTTATGGTGGGGTTGGGGCATGGTCTCTTGTCTTCAATTTCAAATTCCTGGACCTCAAAAAAAGAGAGAAAAGAAGAAACAAAGAATTTGAGAAAGTTAGTAATAAGTAATGAAAGTAAGGCAAAATGTGGTGGTACCTAATTCATTGACTAAAAGAAAGTATAAAGATAGGTAAAAGATATAACAGGAGTCGTAGGTAAGGGGTGGGGGGGCGATGGGGGGGAGTATCGGGACGTGGAGTTGGGACGTGGATTTGTATGACCACCGTCGTAGTCGTCAAAGATAGAAGACGAGTCGTAGACAGTAAAGTCGTAGGGTCTTATCGGGACGTGGGAGTTGGGACGTGGATTTGTAGGGCCAGCGCAGTGGTGGTTGTTGTCGCAGGGAAGACGACGGAAGGCGCGAAGCTGCGCCTCACTAGGCTATTGGTTTTGCTAGCCTGAGCAAGCTCCGGGGTACTGCGGACTTCCGAGCCGAAAGTTGCGGGGATCGGTCGTGTTAGTACGGCTATTGTACTTCTCGACATGCGCCAGAAAGCGCAACGAAGCCGCGGTCCCGACGATGTGCTTGAAAACGGCTGGCGCTAGCGCCAAAGCACAGAGAAGAAAGAAAGGAAAAAAAAAAAAAGCTTAATAATAGGTGAGTGGAACTACTTCCTTGTCTCCGTTCCCAGTGTGGTGAAAGCGGAACACAGAAGAAGATCGCACATCAACGAAGCCTACGCATCATCAGTTTCTCTCTGTCGCACAACAACAAACAACACTACGAAAATCAATACAATAAGGTTCTTTGTTTTGTTCTTTTGCTTGGGATGTGCCGTGGATCGATGTGTCGTTAGTTGCAACCAAAATGTTATGGATCGTTAGAATCAGATTTGGAATTACCTATCCATTTTCTCTAGTGCATAGTTTGAAGAGCATTTTGTGGAACTAGTTAGTATTATTGATGCAATTCTTGTAGTGTTTCCCGTGGGGTTCATGATTTGTTCGTAGAGGGAAAGTGTCGCTAAGATCGATTTAAGCGCCATACCATCTGCAGCAGAGCAGGCGGTCTTAACTTGCATGAAGTTTTAGAAGAGGAGCTTGATTTCCCTTTTCGGTTTCCTTGCTTGACCTAGTAGTAGTAGCCGGATTCGAACAGCAATAGACGAAAGATTGAACGCTTTTGAGGTCGGTCTCAAGCGATTGTAACAAGGGCGTGGGAGATAAGCTTCTTGAATCGAGATTGCAAAGGGAAAGTACTGAGAGAGACAGCAGCAAGATTGACATTCTCGAGATCATAGAAGAGCCGAAATCGAACGCGAGAAGTTGGCAGGGATGGGGAGGAAACCGTGCTGCGACAAGGTGGGATTGAAGAAAGGGCCATGGACGGCGGAAGAAGACCAGAAGCTCGTCTCCTTCATCAACGCTCATGGCCTCGGTTGCTGGCGGGTTGTTCCAAAGCTTGCAGGTAATAATAGAGATTCTCGTAGTCATGAGCCTCGTCGTTCTCTGCACCTGATCAATCACGCGCAGTGCGGACCTCCTTCATGTATTCTCGTCTTTGTCTCTCCACCGTGATACGATGCGGATCGGTGATCGTACTGTTTCTCCCATGGCACGCACGCGATCGTTTGTTTTTCATATGCAGCTAGCTTATTGCCGAGGCGCTCTCTCCAGAATTGCGAATAAATCTTCTTCTTCTTCTTCTTCTTAAGTGCAGGGCTGCTGCGTTGTGGGAAGAGCTGTCGCCTTCGCTGGACGAATTACTTGAGACCCGATCTGAAGCGCGGGATCTTTGCTGACGCCGAAGAACAGCTGATACTTGATCTTCACGCCTCCCTCGGGAACAGGTGAGTGATGATTGTCTCCATCTTTCCCTCTCTGGATCCTGGAAGATCTGAGAGTCTCTGATGTCTCATTGAGTGATTCTCCATCTTTCCCTCTCTGGCAACCTGGAAGATCTGGGAGGCTGATTTTCTTATATGATTTTCTCACATGAAGAAAACAAAGGGAAATGAGAATGAGCTTCACAAAGACTCAGAAGAAATTTCCTTGCTTTTCTTGTGCTGCACAGATGGTCAAGAATAGCTGCACAGCTTCCAGGTCGCACTGATAACGAGATTAAAAACTACTGGAACACCCGCCTGAAGAAGAAGCTGCGGCACATGGGACTGGATCCTTCCACACACAAACCCTTCCAGGACTCTCAGCTGGGCCAGGCTGATGATAGTCCAGAGGCTTCAGAGTTTGAGGTGGTTGACTGTGACCAGATCAGTGAGGATGATCATCACATGCTTACAGTTGCTGTTGACAGTTTCCCACCTGAAGCTGCTGCTGATGAGGGACTTCTGGAACAGGACCTGGAGTTGAAAGCATGCAATGATTCTGCCGCTAAAGGCACACCTCTTACTCACTTCTCGCAGTCAAACTTTGCTGAAGATAAAGCAAAGCCAAGAGATGAAAGTCACTCAGTACCAGAGAAGCTGCTCTTGTTGCCACATGCATTACATGTGGCACAAGCTGGGGGATTGAATACTGAAAGCAAATCCAATGTGCCTCAAGTCTTTGAGAGCATGAATAGAAGGGGGGTTTGTGACAGAGGTCGTTCACCACAGTTGGAAGACTACAAACTCTTGCTCCAGAAAGTGCCCAGGCAGTCAGTGATGCAGTTGGACACAGCAATTGTTGATGCAAGCATTAAGGAAGAATTGGCAGCAGTACATGATGAGGAGCAACAGCCCCTGTCCCCAACCAGTGTCATACATAGGGGTAAGTCTGATGAAGACTCTGAAGACTCCATCCCTACTACTTCCAGAGATGACCCCCAGTTGAATCAGACTTGGACAGGATTGTGTTGCATGCCAGCAGCAAAGGTTCCTGGAAAATCTTCTGAAGAAAGGGTAACAACAGCACCAGATGGTCAAAAGTTCAATCCTGTGATGTCTGCAAAATTGGGTACTCATCTGTGTGATGGCATGGATAGTTGTATTATGGACATTGCTTCAGTCGTGAAATCTGAGGACACATTTGCAGCAATCAGTGGGGAATTTGATCCAACCTCTGGAGCCCCATTTAACGAGCCTTCAAGCTGTCATCAGTTTGGTAAGATTTCCAAGCAAGATATATGGGGAGATTTTGCTGCTTTTCCCCTACATTCTGGTGATGTTGGAAGCAGTGGCTTGACTTCTCAGATGGCTGGGGTGGAGTATGTCCCTCATCAATGGAGTGGAATGGCATCACAGTGGGCTGCTGAAGGAGGAGGGCATGACCATACATCCTATGAGGCTGCCTCTACCCTCACACCATGGCAAAGGGCTTCCTCAGATTCTTACATCACTGACTATTTCTACAATAGTATTCCCACACCATACCCATCACAAGAGCTCCAGAGACTTGCTGCAATTTTGGATGAGATTTAAGTCATCTTTGTAGACAAATTGCCTGTTTGTAAGAATGGTTCGCAGCTGTATTGAGTTCGTTTGCATTTCAGAGAAGATCCACAAATGCATTGTAATACATACCTTGACCCTGATGAGCAAGTCCTTTTACCACCAGAATCCCTGTCTTCATTGAGTTTCAGTAGGATACCCTGGAACACTGATATCAAAATTGACCAACACATGTGTGCTGCAGTAGAGGGTTGTCACGCAGTTGTGTCCATTCATCTCTCATTATATACTGTGGTCTTTCTCTGTGGACCCCTGTATAGTTCATGGTTTTTTGGAGAGCAAGTGTGATTATTGAGAGGGAAGTGGTAGTGCTCAGTGCAAGGAGGATCTCAATTCTACAGCCCAATGCTACTTTGTGGGATGGAGGTGCACAGTGTCCTGCTCCAGATCCATGTGTTGCCTAATGTGGAACATTACCAGGAACCTCTGCAGGCTGCTGCATGGTCATCTTCTCATTCCTGCAGTGCCATGGACTACAAAAGAAGCAGCTCTGAGAGGTCATGGCAATGGTAAGCTGTCTTCTGGCACGCTTCTCCTCTGTTGTCCACTGACACTAAAGGTGTCTTTGTTTCTATGCTTGTCTGTAATGGTCCACATTAGGCTATTTGCTTCTTATGTGTTCCTGTAGATAAGCCTTGTCTACAGAAGGTGCCTTGACAGTTTGTTCATTGAAGTAATGCTTCTCATTTCTGGTTCTCTTGACTTAGTTTAACTCTTTTGGGTGTGGATTCTTTATTTTGCAGTTAAGTGCACAAGCTATTGTGATCTCAATATAAGAAGCCAAACAAGACATACTGGCTCAACAGTGGCTGACAGCCCCCCTCAAAAGGGTGGAAGAAGAGCTGGCTCCTATGGCACCAGGGATTGTACAACTTAACATTCACAAACTCTGAGTATAATTGTCTGCAAGATGTGACAATGGCTAGTGAATATGAGAAAACTAGAATCAGAGCTTGTCTCCTAGCCTGGCATAGCCTCACATCAACTTTGAGGAGTCTGCAGGTTTGCAGGAAAAAGTTGTGCAAGTTAAAAGCTTTTTGATCATCAGCACACCTTTGGGGTTGAGCTTGTATCTAGTTCTAAATTCTGTATATCCATTTGTGGATAATTAATTGGGGACTTGCAATGAACTTTGCTCAAAAGATGTTATTGAATGTGATGGTTTTTGGGAAGCACTTGTTTGGGGCCTTACTCTACCTTTTCTAGCTATTTCTTGTAGCTCATTCTACACATTTTGTACCTGAAGATCACAGATTTTGTCACTATTTTGAACTTCTATTAATGATTGGTGATAAACTTGATTTTTAGGGTTAAAACTTCAAACCTTGCTTGTTTTGATATAATATGCTTGTAGGTCTAAAGCTTGTTGTTCATGTATGGTCATCTTTGAAATTCCATAAGGCCCCATAAGTATGTTTGTGTGAGGCAGGTTCACAAATATTAAGTGTTTGTGGAAATCACCTTCTGGGTTGCAGATGCTTTCATCAGTCCTTGTGGTTTTGTGGCAAGCTAAGGCAAGAACTTTGAGAGAAGCTTTGGCCAGTTTTTCTTCTCAGATCCATACCTGTTCAGCTCCTCAATATTGCCATGTGCTAATTTTACAAGCACATGGAGCTTGAAGCTGAGCAAATTGGAAAGTATAGCAGAATTAGAGAAGTGGTTTTCTGGATTCACCGAATAATCGTAAATGCATTTTGCCATCGTGAAATGCAGAGACACTTGATGAAGGCAGATACTTGTTGAAGAACAGATTATTGACTTCGGTTACAATTCTGTAATTCTGATGTGTTTGTGAAATTGTGAACAGTGCAGGTCTTCTTAAATGGCTGCTGCTTAATTTGGAAAAAGTTTACAGGTATTGAATCCCCTCCTATTTTAATACAATTTTCAATTGAATGTCAAGGATCTGCCAGACAAGAAGATCATGTGTCAAGGGTGGGTCAAGGATTTGCTAGATGAGAAGATCATATGTGAAGGGTGGGTCAAGGATCTGCTAGACAAGAAGATCATATGTCAAGGGTGTGTCAAGGATCTGCTAGACAAGAAGATCATATGTCAAGTGTCTGCTAGATGAGAAGACCTGATGAACATTATGTATCTCTGTCTTGTATGTATCTCCAGTAGAGGAGCAAATTGCATATCTCATACTATCTTCAACTGCTCCTACTGAAATTGTGTTTTCCAGGAACCTCAACCAGAGTTGTTCAACCTGCATAATTCTGTGCTGCAGTTGGATCACAGACTTTTGACCTTGAGGGCCAGAAAGCTGCAGCAGGCTTGTGAAGTGCAGTTGTAGGTAGCTGCCTTAACCTTGGTAACCTACTTTCAAAGTTTTTTTTTAAATGAAAAAAATGTCCCAAATTCACCCAATTCTGAGAAACACAGATACAGACCACCATATTTCTATAATAGGTTCGAGCAGGTAGCCAAAAATATAGAAGGATGCTTAATTTTTCTTACTTTCATGTCTAGTTTACAACCAAATGTGGCTCCATCTTCTTATGGATGATTGACATGTGACATCAAAAAATTGAAGAAAAAGAAAAAGAAAGGGAAATTGTTTGGGTCTTCTTCGCATATCCCACTCATCCTTGAGATATGTGGTTTTTTCCCTGAATTTTTTTTTTAAATGTTCTTTTTTCCCATCTGTTGTATAAGATGTAGGGATGTCTGTGGAACATGTTTATGTTGCATTATACCATTAATTGAATATTGTGAGTCTAAGTACTTGTTATGGTGCTATGAATGTTAGGTATATAGCACCATGTCAAGTGCTTAGACTCACAATATGCTTGTCCCAGAAGGTATTAACTTAGATACAATTTTCTAACCAAGATACTCTAGTACTATCACATTTCCTAATTGAAAATTTGTTTTATAACAATATGTGGAGACTTTTGTTTATGTAATGTCTATATTCAACAACATGCAATTTACTTAAATTGCATTATATTCAAATAAATTATACAAACGAATTGTGAGAGGGAAATTTTAATAAAACCCTTTGGATGTGGAAAAAAGGTTTGGAATAAGACATGAGTATAGTTTCAACATAATCATATTTTTTTCAAAATATCAAAATATTATGATCATGTTTGCATTAACTTATATTGCTATTATATATATATACAACCTAAACATTTTTAAAAACGAATGTATTAGATAAAATATTTATTTAATAATTACTATAAATCACAATTATTACTAGGGTTTAGTTTTTTCTATTTTTTCAAATAGGTGGATTGCCTCTCATCCACAAGAGAAGGATCCAAATTTGGCTAGGGGTTAGATATGAAAGTATAAGTTTTTTAGAATCATGCTTACTCTTTACAACCAATAGCAACTCATTATTTCAATATGGTAACATGAATATGAAACATGTAACTTCTTTTCCTCAAAATATGGTGAATTTTGCAATTTTTTTCTTAGGAGAAATCTTTGTCCAATTTGCACTACGTTCACCATATTGCAAAAATTTGCAAAAAAGAAAACATTGATTATTATGTACATCCAAAACAAAATCATTGTAAGAATGTTTTCATATTTGCAATAAAGTGACACATTAATGGTTTTCTCTAATACAACTAGCAAATATTGGAACAATGTTGTTTCATTTGTGTTAGCTATTTTTTCGTCTTAGATGATAATATAAACGTGAACAAGATATTATGGTTGGGTGGTTATTAGAAACTTGGCAAAACATGGCTAAAATAATCCACTTAGGTTGAGTTGGCTAAACTTGGGTTAATTTTTTTTTTTTGATTTTTTTCTAACCAACTAAAATTGGTTAAACCAAGCTAAACTAAGTTACTTATGTTTTATTTAGTTAAAATTATGACAATTAAACTAAACTAAATTATTTTAAATGATTTTAAATTATATTAAATGATGTTAAATTAAACTACATTAAGTTAATTAAACTAAACTATGTTATTTGGGTCAAATTATATTGAAATAAGCTAAATTGTGTTAAAGTATGTCAATTTAAGTTATAGTAAATTAAAGTGGACTACTTAAGCATTTGTTGTCCACTTCAAATTAAATTGAATTTGGTTATTATATTTTAAATTCAAATATTTCTTTAATATGAATACAGTAGTTGTGTAGTCATATTCTTATTCATAATTACTTTTAGTCTTAATTATAGTCGTATGTATAATCACGTGGTCATAGTTTTGACCATAGTCATTGAAATGGTAGTGAATAAAAATCACATATGAATACATGACTATATTTGGACATTAGTCACAAGATGTTATAATCATAAAAATCACATTTTGACGTTATATTAAATAAGGAAGGAGACAAAAAGGTTGCTTACAAAACAAGATTGAAAAGGAAGGAAAACATTTTCAACATTGTTAAACATTCAATTTAATAACATTATTGATGTCAAAAATATTTTACAAATAACCACCCAATTAAAAAATGTTTTCAACTATATATTATTATAATAAATGAATCAACTTAATTAGTAATTATTATAATTTTGGTTCTAATTTTAAAAATCCCAATTGAAATTGTACTTGAAATTTTTGTGGTTGAGAAAAAAACAAGTTTCTATTACTGTAAGGACACATGCAACTAATCCAAAACAATGAAGGGATTTTTAGTTACATATGATGCAAACATCTTCAAATTTGATTTTTAAAAATAAGGTTTAGAATATATATATCTAGGAGGAATTTAGTTTATGAGGAGTCTCTCCAAGAAAAACTTTGTGCGAAATGTTTTCAAACTTAAATGTGGAGGAAGTTCAAAACTTTTGAATATTTTACCTTTTTAAAAAAACAACCAATGTTTATTGCTAGAATTGTATTTCTCCACAAGGTTTTATGTCTCCAAATGTGTTTAATCAATGTGTGTTTTTTCATTGTTATTTTTTTCTACCACACAAGTTGTCGCAACTCCACTTTGGCCAAGTGTGGGGGTGAAGCCCAACATTCCCAAAGTTGGGGACTTGGAATCCTCCAAGACTTTCGAATGTTTAGAGTTCAATAGCAAGGCCTAAAACACCTTGCATTGAAATGTCCTTGGTGTCATTGGAAAGGTCTTGAAGCGTAGATGTCGAAAATGGCCTCACATTGGTCATTTGGACATGTGCAGCCCAAGTTATGGGCAAAAGAAGGGCCGGGAGTCAAACTGACAGTTTGACTCCGGACCACTAAAAGTCAGGAATCGACCTCTTCCTGACCTTCGAATTGAGAGTGTGACACGGCGTTGAAAAGATCTGGACAAGGGCTATAACTTTGGTTTAGATTTCATTACGATTAGACTTGACAGTCGAGAGTTATGAGCTCCCAAAGTCCTGGGACTCATGAGGTGGCTGGTTTAGGGCTGCTTGAATGCCGATCGATCCCTGTGGTAGGAGGCTTTTCCGGGAGCTGTCTTCATTCAATTCCCATTCGAGCTCTTACGAATTGGTGATAGTGGTGGTGTTATGTATGGCCACATTGAATGTTGCAACCCTACTTTGGCCAAGTGTGGGGGTGAAGTCCAACACTTGGAAAAAAGTGAGGATTTGGAGTCCTCCGGGACTCCCGAATGTTTAGAGCTCAATAGCAAGGCCCAAAACACCTTGCATTGAGGTGTTATTGGTGTCATTGAAAAGGTCTTGAAGCGTAGATATCGAAAATGGACTTGCATTGACCATTTGGACATCTGTCGCCCAAGTTATGGGCAAAAGAAGGGTCGAGAGTCAAATTGACAGTTTGACTCCTGACCACTAAAAGTCAAGAATCGACCTCTTTCCGACCTCCAAATTGAGCGTGTGAGATGTCGTTGAAAAGATCTCAATAAGGGCTATAAGTTTGGTTAAAACCTTGTTGTGATCAGACTTTGCAATCGGGAGTTATGAGCTCCCATAGTCTCGGGACTCTAACTGGGACCATTTCGGGACAATTTCGGGACTCCAACTTGGGAGTCCCGGGAAAAAGAGTCATTTGGATGTAGTCTCGGCGGGGCGTCGCATAGAATACTATATGGGGGAAGGTGGTGGCTTCCCTCGAGTCCGAGCCGTGGTGTGTCTTGTGGTCCAAAGTGCCCGTGGCTTGTCCCAAGGGTGTCCCAGAAATGTGAACTAACCACTTTGTGGTTTGTTTTGATGCAGATTCAAGCTTGATCTACTAAACCTTCTTCCTAGTTTAATCCCTGGGCTCCCAACTCGACCCTCTACCCCTTTCTAGAGTTAGAAGTCAGGAGCGCCTTCCGAATCCCAACTTTTCGCAACTACACTTTGGTGAACCCTCAAGTGGGTTCACCCCGGGACTTGGGAGTGCATCATTGAAAGTTTGAGAATGCCCCAAATCTAGTGGCGTGAAACCCTTCTTCCGAAGCGCTTGGGGCAAGGTCTGGCAGTTGGCGACCTTGTTTTTGTGAACTTGGCATTCTTCCCCTCCCACTCCTTTCTTTAGAAGAAGGTTGTGGGCTGGGGTGACGAATTCTATTTCATTGTTCATGCTTGAGATTGATTTGACAGCTTTCCAATGTAAGTGTTTTTTGTTCTGTATGCTGACGGGATTAGAGCTGATTGGGATGTGGGCAAGGATGGTACATTCAGATCCGCCCCTGCTTAACTCCTCTTACTAGCTCCATTTGAAGCTGAGTTGGTCCTTCAGAAGGAGTTTGTGTTGGAGAATGTTCTCCTCTAGCCTGATTGCTATGTGTTGGATCAGTTCGTCTATGGCTGGTTTGGACGACCAATCCTCTCTTTCGTCCCCTATGATTCTAATGCCAATTGGAAGGTTGGGGAGGGCTTGGTTTCTAGAATGTACCTCCTTTTGGGGGCCTTTTTTTCTTGTGAATACTGGCCATACCTTGGCTGTATAGAGATCCACATTGGTTGGGAGAGGGATTCTTAAGGAGGTAAAGAAGGATTGATGGAGTTCTGAATATGTCTGGCCTTTTTTTCCCCCTGGGGCTATGCTTGCTCGTGTGGAAGGGTGAGGAAATTGGTTGCTATTTGGGCGTATTATGTCAACCCTTTCCTTATTCTTTTTTTTCGCCTGGAACGTCCATCCTCCCTCTATTTCTTCCTGGAACGCTCGTTTTCCCCGTTTAACACTTCAAAAGGGTTTAGATCAACCCATTTTCCTCTCGCTGAGTCATTATTCTCACCCGAGAGATTGAAACTTAATTTAGCTTTGGAGGTGTTACTCCCATCCGTGCCCTCCACCAGAGTTGTGACTTTTGAAGGGATGACGTTGAGATTACATTCTACTTGATGAGTTCGGGAGGCAAACATCTCCCCCATTTCCTGATCTTTTCCAATTTTGGTGGGAGGATTTTGTCTTGTTTGAGCCCCTTCCGTTTGAGAAGTTGATCCAGTTTCCCTAGATGATTGCTTGCTCCAACTCCCCTGACTCCTCCCGATTCTGTGAGAGTGGATGGTGAATTGGGTAGCGAATGTATCAGTAGGGCCTTGTGCTACCCTTTCACTCCACGTTGGGGGAGTGCTTGCGGGAGCATTCTCGTTCCAAATTGGGATTTTGGTCATTGTGCAAGTTCGGGCAAAATGCCCAAATCGGCGGCATTTCCAGCATTGATTTGGGAGGCCCGAGTATAGGATTCTTTGTGGTGTGGTATCCTTCGTGGTTGTCCCTTCTACCATGGAGGGGATACGAATGTATTCGGCGAGCTTGCTGATGTCATGGGTTTCCACCGTGATCATGGGGCCGGTGGGTCTTTTTATGTATGAATCCTCTATTCTATTTCTAGAACTTCTCCAATTTTGCTGGCCATGATAATGAGAGCTTTTGTGTTTGTAAATTGTTCGTGAAGATTTGGGAATTGGACCTTTATTATATGTGAGAGTAAGGTCTCAGCCCCTTGTACACTGGCGTCAAAGTTTGGGATGTACCGGGAGAAGGTGAGGTTCAAACCGCTCCACTCCACCGTTGTTATTTTCCTGGCAAACTTAGCCCCTTCTTCATCCGTGAAAAGAACCTCAAAGAAGCCCCTTGTTAGTAAGGTGACTGATGTGTGTAAGGCGGGCAAATGTAGTTTGAGACAATCTTGAAGGGCTTTTATCGTGGGTCTACCACCCAGAGCTCTTCCAATCACCATTCTTCGTGCTTTGCAGACAGCGCCTTCCTGCATTTTTAACACCATTTCCGGTGGAAAATCCGCCTCTAGCTCTAATTCATAGTCTATTGGCGATAGTCCTCGGGGTTCTTCACCTGATGGCGGAATGGATCATGTCCCGTTGCCTGGAGGCGCGGTCAGAGGAGGGGCGGATGGGGCTAATGCTGGAGTTGTTAATTTCCTTCTTTGCATGAGCTTCGAGCTTGACGCTTTAGCTTTGATGATTGAGTGGTCTTCTTGAGCCACCTGCCCTGTTGCAATCGCGTCCAAGTCCCTAAGACCAAATCTTGGTCCAACGCTTGTAGCTGAAAGATCTACTATGCGTGTGGGGGAAGAAATGAGGGGGGGTACCTGAATGAAATGGGTAGGGTTTGAAGTCTCATTTCTCTTCCGCCACACCTTGTGTTGGCATGAGAAGGGGATCATGCGATCGTGGCGGTCGATGGACATTCTCGTTGTTGTGACTGCCCTTACTCCCTGATCGAGCTACTTCATTAGTTCTTGCCAAAAGCGCTTGCTGTGTTAAACCTCTCAGGGTCACCAAGACCGCTGGCGCTTTACTTCCATGATCTGGATTTTTCAGGGGCAGGCTTTCCACTGAGGGGATGCATGTTCCGGATCGAGTAACACGGTCATTCTGTACATGCGGGCCAACATATCGCTTGGTTAGAGCGCTTCCTTCTGAGTTGATTGGAAGTGGAAGGACTGGAGTGCCATCACTGTTAGGGTTCAACAACTTGTTGCTCAACCAACCGTTGCCTTGACACGCGTTACGTCCAACATTCCGAATTCTATCAGCAATAAAAAGATGCTCGTTTAGCTTAGAGATCTGCTGGGTTTCTAAACATGCAGCCCAACTCATTTTCTCCATCGAGAATTAGCAAGAAATCTAGCCGCCAAGCTGACAAGGCTAATGTTTTACGTACATCACACACCTACAACCACGACAGAGATGCTCGAGTGTAGTAGAGAATCCCGTAAAGAGAGCGACTGCAAGAGAAAACCCCAGAAAATTAAGGCTGCACGGTCTGCAGGCAGGAGCAACTAACTAGTATGAAAAGAAAGCAAGAATGAAAGCAAGTATAGAATCGACAGCGGAAGTCCCAGCAACAGAAGTTCAGGGCTGCATTGTGAGGCCTCAAAACAACGCCGGACAGAGCTCCTTCGCCTTTGCCTTCTAGAAGATCGCAAAGACAACAGGAAGGAACACTCCTTTCGCCTTCTCTCAGAACGGTAGTTCCGTGGATTTCTTCCGAGTCCAAACTCCAGATTCTGGCACACACCCACTGATCTCACAAAGCACCCGTGAAGTCCCCTGTTTTTCCAACGAACTGGACGAAAGAGACCTTCTAGTGACTTAGAAATCCAGAGGCGCACAGAGAGCCCCACATAGCATCGCTTAGTTCCGACTCAGAACTCTCCGCTAGCTACCTCCTTCAGAGTAGGTTTGTTCTCCAAACCTTTAGAGAAAATCCATGGGTGCAGCACTGCCTCAGCCAGAGCTCTTAGACCATCCCCGGCAGGAGTCACAGACCACTCAGAGACGACCGCACGGACCGGACGAGAGGAGAGGAGAGCGGCTAGAGCTTCAGAGTGTAGTCAAACCTCCCCTTTACAATTCTCCTCAAAGCTGCACTGTCAAAGCTGCAACGCTCAGAATCTCTCCCCGCTGGTCCACTTCATCTTTCTCTCAGACCCACTCTGGCTCCTTGCGCATGCTCCGTGTGGTCGGGACACCCATAGTTCTCCTCAGAGCTGCACTGTCAGAGCTACAACACTTAGAATCTCTGCCCGCTGGTCCACTTCATCTTTCTCTCAAACCCACTTTGGCTCCATGCACATGCTCCCAAGTCACCTTGAGAGATCATGGTTAAGGTGCCAGTTTGCTCTTTGCTACTTACAATTAGAGAGCTTCAGAAAGAGGAGGACTCCAGAATATTTTTTGGCGGAGCGTTGCAGAGAATACTATATGGGGGAAGGTGGTGGCTTCCCCCGAGTCCGGGCCGTGGTGAGTCTTGTGTGTCAAAGTGCCCGTGGCTTGTCCAAACACCCAAGTGTGTTCCCGAATGTGAACTAACCACTTTGTAGTTTGTTTTGGATGCAGATTCAAGCTTGAACCTCTAGTCCTTCTTCCTAGTCTAATCCCAAAACTTCTAGCACGCCCCTCTACCCCTCTATAGTGCTGGAAGTCAAGAGCACCTTCCGAGACCCAACCTTCCGCAACTTTACATAGTTGGACCCTCAAGTGGGTTCAACCCGGGACTTGGGAGTGCATCAGAAGTTTTGTGTTTAAATTTTTGACATCCAAGGTGGTTGTGGGTGTTTATTCCTACTTCAAATCTAATAGGGTGTGTTACCTACCAAAATTTGCATTATTAAGAAAATCTATTTGATTTATTGCTAATAGTAGTTGGTGATTTTTTAAATTGCCCACCGAACAAAAAATTATTAAACCTTTCTTTCATCTACCTCCAAACCCAATTATTTATCGAATGGCTTTAATAATGTGACTTGGCTTATGGCATCAAATACCATTCATTCCACATGTTTCACCTTCTGTCCGTTGAAAAAACACAACAATAGGTTTGATTAATGTAATTAGGATATGTAATAATAAATTTGGATTTCACAAGATCTACCAAGGACAACCACTCAGATGATTTTGACTAATTTTTTTTTGTAAAAACATTTGGATTGCACATGAACAAAATGTCAGCTACTTGTAAAATTATTTTAGCAAAGTGAATAGGTTAGGTTTTTCCTTTGTTTTGATTTTTTTTCCATGGTCATTATTCCCAAATTTGTATTTTTTAAAAAGTGTTTGTCTTAATGAGCTGTTAATAAATTTATTATTTTGTATGCAGCTCTACAAAACACAACACCATGAAGACCAAATATATTCATATTTTTTAAAGGTCTAAGATATTGGATTCAAACTGTTGGAATATTTTTTCGCACATGTCTTCTAGAGCCATTCAAATTTGCCAGAAGCCAGACTACAAGTCTAAGGCAGTGAACCATGCCGAGCTCCCCAGCTGATTAATCACATCCTCCACGAGTGGCATTAGAAATGAATCCCGACGTGTTTGTGCGTTGAGTGGTCGGTAGTCCCCATAGAAACGCCTGCTCCCATCCTTCTTCACTGGTAGAGTTACCCGACATGCATACTTAGAGCTACTGGGCCTCATCCTGCCCAAATCTATTTGCCTCTTCACTTCTACCTCTTCCTAGTAGGATAATTGACCAGGAGATGTTTTGCAAGGTGGGAATCCTTGCGTATCCACAAAATGTTCCCCAATAGTGCAGCAACCTCATTCACCCTTGTTCCAAGCAAAAACGTCTTAGTACCGCTCCACAATTTTCCAGAGTTGTTGTTGTCCTCCCTTATCCAAGTTGTTGTCAATCCTGATTCGCTGACAGATCTCCTTCCATCTAGTGTCCATTTCCTCATAGCTGGATGATCCCAACTGCTCAGTGGTGCTGCAATCAGAGTTGCCATCTTTCATTTGGACAGTCTACAACAGTGCTGGAATTGAGGAAGCGTCTCTTCGGCTGGGTTGCTGCAGCAAAGTGGAACAGCTGCATTAGGTGTGGATTCATACATGGCTCGTTTGCTTTGCTCTACATCAGACACCCATCTCATCCAGTCTGCGTAATCATCCGCATCTGTGATTTCTTCATCCATGAATCCGTCATCCTGCTCCTGTATTATCAGTTACAGAATTTCTTGCGGCCCTTCTGACTTCACCAACTCCTCCAATTCAACATCTCTAAACTCATCTTCACAATCAATTTGTTTCAATTGATTAGACTCCGAATCACAATGCTTGTTACCATCAGTACCAGTATCTAAATCTGAGGTAGACGCATCATCTTCCTTGGTCATGATCACACGATCCTGATCTGGTATCTAGTTAGAATCATCATTGGTGCATGTGTTATTCTAGATGGTCGTAGACTCTTGCATCAGAGCTTCTGAATTCATCCTCTGTAACAAATTCACCATCGTTAATGATAACACCTTCACATTGGTTCCGGGTCCGTGTCTCAATTGTATCAAACCCCGTTCCACATCCACAACTGCTCTAATTTTCATCAAAAAGTCCAGTCCAAGGAGCACATCATAACTGTCTGTGTCCACTACCATGAAGGTCATGGCACACTGTACGCCTCCTACTTTGAATGGTACCTCATCAATTCGACTAGGGCCTGAGTCACAACTCTTGATGCGGTTTTATAGGTCTCGGATCCAATATCCAAATGCATCATCCCCAACTCTCTAACCACTACAACAGCCATGACAGACATGGATGCTCCAGTGTCTACAAGTCCTTCCACCACATAGCTATTTATTTCCACCAACAAATGGAGTGTCTTGCTTCTATGTGTTTTGTTGATGCAGATTCACCTAATTGCAGGAGCTGCTGAAACCATAGACACCTGATCATTTACAACTTCTGCATCCTTTTTCCTTCTAACCAATTTCACTAGGCTCTCAAGGTGTTCTAACTCTCTTAGTATCATCAAGACTATTTCCATGGGTGTAAGGGAAATCTTTCCCTTAACAAAGTGTGAAAGAATTTTCGACCTAACAGAGGTCTCCTGACCCACTCCTGTGCCTTCTCCTGCAGCTTCAGGTGATAGTACAGTGCCAGCTGGTGCCACTTCAACAGGCATCCTCCTCCTAGGCACTCAGGTGTAAGAGAAGAGATTTTCATTCCCACATAGCTTATCAAGTTGTTGCATAGTCGTTGCTTCATCATTCACCAACACCTCCAAGAAATTCGCTGCTCTAGATTGTGATTTCCCATCTTTGGGCTTCTTCCAACATTTGTCCTCAAAATGCCCCAACCCTGAGCGGAAGGCACATTTTATTCCACAATTCTCTGTCCTATGAGGCATACCACACTTGGCACATTTTGGCCGTGCTTCATTTAACCTTGGACAGGTGGTGGCCAAATGGTCCCCTCCTCTGCAGATTTGGCATTCTCCAACGCAGTGGAAGAAGATGATGTTTCTGAATTATGCACAGTTCCCTTGAAGAAGTTGATCAGGGTGTTATTTAGTGCAGTGACCTATTTCTCCATCATGGTTTCCAAGGACTCCTCTTCTTGTTCCTCTCTTAGAGGTTCGTACAGAGTCTCCTCGAGCTCGCCCTGAACTCTCTCAACTTTCGTTGCAGCACCAACTAACTTTTCAGTGTCTGCAAACGTTCTTACCACACATAATTTTCGAATTTCAGGCCTCAATCTGGCCAAAAATCTTCTTCTTCGTTCTGCGTCTCGTATCTTACCCCTTTGAAACAATTTGTCGAGATGTTCAAAATATTTTTAAACTCTCTCCTTAAATTCTTTCCTTGGCTCTGCCCCTCAAATTCAGCTTCGCAATCTTGAACAATTTGTCTGCATTCAGGTCTCGCACCTCAGCCGCCATGGTAAGTCTTTCTGCCCAGTCACTGACGTCTTCATAATCGCGTCCCAAGAACAGTTCGTCCATTCCCTGGGGGCTAGTCATTTTGTAAAAGTTCAGCTCCAATCCACAACTTCAAGAAAGAGCCCATCGTGATTCAATTTGAAAATTCAGACTGATCACGTTCTGCTACTGGTCTTAAAGGTACAAAATTAGATGGAAAGGTGGCAAAGCTTTGCTCATTTGTGGATTCTTGTTGGAACTGCCACCCTTCCTCTTGATTCCGCCATATCCGCCAGCTTATGAGGCGAGAGCTTGATCCACTGTGTTCCACCTTGAGTAGGCGATCTCCAATCTAAAACAAAATTTCCACATCGGGAATATATAATCTAACAAAATGGTTAGGCGAAACAACAAGCTTGGGAATCCAAATGTCTCCTAGTTTGGGTACACTATGCTACCTGTCAGTGAATGAAGGCAACACTCTACGCAAGGTACGAGGTGTATTGCGTTTATAGTTTTAAAGTTGACACCCATCCTCTTGGTCCATCTTTTACCTTCAACTAGACTTCAGCGCGTGTATAAAAACCAATGTGAGTTAATTCTACTTCTACATCTCCAACTCGAGCTTCATCTGGGTCTATTCCTATAACTGTTACTACGCCAAAACCCAAGAAACGCAGGACTACTGCTCCACGCTGTGGTCCATCTTGCCCCCTTGGATAATCGAATCTATTGACAATTCGTCGCTCACAAATTTCTTGTGTGAACTCTTCTACACCAACCTCATCTACACTAGACGATGACATGATATCTTAACTATCATTATACTTAGACATCCGCAGGTTCCACTGACATCACCAGATCTAAACCAGCTCTGATACCAAAAAAAGAGGGTGCAAGATCAAACAACGCCCTGACCTACTGTATGGGTCTAAGCAACGTTGTAATCTCTGAGCTTCTGGGACAAAAGACAACCACTGATCCTTTCCCTCATACTTCGTCTGTGAGTATACCTATATGCATTCTCTGATCAATAATCAGACATAGCTTCTACGCATACAAATCGGCAGAACAGAACTACAGAAACCCACGTTCACATCTCGCATTCACAAAAATTACCAGAAAGTACAAGCTTCCTGACTCCAGAATACTCATCAAAGTCTAGACTCCTATTGAGGTTTAGCCCTTCATATGTGCATCATCATCTGCTTGGCCAAGTCCTCTAAAAACAAAACTCTACACTTTGCATTCTCAAAGATAACCAGAGAGTACCAGCTTCCCTACTCCAACATGTTCCTCAAAGATCAAACCATTACTCAACCCAAAAATTGCTCCCCCCAAAAACCAACTTTTCCATCTATCTATCCATGCACCTCCATGTTCATCTACCACCTTCCGCTCTTCCTCACAAGCTTCCCTTCGTCGTCATTCCCTTCACTTCGGCTCATCAATGCAACTCCACTTCTCGCCATCATATGTGCCACCTTCCTCCTGTACTACCAATCACACACACGCAGAGAGAGACCTCCCTATGCATTGCATGCACACCATTATTAACCCCCACTCTCCAAATTGATAAACTTTGCCGCCTTCATTAAGAAGGTTGACGGCAGGCTTAACTCTTAAACCCTTAAAATGAATTTGGCATTCACACTACAGAGACCATCAAAGACCAACTGTTTGATCACTTCCTTTCCGGTCACACATGCGTATGTGGAGTCTTGCACATGAGATGACTATAATGGATGTCTCATGACACTATGTCACCCTATAAACATAAGATGTTTTTCCAAAACTTGATGATTTAATCCGTAATCCACCTCCGGAAGTGTCTATTACTTGTAGATTACATGATGATATTGATGAGAACAACGAATAAATTAATCAACATAATATTAATTATTCATTTTTGCGAATATTATAGGGAAAATCTTCATAATAATTTCATAATTAATTATTATTTGAAAAATTAAGTGTGATTATTTAGTGAAGATAATGAATGTAGGAGTAATGAAAGGCCAAAATGCATGCCTTCTTTATTGGAAATATGACAGCATACAATAAAAAGAAATGTGTCTTTGATTTTTTTCTAAAATTTAAATGATTTCAATTTGACATTACCATGTAGTTGTTGTTGGGAGCTAATAAATTTGGTGGCAATGTTACAACATGATTGATCAACAATGTACATGTTATTATGGAAGGTCCTTGAACATGTATTTGACCCATTATCACTGAAATTGTTCTTTAATTTTTTTTTACTTTTAAAGTTGGGTTTTTATGCTAGTTGCTTAATTTTTCTTATGTTTATAAATTTGATATATCAATTAGCAATTATGCAGGCCATTTCTCAAGTCTATTTTGAGGTTGATTCAAATTGTCAAATATAAATAAAAAATTCAACACAAATGAAGGTGTATTTAATGACCATAGGTTAATTAACCATGTGAATGAAAATTTGCAATGAAACAATGATATCATTTTTTATTTTTTTTATGTCATCATTTATTAATCGATGCAACAATAATATATGATTATAATTTTTTCACATTTTATTTGAAATAATATTTTATGATTACAATTAATTATGTAATCATTTAAAATATCTAATCATTGATTTTTTGGTTGTAAATGACAAAAAAAAATTTGATGTCATGGGTCAATTCGTTTTGAACTAGTCTGTTTCAAAAATTGTGTGCAAATGAAAGGTGACAATTTCAACAACATTAATTGTAAATATAATATGAAACTTCAAATGCCCATAAAATCTCACCTCTCCCTCTCAATATAAATGGCAACAATTATTTGTTAGACAATACATGTGCACACACTTCAAAGGAGAAAATGAATTTATATTGTAAGATTTGATTTTTATTCTAAAGCATAAGTAAATTTCATCACTACATTTGAATCTATTTTTCAAAATTTTGTTATATCCATTCAATCAATGAATTCAAAACCAAATCCAAAGAATTCAATTCAATTACATTTATAATCTTGTTTTCTTTTTTTATAATGGCATTCACATATGTAATGTTCAATTGCTATTAACCTTAAATTGTAAATTAATTTTACGTCACATTTGCAAAATAACATGTTGAACCTTAAAACAAATAAAGATTTTGAAAAAACAAAACAAAATGTTTTTTTATCTCTTATTTAAAACTTCCCAAATGTGATATTTATCATGAAAGTAACCACACTCAAATCCAATTAAACATTAAATTTCAATGTGAAAATTAAAACATAAAAAATAAAAAAATCTTCAAAAATGACATTTGATCAAAACTATGTATGTTTGTTCCTTTCAATTCAAAAAAGACTTTCGATATTCAAGAGACTTTTCGAAACCCTTGAAAATAAAACTTGTGAGCCAATGTGTGACATGAATACGAAAAACCCAAGAAACATATGTTTGGTTCTTAAATCATTCAAGCACTTTTTAAACTAACTTTGCATACCTTTGAATTAACACACTTTTCAACTTTCTTTCTTCATTCATTTAAACTTTCATAACCTTTCTTTTTCAAGTTTTTAAAAATGATGTAAGATTTATTTATTAGCATTTACTATTGCATTTTTTTTCAAACCTTTCATATATAGTATAGAAAATACCCAAAAAAAGGTTAAAGTTGGTACGATTTTAATGATAATTTTATTAAATTAAAAATATCTCAAAAATTATCAAATGAAAAGAAACTTTGAACAATAAAATGACTACCTTCAAACCCTAATGCAATAACCTTTCAAAACTCTGTAAAAAAGACCCATCATTCACAAGTTTAAACCATAAAACAAGACAAATGAAAATAAACAAATAAATAAATGAAAATAAATAGATAAATAAATAAATGAAAATAATATTAAAATGATTACCCTTAAACCTTAATGTAACCAACCATGAAAGCTTAGAATGGCTACTTCAATTCTATATATTTTAACAAAATGTATGGAATTTTTTTCTTAAAATTAGATAATTGAATGATTATAATTCAACAATTATTTTATTTTTTCTCTTACTCAAAATACTCTCCGAGATTCATAAGTTTTAAATCTATGGCAATTATTGAAAATTTTCCCAAATCTATTAATATTACATTTTTAAGCATAGTTTTATGAGAGCCATAAAGTTCCCCTCACCCAAGATCTTTGGCACACCTTTATTTTCCAACTACCTAACCACTATGGTTCAACGTTTGGGTAGTTGACCTTAATGCCATGGCATGCTCATTTTTTCACATAAAAAATTTGTCTTACTTTTTTGAAAAAGGAAGAATTTTTTTTTGTAAAGAAGATTATGTTAAATTATGGACAAGAAATAGTGCCATGTGATTAATGATGACCTTGGATAATATCTATGCAATTTAAAAAACCCTTAAAATGACCATAACATCTTCTTATAATCCTTTGCCATTTTTTTCAGTTCATAAATTGCATAAATATCATCCACGGTCATCATTGATTAAATGTCCTTATCTCTTGTCCATGATTTTACATAATAGATAAATGTCTTTCTTAAGGACCATAATTCACCATAATCTTATCCAAAATAAATAAATCCAAAAACATAATCAAATTCAATTGGGTAATTGGAACCCCATGTATCAAGGATTCCATCTTTAAAAACAAGATATAGTACATAATTTATAAATTGACTTGATTTTTTTTTTAATTATTCAAACCCAAAAAGCCATTTAAAAAATTATAACAAGTTGGTTAAGCTATATTTGAATGTGTTATACTCATTCAATTCATTTCAAATTTATTCAAATATTCTCGTAAAAGAATTAAAAATATTACAAACGTGGTTGTATAAATTTGTCAAAAAATTCAACATCAACCAAATAACCACTTATCATAATGAAATTTAAGCAATGTGTATGTCTTGGGGAGATTACTATTAACCAATTAAGATCCAATCATCCTTTTTGAAATGGTAATACAAAATCTTTTACATAAATGAATAGGCGTGCTTGCCATGACCATGTACACATGTCTCTTGTCCATAAGTTATCATAATAGTTAAATATCTTTTTCACATACCAAAACTTAACACAATGTTTGTTTTTAAAAAATGAAGTCCTCTTTTTTTTCAAAAAGCCAAGGCACAATCATTTATATAGGAGAATGGGTGTGACCATGACCACTCTATTCTTGTAAGCTTACTTAACACAATGGTCAAGGACTTGCCCATTCTCTAATACATTTCTACTATACAGATTTCTGAACAAAATACATCAAAAACCATGAACCAAGATTGGCATCCCACAACATAAACATAAGAGTACAACAAAATCTTAAGAACCATGAACTAAAACAACAAAGACATCTCACAACATAGACTTAAGAATGCTAATCTCGCAATTGACATTTGTCTACATTTTGGCTGTGTAGAAGCATATACTGATCTTCATGGTTTTCTTCACAACCTAATTTCTCACTATTCCTTCTACAAAGCCATGTAACCCTAGTGTATCATAGCCATACAACCCTAACCTATAATAGCTTGCTTCAAAGTCTATACCTATACAAGTATTCAAAAGAGTCCACCCACTACTTAAGTGTTGCGCACCACAATTGATTACTCGCGCAATCAGATTGTATCTTTGAGCAAAGCCTTGCAACAACAAATTTTTGCTATGTAGTAAATGACCCACTTTTTCTAGCCAAACAACAATGCCCAACTCTCCTAATTCTCTTTCGGTTCTGTGAACATTTTGTTTTCATGAAAAAAATTGAGAAAAATTTCCATACTCATGATTAAGAAAGCCAAAACAAGGTTCCAAACTTTTCCTTGAAGTCAAAAGAAAGTCTTCCAGATAAAGGCCCAAAGAACCAGGAAGAAGAAAACCCACAAGAAGGTAGAACTAAAATGAAGAACAATAAAACTAACAGAATGAACAAAAGTGACAGCCTCTCAAATTCAATTCTCATGAAAGAATATATACACAAAGATATATAATAACTAGGCAAACTTTCTCGAAGTCAAACACCTTGAAAAAGGAGTAGAGAAAAAACCCAGACCTCCTTACAGAATTGGAAGTAGCTGATCAAGAGGAAGAAAACTTCTGGTCAAATTTCAGATTCCAATAGCTCAGTCTGACATGAGAAAACTTTGCTACCATGCAAAAGAGGCATCTCCTCATGGTGGGTGTAAAAGTAATGACTGAAAACCTAGGGCAAAACCCACATCACAAAAATCTGCATGCTAAGTTTCTGTCATATTTGTGAAGCAAACAGAAAGACTTGGTTGTGATATCAACAAACACTCAAGAGGCAATATAGTAAATCTAGTTGAAAACTTAGCACAAACCCAGAACACAAAAACCTCCTTGCTAAGTTTCTGTCGCGTTTGTGAAGCATACAGAAAGACCCAGTTGTGATATCAACAAGCACTCCAAGAGGTAATATAGCTACTTACTTCAAAAAGTCAAGAGTATCCTCACTCAAGCTGCCACAACACGCTTGCAAGGTGTTTTGTTAGCTTGAAAGCTCCATTTTGGTGTCATGGTGGTTCCACCACTTTCTTCTTCCAATAATAAAATTTCACACGAGAAGAGAGTACACACCTGGCAAAAGGAAAAAAAGAAGCTCTTTCTGTAGTACCCAGCAACCAAGCTCCCTCCACAGGTGATCAAATTTGTACCAACTGCAACAAATTGAACTGCTGCAAGAGTTGTAGTTCATCTTGAACACTTCCATAGCTCCATGAACAAGCATACCAACTAGACAATTGTTCAAACACGGGTGAAGAGCATAATACTTGATAGATGGACATGGCAATCATGGCAGACATTCAAGGAAGATTGGAGATCAGGAAGAAGGTGGATTCTCTCTCTCTCTCTCTCTCTCTCTCTCTCTCTAAGTGCTCATTCTCATGGAGCACAAATCAAAGGAGAAGTTTACTCGCACCTTTGATCAGAGAGTATGACTGCCATTCAGAACAACAGACCGATTGTTGTAAAGGAGATGAAACTGTCGAGAGATGGCGACAGAACCGAAGAGAGAAAAAAACAAAGAAACAAAGCAATGGTAGAAAACTTTGCAGACCATTTCACAAAGTGAAGGAGATGGCGACACAAACAAACAAACAAACAAGCAGGGAGAGAAATGTGAGAAATGCACTAGAGAGAGAGAGAGAGAGAGAAGCAAACAAAGAAAACTATGGCAGCTTGCTGATCATTCAACATATAGAAGGAGATGGTGAAACAAACACAGAGAGAGAGGGAGAGAGAGAGAGAGAGAGAGAGAGAGAAGCAAAGAAAGCAATGGTGGATTGATGATCCTGTCCACGACAACGCACTGGTGCGATTGGTCGACATCCGCCTCCACGCCTTTTGCAGATGCCGTATTGTGTTGGAGCCTGTGGTACTGCGCCACGGCCGCAAACCGGCCCAAGAGGCAGGGTAGTTACTGGACACACAGGGCGCCCCCTCTCCTGTGCCTGTGTGTGTGCGGCATCCCTCCTTTCTTCTCTTGTCTCCCTTTTTTCTTCTTCATCGTCTTTTTCCTCTTCTTCTTCTTGCTTCTTCTTCTTCCTCATCAGAAAAGAACGAACCAGCGTCTTTACAGATCTTGTTCTGCGAGCTTATTTTTTGCTCTCAGAAAACTCCGACAACGACAACAATAACATTTTTGTCCTTGCTGCTTCTTCTTCTTCATCTATTTGTTACCTTCTCTCTCTCTCTCTCTCTCTCTCTCTCTCTCTCTCTCCTCTTCTCTTCACAGTTGTTGTCTTTTGCTTGCAAATCTAAGCTGCAAAAGTGTGCTCTGAGTTATTTTGCAATCGTGGAAGTGGTTTGTTTGTTTATTTGTGATTCTTCTTCTTGTCTTTGCTCCAAGACTTCCTTTCTGGTTCTGGTTGGCACGTTGTCCTTTCTTTGGGGGTTTGCTGTGATCCGAACTTTTCCAGGGGATTCTCTTTTTTGTTTTGCAACCTGTTGTGCTCTCTTTGTCTTTGAGATTGTTGTGTTCTTGTCTTGCATCCTGTTTTGCTCTCTTTGCCCTTGAGATTGTTGTGTTCTTGTCTTGCAACCTGTTGTGCTCTCTTTGTCTTTGAGGAACAGGGAGAAGAAGTCGAGAAGGTGGAGGCAGCAAGCGAACTGGATAACAGTTTGGTCTGCGTACTCTTCTTCAAACCAGTGCCGCCGCGGCTACAGCCTTCAGAACAAGTGTTTGAGAACGGGTGAGAGATAGAGACAGAGCCTTACAGTAGATGGGCTTTCCAGCGAAACGAGACGGCTGGGTGGTGCAGCAGCAGCAGCAGCTGCTGCTTCAACCTCCTGCTCGACCTCCTCCTCTTCCTGGTGCTGCGTATTCATTGTTGCCTACGGTGCTCCCTTATAGCAGCAACAGCAACAAGAAGTATGATCCCTGGCAGCACAGCCACGGGTTCTACCCGCAACCGTATCCTCCTCCGAAGCGTGTTGCAGCAGCAGCAGCAGCTCCCGCTAAGTACAAATCCCATAGCCGCAAGCATAACAACAACAATAACAACAACAACAAGCAGCGCAATCGAGCCCCCTGTGCTCCTTACAACACGAGTTCCTACTTGATGAGAGCGGGGAAGCTGGGAATCAACGCGCCGCTGTTGTCTCCTACCACGCCTGCGCTTGAGATGCCTGTAATCTCGCCGGCTCCTTGGCCCCAGGAGTCGTTAGGAGACGGAATGGTGGCGAACGAGCTTGGCGTCAACGCCTACGGCTCCATGAACGGCAGGATTCGTCTACGAGCCGCAGACGAGGGAGGAGCAACAGAGCGAGACTCCGGAGGGTTCTCCTCGTGCGGAGAGAGCGATACAGATCACTGCGAACGACCTCCGGCCGACAGCGTACAGCAAGTGGAGGAGAGAATCGAGCACGGTTTGCAACGGTTCGAGATCCTGATGGCGGAATTGCCTCTGGAGCATCATCATCATCAACAACAGCAGCAGCATCATCATCACGTTCCCATCATCCATGACCAGGAGACACATATCGCCCGACTGGAGGAGGAGAATTTGTGCCTGCAGCAGCGTATATGGGCCATGAGCCAGGAGCTTCTGTTACTTCGAAGGCGTCTTGCTAACCAAGCAGCAGCAGCAGCAGCAGCAGCAGGAGGACCTCATGAAATTGGTTCTGATGATAGCTTGGGGAATGGCTCTTGTGCTGCTTAGATGTACAAAATGGTGTCAGTCTTTTCGTCCAATTTCATGTGTGTATGTACGATAGCAAAACAAAGGAGACAGAGAGTCTAAGAGGAGCAAAAGCAGCATGTGATCCTATGTGTGTGAAAGAGGTAGGAGAAGAGAGGTGTGTGTGTGTGAGAGAGAGAGAGAGAGAGAGAGAGAGAGACTGTAGCAAGCTGATTCATTGATTTGCAGGGTGAGCAGTCGGCTTTTTGTTACATTTGCAGCCAGGTGGGGTGATGGCGGATTGTGGGGGGGGGGAGGGGACGGAAACCAGATCCAAGCCATGAAGAGGCAGGCTGCAGGGAGGGTGGAGTTCAAGGAGCTCTCATCCTGTGGCTGCTGCTGCTGCTAGCAACGGTCTGGTACATGGCTGGCCCTTTTGTGCTTCCTGTGCTCTTCTTCTTGTACCCAACGAGAAGTCTGGGTTTGCAGTTGGCAAGAGGACCAAAAATGTTCCCAAGAGTTGCTGGTCACCCCACTTGACCACACTGACTCTGTGTCTGATGCACAGTGATTGGAATCTGTGGGGTTTTGTTGCTTCTTGACAGAGGCCAACCAGCCAGCCAGCCAGCAGCAGCACCTGTACAAGCACTCCCAGAGCAGTCTCAACATGCTTGGACATGGTGAAAGCCATTTGCTGGGTAAGCTTGCTACCTCACAGCAAGGGGTAAAAGCTTTGTGTGCAACAGACAGTGTGCAAAGTCATGCCTGCTGCTGCTGCTGCGGCTGCTTCAACCAGCTTCTCTTCAACAAAAATGGAAGCACCCATTATCTTGTCCCACCACCACCACCCTCTTTGTGTCTGCCATGTTCTTCTGGTGTGTGCTTCACTTCTGTGGTGCTGAAAGAAGAAAATTTGCCAACTTGCATTTTCTGCTTGCATCTTGTGTAGAGCCATCATTGTACTATTCATCACCTTGCCTGCTTCAAGCATGTTGTGCATTTGATGTAATATGATTTTTTTGCAGTCAGATTTCTCCCTGACACATTTGTACAATTTCATTACAAGCATGCTCTGCAGTGTGCTTCTTTCTTTCTGGTTTCCAAAGTTTGCAATTTGGTGGAGTTTTTGGATCTAACATTCTTTAGCTTCAGAAAGCTGTTCTAGTTTCTTAGTTGCAGTAACTAAATTCATCAGAGTTGGGCATGTTGAGACTGAAGAGATGTCCACAAATTCTGGATTTTGCAGCTTCCCAAGTTGCAGCTGATCAAGTCAATGTCAAAGGACTAAAACTTGGATCCAATTTGAGTTCCAAGGCCAACTCTAATACGATATCTGGATGCAGATATCCGTCAAGAAATGTGCTTCATTTTTCTCTTGGGAGGCAATAGTTGTTACCTCAATGACCAGCAAGGCTGACGACAAGAAGAAACTCCAAATGCAGGTTTAGATTCATTGGTCGTGCAGAATCCAATAAAGAGAGAAAAGAGCCTTGAGGTCACAACACATAAAAGTCACATCTCATCCTCACATCAACCTCTTTATCAATTCCAATTTCTCCTCTCCTGCATCTCAACTGGTTCAACATGGCTGTTATGTTCCATCATGGGAGGGGTCCATTCCACCCAGGAATACGGTGAGCCTGGTAAGGTAAGGTGAGCTGATGGTCCAGTAGGTGGTAACAAGTTCTTCCAGGACCTATTCTAAAGCATAATCAAACTTTCATTGTTCAATCAGATGTCAATTGCCTCTACTAATCTGATATTTGCATTAAAACTGACAATGACAAATGACAATACCACTAATCCATCGGTTGCATTAAAACTAGCAATGACAATATCAGAAGTAGAGCTATTAAGTGGCTGCTTAAGTGTCCTGCCTCAAAACACTCATCAAAGTGTGCAAATAGAACATGGAAACCAGTAACATGGAGGGTAAAGCCCCAGGTGTTCCAGAAATAAGGGGCCTAGGATTAGGCCTTGTATTCTGGGAATGTCCTACAGACTTTACCCATTATAAAGCATAAGGCAAAAGGTTATCATGAACCTAAACAAATGTAAATCATGATATGTAGGAGTGGGCATTTCTTGATATATCCTAAGCCTTATATGTTAGTGTGGATCGATCAGAACGGTCCACCTCCTCCCTAGTACTCCTACCTATACTATCCCAGGTCAAAAATTGACACTTGTGTGTTTTAAAGGGGATACCTTCCTTGTTCTCTCTTGCCCCTCTGATGTGCCATTTGTCTCTCAAGCTTTAAAAATTTTGAGCTTAAAAATGGAGAGGAATTGTAAAGCATGTCAAGTTTTGCTATCTACCCATGAAAAGTTCAGTTTTGAAGGTTAAGTTGGCAGGGTTTTGGGGGAGGTGTGGGCCTCAACAACATGCCCTAGAACAGTAAAAATAGCTTGATTTTGTTTTTTTTTTGTTTGTGTGTAAATGATCTTTGTTTGTGCAACTTTGACCATTCATTTCTACCTCATCTCAAGTTCAAATGTTGAATTTCTTTTTCCACCAACCTCATATTCCCACCTTCCATCTACTATAAAAGTTTTAGGATAATCAAACTATGGTAGCTAAGGCCCACTTTAGATGAGGGTCCACCTCCTATCACTTAGCACCGGTTCGGTCAAACAATCAATTAAGGGTGAAGGAGGAAGTATAATCTCCCTCCACAAGAGATATTCATTCATATAAGGTGCCCTCCAAATAGACGAGAAAATTTCTTAGAGTGCTTTGTGTGAAACAAGTCAATTGTGTCTTAGAATGTTAATTGAACTGACAAATCTCCCTTGATGTCAAATCTTACCAATGGAAAATTCTTCAATAATCAAAGGGAAGAGAGGTCAAGCTTTTTGTGTGAGTTTAGAAGAAAGGGTTTTATCGTTAGCTCGATTTACAGCAAAGTCTAGCCAAAGAATGGCTGCCATCCTCATGTTGCTGATTTGTTTGAAAGTTTAAGAAAGTTGATAACAAGAATAAAGATAAATGGGTATCTCACATATAGCACATTTCTCTTTTTCAAATTTACCTTCAATATGATTGTCGGAATGATGGAAGGGGTTGAAGAGTAGAAGTAGAGAGAATTGGGTATAAAAATGGTGGACCAAACAAGGTGTGAGACAAAGAGGGAGGAGAAGACTATAGAAAACAAAATTTTAAGAAACAAAAACATGACAAGGAGTCCTAATTTATTTTGTTCTCCCATCAAATGGAAGTATTTAATTTGTAAGTTTGGAATTTTTAAGAAAAGCTTTACGTTTTAAACATCATACTAGGATTCCATGGCCAAGAGCTTACATATAACATGCCAAAGAACAAAGGATGTAGAATCCAAGTTTTAAAAAAACAATACACATCAAGCATCATTAATTGATAGCTTTCAATTCATTTTGAAATTATTGTCATTCAATTCGATCAAATTCTACTAGGGATGATTCATGAAAGTTGGTTAGTTAGGACAACTTTAGGTTTCATAAGTCATTGTTGTAAATTGGTTGAAATTTTTTAGCCCATTATCAAATGAAGAGGCATGGAGATGTGTATTTTTTAATTTGTGTATTTTTTAAAGTTTTTTTTTCCAACACCATATTCACAAGAAGATTTTCAATACCTTCTCCTCATATTATCTTGGTTCAAATTCATTTATATCAAGAGTACTTCAAGATGTGATGTCATTGACATATGAACATATGTTGTGTAATTAAATTTCATGTGAATATGTTGAAATTGTTCAAGAAATTATTAACAAAGGAATGCCAATGCAAAAGGTGAGAATGGAAAATGTTTTTGCATTTAGCATGTGGAAACAATTATGATGGAGTCATTTCAACACTATGCATGGTACTCAATCTCCTTCTTACTTCTTTTTTTGTTTAAATTGTATAAATTTGTGTGATTTCTTGCAATTATGTGAATTTGATGCAAGAGTTATATGCACAAAGGGCAAGAGGGAGAAAATGAAAAAGCATGTATTGACCATAGAATTTAAGATATTAGAATTGTGATTTTTCATGAAATTGTTTTGTCATGAGTTTCCTATGTTTAGACATGTACATAGTTTCTTTTCCTTCATTGTGGTTTTTACTCACTTAAGGTGTTACACAAGAAGTAATTTTCACCTCATTACATGTGTATTATGTGAAAAGAAACAATTGAAAATGTAGTGGACCAAAAAGAAAAGATATATGATTATCCTCAATGTTTTTTTTCTTTTTTTTCTCTTTTTGGTTCAAAAAAATAACATGAGCCATATAATATTAACCCATTTATACTTTTACAAGCATATTTTTAATGACATGTACCTTTCAAAAGAGAAAAAAAACCTAAACATTTAAAACTCATATATTTGTCAAATTATTTAAACAAGGGGGGGGGGGAGACTAAATTTTTTGATGTAATAATACAAAAGAAAACTAGTGATCAACTAATGGCTTAAAAAATGTACTTACAAACAATATTATCTTTGAAATCCACACTTAACATTTGTTACCTTGCAAAATCAATTATTAGTAAACTTGAATAAGGATTTATAAGTGTTTACAAGTCATACAAGCAAAATGTCATTTGAACATTATTACAAGATTGTGCACATAATATGAATTTAAAAAATAAAATAATTTTGTGCATGTCTTGTGACAAAATCAATGGTTACCAACAATCTATTGATTCAAGGATTACCTATGCTAGGTCAACAACAATAACACACTTGGACAATACCAATGATGATGAAAAGCTAAGAACAACAAAATGGCAACCAACAATAACAAGTTGTCAAAAAGGCATGTTAGAAACATGATTTTTATCTTTTCATGCAATTAGGGGTATCAAGATATTAAAGGTTGAAGATGCTAGGTACGACATTAAAATACACCAAGAGCACTAAAAAATACATTGAAGATGTTGTGCATGCACTAAATTAAAAAATATTTTACATTTTATATTCTTTCAAACTAGGAGTGATCAATAGAAAACATGATAGGAAGCACATTTACAAATATTAAAAAATACCCAAAAAAAATTTGATACAACAAAGGACACCAAAAGAATATCATGGGTGTCATAAATGTTAACATTTAGTAGGTGAAAAATAAATTTCATATTTTATAATTAATGGAAGTGAAAATGATTTCATAGACAATCTATATGATCATTAATTGAAAATGTCTAATCGTTTATTTTTAAAATATCTTTTTATGATGAAATTGAAATATATTAATATTTTGACCTTATGTCAATTGATCATCACTTGGTAATGCAAAGTCCAAGTTAAAAAGAAATTAAAGGATAAAAATGAGAGGAAAATAATATCTAAATTATTTATATTAATTACAAAAGATTTTGCATAATCAAAGCAAAATCTTTTAAAGTTGATTTTAAAAGGACTATTTTAAAATGTAAAGGTCATAGGTAGGTCGTAGGTTGGTAAGTATGTAGGTAGGTTGATAGGAGGTAGGTCGGTAGGTATAATGATTAATCTAGTCATGAAAATTTTATAAGAAATAAGATAATCATTTATAAGTAATTGATATATGGCTAGGTAGATAAATATATTCTTATTGGGTTAGATTATAGATATGGGATTAGGTGTGCTATTTGTTGGGATTCTTTTAGAAGTGTTTGGTGTTTAACTATATGAGTGATTTTGTATGGTGATTAGTATTGTTTATGTTTCCTCTTGTACTTCAATTTTTTAATCGTTGAGTTTTGTCTTGTGTTTGTTTTTGTGTTGCTTCCCTTCTTCTTACATAGACAATTTTTGAAATCAAAACTTTAGGTTGAGTACTAAGATTGATGTATTATTTATTTTACATGTATTAGAAATGTCAATTGGAATGTTGAATTTTGTGTGCCAGTGGGTGATGGTCATGCTCCACTTAGCTCCAAAGTATGGGCACTACTTAATATGTGGAGATTCTTTAATTTTCCCCAACATATTATACTTAGGTTTGACAAGAAGAAGATAATAACTCCACCCAAAATTGCAACTGACAAAGATGCCAACAAGATGATGTTACATAATGACCTCATGCAATGTGTAGCAATGTATAATGATGCAAACTTTAAATTACACACATGACATCAATAATCTGTATAAGCCGTGTCAAGCTAAGAGTATGGTTTAAACTTCAATTCAACTTAATATGTATAGATGATATTGTAATGTGGTAGTTATCCTTCTTGAATGTTAGCCGACATCTTGAGTCAATCTTCTTATTGCTTTTAAAAATTGAAACAAAAACTCACCACATGGATTTTGTTTAATGGTTCGCCCAATGTTTGGAGCAAAGTGACATACTTATCTAGATTCTAGTTATGTTCAAAACTAATGAAGTCATTGTCAATGTCATTCCTAATAAAAAGCCATAATCTGACACTTTGTAAACAATTATCATGTGGTGTTGTTACCTTCAAGTTGTCGTTGTGGAAATTTTCTGAAATTTTAATAAATATAGAATTGTCCACTTTAATTACCATTGGTGTTCTTAAAGGATACGTTCAAGGGTGTGGTTCGACACCAACCACTACCCTCTATGTAGATATCTTTATGCCTCTTGTTTAGATGTTTGATTGTAAAGCGAAAAGTTCAAAGGAAAATGAAGTCTACCATCACAAGGTTTTTGCAACCTTGAATGAAGATATTGTTGTTGTTTTTTATTAGTTATGGCTCTTTAATGTGAACTGCTATCATGATTGAATTTGAAGGTTGATTTTGGAAATATTTCAAAATGCAAATTTTTATACGAAATTTTGCTTTAAAATTTGTGCAAATTATTATGTAGTAATCTACACCCACTATTGGGAGTTGATCATGGTCTACTAGAATTAACATGACGGTTACCTTCAAGTATTTTTGTGGGATTTTCTCTACAATGTCACATATATGTATGTCACATTTTAGACTAAAACTAATAATAGTGGGGATCCGAACAAAGGTAGGGTGAAAGCAAACCAATAAAAAATAAACAAAGCCATTATACATGAGCAATGGAAAGAAGGTGCTAGCAACATTGCTTAGAGCAGAGGCTAGAAACTGATGAAAATAAGCTTATAAGCAAGCAACACAAATGTCTACTCACTCTCTTGGCTATAATGCTTAAACAAAATTACAATCCTAAGTTTGATTCTTTCTATCAAAAGTTTGATGAATAAAAAATGTCTCCATCCTTTTTCCACATTGGAATAAGGTTTATTGTTACAAAACAACTAATTTAGTTAGGGCAATCACCAAATGTATGTTGTTGGAATGAACCTCACATATCCAAAGCCTTCAAAAGATGCAAAGAAATTTTGTAATGTTTGGAGTCTATTATTTGTCACATTCAAAACAATTGCCACTAGGGCATGTTTCTTAGGAGAAGTGTATGTTGAAATGTTTTGTGGGTGTTTCTTGTTTTTCATTTTTTACCACCAAAGTTCCCTATGTGAATGTGTAAATGAACTCCATATGATATCACCAAATGTGTGATATGCAAACAAGAGTTGCATTAAGATGCCAAGTATTCATGCCAATCATGTGGTTACAAAAAGGTATGTATGTGTGGCTAAAATCTAGTACATTACATTGCATTAAGGAGAAAACACTCTTACCATGTGTGCGTGCTTCTAGTGTATCATTTTTTATAAACATATTGCCAACTAAAAAATCTAAGTATTTGATTGCAAGCATTGAAATCAAGTATTTAGTTCTACATAAGAGCTGATAAACTTTGTTTTGTTAGTGGTGCATCTTTCAAAAACAAGTTGCGAGATCAATTTCTGAAGAAAAATAATCAACCAAAATGACAAAAAACCCCAAACAAGAAAAAGAAAATTTCTAGTTCTTGTCTAAAAATTGTTATCAAGGCACCCAATTTCAAGGAAGGTATGTCCAATATCATATAATTTGATTTTTAGAGCCATGTAGTTAGATTTGAGCTAACATCCAAAATATGAAATTCATCCATCACTTTTCAACTTCATCCACCAAAGTTTGTTTCTTCTAGTTGGATGGCATTACATCCATGAAAAGTTCATGTCAAACCAAATCCACAACATAATTCATCCATGGAAAGAATTTTAAATAACACATCATCCACGCACATCCGCTAATGGGTTCATATTCATTTCATGGAAGTTCATTCCCATGGGGTCATATTCATCCATAAAAAAACTTGATATGGTTGGGTTTATGTTAGTTTCATCCATTATAATTTAGCCTAGTATGTTGACATAAAAAAAAATTGTTGATTATTTATGTCATTCAAGAAGAGTTCATGTCCATTGTAAATTCATTTCATCTAGTTGGTTCAAATTTATCCAAAAAAGTAAATCATTATATATGTTTCCACTCCATTATATTCATGCATTAACCTAAATTTCACCCAATGTAATTGTATTCATCCACCCAAATTTATTCAATCATCATGGAACTCAAATTTCCAAAGGTTAGAGTTTTAGTAAGTGTTCTCAACCCCATATAAGATATGTCCTTTTGTTTTGCAAAGAAGACCTACAAAGAATATCAGCTACTTGAAATTGGAGTGCAACCCAACTACCATAATTTTCAAATTTGAGTAAAAGGTGCTTGCAAAAGATATTTTGTTGCAAAGGAATTTCCATAGTAGTACTCAAAAGTTCATGAACTTCCATCAAATGGGTTGTGGTGAGAGGATCAAGAATTGATGATCCCATTTTGTACAAGAATGAATGCAAATACATTACATAGATTATTCAACAATTGTGCAAAGGTTCCTAAACCATAAATTATTGGAATTTGGAACTAGGGGGTACTATGATTGTGAAATGTGGCTAGGATATTCATTCAAGCATTTTTTTGATCTCGTAAGCCAAAGGAAAAGTTTGTATGAAGTGGCTTTTTTTTATCACTTATGGATTTCCCTTTGATGTGTGAAGGGCTTGGGTATCTATTTTGTTGTTTTTATTGTAATTTGTTGTTTAATTTTATTGTCCTTATAAAAAATAAAGGTTGCCCTCTAAAGATTATGTTGAAGAGGACTAGAAGGTTGATCAATAAGAAAATTTCTTTTTTGGAATATTTAAAATGATTTTGTATGAAGTCTTGTAATTGGGAAGTTTTTTGTAAGCACATTTGGTTTTTATTCTTCTTTGTTGTCCTTTTTTGTGTGTTTTGTCTATCCTTTTTTTCCCCTTTTTTAATCTACTTTTGTTGTTATTTCTTATTAGCAAGGGGCATTGCTAAGTCTTCCTGTTATTTTTAGAATTACAAGAAAAACTTAGTACACAAGTTAGTGTTTTTTCATTGGCCTTTACTCATTATTGGAAGTTGAAGTATGTGAGAAAGTTGTGATAAAGAAATCATTCTCATACATGTTATTATTGATGATCCCTAAACATGTGTGAGATTGACATTATTGGTCAAATTTTTTGTGTGTATGTGTGTGTGTGTTTTTTTTGCTTGGTCTTTTGTTCTATTTTTTCTTGCTTTTGTTTGAAACTTTCCTAGCTAGTTGAAGTGTTAGCCTTACTTTGTTTTTCCTTAATTGTGAGAATGGAGATTTCTTTATTTTTATGAAAGATATCTTTTTCTTTGTTCTTGCCTCCTAATTTGAATTTCTTTGTTGTTTCACATGGTGGTTAAAATAGTAGTCAAATTTTATGAGCATCATAAGGTCTCAAAAAGGTCAAGATGAGTTCCTTGGTTTAAGGCACACTTCAAAATTTGACTAAATAGTGGAAACTCAATACTCATGTCATTAGATTGACGTTGCCATGGTCAAAAAGTTTCAACCATATGTTGCAAAAGATCGAACTTCAAGTTTTGATGGAACCCAATGTATTGTTAAACCATTGTTTTACCTTCAAATTTTTGAACCTCAAATTTCACAATGACAATGTGGGTAATGATATTACATCTGGCATTTTTAGCCAATTCTTCTTGTCAAAGGTTGCCTTAATAACCACACTAAAGGTCAACTCGCATCATTTCATGTTCATAAAGCTTGGGCTTGGCTCTGCAAACCCAAATTATGACATTTGGGACCACATTGGGGACCAATGTTATTATCCCCTTGGGGGAAAGGTGTGCCAACAATGGGATTTACATCCACATAGACCATTTCTTTCATGTCCAAGAGTGTGATAAATTGGAAACATGAACAAACACATGGAACACAAAACTACCATAGTTCCAAGTCCAACACCTTTTTTTGGACATTGAAAAACTTGGGTGGAATTCCATTGACTAGGAAAAAACCTTCTTGCCCAAGAAGCTTTTAGGTTGGAATTTCCTTTTAATGAAGATAACAATATGGCATTCATTGATATGAAATACCCTGACCCCAATCACATAGAATTTCAAACTTGAATTGGAAGGGATGGTGTTGGTGTGGCGCATTTCAATGGAGGTGTATGTGACCATCTTCAATAAAAGTCAATCCACAAGTCTAGGAAAAACTCTCAAGTTTTGCTTCACAAGGTGTTTGGAACGTAAGTTCAACACTAGCTAGATTAACACAAGTTTAATTCAACAATGGTCTATTTATATTTAAAATGAATTTTTTTTATGTGCTTGCCACGATGGGAATTGTTTTTGTATACTCAAAATTGATCTCTTAACAACGAAACTTTGGAGTGACCTTTGAAGTTGTCCTTATGCCATGGGAATATGTTAACCAAACACTTTAAGAACTTTAACCCAATGTCAACTAAAACTAAATTTATAAATCAACGAGATTGTGTGTCTATGCAATATTGCTTGAAATATTGATGTTGTTGTTTTTCGTGTTCACTTGCAACATATGAGGAATGGGTTGTGGAGGTCAAAAAAGTTTGACCTTGTAGTTAGATCATATGATATCATCATATTTGCGTTTTTGTTGTGATGAGCCACATTGCAATTCAAGAGTCTTCTAAATTTATGTTACTTTTGATTCGACAAGTTATAAATGTGTTTTGTAATAAGAATGTGTGGAGTTTTACTATTGATAATTTTGACAAAATGCATAAGACATTGGTAGGATATAAACAAGGGATTTAAACTTTTGGGCATAAGGATATAGAGAAATCAAAGTTGCACAAATAGGGGTTGTTTTGTTATACATTTGTAACCACATTGGGTGAAAAATATTTGGATGGATAAAACATGGCCTGAATAAGTGGGAATATCTATTTGGGATGTGCATATCACAAATTTGAGAGGAAGTAGATGAGTTGAAAGGTGTTGATGGTCAATAACAAAATTTGGGCACTTATTTTGTGTATGTAGCCACCTCTAGGTTATATGAAGAATTTGACAGTGTTAGGTTTCGAAAGTGCATAAAAAGGATTTAGGTTTGTAGTGCAAGATCCTACATATACATGTCCAATGATGGCAAATGAACACAAAGGGTTTTGATCTAGAAAAATTCCATAGCCTTTGTCAAAGTTTGTAGATATGATTAAGTCATATATGTATCTTGTAAAAACATGATTATTGGTCTTTTTTTCATGATGCAATATAATGTTGGAATGGTATTATACATGTGTTAAGGTTGTAATTTTAATTTCAAGATTCTCTATTCTATCCATTCTAAAAACACATCATCAAATGCTAGATTGTGTTACAATTTGTGATATAACAATGCAATGAAAAATTGATTTCATGTTGGAAAAAAGGAGTGCATACATTACATAATGGTTATGTGTTTATGATTGTTTTATGAAATTGATGGACTATTAGAAATAAGGTAAATTGGTTGTATATCCTTTATTCCATTGGTGATAAATGTGCAATTATCAACTCATGTTCTTTTGTGATTTTGCATGGTGGATTAGGTTTGGGATTTTCAAATCTTATAGGGTCTATCTTTTTTTTTTGGTTGCATTATTGCATCACGACATAGATGAATATGCTAAGAGAAAATGTGGTACCACAACAACAAAAATAGCAAAAATAGAGACCACAACAATGCAAGCTAATATTGAATTTAACCATGGAAAAACTTTCTAAAATGTTGGCATCCTTTTTATGCTTCTAGTCATGCTTGTCCTCATTGATCAATGAAGGGGAAGGCAAGCAACATTTGTATTACAAACTATCTACTAGAGTCAAGGGTGTCTTTTGTTCATACATGCAAATGAGGTTTGTTTATTGTGCAGGGATACCCCCAAAGTCCCCAAGTATTATTGAAAGAATTAAACAAATAGAAAATAAGATTTTGGAGTGTTAAATGGATGATTTAGGTGGGTTAAACTCTTCCAAGTCTTTCATCCATGTACACAAACGAGCAAATGCCGTTTGATTATTTGCAAGCAAAGATGATAACACCAATTATGAGAGTAAATAAGTTTGAAGGCCTATTTTGCCTTTCATAGCTCTAACCCAAATGTGTATCAAAAGGGCTATTTCAAATTTGAGTCTTGATTGGATTGCAAGGTCCTATTAATTAGCTTTATTATTTGTTAGTTTAAAACATTTAATATGAGAACCTTCATCAAAGTTGAGGCAAGGGTCCTACATCACTTCTCATACATAATACCATTATTAAACAAGTTTTAGAATAGGGGGAAGAAGCCTTTCACATATCAAAAGCCTATAGATGTTTTATTTTGCTAATGGTGGTGTATAAATTGACCATTTAATAAAAGTTCAATTTATTTCCCAAAGAAACGAGGGATACGCATTGCTTTGCATAGTCATTTATGCACCCTTATATTTAAGTAGTTTATATTCCAAAAATGATATATTTATGTTCACCATTAGTTTTTTTGGGGCAAAATTTCACACTATGATCTCAAAAATAATGGATTTTTTTTTTATTTTGTGTAAAATAACCCACCTAAATCACCCACCTAATTTTCCCAAAATTTTGGGTCATTATTTAGGTGGGTTATTTTGGGAAAATTATTGAAGTTTCAACTTCAAAAAGTTGAAAGAATAAACCTTGCTCGCCACCATGGATGGTTAGGGACTTGGAACATTCTTTATGGTGAAAGTTGAAAAGATTGGAATGTACTATACGAACATTTGTATTAATAAATATTGGTCTTACTTATCTCTTTCTATTCACCTCACCTAATAATTTTGATGGGGTTGTTGTTTGTTTGGAATGGACTATTTTCATTAGCCCATCACTAAACAAAATGCATAGTCAAAAAATACGGGGTAAAACTAAGGTGCTATTGAAAACACTCTTGAGGAAAATGTTGGGAACTTGGGCACACCATAAGAACACATGGGAATTCCTTTGGGAACATATGAGGAACATAGTAGGAATAACCCCCAAAAAAATTCCATATTCGCACCCTTCCCTTGTCCCAAGAGAGAAAAATGACCCCTCCTAGAGCATCTTCAACTATCTCATTGGTTGCATGCAATTTCTAATTCATAGAATTGGTTGTCACCATTTTTTGTTTCAATAATGTCCTTCTTACAAAGTGCACCATACCTATTGGTCTTATTGTATCATATGTAGAATTAATGGTAACTTTGCTATTGAAATTAACCAAAAAATTTGCCAAATCTTCATGTTCAAACACCAAGAGGATTGAAGAGCTATATTAGCAAATGGATAATACTTGCACCTTCAAGTTGCAAATGTGGTGAAGACAATATGCAAGAAAGAAAATCTTCATGTGTTAATTCCTATAAACAATATGCAAGTCATAATTATTTAGTTGGTATTATAAAAAAATTAATATACCAAGTCTTTAGCAAATGCTATTGTCATGAAAAAACCATTTTCACTATTGATTGTTTTAATAATTTAATATGCTTGTGGAGCTTGAACTATTATTCATTAAATAAGACATTGAATACATCTTGCATACAAGATATTGACTTTGGATTGAACTGATTTCTTGAATGTAAACTAGGCAATAAGTTGCACGTTGGCTAAAATTTCAAATAGTAAAACACCAATATTTTATAAAAAAATTGGTGTCTTGATCTGTTTGGGGAAAAAAAACAATATGCCACAATTGCTTCAAAAGCATAAAGTTAAAACAACTATTTTCACAAAAATGAAGAAAACACATTTACTTGGATGTAAAAGACTTAGTGTAAGTCCTTTACAACTTGTTGGTTTTTTAGTCCTACAAATAACTAGTGTTTTGGTTGTAGTAGAATGAACATTAAAGAGCCCTTTTAAACTTGCATACAATAAGATGAAATATTTCAAATATTTCCTTATTAAGAAATCATTTACCATAATCAAAATTTGGTAACAAATTAATAGTTTTTATTACCTTTTGACATTGAGCATACCTATGCATCAAGAATTGTGAATTGGACTTTGGGATTTAATATTGCATTAATTTTTGTAGTAGCTTTGGAAAAGGAACTATACATTTTGGCATTGAAGCAATTTTTTAAATGTTGCCTCATTCATGGACTATATATATATATGTTAAATGCAATATCAACAACATAAGCAATAACAAATAGACCACATGATGATTGGTCTTGTGTTGCAATACATTTGCATATATGTAGTTCAAGTGATTGGTAATTGCTACTTCACTTAATTTCAATTTGTATTTTCACAAAACATTTTATCATGAGGAATTTTTAAATCATACAAAACACATGGCATGTTAATATTTCTAGAATCTAACAATGCAAAAATCTTATGGTTCATGCTCATTTGGAAATATTGATTTTTTAATAAATCTTTTAATTCCATAACATACTGAATATTGATGAGATTCATATCCTTGATGTTGTAAATTTGTCTCATATGATATATTCATTGGAACATCCATGTGTTGTGACCTTAACCATGTTGTTTTGTCCATAAGTGTTTTTTCATCATTTTAAAACAATAATAAATCTTTCATGCCTTCATAAGATTTCAAAAATGGGTGTAATTTATTGGTATGAGAGTTTGAAACATATTGCCTTATATTGAATTGAACATCTCCATGTAAAAGTTTGTTTATATATGTATCCCAAGTTGCAATAATTGTCTAACACGAACATTTTAAAAAACAATTATATTCAAACATATAATGGTCAATCATGAATGTTTTTATCCATTTTGATGAACAATATAGGTAGCTTCATCCCATGATGTTCAAATAAATAAAATTTTAAAATTCCCCCCAAAAAAAAATCAAAGAAAGAAAAATCATCTTTAGTGATTTTATTTTTCACATGGATTATTAAGCAATTGAGCATATTGAATGTCTTTATTTTCTTATTTTTCTTGTGTCAGAATAATTTATTTGGCATTACATAATTTTCACACAAAAAAAATCAATAATTTTTTTATGTGTGTTTTGTAAAAGTCAAAACATATTTCATGTTAATTATAAGCAAAGGAATGTCACTTATAGGTGGAAACTACATGAAATATCCTAAGAATATAATATGTAAAGCATTAAAAGGTTGAAATGGTAAAGATTTAAAATTTTGTAATTTGAGATGCATTTTCGCTAACATGGTATAACCCACCATTGAAATTTCATCAATAACCAAAAATGAAAATTTGACCAATCTTTGGTTTTTTTAAAAAGATTTTGATATTTGACATTTCGATCAATTAATAAACCTATCAAAGAATGAATGATAGATGCACCTATTAATAAGGCTACATTTGCAATGAAAGTTGAAATATTTAACATGTCATGTAAACATCTATTTAAAAATATTCACACATACATTTCATTATTTGACTTTTACCAATTCCAACAATACCACCTATATATAATGTCTTTTTAATAACAATAGTGGATAGTTGATCAATTATGAATTCACCAAATGCTTTAACTTGTAAATTATTCACTTTCAACATAGAAAGAGCTTCATTTCTAATTAGGTTATCGATTAGTTTTGGTCAAAGAAGATTATAAATATCAATGATCATGTCATGAAGAACATTTTCACCTTTGTGTTCATTGTTGCATTCAATTTGAAAATCTTTTTTTTCAGATTTCTAATTTTTCATATCTATTACATGTTTCACAGGGAAAATCATAATTTAAATTAACAATGTTCAATTCAACTTCTATATTCAAATGATGTTTATGAAGCTATTTTAATATTATTTTTCAAATGGGAAGTTTTAAAATATTTGACTATTTTCAAATATGGTCATTTATATGATTGTACACATCAGGTTTATGCATAGAGGTAAATAACTTTGATATGTCATACACATTTTTTGGTTAATTTGAATGACACAAAATATATTCAATATCAAATACTAAGTTTGAAGTTGATTTTATTTTTTTGTTTAAATTGGCATCAGCAGATGTCTTAATACATGTTTCAAAATTATCATTATAATCACCAACAATTTTATTGTAAAGGGGATCAATTAAATAATTTCCAAAGTATTTATTAATTTTGATGTTCATTTTCACTTTGTCTCATCATTCTATTAAAATCTCTTGATTCCTTGCATTCATGCAATATTGCAATGTTTTTTTATAATACATTTATCAAAAGATGCAATGTGTGAATGAATGAAATTTACATTTTCTATCCATGAAATGTTTGTTAATTGTTTTATATCTTTATAAGATCAACAAGGAGTGAATAAAATGCAAATAACACAAGCATAATTTTCAAGTTCATTTTTGGGTGATGGTATTTTATAACCCTATATAATGCAAATATGAGGAAAGTTATATTTATGAAGTGTATGTGTGTGTGTGTCTTTTTGAATGATTTAAAAAAAATTGATGACATCATGTGTCGTTTATCTTAAATTACTTAGTAACAAATTCATAAGGAGAGATATTTTCCAAAACATATTGCTTATTCTAATTCTAGTGACGAGAAATTTTGAGGAATTGGTATATGGATGATTTTTGGGAATCTATTGTATGGTCCTCGGACAATTTCAAAGACATTTATTTTCATATAGTTGTCCCTAGACATTTGTTATCGTATGGTTGTCCTTGGACATTTAAAAAGACAATTCCAAAATGAACTACTTCATTTCCAAGTCTAACTACCTCATTTCCTCCTTAATAATTATCTCACCCTTTTTCTGTAATAACTATCCCACTCTTTTCTATTACTCATGAACATGGATATGAAAAGGCAAATTAATAGGTGTATTTTCATGTCCATGTTATTCATATTAATTCAAATTAAATTTGACATTGACGTAGATAATGATGAATTATGGCAACCATATGAAAACATATGAAAGAAAGAGAGTTGATCATCATTGGTAGTGTGTGACAATGCGAAGCCCAAATGTATTTGCATAATTCAATTTGGTTCATGGAAAAAAAAGTCTTCGAAAGGTACTTGAATAGGTACCCATGTTGGTAAGCAAGGAATCCAAGCTGCAAATGGTGACAAAGAGTATTAGGACCTTAGTTTTCATGCAGACAATGAGAAGAGGTTTGCATTGAATTGCAAAAGGTCGCTTCAGTTGATGAAAAACATCTTCCATGCAGGGAGGTGCTTTCAAATACAAAGAAAAAACCCTTGTTAGTGCTGTAGGATTCCAAACCTAGAGCAGTTGATCAAAATTCTATTACTATGCCCTTGATGCTCCTTTAGGTACCCATGAGTTGATCCACATGTTGGTGCATGACTCTAGAAACATGCCTCTGAGAAGGGGTTGGCTGGATCTTAAAGTCATTCACTGTCTAGTAGTTTTACATCTAGTTGAGTTTTCAACCCTTGGACCTTTATTTCAAGCAAACTACCTAGCCTACAGATTTTGATCCTCTTGTTGCAGCTCCTTGGTACTACATGCAGCTGAGAACTCGCACATTAGGAAAATCTATCACCTCACAAAACAAATCTCAGTTATTTTTAGGAATTGATCATGTTTAGCCCCCCAAATGCCTGACATTGCTAAGAGGCTTTCAAATAGTACAATTTGGTCAGTCTTCAAAAATTCTTAAATGTACTCACTACCACATCAGACAAGTAAATTCAGGCTCTGTTGTTGGGGTACTATACACCTGGAACTTAATATTCACCAGGATGTCTAGCCCTGCAGAAAGGCATACACACCTCTAGCCTCAATCTCACTATTGGCAGAAAAACAAAAGGATAATAAACTTTGCATCCCAACAATCATTCCCCTTTTGGATTGTCATTGTGGATGTGTTTTTCTACCGAGTCGTCGGTAGGGGGAATGCCTTACATTCAATCATTTTCGATTGATGAACCTCTATACATTTTCCCATTTAGCACTGTGCTTCCAAGGAAGAAGCCCTCAGCCCTCTAGTTAACCTGTGTTACCCACCCATTGTGCCCTTCATGGGCTGAGTTGGATAGTAATTACCTTGAACCTGGCAAACACATATTACTTGCTCATATGCACCTTAATTAGTAGCCGCATGATTCCTTTGGCTATCTGAGTGCTAAATGCAAAGATGACTTGGAGTGTCCTCATTTTCGAATTTGTGCACAAAATACAAGGTTGAGCTGATGAAATCAGTTGGCAGTATTAGAAGTTAGTGTTAGCACCTGGGGTTGATCTGCAAAGAATCCATGAGTTCTACTCATTACAGTGTGAAAGAACCAGAAAAACCATGCAAAGATTGGCAGAGCATTTTCTAAAACATTTTCTCAGAGAGGTTGATTTGATGGTCCCTTGCATAAGGTAAATCCTTTGTACACTACCGTTCAAACTTGCGGTCAGCTACCATTCGGCGACGCTTGCCATGATCATCTTCTCGTGTACGTGGCCTCTCATCTTCCTTATCCCGTGGCACACGAGGTGCCACCCTTTCTCCCCGTTCCCATTCCTTATCCTTTTCTCGATCCCGTTCCCGTGGCTCACGGAGAGCTTCTCGCTCTCCCAGACGATGCCGCTCTCGCTCCCACTCTGGATCTCGGTCTCCAACCCTCTCGTCTCGTCGCCTCCTCTCTGCAGCAGCAGCTGCTGCCCACTCAGACTCTGCCGGTCCCCGTTCTCTCTCCCTCACAGGGCCCACTCTTCCCCCAAGCTCACCAGCATAGCCAAATTCATTCATCTCATCTGCATATACACCTTCACGCATATGCCTGGCATGTTCTTCTCCACCCCAGCCTGGCATCCCCACTTCACCCCATCCTACTGGTGGTCCCTCCATCCCCCCACCAGGCCCCATTCCAGGACCATTTCCATTTGGTCTCCCAAAAAATGCTGGGTTCACATGGGCAGGCACACCTGGCAAGCCTGGTCCCATTGGTGGGAAAGGAGGCCCAATGCCAGTAAAAGGTGGTCCTCTAGGCCCAAAGCCACCGCCTCCACCAGGTCCCATACCATAGCCTCCTCTTCCCATTGGAGGGCCAAAGCCTGGATCAAACCCTGGGCCCATCATTCCTTGGGGAGGCATCATCCCTCCCGGAGGACCTCCCATGCTGTTACCAGGGGGCCCAAAGGGGGCAATTCCACCCCGGGCTCGGCCACGCCCAGGTCCCTGATTTCCTCTTCCACGGTCCATCCCACCTTGACCCCGTCCTTGTTTGTTACCATACCCACGGCCCCCATCACCACCAGGTCCAGCTGCAGCTGCACCCCTACCGCCCCCCTCTACTTTTTTTCCCTGCCCTCCTTGTCCAGGGCCTTGGACACTCGCCTGATTTTTCCCGGTCTGAGCAGCACCCATCTGTTTGATGGACTGTGGGGATGCAAAGGCAACCACACAAGCCCGCCCATTAAAAACCCGCCCATCCATTTTTTCTTTACACATTCTAGCTCCTAATGCATCATAGAATTCCACCTGACAGTAGCCCTTGGACTTCCCACTTGCTTTCTCCTCAAAGAATTTTAGGTTCTTAACTCGGCCATACTCAGAAAGAGCTGCTTCCAGTTCTGCATCTGTTGTCCACCATTGAAGCTCTCCAACAAAGAGCATCATGCCACCACTCTCGGCAGCCTGTCCAGTATGCTTAGCCATGTACTCACTTGCTACATTGCTGTTAACTGCTCCTCCCCCATTGCCACCCACTGCACCTCCACCTACAGAAGTGTTCACTATTAGTGACAAGTTAAGGTCAAAACTTTGTCAAAGGCTTCATTAGCAGATCTGAAGCTCTCTAAAGTTGATGGTGTTCTCAGATGAACTAGGGTTAGAGCTAGAGAAACAAAGCCAGGGTAACCCTGAACTCAAATTCAGATATTAACTCAAATTCAGATAATGATCTCAGACAAACACCCTATACAAAATGACAATACCAGGAACAACCCTACCAGAAAATGGTTGTAAATCCACAAGTGGTTCAAAAGTAGATTTTCAAAACTTGACCAGTGTCCAACAGCAGAGGCAATTCAGGATCTGGTTCATCCCTGATGGAGATAAAATGGCACTCTCTTCAGCCCAAAAAAGGTCTGCACAACTACCTGAACAAATGTGTTCAAAGCTGCCATAACTGATCAGCATAACTGATCAGCCAGGATGGTTGTCAGCCTTACTAGAGGGATTGGTTATTGGTTTTGGACGGTAACAGTATAGCTTAACATGAAATACGATTACGGAAATATTTTTGTTCACTATGGAGAACTTTTCAACACTTGTGTTATATGGAACATGGGGTTGAGGAAAGAATGGGATACAGAACAATGGAAACTCAAAACTCTGATAACAGAACTGCCCACAAACTCAATTTACCAGCAACACAAGAAAAGAAGCTTTGAGTTCAAGAGCTCATGCAGGTTCCTTCTGAAGGAACATTTTCAGTAGAATTCCCCTTGTAGATCTATGCCAGGGTGATACAGAAGCACAGAAAGAAAGACTTGAGTTCAAGAGCTCAGGGAGAGGTTCCATCTGAAGGAACACTCTCAGTAGAATTCCCCTTGGAGATCCATGCCAGGGTGATTCTGCCAAAGCACAAGGTGTCCACAAACTCTGGAAAAGGGTTTACATATATGGAGGGGACTGAGCTTAAACCTGGGAAAAAGGGTTTTGAGATAGAATAGAGAATCAAACCTGAAGGACCAGCTGTTGATGGCACCCAAGCTGTAGTCCGCCCGATACCTGCAGCTTCACTGCCAGAAATGCCATTCAATCCACCACCTGCAATCGGCATGCTCTTGCCAACCCTATCTTTGAGGGAAGTCGGTTTTCCAGGTTGCCCTGATAGGACTCCCAGCTCCATCCCATGTTCAAGTTTAGATTTGACATCAGATGGACCTGCCACCACCACCTCCTGCTCTCCATAAAAGTTCTCCATTCCATCTGCTTGAGACCCCAACTGTGGATCCCCACCAACTGCATGGAACGCTTCAGCTTGGCGCGGCTGAGCTTTTAGAGTCCCTTCCTTTGGAGCTCCAAACCCTTGCAGCTCCTCTGTATCTCCAATCGTGGGATACTCTTCCTCCTCATCCCCACCCGAGTCCGCATCACCATAGACGGCTGGGCCTCCTCTTCCGCTCTGAAGCGGATGATGTGAAGGAGAGTGCGGTGTGGTCGATGAGAACATACCCACATTCACATCGCCGTAGAGGTCTTCATACTCCTCATCCTCGAGCTCCTCCTCTTCCATCGAGCCGGCAATAGCAGCAGTGCCACCTCGTTCTCCTCCTCTCAACCCCCCTGTCTCCAACAGCTCATCATCCTCATAGTCCAGTTCGTCCTCCCCGTTATCCGCAAATGCCATTACTGCAGCGCCAGCAGCAGGTCTGCAACAACCTTATTCTCCACAGACCCTCGCCAACGAGAAGAGGTCGTCAGCGGAGCTCACCTCGTATCCATCTTTCTTCTCTGCAGCAAGAATTTCTGCCCTCCTCAAGATTTCAGCACACTTCTGTAACCCTAATACGGAGCTTCAACCTCTCTGCAACTTTCCTGCTCTCCCATCTCGAAATCCCACACTCGGGATTATACGCCCTAGAATACTGGAAATACATACGTACAATACCCGTATTGTACACCTAAAATACGAAAACAAAGGAGCTTTAATGCCTTCAGTTCCTCTAGTCTAATGCAACCTCTAAACCGCTGATTTTTTTTGTGGCGAAAATTTTCCATTTAGCAAAAAAAAAAATTTTGTAAAAAAGAATATTATGTCATAAATGCCCTTTTTGTTTTGGGGGGGAAAAATTTGCAAAAAAACTAATATCACAATTTCTTACAATATGAAAGGGTGTTTAATTTTTTTTTAATTTTCTTATTTTGAATATCACCAAATTTGGCTTAATATACTAATAGATGATTGCCACTTGAATAACATCACAAAATTGGAAAAAAACAAAAACAAAAAAAAAACATTGTTCCAAACTAGTCTTTACCCCTATTGTGTAGTTATTTGAATTTATTAAAAGCTTACACCTAGAATAGGTACTAGGATTGTAAACCTAAAATTCCAAAGGGCAAAAGCATCCTACAATGAATAAAAAATAACACACACAAAATCCTTGATAATATGAGTTTTATAGTGTATAATTTTGACAATGCAATAAATAATTTTTAAAAAACATTATGTCTATGTTCAGGGCAAAATAATCATTTTTCCAAAAAGAAGAATTAATTGCACACATTCTAAACATCCTAATACATAAGGATTTTGAACAAATTTATAATGAATTTTGTAAAAAATCATGTCAAAAAGGACTTCAAATATTTTTTTTCATAAGATTCTTTTCAAAAGTCCTTATACTTCCATGCCATATTGAAAATGGTGTGTATATCCTTATTTTCAACTAATTATAAAACTTATGATTTTTGAAGATTAATAAATGCTCTTGTCATTATATATTTTTTGGAAATTGTGAGTGCATATGCACACCTTTTATGAACAAAATTACATTGCATGCCATAAAACTAAAAAAACACCCATTTGAAAATGTTCATATTGGTTTGATTTTGTTTGTTTTTCTTTCAAAGGTAAATGTAATTGTAATAATTACATTGACTCCCTTTAAGATAATTGCTATAATAAATGGGTGCACCATACACTTTGATTTGCATAGGTTGAGAAAAAAACAACCCTATTACTAGATTTTATGGGCATTTTAGTTTGCAAGTACTAAAAACAAGAGAATTTTCATGCCTTGTTTTTACTAGTATTGTGTAGTTATTTGAATCTATTAATAACTATTTGTTTCAACTTTGTAAATATTTTCAAAATCAGAAAACCACTCATTTTAATTCTTTATTTTTCATGTTCTTTTTTGAATTAAAAAAAACCATGTACTTTTCATTAGACTTCTTTGACCTTAATAAGGAGCTTCCAACTCTGCAACCATTTCCATTTCACAATCTCACATTCCAAATATTACACTATGAATATTAAGATTACAAACCAAAAATACTTTTAAAAAACTATTTTACTATTTTCAGTTCTTCAAATGTAACACAACTTCTAAAATAATCTTTTGCTAGTGTTGTGTGGTTATTTGAATTAAAAAGAAGTATTGGTTCTAATTTTTTAAAATATTTTTAAAATAAAAAATCAATAGTTTTGGTTTTATGAAAGAAAAAAAAATCAAAGTTGGAAAATTATTGGTCTCAGTTATTTGAATCAATATGACCTCCACAAAAATCTTTACTGCAGCTATTTCTTTTCTTTTAAAAAAATTAATTCCAATTTATTTAAATATCATAATCAAATAACCAAAAAATTGGTTTAAATATATAAGTAAAAAAATGAATTCCAATCTTGGCTAATTCAAACCTTGAAGAATTAATATTTTTTGTGAAAGAATTGATAAATAACAACTAGCTTTGTGGGTGATTATTTATTTTTTTCACAATTTGAGAACCATAATTATATATTTAAATTAGTTCTATATTCTTTTGAGAACCATGATTATGAATCCTAATAATCTTAATAATTATTAAGGGTTTCTTATTTTCAATAACCACTTGACATTACTTTTCATTGATGTTGGGTGAGTATTTGATTCATTAACAATTGTAAATTTTGGTTTTTAAAAGTATTTTAGAATTGAGGATTCTCTAGTTTTGATTCATTAAAGAATAAAAATGAAATCAAAGAATTGTTAGTCTAGTTATTTCAAAACCTTTGTTTAGAACCAATAGTTTTCATGAACGAAGTAGCAAATAACAAATGATGTGAAAGATAGTTTTTTTTAATATTTTGAAAATCATGGTGATATATATATATAGACTTTTTTTCTTATTTTTGAGGAACCAGAACTCTACATTCTATGAACATTTTTCATAACCTTGGGGTTCTATTCATGTTTATGATAATCACCCAACATTGGTCTTTAGTTAAGGAACAATCACATTTAATCATTTGATTATTCACATATGAAAGAATATTAGCAATTTTTAATTTTTAATTAAAAAATTTAGTAAACCAATTTTCCTTTCATTAATAACAATTAATCGTATGTTGTTGATTTTTTAAGTTATTATCCCAAATTATTGGGGATAGGCTGCCACCTCCTATGGCCCCAAATCCAAGATATTAAATAAAATTTGAAGATTCATTTTGACTTCTTACCTTCCAAAATCCCAAATGCACAGAATAAAAATATAATGAAAAAAGGTTTGTTTCAAATCCAAAAAGTCCTACATTTAAAGTTTAAAAATGTCACTTAAATTTTTGTGGTGGTTTTCAAACATATTTAATTCTTTTAGCAACATTTGGTGGTTCTTTTAGCCAACAATTTTTACCAGAACTAATAATCATCAATATTTTGGTAAAGAATTGACTTGAAAATTGGCTTGGATTTGAACTAAATACTATCTATACCTACCCAACCTTGATATTTGCATCACAAGTGAAACCAAAATCTCAATATCTTACAAAACTACATTCGCAAATTGACAATTGAAAAAATCTTTTGTTAATCCTTTGGTAACATTAATGACAAAAGTATATATCGTTAGTCCATTTTTCACAATTTCAAAGTTATTTGAAACCGGCTAACACCTAGATAACAAAACCTTAATTCAATCATGATTGAGCTATTACAAAAAAATTACTAACTTAAAATTACCCTACCACCTACAACTACCATGTCTACACATAGGAGCCATGTTAACCATATACACTAATGTGTTGCTACCATCATCTCGCATTGTGGACACTTGTTGAAGAGGTAACCTAGTTGTAATGTGATGATTACTTTTTTGTCACCAACAAGTTGTTGTTGTTCTTGCACTATTTACCATTTCATCCTTTGCTATTTTGTCAAGAAATTTTAATTCCATTTCTTGAGAAGTACAAACTCAAAGTAGTGGAAATAGGATTCAAACAATAAAAAATTTAGCTTTTGTTTTGTTTCATTGTGATTGTCCTTATATTATCTATCTATAAGTCACTACAAGCTTCTCACAAAATCTAAAGTTTTGATTATTGTTGGAAATAGGAATATTTGTTAATGAGATTTGAAAAAGAATCAAATACAATCACCACCATGGAAATGGGTTGCAAAGGTGAAACATTTTGCCTCCTAGACAACTAAACACATTTTTACATATGACCAAAGATACCACTTGTTAATTGCAAATCAACTAGTGCAATTGATCATTGTTTCTAATGGTTGAAACAAAGAACAAGAAAGTCAAAAAAGATAATTTCCATGAGTGGTAGCAACAAATTGTTTAGCTGACATTCAATTTTTTCAAATATCTTTGAAATGACCTAGGAGATAATCAAGGGATAATTTTGTGCAAATTGCATTTGTTGCAACATGGGATGGATTGATCAGTGCATCATGCAACTACAATATCACTACATCACGACACCCTTTGATTGTTTGCAAGGGGAGCTTTTGTGTGGTAGATGGTGAAGTTCATTTATACCTTGTAACTTTATTTTCACTATTTTTTTTGTGCTTTGTGATTTTTTATCACAACTATAACAAATATAGTCTCTTCAAATGCTTGTCAAATAGATGGAGTTTGGAATTAGAATGCATGAAATTGAAATGATTGCAATTGAAGTTTTTGTTAAACCTTTTTGAAATCTATGTTCTCATCTTTGTGAGAAACCATTCCAAACGCAATGCAATAGATCATTGAGAACAATAGCAACAAAATTGTGGAGATCCTCAAAGCATGTGAAGGTTCTTGAAATGCAAGGATGTTCACAAAAGCTTGTAAAAGCTACAAAGATTCTCAAAGCACAAATTATATGATACATTATGCATTGGGATATAGGTGGGAGCATGTGCAAACATATGAGTAGGTTTGATTTTGACAATATTTCATAACATTGGATTATCCACTCTTTTTTTGAGTTGTAATTTTCCACAAATTTTTTTCACAAACACAATGCATCTTGTAATTCTATTAACACTAGTGGGTGCCCGTGACCTTCAGCCACTGTGAAGTCCACATGGAACCTACTAAAGAACATTGAGAACTTGGGCAGCAGCAGCGAGGAGGAGGAGGAGGAGGAGGAGAAGGAGATCGAAATTCCCAAATCAAGAAATTCTTCAAGAACATTGAGAACTTGGGGAACATAATTGCATAGTAGTGACATACAAAATACGCGTATTTTTTGAAGGTGCTCAAAAAGAAATATTTTTCAAGTATTTTGAAAAAGCATTATAATGATACTAGTGGTGCTTAGGCCCAAGTGTTTTCAAGTATTTTTTTTAAAAATCAAAAATATATATAATACGCGTATGTTTGAATCGAATTGAACGTATGTCACTACTATGCATAATTGGAACCATATGAAAACAGATTGAGAACACGATGGGAACAAAAGCATAAAAAAATTTCATCCATCCCCTTAATCGGGACGGACAGTAGCTAAAAGAAAAAAAGCTTCCCCAAAATCCGTCCTGTCATCAAGCCGGACGGATATTTCATTCATCCCCTTAATTGAGACGAACATTAGCTAAAAGAAAAAAAAAAGTAGTCTTGATCAATACAAAAAAATAAAATAAAATGATTTTGGGCTGTCCAAGGCCTAAATATTTTTTTTTTGGTCTATCAAATCTTTTGCCTCAAAAAATCAGACTGGCCTTGATTTTATTTTTCTCTAAAGTCAGTTACATTTGGGGAAGCTCCACAGGGAATGGGCAATGACTGGAAGAATCTTCCCGGCACTGCCCTTACACTTGGGGAAGCTCCACAGGGAATGGGCAATGACTGGAAGAATCTTCCAAGCACTGCCCATACATACAGACACTATTGCTTTTATATATAAGATACATTTACCAATGGATCAACTCCAAGTGTGAACAGACCAATGTTCAACTTTGCTCCAGGGTTCCTATTTCTTATTATTTGTTCAGAATTCGAGGCAATGAAATTGACATATTTTGCTACTAGTAGATATCTGTTGCATGAAGCATTCAGTGTTGTGCATCCATCAATCTGTGAATTAGGCATATTGGCTACTAGAGTCACAAAGAAGTGCCTTTCCCATGGATGCAGATATGGCTGCTCTAAAATGTGGTCAAACCCTAACCCAAAAAAACCCATTCTAAGAGATTACAAAATCATATTTTCAAGTTAATTAAATTCCAAAGCACCAAATTGAGATGTTAGGGTTTTTAAATGTAAGACCCAAAAAGGTCTTCAACTTTGCACTGACTAATGCACTGAAACCTTTTAAGGCTGGCAACCACAAACCTGTAGCTTTTTCAGAAAGGCCCTCAAATGTTTGAATAGTAGACTCTCCAAAAACAAAGTTTCAATCTTCAAAACCTACTTGTGACCTTTATGTAAGTTTGAATCTTAGAAAAGTAAACTTAGGAGTGCCCTTCAAAATACAGTACCTAACCAATGGACATAGCTCCATAACTAGGGTACCCTGTCCAACAGCCAATTGTACAGAAATTCTAATGACCGTTAGAATGTCTAATAACCGCACAGTGCTGGAAAAAACCATACAGAATTTGATAAGCTACCATATACATGCCCATTTCAAATTTCAATCATGACCCCTGACTTCAGATACTAGCATGAATTTGCCCAAATTTGCAGTCGCCATGTAACATTCAGCTAGGAGTGGGAAGGCTTCCAGTGATTCTACTTCAAAGGTCTGTCACCTGTTATATACCCTTACATCATTCTCACTCCATAAAAACAGCAGATTGAGAGGAAGCTTAAGCTCCAAAAAACAACACAGTTAAGTTTGTAAGGCCCCTTGCACTTCAGGATACCAATCACCTATACAGTAGTTTGTACTGAATTCAATGCAATAGTGATTCAGCCCAGCAGCAGAGGAAACAAATTCTAGGAATGTCCTGGTGGATTCACATTTGAATATCCAGGTAGTCAAGAGACATGCAGAGGATATGATACCTTGTTCAATATAGACAAGCCCCTTCTGAAGAGTACTTCAAATGCTCAGTATCCAGAGGTAGAATGTTGCAATGAAACAAAAAACACAAGTATACCCCTGCACTCACAAGTTAAAATCTTCTTGTGCCTGCAACCAAGGGATACTTGTGATGCTTGAGACCAAAGAAAAAGATACTTTCACGACTAACCACTTTTGCTTTTTGATGGGAGACTGCAAGCCTCACTGTTGAAGACTCCAATGATTAACCGTTCCAGTTTCACTTTTTGACAGAAGATTCTGAAGCCTCACAATGGAAGTTGAATCTGCAATACCCACAGAAGGATTCAAAGTTTCTGTTTCAATCCACAGTAGAGATTTAGAATGATAACTTAGTACACGTGTGATACGCTGAGAAGTACCCTTCAACCAATCTTTCAAACCACATGCAGGCTCTGCCCTTGCTATTGACACAAGAGTTTCACAGTAAAATCAAAGCAGAAGGTTTGTAAGTGCACAAAATCTCTTGAAATTCTCTTTCATCTGAATCACTACATCAAACGATCTAGTGACTGAATGTATACAATATCTCACAACCTCCTGACTTTGAACATACAGCAGTGGCCCTTAAAAATAACATACCACGCTTCATTAATTCCCAGCTGCATAAATTCGTGTCCATTCCCTGGCTGCTCCCAAAGCAAGCATATAACAGAAGTTGTTGGTAAGTAATGTGATGCTGCAAAACAGCTTCATTTGCAGTTGGAAATAGCACACATACATCATCAATCAGCAAGCTTATGTTGCTCCAAACTCCAAAACAAAGCATAAAAACCCCCCTGTTTCAACAGACTAACCAACCTGAGCATAAATACTGTTTGGACCATACATGACATTTGCAAACCAGTTCTAAGCCTGCATTGCTTTGAACAAAAATATACTCAATAAAGTGATGCACTCTCAGAAAATTGATAGCGCTCAATTGAGATACAGACCTGTTGCTACAGCCTCGGCTTCATCACTCTTCCAGTGCTTAGCAATATTCTCCGCCAGAGGGTCATCTGGATTGGGTGCACTCAAGAGTGCCTGAATACTGCCAGAATTAGCAAACATGAAATACTGTCACTGACCTGCACCAGGATCTGCTCCAAATCCTCTTAACAATCAGCATTCTAAACTTGACAGTAAAGTGAGCTTAAAAGCAGCACCAAGTGACCCTTTTGAGAGCATACAGAACCCACAAGAAATGAAAATATTTCCAGTACAATTCAAACTATTTAGATGTGGAAATTTGCCAAAATCAACAAATAAGCAAAGGGACCAAAACCATCAAAATCTGAAAGCAAACCTGAGCAAAACTGTTCGAATCTGAAGTGCAGGGCTCCACTTGTCCTTAAGTATGTCTAAGCATATGCGCCCCAGCTGCATACACAAAAAGAGTACAGATCCTGTTGTTGCTAGATGAACTCTGACAAAATTGGCTGGAGTTCTTGATGACATTGAGGATACATGCAAAGATACAAAAACAATAAGAGCTACCAAAAGCAATGGAGCCAAAAAGATACAGAAAAGCTCATCTATATAGTTGTAATACTAATTGTAGACTTGTAAGATTTGGTGGAGAGAGACAGAGAGAGAAAGACTGAGGAAAAGGAAGAGATCAAACCTTATCAATATTGGGATGGTAAATCTTGGTCAAGAAGCGGACCTGTCAGGAAAGCAGAAGAACCAAACAAGGCAGAAAGCAACAGAGGCACGTCTCATGAGGCAGATCAACCCAAAGCTGCTCCAAAGCATGCTGACCAGGTTCATATCCCATTGCAGTTCAACTTCAAGTGATAAAGTTATAATATCCACTTTCTCCCTACCATTGACATTATAAGTGTACCAAGTACTTACAGTTTATTCTGGGGCCTTAATTACAGAAGGCACAGTTTCTCATTCAAAACTGATGTGGCTATTGCTTTTAACCTGGAATTGGCTTCTCTTCTATCATCTACATCTAGTTCAGGGAAAAACCAATATTCTCATTCCTTGTCACTAACATTTGTGTAGTTAATTACCCCCAAAAATTAACTGGTTGGCTGTAATAAAACAGAGGACACAATTTTGCACGTGCACACACAAAGCCTGTGCCTAGTGGAAAGCAACTCCCCTTTGACACATTGGATAGACACCAGCATAGTGGAAAAACCAAGGCAGTAATCATGCAAATGTGACCCATAGCATCAGTTTGAGGACACTATTCCATACCTTTGGTGCAGCCATGGGATACTCTTCTGGTAGAAAAAGCTCCAGCTTGAACACCCCACCTATGACCATTGACCATTGTTCCAAGATGATTGTCAAATAACCATAATGTGCCCTACACATTTCTTGACCAAACTGAAGTCATACTGAACCCCATAGAAAAGAACTGAAGAGGAAAAAAAAATGGCCAAGTGGAATCTGGGCAATGAACAAAATCAATGAGAAAAAAAAGGTCAAAACTCATCTATTCAGACCAGAATTGCAAGAAAAAATGTCACCCCTGATGTGCAGAGAGACTTGCAAACCAAAAGTAACAAACCTAGCAAAACGTTATGTGAATGAGAACCAAAGTTCAGAACCTTCATATGGAGACTGCGAAGGTCCCAATATCATGACATTGAAGTAGCGCAAATTGTCCTCTGATGGTGATGCACTGATGCCCGGTGCTGCCACAAATCACACAACCTCTGAAGCTGGAGCCAACTCAATTTAAAACCTAAATCTTCCTAAGGGAAGGCCCCAAGCAGGCATTGTTGCAAAATCTCATGAATAGAAATTAATTATTAGAGCACCACTTGCATGGTGCCCATCACACAAAGGTATGATGCCACATACAATGTAAGAACAAGACTGTCATAAGCCAACCAAAATTGTCAATTTATTTCTTGTGTTTCATACAATAATGACAATTTCCGGTGCAATTGATCTGTGCTGGCAACATTTTCACCACGCAACATTTCAGTAAAAATAACATTGCATGAGACCCTGATTTGTGACGCAAAGAAAAAATCCGTACCTGGCTCGCTCAGCAAGCGCTGAGTTTCCTGCAGGTACAAGGCAGCCATTCATCAGAATCTCGAGAAAAACAGTTGAAATATCGACTTGGACATACACATGATGCATCGACTTATCCTGCCACCCGGGTCACAGATCCGCCGGCGACCTCCACAAGATGACTAAACTATACACCATCTACTGCTTACAAGAACACTTAGGTCAAAACCTCCGAACAAGTCATCATCCCCCGAAAAGAAAGGAAAGGAAACAAAACGAAAAACACCAGCACTGACGTCTCAGCAGCCATATTTACAGAACTAACGACCAGAGACAGCCGGAGAACAACGGAGGACAAGGAGCATACCTTGATGATTCTCCGCGGAAGATTAGTGCTCGCCATGGACACACCGCACAGATAGATTGGCTCACACACTTTTCTCCCCCCTTTTCCCTGCTCTGCTCCCGTGCTCCCTCAGTCCCTTAGGCTCTGCCCCCGACGCACCTCTCGATGACGAACCTGGAAAAGCGTGTATTGGCAAGTATTTGCGGACGACTGCTATGTTGCTGCACGAGACAACACTTCAAGCGATTTTGCAGATCGAACGAGGACGCGACTGTTCTCGAGAGGAGCGCGGCGAAGCACACAAAACACTCAACGACGATGAGCTCTTCTTCTGCGCTAAGGTTTGGCCTATCGCTGCCTATAGTCGCTTTCTTCTGGAAGAAACGCGACCGGCACGTCCGGTAGCCAGTGACCTGCCTAGGAGAATGTGGTAAGTTGCAAGGTAACAAACTTTTTGTGTCCCCAAATGTTTGATAACTGAATCATGCCACCCTATAAGTACTCCCAGTCCAATTACATTATTTTCAAAAATTATTTCTTCCAAAATTTTAAAAAATTGTGATGGAAAATAGTGAGTATTTAGGAATATTTCATTTGTTGAAATGAATTTTTCAAAATTAATAACCCACTTATCATTTTGAGAAATTCGTCTCTTTAGAATCTATCTTAATAGAGTTGTGAAAAGAAAAGGAAACTTTATGAAGGATCTAGAAAGTTTTAAGATGCATGAATTGATTTGCCTACATTGCGTGACTTGAGTCTATTGTGATGATAAGGGGGAAATGCATCAAGTGAGGTGCATGATCTAAACATTTATGGAAGGAAAAGAACAATTATTAGTTCTTAAGCTACATAGCCTTCTCAAGCATGTTGTCTATTGGAAATGCAAAGTTTCCATTCTTGGTGTTGTGAATTCTTATTTTATGAACCAAAACTCAACTCATTCCAAGAATGAACAAATTTATATTGTTGGTGATAGGTCTTTTGTTTTGGACCTTTGTAACTTGATGTCACCTCTAACCACAAAAAGGAAGTGTGTCAAGTTTGTGATTTTCTATAATATATTTGCTCATTGTTGTCCAATGATCAATTTTGAAGGCTTCAAAACCTTGTTTCAAATGCAAAAAGTTAAGAATGTTGGAAGGAAACATTAGACAAATTCTTAAAGTTAGGGCATGATAGAGGTCATGCATAATGTGATATTGAACGTCACAAAAGTTGCGTTTGTAACTAGTGCTTTCATTAGCATTTTTACAAACCAAATGATAACAATTAACGATATTAAATGGTTATCAATCCACATGTATGTGGTGCAAGCTTGGAAAATGATTTACATACTCTTATTTGTTAAAACATGTGATATTTTGCAATGACGTTACAAAGAGAACATGTTAGCATGAATGTGAGCTTATGAGCAAGAATGGATATTCTTGGGATATTTTAATGACATTGACATAATATTTGTTATGAATTTTACTATAGTTATGAATTTTTATCCTAGTTATTATAGGTTATTTGGGGTAAGTAAGTTTGGAACCAATTCCAATGTGAATGGGATTTCAACTTTTTGATGTTCAGGATAAGTAAAGATGGTGTGTGATTAAAATCCAATTTTTGAAACACATTGTAGCTCTACTGTGTTTTTGTGTTCTTGTTTTGTAAGGAGTTTGTTGAGGTTTTTGTTGGTAATTGGATTCCTAAAACTTTGAAATCCAAAAAACTTTAGCTAGTTGTTTTTGTGTTACAACTATGTTAAAATTATTTAGCATTCAGGTTTGGGTTAATAACAAGTGATGTGTTGTTTGTTTTGGTTTTTTTGTTGTAGGTTGGTTTTGTAGGTGTTTTGCTCGGGCTACAAATATCGTTCGTTCGTGGATCTTGGTCTATTTCTTGAGTTGAAGAAGTTTGCTTGATGAAAACGATGTTTTGTACTTGTTTTTTTGAATAAAACTCCATGAAGAGTTGAATCCCAAATAGGACCTAAGTATCTTGAAGTTGAAAAAAAAAAAACATCACAATAAGCAAGGAGGGCCCTATTGTTGTTACATGGCCCCCTTAATGTCTTTCTTTTTTGTATGTCTATTTTATTTTTATTTTTCCTACATCGTCTCTAGTGACGGTGGTAGCCAAAGCCATCATTGCCATTGTTAGGAACTCAAGTTCCTAGCTACTTAGCCATCAATGTCAAGTCGCAAGGAGAAGTAGGGGCACCCACCACCCTTGGTCATCGTGTTGTTGGCAGCGTAGTTATGGCTATAACGCAAGAGTAAGAAAAGGTGGGGAGAGGAACTCCCCGTTATGTTTGTTTCTTTTGTTGAAGTTGTAGCAAAGGCAACAACAAAAAATAAAAAAGGAGTTGGAATGCATGGGTATAATTCAAGGAAAAAAACAAAAGACAAAGAAAAGGAAAAAGAAGGAAGAAAGAAGAAGTTGAAGAGTGCCATCGTCCTAAACTCCAAGTCCACTTGAGCCTACCCCCCAAACTTGCCAAGTCCGGCAAGTTGGGAGGTTTCCAAAGTTCGAAAGAAGTTCAAGCTAAACTAAAGAGGATCATAGGGGTCCAATCTGGACTTCCTTTTTTAATTTTCATTTTTTTTTCAAAATTTCAAATCTAGGGCATAGGTTCGGCCCAATCTAAACCTATCAAAATATTTATTTATTTATTTATTTTCATCCATCATTTTGGATGAAATGGGGTTCATCCAAGTAGAAAGGTTTTCATCCATAATTTGGATGTAAGATATTTCATCTATTTCTTTTAATTTAATTTAAAATTTTCATCCAAAATTGGATGAAAAGTTTTCATTTTCATCCATTTGTGATTTTTTACGAACCAACTTCCACATATTAACTTGGATTTTGATGATTCCGATGTCATCGAATTCAGCTTGGCAAGCTCTACGCAACAACATGCCTAAAACCACTTTTGGAGGTTGTGATTTTTGGAGTCCAGAGACTAATTTTCCTATCATTGGGATTTATTTCACATAAAATCTTGAAATTTGATATCTCCCTCATATGACACATGTTTTTAGTGTTGTCTTTACCATTGGTCTTGTGGTAAGAAAAGGCTATCATTTTAAGAGGTTTTAGCTAGATTGATCGAAGGTCATCGCTCAACCCTTTTTATGGTGGTGTGGTGAGAGGGGCGTAAGGAAGCGTGAGGTGCGCAGGATGACACATTAACATAAGAACAACACACAAATGACTTACATGTAAGTACTCATAATATTGACATGTGGTGGAAAGCCGTGCCATCAAGTTGTGTCATCAACTTTTGAATTTTTGTATAATTGTTGTCATAAATCTTCAAACGGAGCTTACAAAGGCGGAGGGGTGTATGTGTTAAAGAGTTCCTCCCCCTTGTGTTGTGGGTTTTTACACATGTTTCTTGTGTCTATGTTTGGGATTGTTAATTCTTTATCAAGGGGTAGGGAAATCTGTTAGGTTGTGTGCCTTCAAGTTACATCAAAAGCAAGCACAAGTTCATGTGATGATCTTTTGTATTTTGTGCATAATGTTTAGTAAAGAACTATGGGTAAAAAGCTACAAGCCTTCCCACATGTGCTAGCTACAGCATGCAATGACCTCAAAGGTTGGAATTGGTGTGGTTAATGGTTGAGTATGGGACAAGCTTACCACCTAGCTCTGACTACTGAATAGGTCTTACTTGACTTTTGATTTACCCGTACATAGATATTAGGGTTTAGTGGTGGGTAGGTTGTACCTGGTGCATGTATTTATTGTTGGATGAGATTAGATTGATGACGAATAGACCCATTGTGGCAATGAGACCGGGGTGATGACCATTGAAATTACATTTGTTGTTTTTACGGTTGTGAAGGCCCCAATTGCATGTTTGGCCTTGTAAAATGTTTTTGTGGATGCAAGTGCCCCAACCTTACAAGTGTAACAACCGTTTTTATTATTGGATAAAACTAGATTGATGACTAATAGACCCACTGTGGCAATGAGACCAGGGTGATGACCAGTGAAATTGCATTTGTTGTTTTTATGGTTGTGAAGGCCCCAAGTGCATGCTTGGCCTCATAAAATGTTTTTGTGGATGCAAATGCCCCAACCTTACAAGTGTAGCAACCTTGGTTACCATTTTGGTTGGGGGATTTTAGGGTTAGGGAAAGCCACAATAGGTTAGCATCCATGTAGGATTAATTGAGCCAATACATGTGTAGCAATCTTGGTCATAATGGGGTTATAGGATTTTAAGGTTACAAAAATATGAATTTTTGAATGAAAAACTTGTAATGCAATAATTAAGGCGCCATAAAAAATTGTAAGTAATTGGTACACTTGTAATATCAATGGGAAAGAGAAAGTGAATATTATAACTTTATCCATTGAAAATTGGATTGCAAAGGGATATGGACCTGTTCAACATGGTTTGGAAAAGCTTTCAGTTGATTTGCCTCATGATAGGAACATATGTTCCTTGTTGCCTTATTTGGTTCTTATGCTTTCCTAACATGTCCACTTCTTGACCAAGATTTACCATCCCAATATTGATAAGGTTTGATCTCTTCCTTTTCCTAATTCTTTCTCACTTTGACCTTCTCTTCCAAATCTTACAAGTCTACATGTAGTATAAGTGTCATTTTTTGTATCTTGTCAATTCCATTGCTTTTAGTAGCTTTTATTGTTTTTGCATATTTGCATGTACCCTCCAAGCAATTTTGTCAAAGTACATTTAGTACAACAAGATTTATAATTTTTTGTGTATTCGGTTGGGGTACATATGCTTAGACATACTTAAGGACAAGTGGAGTCCTGCACTTCAAATTTGAACAATTTTACTTAGGTTTCCATAAGATTGCAATGGTTTTGGTCCATTTGCATATGTGTTAATTTTGGGAAACTTCACATCTAAATGGTTTCAACTATAGTTGAAATATATTTACAAGGTTTTTGAAAGGTCAATTAGTGTTACTTTTAAAGTCATGTGAATTTTGGAATTAAAATGTTGATTGTTGATAGGGTTTGCTTGAAATCTTGTTGCAACTTTGTGTTAATATTTCATGTTTGTTAATTCTTGTAGTATTCAAGCACTCTTAAATGCACCCAGTGTAGATAATCGTCTAGTAAAGAATATTGTCAAACATTGGAAGAATAATGAAGTTGAAGATGTAGCAACATGTTTATATATCAGTTGAACACTAGTAATTTATTCAAAATACATCATACTATTCAATTTTTTATTTTTGTCTAGAGTTATACATGTTTAAAAACTAATGTGCAAATATCGTATATGGTCCAAACAATATGTATGGTTAGGTTAGGTATAATTTACTAAAACATTTGAGGGTTTTTGTATTTTGGAGTTCAACAACTTAAGCTTGTTGATTGTTGATGTAGTGTGTTATTCCCATCTGCTAGGGAAGTTCTCTCATAGCAGTATGTTAATTACTAAGAACTTTTGTTGCATGATGGGCTTGGGGAGTAGCTAGGGAATGGAAATGGATTTATGCCATTGGGAATTGATGAGGTGTGGTGTGTGATCATTAAGGGCCATTGATATATGTTCCAAGTAGGGAGATTGTGATATGTTGTTGCATGTATTTAAATAAGTAGATCTATCATGTAGGGATTCAAATGAAAGAGAATTTGAAGATATTTTGTGCATTTATGAACCTACTGTTATGAAGTGAATATAAAACTTTTACCGGCAAAATCAAGTGCATACCTTGCATCTAGTTTGAATGATTTATTGTTGATACTCACCAAGTTATTAGGTGTGTGTATTGAGTTATGACTTGAATGTATGGTGTGGATTGAAATAGTTGTTTTATGTTATGTTGTGTGTATTGTAGATTCAACTTCCATTGTGAGGCTTCAAAATCTTTTGTCAAAAAATGAAACTTAAAGGGTTAATCATTGGAATTTCTACCATGAAGTTTATAGTCTCCCAAGGTGAAAATCCTTTAAGGTGTTCCACACATGATGAAAAAGGCATATTCCCTATTACAATCCTTTTTTACCTTATATTTTGATCCCCATAAAAAATAATGAATCAAAAGTTGTCAAAAAATTTAAAAGGACTATATTTTAAACTATTATGATTATGGATTTCATCATAATCATCCATATATGTGTTTTTACATGGTAAAACAAAACTAGGTAGAAAAGACAGAACAAGGTGACATTGTGACAAGATTTTGGTACATTTAAAAAAATTCGCATCCCCCATTATAAAGCAAAAATGGTTAATCATCAAAGTATCTTTTAATTTGGTCCCAATTATCACATGTATCCTTTGATTATTGGCACAAGAGGATCATAATTTGTGAGTGTAAGGGTGTACAAGTGTTTTTTTGTTCCATTGTAGCATTCTCCTTTATTCATTCTACCTTTGAATATTAAACATTTGTAGTATTTTTCAAAAAATGTTTCTTTATACATTTTGCCTCATTGAACAAAATAATATACCAAATTATATTTGGGAAATATATATTCTACCCCATATAACAAAATATTATTGGGATGTCAACATTGTAATTGATATATGAAAATGGGCACCATTTGATAGCTTATGAAATTATGTTTTTTTTTTTCAATAAGCTTATATTATCAAGCATTCTAATAAGTTTTTTTGTGGGATTGGTTATGAAATGTTACTTTTTGGGGACAATGTTTTCAAATTGAAAGCCTTTTGTAAAGAAACCGAAGGTTTATGGTTAAAGGGGTGGGGTGGGAAAATAATTTGTACATTATTTTGGATGTGCTAGATGTGGGTGTGGGTGGATTTGCTTTTAGAATTGCCCACAAAGTATTAGGCCATGTCCTTCATTATGCATAATACAATGAGCTACCATGACTATCCATTGATGTCATCAATATTTGAAAATAATAATGTTGGACACATGTAAAAAATGGTTACAAATCCTCTTGGTTTATACCTACTTAATTACAAAAGAGGAAGTTGTGAAAAAACTTGGGTGAAAGGAACTTAAATGATTGATTAACGAAAAAAATAACATTAAGGATACAATATACATCTACTTACATGGGAGGGAAACTTTTGGAAAAACCGGGGTGAAAGAACCTTAGGGGTTGACCAAAAAATGAACCTTGGGAATCAAAAAGTTTTTCTTCAATTTTTCTTTTTAAATACACCTTAATACTTGTCAACAATTCTATTTATTTTTTTCATAATTGTTTAGTGCAAATTCTATTAGGTTATCATGGTATAAATAAATAAATAAAAGAAAAACACATGACAAGCGAACAAAAGAAGAAAATTAAATAAATTGAAGTCTAAATAAAATACCACGCCTGAAAGTGTAGAATGCACAATGGGGAGTTCTAAAAGGAGAAAACATGGAACCTAGGTCTTAAACCCATCATTAGTAGCACAAAGCAAGTAATGCAAGTCATGCAAGGAGGCGGGTGAAAACCTAGAAAGACACCAAGCCTAAAAAAGACATTTCATGTTGCCACAACTATTTGATGCAAAATAGTGGTGGCTTGAATTTTTTGAATAACCACTAACACGTTCTCCTTATAAAATTAATGTATAATAAAAAAAGGAGGACCTCTAAAACTAACAATGAAGGAAATCATTCAGTTATGAATGTAACATCCAAATATTTCTATTACATTTAAAAGGGAAAAATCATCATTAGGGTGTTAATTGTGACATGAAACAACTTTTGCCCAAGCTACCATCATCATAACCATTATTTAAGAAGGAAATAGTTTGTGAAACAAGATTTGCATGAATCGAATCAACAATAATTATGTCCATCGAAATGTGAATACCATCTACTGTAAACACAATATCCACTCATTATCGTAATGATTGGAGAAATGGTGTTGGGAGAACATGTGTTTGCTTGCACAAACATGGAACCTAACATCCCTAACAATGGAGGTGAAAAAATTTCAAACTACATCATGTGTGGATGTGTGATTTCCCCCATGAATGCAACAAAATAGGTGTATCCTTGTCGGATTTATGGCTTGGTCGCATATGCATAAAAAAAAACCATGAGCCATGGGATGGGGGAGGCCCAATTTGGTGCATAGTGTTGAGGAGAAAATGTTAAACGCCATCTTAAAATATGGGACGACTAGGTGTCTAAAAAGCCAAACACTCGAGCATCTTAAAATATGGGACGACTAGGTGTCTAGAAAGCCAAACACTCGAGCTTGGGCATGCACATGATCTCAGTTGACCATAATGATAATCTGAAAACAACTATGAGATGATGCTAAAAAATGAGTGCTTTTGCACATTCTTTGAAATGTTATCCTAAAGACAATTCGCTCTTCTCTTTGATAATTGTTCAAATGGTGGGATGGAACCTTGAGAAGTTGGAGGTAGAAAGTCATGAACCCACCTAAAGTAAACTTGAAATGGATGTGGACCTAAATTGTTGTCCCCCTATAGCCCCCAATAAAAATGGGTGATCATCCTCCAAAAATTTGGATGTGATGATTTAAGGCCATACGATTTTCATTCCCCAAATATGTTATTAGGGAGATAACTTTCATAAAGACAAGACCTATCCCACCTCTAAAGATGGGAAGAGAGGCTTGTTAATGAACTAGGAGAGCTTCATGACATTCCAAAAAACTTGGCTTTTATGCGAAACAATGAGCAAGAATTGCAAATGCCACCTACATTCACTAGCCTAAAAAATGCATTTATTTGTTAAACATCATTGTCCAAAACATCTTGGAGAAAAGAAAAAATGAAGGAAAAGGACCCTAAAGGAACACTTAAAACTTTAATGCCCCCAACATGGGTATAAAATTTTGATGGAGGTGAGAACCTTGAAAACAACCATGAAACAAATTAAACAACACACTTGTAAGGTTGAATCACAAGGCTTACCAAATCCGACTAAGAAGAAAAGTGATGAAAAGCTTGAGAGACAATTAAAATAAGCCCAATGATGTAGGTGTCATTTGTAATGGAAGGAAACAAACAAGATGGAAAAAGGGAAGTTGAATTACAAAGTGCACAAAAATGAGCTAAAACGAAAAGAGGACTACCTAATCGATCCCTTTAACGGGAACTACTAAAGGATTGAATAATAAACATATTACTTAAAAAGGAGTGGTGATTAAAAAGAAGATGGTGTTGGGGAGCATAAAAAGAATGGATGAAAGGTATGAGTTGAAACACATGCCCACCTATAACATGCAACTCTTAAAATATAATCATGTGGGAAACAATGTTGAAAGCATTTACAATGTCTACCTGCAACACGACCCAATCAAGGTGAACATTTAACATTACCCAAACATCATGCACCACTACTTCATAGCCTCCTTTGACTACAACCCCAAATTGGTGGGGATAAATGAACGACAAATGCATCACGGAAATAGAGGTAAATGGTCGTATTCAATAATTGATAACGAATTTATTGCTATTGACTAAATGTCACTAAAAGCTTTGCTTAAAGTTAGCAACCTAGCAACATAAGGGTCTTGGCTATACTTTCAAGGATACACTTTACAACAACATAAGAACACACCAAACAATAACTGAAAAAAGTTAGTAGCTGAATCTTTTGGGTCAAATAAATTTCAAAGGTGTTCAAATACCATTCTTAAAGGCCTTATAATTTCAAGGTGAACTAAATGGATAAATGTCAACTTGAACATGTATTTTAAAAAATTCAAGTTTATTTTCGGCTAGAATTCCATCAAAGAATATAAACATGGCAAAAATGAATTTGGAGGATGAAAAGTTTACAAAACAATAATGGTTTATGAGGAGGCCAAAAATGGCACCAAAGGGGCAAGGGATTTTGTAGCACAAACATGTTTTCTTATTCACCTTAAAGTTAAACTCCAACATAAACAATGTGGCCTCAAATGGGAAGAGAGGGATGAAGCCTCTAGGGGAAGGGCACATCTGAACAAGGGGGATCAAAGGTAAAGTAACTGTTAGGGCTAATGTGTGCAACATAATGTTCTGCATGAAATCCTTTCCAATCATTAAAAAAAATTTATATAACCGAATTTTAGTTTCCTTATGCCTAGCCTTCGCATTTCGAGTAGGTAAAAAAAGGCACCACTAGGGGAAAAATAGAAAAATATGCCAAATAACAACATCATTCGAGTTTTGCACTATGCAATTTAAATGAAATCTAAATGTTAGCTTCACCTTTTACTTTGAAGTAATTATGATGTAAGAACATAGTTAAGGCTTAAGGAACCCTAACAAAAAAACTCAATGAAGATTCAAATTTGATATCCATGCCTAAGTTTTTGGAAAGGGGCATGGGGCTTGGAAGGATGGGGTACCATCATTGTTCCCTGAAAAGCTACCCTAAATAGGTTGACACCACTTTTGATGGCATGCATGCCAAACTAAAACATGTAAATAAGGTTCCATAACTATAACACGATTATTATGTTAAGGGGGGGGGGGGGCTTGATTCATATTCTCGACACGCATTAAAAGTATGGTCAACCCATAAATTTGAAACACCTTGATTAAACAAGTTGGGATTGAAGCAAAAGTCATAATGGCATAAAAGAAAGAAGGGGGGGCCAAAACTATAGAATGAAACTTTTATGGAAGGGCAATATGGTAAAGGGCTTTGACTAGGGGCATGAGTGAAAGAAAAGAACTAGGCAACACATCTCCTTTAATGGGTGGAACTTCCACCAAATAAACCACACCCACATGACACAAATTTTAAAAAAAAGAAGCATAGTAGTGACATACGAAATACGTGTATTTTTTGAAGGTGCTCAAAAAGAAGTATTTTCAAGTATTTAAAAATATGCTGAGCAAGCTGAGTTGAAGTCGTGCCCAAATCTGTGACCATTTTGACCAGACATCAGCTCAGTAACATACGATGAGCAAAACTAGGTTGTTAACTACTGTAGAGTCTAGCAGACTGCAACTTTTGCGGCCTGGTAATAGTTCTTTGCATAACCCTTATCACTCTGCGTATTTTGGGCCGTATTTTTAAAAAAACCCAAAAAAACGTATAATACGCGTATGTTTGAATTGAATTGAGCGTATGTCACTACTATGAAAAAAAGGCTTAAATAAAACCCACCAAACAAGGGTAAACTAATTGATTAAACTCCTTGTCTTGCACCCTTAAACAACCTTCAAAATGTAGGTCTCCAACACCATTAAAATTTGTGAATGATTAAATGACAATATTTTATGATGTATATTGACATTCTTAAAAACTTCGTTGATGCATTGGTAAAATTTTTTGTTGACATTATTTAATGCTTCATTAATGCTATTGACTATTCCATTAACGTTCTTAATTGTTACATCGACGCTCTTCCATTTTCCTTTGATAATTGTAAAAAAATTCACAAACATCTAATGATGTTTCATTGTCACACTCAAAGTGCCTATTTAATTTAAAACATTGATTTTGGGTTTTTCTCCTTGCAATATTCAAAGCAACTTTTAAAAATTTAAAGTACTTATTTACCTACTTAACGAGGTTTCAAAAGTTAGCTAAAGAGGTAGCTCCTCTCAAAACCATCTCAAAGGTATTTATCTACTTACTTATAAAGGCCTTAAAAATATGCCTATAGTTTGAAGGACCTGAATTCAAGTACACCTTAGGGCCATGAAAGAAATCTTTACATTTTCTCTCAATTTTAAACCTTAACCCTTACCTTAATTTCAAAACCTTGCCCTAAACCTTAAACCATTTAGGGAGTCGGAAATAGTGTTGCGCAATGCACTATGCGTTTAACATTCAAGTTTTGTGGTTTTCATGTGGAAATGGAAGATAGATGGTAAGCGCAAACATCATTTTTGAATTGTTGTTAAGAGTTTATCATTGGTGAGTTTTGTAGCTACAGAAGCTTAACCATACTTCCATTTCTTTGCAAATGGTGTACATATATATACATGGTGTAATTTAACAAATTTTTATTTATTTAAATGTAAATAAAATGCATAAAATTTTATTGCAAGAATATATTTTAAATATTATCAATATTAGTATAATATTATTTTAATAATCTATTATTTCATAGCATACTAAAAAATACCCCTATATTTCACACATTCCATAAATTATACATAATTTTTAAAATTACTAATCAATTTACGTTTTTTTTTGTAAATTAAAACAATGAAATTATTTGGCTTATATAGCAAATTTAACAACATATTTATCTTTGGTTTACAAGTTCAAGTTTGAAGTTGAAAAATGATTTTAGAACGAATCTAAATTATAAAAGAATATGAAATTTACCTTCTTCATCAAACAATTCAATATGTTTGCTGAAACTTGCTAAAAATGTGTTGTTTTTGGTTATCTTTAAAATGATAATGTTTTAAAAATAATGGGTAGGAATGACATATATATATTTAGATTTACATATTGATTATTTGTAAAATTGTGTGGATTGTAAGCTTTAATTATTTACAATTTACCAAAATTATCCCATGTTGGAAGAGGGAGTGGCAACTAATAAATTGTGCAATAGTCATGTGAAATGTCATTACTTAAAAAAAATTGATTCAATGGATTTGTAAGGGATGTCACACTAAATCTTTTGGTTTTAAAAAATTGGCGTTTAATTCAAGAATGGAAATTTCTAATGTGGGGCGATTTTTTATTTCCTTTAGAAAAATATCAGGATTGGGTTTCAAAACACTTTATGAGACCCACCTTCGTTCCTTTTTTCAAATTTTTTTCAATATAGCCAAGTAGGGTTTCAAAAAATTGTAAAAAAATCTCACTGGAGTTTCAAAGTATTGGTTCTCAAACAATTCATGCCAATTGGTATTTTTTAAATGATTCTCACACATCAATTATCCAAAGTTATCTTAATTCAAACATTGGATTTTTTATTTTGGAAATTATATAACTATAAAAATATATTTAGAAAAAAAGAAAATCAAATAAATTTTGTCAACATTGTACATGTTCACAAGTTCATTCGAAAGAACCTTCAAACCTTTCTAATTCTTCTTTAAAATCAAAATCCTTCTTAATCATCTCCACCAAATTGGAAGTAGTTTGCAATCAACTCTAAGATCATTTGACCATTTCCTACTCAAAAAAATATTCTTTTCAAATTGTTTGATTGTAACCAATCTTTTTAAATATGCATGTTCAAAACACAAGCTCATAACAAGAGAAAGAAAATTCACAATTATTTGAGAAATGTGCCAAGTAAGAAGAGGTGGCACCCTTTCATTGATTTTGAAAGTATTTTGCTTGCTATAGGATAAAATAATAACATACTTGCAATTATCTTTGAATTGGAAGCTCTCTTGGAACATAATGATTTTACAATCAAACCCATGCCAAGATTTACACATATAATATATAACAAGCATAATTGAATAAGAAAGAAAAAACCTTAAACTAAAAAAATAAAGAGAATGAAAATTAGTTTGTAAAAGATTAAAATCTCACCTTTATTTACTACAATATTTATTTATTTTGAGCAAATTTAAACATGCCTTGTTCGCTTCATGTCAAACTCCTTTTAAACTTTGTAAACCAAGTTATACATTTTTGCAATTCTAATTACGCAGACTTGATAGAAACAAATTAAGGTTTTTATAAAGCTTTTCATCAATTGTAACATATTGACAAGCTTTTACAAAAACATGGTCAAAACAAATACCTTGAAAATTTTCATCCAAACCTATAACTTTATATTTCACAATTGATTTCAAATTAATTGTCATTGCATTTAAATTTGACGTTTTAATACTAGTGTTTTCCAAGTTTTCTTCATGTTTTGATGTGATGGAATTATAAGTGACAACAAGCTTCTCAACAATGAGATCCTCCAAGAGTGATATCACCTTTTCAAATACCTTATCTTGTTCCTAATTACTAAGCCTCATTGTGGATTTCATCTTTGCAAGATGTTCTTCATTGGAATGGGCTCAAAACGGAATGACAAAAGCATCACCAAGCGACCCAATGATGACATTGATAAACCCAATAGTGCCACAATGTTCATCACCATCATCCTTGCAATAACTCTAGTTCTCAAGGGGTTAGTGGCACAAGGCCAACACTCACCTCCATTGGATTTGCTTCTTTGATACCATCTCGCAAGTGCAACTTTTGATGCGTTGATTCTAATTGCTCTCCTCATAGCTTATGGCCCATACACAACTCATGGTAGCAAGTCCTAAGTTATTTTAGGGATTTTTTAAGGTCACAAGGTTTGATGACAACAAAGATGATAATAACTCACAAGGTCTTTTTGTGAGGTCTTTCTACTAGACCATTTACAACATTGCATAAATGGAATAAGTGATGGATTTGTTTCATGCCTTAAGGCTCCAAAGACAAGCAATTATTCTATTATGTAAGCAGATCATACTCCTTTTTATTGTGGTTATTTGAATTAAGTGTTTCATCTACACAATGTGTGTTGTATTGTTTTAGTGCATTTCGATACACTATTCTCATATAGAGACATTCTCCTTTTTTTATAAAAAAATTGGTTCTTTGGAGAATGGGCAACAACCTCATTCTTCAAGATTTGTGTGAAAGGTGGGATCAAACCTTTCTTTTGCTTTTTGGGTCAATTGTGATTACAATTGCATGACGAAGATACATATGCCAAGTTTCCAGCCAAGCTTTGGTGCTTGGCACCAGATTAGGCTTCCTAATCTTCACTTCTAGCAGGATGCAGCTGAAGTGAACTTTCAGCATACTGGCATCTCGGATGCTACTAAAACTCTCAGCTGATATCCCACATTGATGTGGGCTTGGCACATTTTGCATGCAAGCTCATTCCTTGCTGTAATATGCACCTTTCGGTAGAGCAAGCATCCACTTGACAAAAGAGTGTCAGAGTAGAGACAGAGCAAGGGCCAGAGCCAGAGCCAGAGAAGAGAAAAAACCTGAATAATGTCTTCAAGACACATTCTAGAGTGGTGGGACTGAAGAAGCACTTTCTCCTACCAGCTCCATACTCTGAACTGCAACTGGAGTTTGCTGCACAATATGCCCTGAACCAGATGATCACATCAGGAAGAAGGTCACACATCCTTGGTGTGAGAAAGTTCAAGTGTGCCTCAAGATTCAGCAGCATTTTCTGGCAATCTATGATGATGATGAGGTCACAAAGATTCCTCTTGCTTGTCAAAGTTCATACACCTGCTCAAAGCAATCTGCATCATATATGACTCCTGCAAAGAGTCAAGTACACATCTGAACTTCCTTCCATAGCTTTGCTAAAGAATTGCATGATGAACTTCACAATCAATTCAATTGTGAAAAACAGGCTGAAGAAGATGATGATGATGTTGATAAGCGATAGACAACAAGGAGACATGATGTTTACAGTCGGCTCTTTGATAAATTCAACGTCCTTGGATGCCATTTCCAACTACATACTGATATTGTTGCAAAGGATCTGAACCTAGAAAGATACAAACACAGAGGGAGCGAGAGAGAGAGAGAGATAGAGACACACACACACACACAATGGTACTGACCAAGAAAGCATTCGAAAGCGCTTCAAGAAACGGACGAGAATCACGCACGGCAGCGTGTGTTGTGATATCGAGCGTCGTCGTCTTGCAACCCTAAAGCAGTCCGTCCGATCGTGATCATCTTCTCGGGGCCTTCGAACATCGTCTCCTAAAGATTTGAGATTCCTTTTGTAATCAGAAATTTCGCCTGCAATCCGACACACTTTGTTCCTGCAGCTGATGATCTCAATCCTGCCGGCTGCACTCGAGAAATAATCTCTTTTGTGTCGTTGTTCTGTGTTTTGGCGTGGAGACAGTAGATATTTGCAACAAAAAGCTTGTGTCGATTTTTGTTCCGTTTGGAGAATTGGTTTTGAGGAGGCCATGGCAAGAGCTGCAGCGGTGGGCAGCTTCCTTTCTCATCATATCCCCGCACCTTCTTGCAGCAGCAGCAGCAGCAGCACAACGACCACAATTCGTTGCGCACTCGCATCATCGCTCTCCTTCTCGTCATCCGTCCCACTTCCTGCTCAAGTCTTCATCATCCCGTCGTCCGCAAAGAAAACACCTCGCAACAATAACGGAACAGCTTCTCTATCCTCCGCAGAGACTTTCTCCAGCAGGAACAGCATGCTGCTACTGGTTCCAAAATCCTCTCTTCTGCTTACTGACTCTAGCTCATCACCATCTTCATCGCCATCATTATCGTCGTCGTCTTCTTCTTCCCCTTGTGTTGCATACTCTGGATTTGCGGCGTTGCACCTGAGTACGAATTTCACACAATTGCGTGGAATGAGGAAATTGTTCTCAGGTCGACAAGCTCACGGCACAATTGTGAGTGTTTACGCTCTCTCTGCCGATTCCTTCATCATTATATGAAGAAGAGATCAATCTTGTTGCAGTCCAAATCTCTCTGGCTCTTTGAGCTTGCATAAGAGAGAGAAAGAGATCGAGCAGCTTGTTTTGCTAATTGTGTGCTGCATTTAGAGGATCTTTGTGTGTTGCTGCTGTGTGTGTGCAGGGTTTCAAGGGGAAGACAACTGTGGCGGATGCTGCTGGTGGAGATTCAGTGGTGGCAGAACCAAGATCGAAGAGAAGAGCTGCAAAGAAGGAGTTTACACCGGACCAAAAGCTTCTCGGACTTCGGAAGCTGTTTGACAGTGTCACCCCTGGGCAAAACCTGGATGCTTACATTGTTCCTTCTGAAGATGCTCACCAGGTGCACCATCTTTGTGGGAAGCAAAATCTCTCTTCTTGTGATCTGTTTGATGTTTCTTTGAGGATCTTTTTTCAGGGCCTCTCTTGTCTTCTTTTCCTGTGTCAATTGGGATTACAGTATGAAGATGAAATGCATGATGTTTCTTTGTTTCGAATTAGGGTATTGCAAGTTGATGCACATGTGGAACTGGCTCCATGAATGCAGAGTGAGTTCATGGCTGACTGCTACATGCGTCGGGGTTACATTTCAGCATTTACTGGAAGCGCAGGCACTGCTGTAGTGACCAAGGACAAAGCTGCTCTGTGGACTGACGGTCGCTACTTCCTCCAGGTCTGCTTTTTATGTTCTTCCTTTGTTTTCAAATGCATCTCATCATGTGTATGACGAAGACATCTTTGATCATAATCACCATCGATTGATCACATATTTGGTCATGGGCATGAAGAAGATGTGTATGATTGCAATCACCATGGATTGATCACACATTTGGTCAGGGGTGTGAAGAAGATGTCACTTATCACAATCACCATGGATTGATCATACATTTGGTCATGTGGGTGAAGCTGTCTGTGATCACAATCACTTCAGATTGATCATAATTTTTGTCATGTGTGTTTGAAGATGTCTGTGATCACAATCACTTCGGATGGGTCATAAGTTTGGTCATGTGTGTTTGAATATGTCTGCGATTGCAATCACTGGAGATCAATTAATCATACATTGGTCATCTGCATTTGAAGATTTCTGTGATCACAGTCACCGCAGATCGATCTTATATCTGATGTCTGTGATTACAATCAGTGGCGATAGATCAATCATATGTTGGGTCATCTGCACTTGAAGATGTCTATGATCACAATCACCGCAGATTGATCTTTATATTTGGTCATGTGCAGAAAGATTGATGTATGTGTTCATAATCACCAGGGATCAATCATACATTTGGTCATGTGCGCGTGGATATGTCTGTGATCAGCAGAGATTGATCATACAATAGTAACAGCAATCCTGGACGAGTTCATTCAGATTCAAGCTCAAGTTTCTGAGTCTGTTTAGATGAAGAGGGTTCTTTCATTTTATACTGAAACACGGCAGTAAACCCACTCTTACAAACATGTTTTCTCATGAACTTGCACCTTGTGCACATATTGATGGTTTCCATACTAAGAGTTGTTGGAACTTATGTGAGAGACTGAAGTGGCATGCAGGCTGAGGGTCAGTTAGGCCCAGAGTGGACTCTGATGCGGGCAGGCACACCTGGGGTGCCATCAGTGAATGAATGGTTGAAGGAGACACTTCCTCAGGGTGCCAGGATTGGGATTGATCCGGTAATTGTCAATACTTGCATGTTTTCAATCTTGCTGATAACTATCAAGAAACAAGATGTGATTTGTAGGAAACTATCATACATAACATTCTTGTTCTCTGAGTCCTCCATCAAGTCTCAGAATTATGTTTGTTGTATTTGAAACAAGATACTATGGAAGATTTTTCATGGGAGTTTGTCTTCAGCAACTGATGGTTTGTAGACAACAAAATGGAAATGCTTCCTGAATATTAAATCCACGAAAGAAGAAAGGTATTTTGCTTCTCAATGGCATATGACACTATTGCAAGAGTCTACTGAGCTTGTGTATTTTGTGAACAGTTTCTGTTTTCCTCTGATGCAGGTGACGAGTTGAAGAATGCACTTGCTGGAAAGGACCAGGAACTTGTGCTGGTGTATGAGAGTAACCTGGTGGACCAAGTCTGGGGAGATGCAAGGCCCAGTCCTCCTTCTGCCCCTTTGCGAGTGCATGATCTGAAATATGCTGGTGTGGATGTTGCCACAAAGCTTGCTAGTCTGCGGAAGGAGTTGGGTGGTGCAGGAGCAACAGCAATTGTTATCACCATGCTTGATGAAGTTGCTTGGTTGTTGAACTTGGTACTTTCTGTATACTTGAGCTGACTGATTGCAGTAGCTTCAAACAACCCTTCAACCCAAAGTTAACAACAGAAAGAAGTTGATGTGTTCGCCACTTCTTGTTGACCTTGGAAATATAAGAATTTCAAGCATTCTGAGTCATGGTGAAGAATCCTGAAGTTGCAGATGTGAATATGTGCAGAGAGGAGGTGATGTTCCACATTCACCAGTAGCGTATGCTTATGTGGTAGTGGAACTTGAGACAGCTTTTCTCTTTGTTGAAGAATCCAAAGTGACTCCTGAAGTTGCTGCCCATTTGCGTGAAGCTGGTGTATCTGTGAAGCCCTACACAGCATTGATTTCTGACATCAAAAGGTAAGAGTAAGTCAGCATCCTCGTATCAGTTTTGGAATTGTTGGCTTGTGGAAGGAGTTAACTATCAGATGGTGTTGTTCAGATTAGCAGAAGATGGAGCAAAACTGTGGCTGGATGGATCCCGAGTGAGTGTGGCCATCAAGAATGCATTTAGTGATGCCTGTCTGGAGTATTATGAGAATCTTGCAAGTGTGAGGTCCCATGTGGCAGATGGCAATGAGGCAACAGAGGCGAATGGGCCAGCAGCTTTGCACAGAGCTTCTCCTGTTGGTCTTGTGAAGGCTATTAAGAATGCTGCAGAGCTTGATGGAATGCGACAAGCTCATCTTCGGTAATTGTCCTGTTCTCATTGTCTTTTGTGGCACCTCCATTCTTTTGTTTTGTATTTTCTTCTCTGGTGATGGTCTATTATTTTTGAGTGACGTACACTGGTGGGTTGTCAAGAGTCCTACAGGCGTACATATTGCTGTTTAACACTCTTCACCTTCTATAGAGAAGTGTGGTATGAAGTAGGAAAAAATGGCTCTTACTTCACAGTAACTGTAGCATCTTGGCCTCCTTCATCTGTTGTACAGGGATGCAGTTGCACTTGCAGAGTTTTGGGCATGGTTAGAGCATAAGATTGTGCTCGAAAAACAAGCTATTTCAGAGGTTGAGGTAGCTAATGAGCTGGAGCAGTTTCGTGCAAATCAATTTGGTTTCTTGGACACAAGCTTTGACACGATCAGCGGTCTCTCACATTCCCATTCTGATTCTTAAATGTTGTAGGAGTGACTTTTGAAGCTTTGTCATTGAGTGCCTGGAGCATTGGAGCATTGCATGTTTGATGACCTTCTGTAGTATGACAATCTGATGAAAGCAAAACTGATCCAATGCTGCACACAGGGTCAGGTGCCAATGGTGCAATTGTACACTACAGGGCTGAGGAGGCGACCTGTGGTCAAGTGGACAACCAGAAGCTCTTCTTGTTGGACAGTGGAGCACAGTATGTGGATGGAACTACAGACATAACTCGCACAGTTCACTTCGGAACTCCAAGTCCCCGCCAGAAAGAGTGCTTCACTCGTGTTTTACAGGTCCTTTACATCTTGTATTGCTTCAACCTCATTATTCACTCTTCTTTCATCATAGTCATCATATGATTTTTGGTATAAATCTACAGCTCTTTTCTGATCTTGTTGAGCTGCTTCGAACTTCTGCTTGTGAGTGAGCTGTTTCTGAAGCCTTTTCCATTGCAGGGTCATATAGGAGTAGACACAGCAGTGTTTCCTGAAAATACTCCAGGGTTTGTGCTGGATGTATTTGCAAGGTCTTCTCTGTGGAAAATTGGCCTGGATTATCGCCATGGTATTGTACTGCTTGATCATCTGGCTTCCTTGTTACTTAAAGACCTTTCTGTTTGAATTTGTACCTTATGAAGGAACCACTGAAAGTTGTGAAAGTTGAACTTGCAGCCGCCTTGGACAGAATTTCTAGGTGAAAAACAAACACCAAAGAGAAGTGGCAGTGGATGATGACTAATAAATGATTTGTGGCAGGGACTGGTCATGGAGTAGGGGCTGCATTGAATGTACATGAGGGGCCACAGAGTGTGAGTGCACGCTATGGCAACATGACAGGATTACAAGCAGGGATGGTGATCAGTAATGAGCCTGGCTATTATGAAGACCGTGCTTTTGGCATCCGTATTGAGGTATGCACCCACCTTTTTTTTTCCCGAGTCTTGAGTTGTCCCCTCAAATGGTGCCAGTGATTGCCATTGTTTCTCTTCTATGATCTATTTATGTCTATCTCTATCTACTAAAATGAAATCTGTTCTTTTTGTCCTCAGAATCTATTAGTCATACGAGAGGAGGAAACAGCAAATCGTTATGGAGGAGTTACATTTCTTGGATTTGAGCGCCTATCATTTGTACCCATCCAGGTATTTTGCACCCTTATTTACAGTAAATGGTTTGTTGCAGGTTGATTGTGTTTGCACTGGTACTGAGAGAAGAGCTTGCAGTTGTTTTGGTGTTGTCATGATCTTTAGTGTTTTGCAAATCACAACTTGTTATTCTTGTTGCAAGAGTTGGCACATCTAAACATATGTTTATCTTCTGTGAATGCAGACCAAGTTATTAGATCTGCAATTAATGTCTGATGAAGAAATTAACTGGTTGAATGACTACCATGCAGAAGTTTGGAACAAGGTAAGATGCATGTCATCCCTTGTGCCCCAACAAATATTCCTCTTTGAATTGTATTGTGAAAACGCTGTTGTGACTGAGTCTTTGCATTACCTCTGGAATGCAACAGAAACTCAGGACTCAGTTTTTCTGTGATGGTTTGCCTAAAATTTTGGGTGGATCACATATTAAACGTACACCCAGCATTCAGTGCTGATGAAGTTGGTGGGTAGTCATAGCAGCTCATCACTGCTATTCATGATGAAGGTGATGGTCTGACACTTTGTGAGTGATTCTCATAAGGTTACGACTGCACTCATGATCACGTTACCTTCAAATTGTTGTGGAGATTTCTCTGCAATTTCATAGATAGGTGAACAGAGTGTGGTCAAATAACCGAGTTCTTGCTACAGGTTTCGCCATTGGTTAAAGACGATGCTAAGATATGGCTGCAAAGGAACACAAGACCAATCTCAAGACCAGGTGGGCCAGCATTATCAGAGGAGTTGGCAGCAGTTTCTAAGTAACAACAATTTGGAATGCCAGAAGTGGAGGACCAGTTTTAGTTCACAAACATCTAGTTTCAATATGGTTAGTTACAAGCAGAATTGTGATGCACAGTTATCAATACTGCAATGTACTTGTACTGAACCCAACTTTGTATTTTCATGTCCAAGTGATTAGCCATGAAGAAAATCAGCACCATGCTGTGGTGTACACATTCTTTCTAGCAGGAATCTCTTTCAATTTTTCACACAGCTGGTTTACAAGCTGGAAGTTGTCATAATTACTAGCATTGTTGATGGGTTTGTGAATCAATGTTTTTTTTCATGTTTGCTGCAACTGCAGGAACTCAATGAGCAACACCAAAATACTTGTAAACCATGTTCTATGAGCTCCCCTAATCCTACATAGTTGATATGAGATGACTTTACCCTGTTGTGCATTACCAGTGATGATCAATTGATGCAAAAAATGAATTGATTTTGTGGAAATCAGGTTTCCTCCAAATGAAATTAGTGAATGACATTTGCATGCAAATTTATTTGAATTCAATTTAGATTCTTAAATTTAATTCAAATACATTGAATAGACTTTCAATTCAATCAAAGGGAAATGGGATGCCAATTGGTATAAAAAGTATTGAAAATATGCTCAAGTCTATGGGCTTGAGAAAAAAACTTTGAAAAGACACAAATTTGAAAATGCCTATCTTTCCATTCTTTGTTACTTTGGAATTGATGAAATAGATTCCAATTTTGAACCATCCAAAGAACAAATTTTGGGAACTATTCAAAGGACAACTTATGGAACCTAAAGCTATCCTACCTAAAATTGCTATCAATGGGATTTCTAAAGGCCACAAATTGATTATTAACTCATCCTAATTTAAAATAATTTGTGCATAAATTACAATTTTGTGATAGTGTGAACATATATACCTATAGTGTGATTTGTATTAATTAGTTCGAGGGCACAACCTTTACATTTGTTTATTTTTGGTTATAGACCTCTTTGATTGGTTCATGACCCAAGACCAAAAGAAAAACCCACTCTTGACACATTGACATACTTCTAACATGGAAATTGTCCACATAGCTCACTAATTGGCCTCGATTGCAGTGAAAACCCTGAAACATTTTGTAAATCTCCATGCAAAAGACAAAGCCTATTTGCACTAAACATGCAACTCTTTTGCGTCTCCATAGCACAATGAACAAGTATAAGAAAATAAAGAAGTACAAAATGACATGACAAGAAAGCAATGACTTCATGAAAAAGGCTTGATAAAACTAAAAAGCAAAAAAAAACCTCTAGTTTTCCGTACATGTGATGCACTTATGTAAGTGAGCTTCTTTGGAGACCTCCATAACCACTTTGCAAATGTAACCAAAACAAAATTTTATCTCTAATGATCTATCCATGTGGTTAACCCATGCATGTGAAAAAGAATAAAACTCTTTTTGAACCTCCACAACCACCTTGCAAACTAAACCAAAACAAAAGTTTTGTGGCCAAAGGAATTGGGAGGAATGAAAACTTCCCACTTGAACGACAAAATCAATGATACTTCTTTATCTCCATTTGGTGTAATGAGAACATAAGACAAAGGTGTAAACGTAAGTCTAAAACACATTTTGGATCAACAAGCTATGAATTCACTCTCATAAGTTATCATGGCCTATCTTAATTATTTCACAACATAACAATCCTCTCCACATTCCATTCTAGTTTCGCACAGCAAGGTTCCCTTATTATATTCCACCAGAAAAAAAGAACCATACTTTTCCCAATTTGCATCTCCCATATGAATTCCACCATAATAGATCTCACTTCCCATTTCCAAATCTCAAAAACTAGAAACAAAAATAACCTCAAATATACAAATTTTAAGGTTGTGAAACAAATTTGGGCTAGCTCTCAAATTCTCTAGAAACTTTCATCATTTCCAAATGTGCCTATATTCTGAAACATTTGACTAACTTCATGTGTCCAATGTAATCCTTCATAAGTAGTGGAAGAGTTATGGAAAAAACTTTGGACCTAAACACAAGGCTCCACCATCATCCTCCTACACACAAAAAAACATCAAACTACTCAAAGTTTGAAGGAAATATGCTTAGCTTCCCAAAACTAGAATGTGCCCCCCTCTAGTATTCCACTTCATCTTAACTACTTGTTGCATATTAATAATGTTCACATCATAACTTGCATTCAACAAACCACATACACCCAAAGGCTAAAGATTTGCCTCATGACACACACACCTACAAATCCATAAAAGAAACACCAACATCCCACTATTGCAAACTCCTTGAAAAAGAACGAACAAAAAAAAATCACTTGCAACAAACAATGAACAAAATGTAAATAAGTTTGATTAAACCTTCATGCTTCACATGATGGAAACTGTCAAAAGTTACTTTCCACCTATCATCATCCTAAGCAACTCTTCATCCATTAAATTAAATCATCATGTAATCCAATTGATTTTAGATGCAATTTGATGCCACAATTTGCCTCTAGTGTTCTCTCCATGTGGCTTACCCATGTAAGCAAAAAGAATAAAACTACTTTAGGAGCTTCACAATCAGCCATGACCCAAAATAAAAAAGAAAATGCTCACAACCCCATTTACCCACAAAAAAATGTTTTAAAAAATCACACCACCCCGGCCCCCCCTTTCCAAAAGAAAAATATCATAGGCATTTGGCATCTCCTCATTGGAGATGGCTGAGCATGATTTTGATTCTTAAATTTGTTGGCCACCATTTTTGCCACACGCTAATGGCAAGGGCACTAATAAGCGTACATAGTGAAACACACAATCAAGCAAAGCTTGTTATTCCAATTGACAACTTCACATTCTTAGATTGAAACTTTGCAGAAAAACCACATGTTGGAAATCAGAATGATCTCTTCTAATTTCTTTTGAATCTCTTTTAGTTGTTATAGTTTGGTCTAGCAACAATCTAATCCTATTGCAATTTTGCACAAATATACAAATATAATAAAAAAAGAGAAACAAGTAATTAATGCAAGTCAAGTTCATGAACAAAGCTTTTCTTAACCCAAAAAAATTTGCAGAAATGCCCAGTAAAGGTGTAGCAAGGTCTTATATGCTGCAAACATGAGAGGATTGTTCATAACTTTTCTAAATTACATGGGTGTGATCTGTGCACTACCGAGTAGCTTTGAGGATCTTTTGAGCTCCAGAATCAAAGGAAAATTTTCAATAAGCTTCAAATTAACTTATTTATTTATTTACTCATTAATTAATTAATTATTTGTTTATTTGTTTATTCCAATTAAGTTATATGGGTATAAAAGTCATATAGAGTTGAGTAATGGCATCTAGTTACTACTGACAAACAGAATTCATAAATGCTAATAATGGGGTTGGCTGCTCCTAGCCTAATTTACTTTCCTTTGGAAACTAATGGGCCAATATGTCTGATGATGGTGGGTGGGACCCCAATTGTCTTACACAAACTTCCTTTTTCTCTCCTTCTCTCTCTCTCTCTCTCTCTCTCTATTTCTTAAGAACAGCTAGCCTATTTCTGCCTCCCAAAGCTGCAGTCTGAGATTTTGTGTACAAGTGTCTCACACAGATCTCCAAAGAAAACCATTTTAGAATCCAATGTTTGAGTTCAACATTATTATTTTATTTTATTTATTTTCCTTCAGCTTAGTTTCATTCTTTATTTGGTTCATCATCAAAACTCTTTTTCTAGTAGCTTTTAAAGTGTCCTCAACTCTACTAGTATTTTACTACTACTACCCCCTTTGATGACATTCACCTGCAGACTTTCCCAGTTCAGTGTTGTTTTGTGGTACAAATAATAATAGTAACAAATGGATGTGTCACTCTGTGGCCTTGCCATTTAGATTAAAAAAGTATCTTAAGGCAAAAGAAAGAAGAATTATGGAAACTCAAATATTTCACCATGCAAAATTATAATCTTTGAAGAAAAAAAACCAAAAAACCAAAAATCCTTCAAGATATTATAACTCTATAACTAATCTCAAGATTCAATAGAAGCCAAAATATCATCCTTCAAAAATCCTCAGATGAAAATAGACCTATTATTATTATTACCAAGTATGGGCCAAAATCCCTTAAGCTACTACTATACTCTATAATGAATCTAAAACACAATATACTTCTTGCCTACCAAGGCAAGGCCAACAAAATCTACTAGGTACTGTTTGTTTGCCTACCTGCCCGCCTGCTTGCCTGCTGCAAAAGCTTTTTTGTTGGAGTTCAATGCTGCTGTGTGTTTTGTTTGCCTGGCAGCAATGTTAAAGAACCCCCCTGCAGCTGTTGCTCATAGAGAGAACTTGGGTGACCTAAATTAACACCCAAAAGCATCAAAGTGTGAACTAGCTAGCTAGCTAGCTATTGACCCACATGAAGTTTCACTTCTACCATGCCTTTCTGAACTCTAGAAGAAGTTAGAAAATCACTACTACTACCACCACCACCACCACCACTCTTCTCTTCTTCTTGGATTCTCACCAAAGGGGTTTACTAAAATTTTCTAATGCTTGTTGTACCATAGTTTGCATAGCAGGTTCTTTGTGGGGTCTCTGCCAAATGATTATTTAATTTTGAACATTTCATTTTGAAAAATGGAATATTCCTGAACATTCCAAAAGATACTTCATTTTCTATTCACCAAAAATAATTTTTAAAAAAATAATATTTGAGAATATTTTATTGTTATTATTATTTTCGGCAAAATTTCAGCATGTCTAAAAGTAATAAAATTTATGTATGTCAAAGGCTGCCTGCCCATTCAAACTAGGGTAACTCAATTGCATAACATAACCCCATGTGTTTCATGTTTTAAAGGTTGGTTTTCTTTCTGTTGTTCCAGATCCAGGGTTGACAAATATTTTAACTTTTTTTGTACAGGAAATAATAATGGAGCCATTTTTTCATGAGTGTTTCATTGAGTTCATTCATTTACAGTCTTAGTACAGCAGAAGTGAAGTGAAGTGGTGGGTGCTTTGAGTAAGCACTACTAAGATTCTTTACCCATCATTTTGCATATGGAAAACAACAACAAATTGAGTCGGGTTTGGTTTCTCACTTCATTATGAACAAGTGTGCTTGCAACAATATAACCTGGAGAGACTAACTAATACACACACACAGGTGTCAAAAAAGACAACCAACGGTTCACTGCAACAAAGCCCTGCTACAACTTTGCTTGTGTCATGTTTTCTCTTGTCATGGATATTTCAAAGTCCCATACAAATACGTAAATAAATATAAGTAAATTATTATTTTTAATATTTTAAAACAGCTTTGATTGATTCTGTGAATGGGTTGTGTTCATCCAATTCTTTTTCTGCACTTTTTTCACATTTTTTAATATTTTCTTTTGCTTCAAGGTTTGGATCAGTGTTGGCTGGGTACCCACTTTGATGAGTAAAGAATGCCCATTTTAGTTTTGTACAATTGAGTCTGGAATTGGGTCTGGTTTTCAAAATTGGAACCCGAATTGTGGATGCAATTCATTAGTCTCAGTTCAATGGACCAGTGAAGTCATTGTATTCTGACTAAGTCGTGTTCATAATGACCAATGAATTCATTCAAAATTCAGTGAAATCATTTTACGTGTTAAAAAAAAATGCATTTTGTTGTAGTGTTTGTTGGTAAAGAAATTTATGTTCTGATTATAGTTCCGATTTTTGGACTTTGTTCCAGTTCTAGTTTCAATTAACCTAGTTTGAAATCAGTGGGCAATTTGCCAATCAACTTTCAATGGTTCCAGAACCTTTAATTTTCCCCAAAAAAATTATTTTCAAAAATTTTGGTTTCAGTTCCAGTTTCAATTCCAGAATCATGTCTGAGTTTGATTCATACATGTATATAAAATCCAACTCAATAATTTTAGGTATGGGTAAGACCCGTCGTTTGATTCATTTAGCTAGGCAATAATAACCCAAGAAAAACCATGGTCAACTAGATCCGGCCTAAGACTAGCCCAAAGATGTGAAGTTTTTATTTATTAATTTATTTATTAATTTATTATTATTATTATTATTTTGGGTCTCAACAAGTTTTTTAAATTATTTTGTGAGCTTAATTGTACATGTAATGGCTTCGCTTATGATTTCTTGAATTTAATAATAACCCAAGATGTGAAAAAAATTAGAACCTTGAAACCATGGGATAGAATTGTGGAACGCAAGAATTCACTCTCTAAATTTTTTGACCTAGATTAATGCCAATAAGAAACCATTGGGTCTTATTTTCCAAAAGTATTAACTAGACCCAAAACCAAAATGTTTAATTTCTTAAATTAAAAAATCCTAAATCTAGACCTGACTTTAAAACCCAAGAATTAGTCAACACTTGTTTATACCTTGCGTTATACCCAGACCGGTCGGGTATGAATTTTTTTTTTTAACACTGCCCAATACCATTATGTGCCATGCAGAGGTTTTTTTCTCTTTTAGAAATAAATAATAAATAAATTGTGATGTAATATAAGTTGTGATCCATCCACAAGATGATTTAGCCAAATTTGGCTACAAAAACAAAAATGAAGGTCGAGACTTAGAAACATTTCTGGACCTTTCTATTTTCTGTCTAGTAGAATGTTGATGATTTGGGCCCAAAACAAGTCTAAATTTAAAGATCAAAAACCCAAAAAAGCACTGATTTGTGACCAGTTTGAATTATTATTTTTGTTCACGTTACTAAATTTCGCCATAAAAATTTCCATTTATTTGAATTTAAATTTTAAAAAATTTCCCACCTCATAATATTATATATATATTTAATTTATAAATAAAAATTTATTAAAATTAAAATTTTATTTTTAAATAATTTTTATTAAAAAAAAACTCCATGCAAGACCAGTCCAACATGGTTCGGACTTAATGCGAAAACCTGATATTAGTGTATTATTAAGGCCAGTTCAAAGGTACCTATTGTTAGGTCCATTAAAATAATTTATTAATTACTTTAAAATATGGGGATGCCTCCCAAGTTCCCCTTTTTTTTCTCTTTTTTTCTGGGAATAACCATTTTGATTGACCCATCACAAAATAATAATAATAATAAATTTTAAATTTTAAAAATAACTACTGAAACTTTGGAACTCTCCAAAATAGGAGTTTGTGTAGTGAGATCCCCCCCCCCCCCCCCCCCCCCACAACCCAATTTTGGCCCTCAACTAATATACCTCTTCCTAAGAGGGTGGGTACCTACACTAGACCTATTAAGGACCAAGGCGACAATTTAGGACAATTACACAAGATAATTAGGTGATCAATTTGGTGAAGTTTTTATTACACAAACCCCACCTCAGCTTTAGTGCATTGGATTCTTCATTGCTCAAAACTCTCTTGACCAACTTAATGGGAAAATTGGCTAGGTTCTCTCCCCCCTCCACCCCCCATGCATGCCCAATTCCCCAGCCATGGTGAACCAACCCGTGCACCATCATCCACTGGATGATGCCCGGTAATACTCAATTGTGGATGAACCTCAACCGAGTTAATATTTGGTTTCACCTTGGTAACCAATTCTGTAGGAAATAGGTCTCACATTTAGGTAGATAGGTAGGAAAATAGGTAATTACTAGGTAACTAGATGGTTTATACATAGGTAATTGCTATTTTTACTACCTACTTACCTACCTACCTACCTACCTACTAACAACCTGCTTGTGGTTTGTTAGTTAGTAGGTAGGTAGAAAAAAAAAAGTAACATGAGGTGACCACCATGGTTAGCTAGGGAAGTACTGGAACCCAACAGAAAATAGTTTCCTGACCACTTACCATTCATCCTTCGTCACGGTGCGCCGGTGGATGCTGGTTCATTGTGGCCCAATTGATTCCCTTTGAAAAAACAAGGGCCTTGCCATTTACATTAAAAAGTATATATAAAGCAAAAGAAGAAGAATTATGGGAAATTCAAATATTTTCACCATGCAAAAATAAAATCCTCAAATAAAATCCTCTAAAAGAAACCCCCTCAAAAAAAAATTTTAAATAAATAAATCCATCAAGAAATAATAACTCTATAATTAATCTCAAGTTTCAACACAAGCCAAAATATCATGTTTGGGGAAAAGCTCATATATAAAAATAGACCTATTATGATTATTATTATGATTACCTAGTATGGGCCAAAATCCCTTAAGCTACTGTACTCTGTAATTGAATCTAAAACACAATATCCTTGCCTTGGCAGGACAAAGGCCAAGCCAACAACAAAAGGGACAAAGAGCCAACTGGGAAAATCATATCATCTAGAGAGGTACTTATATACTACACCTCAGAAGAAGAAGCTGTTTTGCACTTTTTCAGATTCGTGTGTGTGTTTTTGTCAGTCCAGCAGCAGCTATTGTGCATGAAAGTTGACAAGCTGCTTGCTTGCTTGCTTGTTTGCTTTGCCTTGCGTTGCCTTGCGTTGCCTGGTGTGTAATAAGATCATGGAACTTGATTGATCCCAGTAAAACCCTTCAACCAACAAAATCAACAACAACAACAACAACAACAAGGGGTGTTTCACACTAGTGGCCCTGGCATTTACATTTTAAAAGTCTCTTAAGGCAAAAGAAGACTATGGAAACTCGAATATTTTTACCATGCCAAAATATAATCTTCAGAAAATCCTCTAAAAGAAAACTAACATCCTTCAAGATTTTATAACTCTATAGCTCATCTCAAGTTTCAATGCAAGCCAAAATATCAACTTTCAAAAATCCTTATATAAAAATAGACCTATTATTATTATTATTACCTAGTATGGGCCAAAATCCCTTAAGCTACTATGCTCTATAATGAATCTAAACACAACAATATCCTTCTTCTTGCCTACCAAGGCAAGGCCAACAAAGACAAAGAGAATCTACTTATATCTAAGTTTCCATAATATGAAAGAACCCCATAGTAATAATACTTGTAAGTACAAGGGGTAGAGGGGGCAGGCAGCTTCAGCACATGTCTGCCAATTAATTAATTAATTAATCAATTCTGAAGATTCCTTTTTTTAATATTTGAATATTTCCACAAATCATTCGCCATTTTTCTTTCAAAAAAATTTTTTTTTTGAGAAAAAAAAATTATTTTAAAGTATTTTTCAGCATTTCTGAAAATATAAATATCAATTGTGCCAAAGCCACCAAGAAACTACAATAGTAACTGTTTCTTGACCACTTATCATCCATCCATCCATACATTCAAGCTTCTTTCCTTCCTTCTTGGTGGGTGATGGTTCATTTTGGCCAAAGAGAATTGAATAGGCCTATTGAATTGGAGGTGCCAACAAAAACACACACACACACACACACACACACACACACATATTTATGTAGTTTGTGGGATAGCATTTCATTGCATGTATGCTGGTGGTGCACCCGTACACCTAAAGAGTAACTCCTAAAGAGGATTGGTGGAACAAGAGATTACCTTACCCTAAGGGTCAGTTTTGTCATTAAATAATCCTCAAAATAGTGGAAATGAAATTTTGTGAAAATATGAAATTTACATGTTGAAAATCATCCTAATTATCATAGGCTACACTCTAAATAATTTCACTACTCATATCTTATATGTTATAGTGAAGAGACAAATGGGAATATATATATATATATAATCTCAAAATTTTTTAGACAAATTGAATTTTTTGGAACAAAAATTAATCATTCATTTTTGTCAATGTGGAATCTGACCTTAGGGTATAGTATTATGTTAACTCCATTTCTTGTTCCAAATGCCAGGGGTTTTTTGAAATTATGAGTGTAGGGTAAAAGCCCAAGGCAGCGAGTTTTATTGGAATAGGGCCCCGTCCAAAGGCAGTCTTTAGGAATCAAAAGAACCTCTCTGGTCACAAAATTTTTTGAATATTTTTTCAAAATAAAATGACCTCCCCACTTCCAAGCCTGTGGCAAACATAAATAAATAAATAAATAAATATTTTTTAATTTTTTATAGAAATTCAAAGAACCGGCGGGTATCATTAAAGAAACAGTGCTTCAAGGTAGGTTTCACTCACTGGGCTGTTTGATGTTTTTCTTTAAGTAAGAATCACACATTTGCATGTCAGAACCAAGTTGTTTGATTCTTGAGAATTGACAAATCAACAATCCACATACCTAGACCTTACCCACCGGTTCTTTCTTTGAAAAACAGAGAACCGTTGACGCATGGGGGTTAATTACATGTTCAAAAAAATTCCAACAAAAACCCTAAAAAACCCTATTCCCCTTTATAAAAAAATGGCTTTTCTTTTGTCTTTTTTCTGTTTTTCCTTTCACATATTTGAGAACTAATGTTTTGACATTTTTAATGATAGCGTATCCCAGGGACAATTATCATATCATTATTGTGCCACTTCCATGCCAATTCAGATTTCCAGAGAAAAAAGGTCAGTGTAGGAGTGTGGAGCTCAGTTCTGGTTCCTCCACAATTGAGTCATAACAGGTTTCCAGTGCATGGTGCTGCACTGGCAGCTGCTAGGGTTTAAGGTTTAGGGTTTAGCATCAGTTGCTTACACATTTTCTCTCTAATGCATCAATTGATTGAACTTATCCAAGTTCTTCGTAAATGAGCCTTAGTTTTAAGTCCTAACTAGGGGTGAACATGACTAGTTTTGAACAAAATTGAAACTCGATAAAATAACGCCCATCACCAAATATTGGCTTATAACCAAACATCCCTATTAGGCAAAGCCTAGTTGGTTTAATGGATGCTAACAATGCCTTTTCCATCGTTGAAAAAATAGCTTACAATCAAATGCCCAATCTTGAAACGTTGTGGTGGGATTTGTTTGTTACAAGTTCCAAACAAAGAAAATGAATTGTGTTTGTTCATGATTGTGCATGAAGGTCAATTTATTTTTAAAATGGAAGGGTCTTTTTCGTTAATGTATAGTTGTGTTTGGTGATGAGTTTAGGATTGTCACATTTTAGTGTGTATAATTGATCGCAAATAGAAAGGAACATGGTGGGTTGTTATTTTGAGCATTTGGTCATGGGGGTGATTTAGGGTCAAGTTTAAAAAACGAGAAGGATGAAGAGCAAAGGTAATGTTTGGTTTATGGGGTGGTTGGGGTCATTTTTAAAGAATTGTGACAATGAATCAAGGGAACCATTTAGTTATAAGGTTGATTTAGACCAACTTGCAAGGAATTATTTGGTTATGGGGTTGTCACATTAAAGGGCATGCAAATAACCACATATGAGAAAGGCCTTACCAATCTTACAATGCACAAAGAACACCAAAACAATTAAATCTAGAAGCAAACATCCCTAATAGAATAGGATATTTGGAGGCTACAAATAACCACATATGTTATACCCAAGGCAAATGAAGACACATTGCAAATTTCCTTCAATCTTGTGCACTTTGCAATTGTTGCCAAAACATCCATCACACAAATAAAAAGTTACATGGGCAAAGTAAGATTCATTTGAACACCATCAAACTTCTCATTATTCTTTTCATATTTTACTCAAGCATGTGCCTATTGACTAGTGTAATAGATGAATTCCAATGTTTTTAAGAATACTTATTCTTTGCCTAGTAGCGTTGAGAATCAAATAAAAAGGTTAGTGATCAAAGTTGAAAGTGAAGCCTCTAAATAAGTAAAGTCAAGTTTGAAAGTAAAACATGGTAAAGAAGAAAAGTCAAATTTGAAAATAGAGCTACAATTGCAAAAAGTAAATCTAAAAGTGCCACAACTAGGAGGGGAGATAGGGATTGAAGTCATAAATAGGATTTACATTGAGAGGTCCAAAAAGTATTTATATTATTATCGGATTATGCAATATGTAGTCCACAATCTAGTGCAAATAATTCAAAAAGGGGCAAATTTTAGCTAGTTTAAATAAATCACATTTTGATATTCACATTCATAATTTGCACATCCACAACAAACGTCAATTTAGTGTGTGAGGATTTTTCAAGTTATATGCTCTAATTTCCTCAAATGGAACACTCGAATCACATACATTTGTAATTTTTTCTTACCTATATTACTTATTGTATTCATGGTTTGTTTTAAAAAAGAAAAGGATGTACATGTAATTGGGCCAAAACACACTTCGCCTTCTTGTTGGAGGATGGGGAGGAATAATCATGAGCTTGAATACACCTCATAGGCAACATAATGGTATGTCAACCAATTAGCATTGGACAAAGAAAGTGTGCCCCCATAATTTACAATAAAGATAAAACATATCAAACCAACGTTCTAAATGGTGCTTTCAATAAACAATAGAAACAAATGGACAAACAAAGCATTGAAGGAAGCCATGGACGTTGTTGAAAGGACATGTTCATTGAAAAAGGCAAGTAGGTCCCTCCGACCTCCCTTTCGAACCATCTAAATGAAAAGAACAAATCCAAGAAAATTGAACCATCAAGTGTGTGCTAACAAAGGAAGACGATGCAACAAACTTACTTGGACTTTAGATATGCAATCGATGTCAATAACCTTACACCAATTGAAAATGAAGGTTATTAAGCCCACATAAACAATGCCTTTACCATTTTGGAATTGTATACTATGGAATAGTCGGATGTGGTATTGGTTTAAAACTAGACACGCAAATTTGAAGATTTGACACATGGAAGGATTAAAAGTTTATAAAAGACAAGGTTTGACTACAAAAATCTTCAACTTGTTTTATTATGACTTGTAAACATTATATGCTCAAAACAACTAGTGTGGCATGTGCCATTGGCCCAAGTGTTACCACGTCCTCAACTGACTTTCCTTCCAAAACCTAATTTTTTGGAATTTATTTGAATTTTCAATAGCACAAATCATTTAGAAATCAATATTTACCACAATCTGAATCCAAATCTTACCAAATAAATTTCATTCAATCTTGTTCATCAAGGAACATTTTGATTCTTCCAAAATCTTCAGCTATGATTCAATTTAATTTTCAGTGAAAATTAAATCATTCAATATTGAAAAACTTCTACACCACAAGTCCAAACGACATAAAACCAAGCTTATGCACCCCTCCTCCTCCTCAAGAGCTTTCCAGAGAGACCAAAAACTCGATCTAAAACATCCCACTTCAATGAATTTCATAAATACAAACAAACTACCTTCCTTCATAGATAGATTATAGTGCAAATCTATCATATATGGAATTCAAATGAAACATGAATTTGAATAACTAGATAATTAAAAACTCATGTTTTTGCCAAAAGGGGTTCAAAACTCAAATCAAGCTTATAGCACCATTCTCAAATCTTGGGAGTGGTTCATTGTAAATTTTGTAATGAATGCGATAGGTGGGTTTGGGTGCATTTTCTTTATTAGGAGCCACATGCACCAATTTCACAAAATCCTTATAAAAAAGGGATGATGCAATAAAGTTGATGTGGCACAATATGATTGGTCAATCTAGGAAAATATTTCTAGAATCATGATTTACAAGTTGCCAAAAAGTATGACCCAAAATAATATGATTTTAATTCTTATGACCCAAAAAAAATGTTGCATTGTATTATTATGTGAAAGTTGTATTTAAAGACATTACTATAAATATGTCATAAAGAAAAACTTCAAAAACTTTTAGGTTTCCATTAAGTAACTAAATGACTAGTTACAAACAAATTGTTGTGTTTTTGCATCCAATATTCTTGTTATTGCCATTTCTTATTTGGTAACTAACAACATAATACATAATGAAAAGCTCCAATCAAAACAATTACAAGTTGCTAACACTGCATTCATTTTGAAAGCATAAAACCTTCAAATATAAATAACAGTTATGCCAAAGGTGGCTCTTAAAAGAAAGAATGCACCCAGTTCTATTAATGATTACATTTTAAAAAGTGAAAGATATGGGATGGTTATATTTTAATGTTTACAAATCAAGGACATGTGTAGCAATAAAAAGAAAATTTGGATGACATTTTTTATTTAAATGTGTATTTCTTTCTTCAAAATTTCCATTCCATGTTAATTTTTCAAAATTAATTGTCATTTGTTAATTTTAAATGGGCATAGTCCTTATGTTACCCTATATGCAATAAAACATGCATAGGACTTCAATTTTAACATTATCACCTTACCCTTTCACACATCACATGCATTCTAGCCCCTAATTCTATCTTGGTTCAAACCTTTCAAATTTGCATTACAAAAGGAGAACGGCAAGGCTATGGCTAAAAGAAATAACATGGAACCAATCAAATTCACACTTATTAAACAATAGATAATGCATTAAACTAATCACTCACAAAAGCCAACATCAAATTACGATTTAAGGTTTATGGAATTTTTTTTCTAACCTTAAGATAATGGACAAAATGATTCACCCTTTTAAGATATACACAATATGACCAACAACAAACCATACATCATGAGAAATCATGTTCATCAAAATCACACTACCATGTAACAAAAACTCAAAAAACAACTCATATACAATTATTGTACAATTGTCTCTTGGGTATTATAACTACTGTGCAACTATCCCTTTAGAAATACAATATATTAATAAAGAACTTGCCATGTCAAAAAATTAATTAGTTATATTATAATTGCAAGTGAGTTGAATATGGGTCTTCTATATGGTAATTTATACACATCATAAATATATATGTAATCAGTTGTGTTTGATTTTTTAAGGAATTACATTGTAGTTACATGTGGCAACTACTTTAGAATTATTGTAAATTTGCCACTAAAACAACAACTATGTTGTACATATATACAATCATGCCACATGTCCACCACCCATCATGGGATACATTTGCAATTGGTTTTTTTATTATGATTCCCATTGATACAATTAGTATGACCACTTATGCACCACTGCTAAAATACTATTATTCAATTATGTTATGATTATAATATAATTAATAATAACTTAATAAAGATACATATTCATTTAATTATGTATATTTTCATCATATGTGCTTCATTATGAATAATTTAAAATGTTATGGGAGCGTTACCTCAAGCTCTAAAAATCATTTTTGAAGTGAAAAGAAAAAGGAGTAATGAAAAATAACAAGAAAAGAAATAAGCTTTCCAACTTACAAAACACATTTTCCCCCTTTTTATCTTCTTTGGACCTTTCCTATTTTCAAACCTCATAATTTTCTTATTCATTTTAGATGATTTAAAATGTTATAAGAATGCCACCTAAAATTCTACAAATCATTTTTGAGTTGTAATAGCAACATGGCAACATACAAGGATTTTTTTAGGTGTTTGGGAACTGGCCTTTGTAACCTTCAATTGTTTGTTTTTTGAGTTTTTGACCCCTTCCACTTTGGGGGCTATAACTTTCTCAATTTTATTTCATTTTTGACAATTTATTATGCCCTATAAGTGCGAATAGGAGGGGTTCAAGTTTTTTTTGGACATTAAAAACAATGGAACCCTCCCTTTAGATATGGCCTACCTTAAATGTTTAAATATTATAATAACAACCCAATTGTAATTCAATTTGCAATTAAGGAACAACCAAAAGATTTTACCCATATGATTTGTTTTCAAATACCATGTTACAAAAAATATATTTAAAAAATATTCGCTTATATTCTCACATTAAAATACAAGTATCATTTTAGGATGAATTCAAAAAAGCTTAACCAAAAAGCAATCAATTTTCATGGTTATCTTTTAGTTCATTTAATCTTGTGTTTTCCTACCTACTTGCATACTTATGTAAGTAAATAGGTCATACTTGTCTACCTAGGTAAGTAGGTTTTAAAACCTACTGACATGTAGTTATGTACGACCTTCTTAGCTATTAAAAAATATTTATAATTAATTGATTAATTATTCAAAAATATAATTAATATGCCATGTGACAATTTTATATTATGCCACATGTCACAATTTCAGACCATTATCAACAATCAAAATGAACGATGGAGATCAATATTTTGAAAAGAAAAAAAATTTTATGTCCAAAAATCTTCATAATGCCATGTGTCAAATTTTAATAAATGGATGACAATCAATAACATCAACATGACATCATGAATGCAGTTATAATGGAATTGCATAGTAGTTGAAAATTAATTATTTTGATTGAATTACAATTGAATCACAGTGAGTTGCACCATATATATGGTGAATTATAACTTTACAATTCATGCAACTTGTCCATTAACACTCACAACGAATAAATACAGTGAATTATAAGTGTTTCTACGACTCAAAAGTTGAATTGCAAGGTCAGTTACAAAACTTTTTTTTTTCTCGTAGTGATAGTTGTTGTGACCTTGGCCTTAGGGCATGATTAAAATTGGGGCAAGGCAAATAAAAAACAAACCAAGAACAAACTAAAGCAAAAAGAATGCCTAAATACTTTGAGGGAATGAAAAGGAAATACACTTTGGAACTTGCAAGATGGATTCCTAATTTGGAATTGGGAGTCTAAAAGTGTTCCAATCTTTTGGCACAAAAGTGTAATGGGTAAATTTTGTCCAAACAGGAAGTTATTTATACCATTGGAAATTTTTCAAAATGCCAATATTGAAATTGAATTTGAATTTTCCATTTGGAACTTTGAATTGGGAGTTATGGCCAAAAGAAAGGCTAGGAGTCAAATTGGCAATAATTATGACCAAATTAACACCCAACCACTAAAACCCAAGAAATAAAAGCCAAACAACTTTTGATGGAAGCATGTGATATGGCATTGAGAAGATCTTATTGATTGTTAAACGACTATGTAGTTGAACGCTCTTCAAACTCATATGAAGAAGTTATGAACCCAAAGTCACAAGATTCATAACTTGGGAATTTTGGAATTCCCACTTGCAAATCTTTAAAAAAATAACCATTTCAATATAGTCCCCTTGAAAACGTCCAAAGGTATATTATAGGGAAGAGGATGGTAGTTTTTTCCCCAACATGGGTTGTATGAATCTAATGAATCCAAGGCAAGTCTTTTATCCAAAGTTAGTTCCATGTTCAATAACCACTTGCATTGTTTTACTTGTGCACGTGACTTGTCATTAAGATGTTCATGAACTTGTCACATCCTACTAATACACATCTTAAAGTTCTTGCATGTTATTTTTCCTTGATGCGCAAAATCAATGAATGTGCCCCAAAGTTCTCTTTCATTTAAATTTTTTTTTACTACCATTCAAAGGTTCATCTCCCAAGCTTTGGAAAGAACTTAAAAGAGGGCTTAGTATAATAATCTTATCTACTTTAAAGAGGGCTTCAATATGTGATTGTGAAATATGAAAAACCAATTTGGGTGGTGGTGAGATTTCATGTCAAGTTTATGAAAAAAATTAAGTCAAGTTTATGGAAGCCAAATTATTATTTTTTAAAAGGCCTAATTTGGTCAAAAAATTTGGGTTAAAAAATCCTTTTAAGTATTTGATTGTTTTCTTTTTAAATATTATCTTCATTAAATTTTTTTTCCCTTATTTAAAGTTCACCTTTGGGATGTGTTCAATGAAAACATGTTTTTGATTGCACTAAATTACAAGTTTAAAAGCTCAAATATGTGATGAAAGTTATTTTATACAATTCACCATCAAATACACCAAAGATTTCCTAACATTAACCATTTATTTCATCCTATTTAATAATTCATAACTCAAATATTGAAAAAACTCGAGATCCAAATTCAAAATATGTACCCCAAAAACTTATGTAAAATTGTGTATTATACCTTGTCAAACCTTCATTGGATTCAAAATAATTGGTGCATCATTCCATGCAATTAATTTTAATTAAAATTAAAATTGATTATCCTCCTGTTTTCTTTTCCCACTTGAAATATACATGTACATTAATGTCAATTTGAAAGGTGATCAAATGCAAAAGAAAGGAACTTTGGACTAGGTAAATGGTGGCCTTGAGATGAACATTGGGCATAACCAACGACAATGATACCAAAAATAACCTTTTTTCCACCCGTGAAGAAAGTGGCTATCTTATTTTCATCCAACAAATGATAGGGTTATGGAATCATTGGGTCATTGAGAGTTCATGTTAGTTGTTTGTGTTGACTAATAGGTTGTTATCAAATGAGGGTCAAAATTTATTGTGTGTAACTTGTGACCCAATAGCCAAGACAACCCAAAGGTTCTTGTTAACGGTGGTTATGGAGATCAAGATGTGAAGGATAAATCTTTTCTTTGGTGGTGGAGATTTTCATTGACATGTTTAAAGATGATTTTTCTAATTTTTTTTGTTTTGTTTTGGCATAAATGTGTTAATAAAAAATTAAACTCAAAAAACCCTAGACATCCTCCTAGCCCCAAGTCAATGGCCATGAGTAGTTCTTTAAGCAATTGGATTCTACGTATTTCAAAATGAAGATCTACAATCCCCACCAATGCAAGCATCATTAAAAACTAAGGCCTCTCAAGGCACAAACAACTAAAACATATTTTCCCCCATAGCATTTTTACTATGCCCACAACTTTCAAGTTGGCTTTAACCTAACAACCCTCCTTGTCAACACAATGCGCCCATGTTCACCGGGAAACATTTGCCTTCAATAAATTAAACAAATAGAAGGAACAAGAAAATGAAAGGGACAATAGTGTCATATTGACAAAGCACATGTTGTAGCACTTCATTGGTTGAGCATAATTTCTATTCCTAACTATGTTGATCTTTTTCTTTTGCCTAACCTAATATCCCCTTCCAAGAGTTGGGGTACTTATTACTGTACAATGATTGATTATACAGGGTAATATATTGTGAGTAATATTAATTAGTTGTGAGGGAACCCCAAAGTTCAAATTTTTTTCTTTTTTTGTGATGGGCATCATTGATTGGCCCATTTTTTTTAAAAATCAACTTTTGGGCAGCCCCAAAATGATTTATTGCAGTTTCCTTCTTATGGATTGGTTATGTAGATTACAAGAATAAAACTTTAAGGCAAAGGATATCAAATAAAATGAAACACCAGTGGGAACATGTTGAGAAACAAATTTGGAACTTGAAGATCATGTTTGGGAACTTGATGGGAACATATTGAGAACAACAAGAAGGGAGGGAAGAAGGGTGAAGAAGTGGTATCACTTTTGTGAATTAATTAAATAATATTCTAACTTATAACATTCATAAACTTAGTCGTGTAACTTCGGTGGCTTAATTAACTAGTAAATAATTCCTAATTTAACAATGTAAATAAATTTGATAGCTTAACTGATTTGCAATTAACTTGAAGTTGTTGTTTTTTTAACACCATAAATTGTAATCTTGTTTGGTAAAGCTCCAAGTTCAACCAGTTGGAGATATTTATTCTCAAATGTATTAAACACAATATGGGTAAAATACCAACTACCTTAGTATTTGTTTTTGTGTTTTTAAATAATCTAAATTTTGCTCCTCTCCCCTTTAGGGTTTTTCTAAGTAACCTAAACATGAAATGTAGTCAAGTTTCACACACTCATGAAATACCTAAGCTAGTAAGCAAGGATTTGCAATTCAATTCTCCTTTCAATATTTGGAAGGTTTTTGCATTTTTTTCTTTTTCGTATTTAGCACAATGTCTTTTTTTAAAAAAATAATTGGGGCTTCATTTTAATTTTTTTTTTAAGTGTAAATTTGATAAAAGAAAACATTTTGGGGAAAAATTGGCCAAATTTTGCAAATCACAAGATGGGGGAAAAACCCTTGATTTAACCTACTATAAAAGAACAAGGGTTTCTTTGTTGTACCTAATTCAAAAGTCTTGAATGGTCTCAAACTTTTTTTTCTTCTTAAATTCTATTTTTTAAAATTTAACTTGTGGACATGTAAATGTTCCATGGTGATGTTAAGAATACCTTTAAACAAAGTTTCGTTTTTTTGGCAAATTTTTGCAAATTTTGATTAAAAGACATGATTTCGACTTATACAAAGGATTTTTCATGGAAAAAATGCCCCCAATTCACTAGATTTCAAAGATTTGTTTTTCAAATTCCCAAATTTTAATGATAAGTTGTAGTAGGTAGTCAAGAATATAGATGGATTCTTTTTTTTCTCTGTATATAATATGTAGCCAAATTTGATTAAATTGTTTTTTAGATGATCATCATTTTAACTACATAAAAAATCTTTAAAAGAAACCATACATCTACAATGCTCAAACAAGTCTAATGGTTAATTCACATCTATGGGTAGCTTATTGCAATTATTAGTGGATGGTCATTAATAAACACCCATTAAAATTGCATTCACACTATTGATTAATTACATTACCTTTTTTTGCACATGGTGTTAGGTTAAGGGAATCACCAAAGGTGTATTATCTTGTTCATGAAAAAAAAATGTTGTTGATATTGAGTGACATGAATGAGAAAAACCTAGTGCCGACTATGGAGTTTCCTTTCAAGCTTCACATTATACCTTGCATTATTGCCTAATAGTTTGAAATTTAAAACATCCTTTGTAGTTCCTTCATCATAAAACATGTGTCTTGTTGCCCTTCATTTTATTTGCATCTCTTTGTCTTTATTTATCATCATCAATTTGTTGTAATGCCATATGTTTGCGCTTGTTTTGTTCTTTTTCATTTGTTTGTAGCATGTGAATTGTTTATAGGTTTTTCAATGTTTGCAACTTCTCTTCTAACTTCATCATTTGTAGTGCTTCATCAAATTTGTTTATTTTTTTGCATCAATGCCTTCCTTAAAACAACTTTGTTTCTTTTTTACAACAATGTTTCTTTAGATCATCACAAGCAACTTATTCTTTTGTGATGCCTTTTTAAGAGGTTTTTTCACATATGTAGGGGACCTTTCCATCGATTGGGAAAAGCTCTTTCCATTCTTTAGATAAGTCCACCATACTTAGAATTCTTTTGCCTTGAATGTTAACAACATTATCTTGAGAGCTTGGCACATTCATTTGTGACTTCAAGTTTTCATTTTCATCTTGTGCTTCCTACATCTAGGTTTGTAAACTTTGTCCCCTTTTGCATGCATGTTCGTAGTATGCAAAGGAGTATTCACAAACTTTACCCCTTGGAATGCTTCAATCAATTCATAATATTTTTTATTATACTAACAATGTAAATGGAACCTCTTTTTCTTTTTTCAAAAGACGGATCCCAAAAATAGGTATGATTCCATGTATTATTATGATAATCAATGTTTTTAAAAAATAAAATTGAATGGACTCCATTTATCCTTACACATGACTAGTGGGTGCCCGTGACCTTCGGCCACTATGAAGTCCCTCGGTTTCTTTAAACTTGGTTCACGTTTTAGTTTTTTTTAAAAACTTTTAACTTTTTTATTTTTTTTATTTTTATGTGTTTATTATTATTATTATTATTTTGTATAATAAAAATAAAGTGTCTCTTTTTCACTTTTTTTAATTTAAAAATTTGGATGCAAGTTTGAAGTTTGAAATAAGACACACCTTAATCTTTTTCGAGTAGGGTTTTTCTTCAATATTTATAAGTTTTATTTTTTCTTATTTTTTACTCTTTATTTGGTTTCTTCAATTTTGGAAATTTTTTCTTTTAAATTTTTTTTACTGTATTTCCCTTTCCTTGTTTCATTTGTTTCCATTCCTTTTTTATAGTTTTTGCGTTTTTTTTTGGGTTTATGTTTGTTTCATGTTTTTATTTTTTCTATTCTTATTTTTTCTATTTTCATTTTTTTCTATTTTTATGTATTTATTTATTTATTTATTTTTTCTATTTTCTTTTTCAAAAAGATTCTATTTTTTTTAATATCCGATATACTAAAGCAAACTGCCCTGGCCGCCTTGCCCTGCCTTGCCCTGCCCCTGCCCTGGCCTGTTTGTCACCACAAACAAGGAACAGGCTCCACAGGGAACGGGTAGTGAGATGCAGGTCCTTTGGTTTTCCCAAAAGATTTCTTGTGGCGCTTCTAGAAGATAATAGCCTGGAAATGAAAGCGTAACTGAAAATGACTTGTTGTGGGCGGGTGTCTGCCCTGCCCCTGCCCCTGCCCCTACCCCTACCCCTGCCCTATTTGTCAGACAGACAGACAAACAGACAAACATACACCACTGTTATTTTTATATATAAGATATATAAGATAGCTAAAAGGAAAAAAAGGTAGTCTTGGTTAATACAAAAAAAAAAAGAAAAGATTCTGGACTGTCCAAGGCTTAAATAGATATATATTTTTGGTCTACTAAATATTTTGCCTAAAAAAATCAGACTTCCCCTGATTTCTTTTTTCTCTGGAGTCAGTTACATCTGGGGAAGCTCCATAGGGAACAGGCAGTGATTGGAATAATCTTCAGGCACTGCCCACATAGATAGACAGACAGATCGACAGACAAAAACTATTGCTTTAATATATAGGATGTCATCTCTTAGAATCTTGATGTTGCTATTTTTTTGTAGTTCTTCAACAAAATTCTCCCAACATTGTGTTACACGTATCATCTATGTTTTTGGATCAATAAGTGCCTTCAAAGATTTGTGTTTTGCATGTTTATACAAAATGAATTTGAATGTGTCATTATGTTCCTAATTGTCATGTCATTGTCAAGGTTTCACAACTTTTATAATGTTATGTCCTATGTTGCCACCACCTCGACCTTTTCCTTGGCTTGTTAGTCTACTTGCAAGCAAGTTTGCATTAACTTGCAAATTTGTCTATGAGTTTGCATTTGTGTCTACACTTAAACCTTGTGAATTTGCACCATAATGTGAAAACATCACTATACTTATTTGTGAACCTTGTGAATTTGCACCATAATGTGAAAACATCACTATACTTATTTGTGAACCTTGTGAATTTGCACCATAATGTGAAAACATCACTATACTTATTTGTGAACCTTGTGAATTTGCACCATAATGTGAAAACATCACTATACTTATTTGTGAACCTTGCAAATTTGCACCAAAATGTGAAAACATTGTTGCACCTACCTATGGAACTACGTGCAAGTTTCTGCCAAGACGGGAAGCCATTGTTGTTGCATTTGATTTCAAGACGTATTTATGAACCTCATATTGCACTACTTTACCATTCTTGTTTCGAAAATGCTAGTTTATCATTGTTGATAAAGGTTTGTGAAATCAGGAATCTATGACTTTGAACTTGCAATTATTTCTTATCATTTTGTTATCGCATAATGATACATAAAATGTTACATTGCCAAATAGACATGGCATGTTAGGTAATTACTACTAACAAATGCCACAATATGTGAACAAAATTACCATAATTACGATTTTACACTACTACTATCCCTAAATGTGAACATATTTTTTAAAAAATTCCTTGGTGCCAACACCTTTGTTCATATAATATAACCCCACAAGGACACAACCATAGTAAACCAACACCCATCAATGTACCATCCACTAGATGCTTACTATTATTCAATTGTGGATGAGCTTCAATTGAATTAGTATATGGTTTCATCTTAGTAACCAATTTAAAACTAACCACCATGGTTTGTTAGGGTACTGGAACCCAATGGAAGTTTTTTTTTTAACCACTTACCATCCATCTTTCATGGTGCATTGGTGGGTGCTAGTTCACTATGGCCCAAGGACACATACCTTTTAGTTACACTATTGAACGCAACAAAATCTTTACTACCAAATAATAGGTTGAATTAATGAACACAACTGGCTCCTACCATATCACCTTGTAAATACCCTTGTTATTGATCAATGTTGGATGAGGATTTGATTTTGATAATAACCATTGGCTCCAGTTCTTATAACATTGTAGAATAAAAAAAGCTTCAATAACCAATTATTCCAAGGTTATTGGAGACTCGTTGGTTTTCATGAAAGAACTGAAAAAGACTTTGTAATTTTCTAAGCAATAATTTGACATTTTCAAAAATTTGGGAATTGTGGTTATATATTAGAATTGGATATTCAATTTTTCTAAGAACCCAAGTTATCAACATTAAGAACCACCCAATACACATAGGGTGTTTTTAACACCCATAGTCCTACTAATCAATTCCTTAATGTAACATTGATCCCTAGTAAGGCAAATTTGAATTTTAACAATATATTTTGAGCATTCCTACCAGTGGCTCAATAAAATTGACATATAAATTGGACGGTGTTATTGTAGTGTGAAATGTGGCCAACCCGTGAGCTTGCAAAATTGTCCACACCCCCCAGCCCCCCTCCCCCACCCCCCAACTTGTTCAATTTTGTGCAAAAAGTTTGATGCAAAAAAAAGAAGAAAGTATTGCACACAATTCCTTCATGAAAACAAGATTGGAGAGAAACTTGATCATGCATAGAGAGAGAAATATGGTGTAGAAAATTTGGCAATAGAGAGATTCTTGCACAAATAGGTTCACACATAGAGTTTTGTATACATATAACTTAAAAAGCTGCATGAGATGGAAGCTTGGAAAACACATTTGCTTGCACAAATTGAAAATGAATTATTGTGATGAATGCAAGGAGATTATCTTGGGGGTATCACAAATCAAGTGTGTGAAGCTAAAGGGTTAAAAACACCCAAACAACATCATGAATCCAAGCTTGGACAATCTACCAACGTTGAAAAAAATAGGGTTGTTGGGCATTAGAAGCTTTTCAAGATTATTTTAGCAATTCACATAATTATAATGAAAAACGTTTTAGATGAAGAGAAGTTTGTTTCTCCCTACCATGGATTTGGTTTGTGTGCATGGTTTGTTTTTTCATTCAAAAGAAATATGATGTGCATGCATACAAGCATTTATCATTGAAGTTGGATTTTATTGAATGTTTGTGGGCCTTGGTGAAGGCACCAATTTTTATTGAAATAAAAGAACTTGTGGAAACATGTTTGTCTATTGTGTTTTGGTGTACCAGTGTGGATTTTTCATTATAACTTTATGCTTGGGTGTTGTGTGATGGCCCTTGGAAAGTCATAAAAAGCTTTGTAAAAATATAAGGATGTTTGTAGAATGAGATAGAGAGACTCATAAAGCTCAAGCAATCCTTGAAAAGCTTGAAGAAAGAAGGTAGAGCCTAGAGAAACTCGTTGTGCTACCATTGCTCTTCCTTATGTGTTGCAACTCCCCATTGCCTACCAGCCTACAATTTCAATCTAAAGTATCACATGTTGATGATAATGAACATGGAATGATCTAAAACCCAATAACCCAAAGTTTTTTTTGTTGAGTCCGAATGAGGATTTTGTGAGGCTATTCTCATTTTTGTCAAGCTAGGTTGCCACTAACTTGAAGGCACACCCAAGCCCCATTTGGAGTATTAAATATCTTGTTTGTAAGTGTAGTGTTTCTTGCAACCCACTATTGGGCATGCTCATAGAACATCTCCAATATAGCGCATTAAAAAAATGCCCTATGTACTAAATTAATATAATGTTTGAAATTTTCCCTTACTCAACCACAAAAATGAAAATTATGCATTTATTGGTGGTTAGAGCATCTTTGTGCATTGTTGTTGGCCCAAAGGGGTTTTATGTTGTTTGGTTGCTGACTTCATCCAAATATTAGGGTAAAGGCCATTTTACTATTGTGTAGTGGAGATGCTCTTACCTACTTTTGAGAAGCAAATGCCAGTGTTGGGGTGAATCTGAAGGCAAAAGAAGAATTATGAAAACTCAAATATTTCACCATGCCAAAATATAATCTTCAAAAAAATCCTCTAAAAGAAACCAAAATCCTTCCAAGATATTATAACTCTAGAACTAGTCTCAAGTTTCAAAACAAGCCAAAATATATCATCTTTCAAACATCCTCATATAAAAATAGAGCTATTATTATTACCTAGGGGCCAAAGTCCCTTAAGCTACCACACTCTATAATGAATCTAAACACAATATCCTTGCCTTGGTAGGCCTTGGTAGGCAAGGCCAAAAACTGTTCCAAAAACCTACTTTGAACAAGCATTTATTTGGGGACACCTACTGGTTCTTTGAATATTGCACAAACTTGGAACCGGAGGTTATTTAGTTTTAAATTGTTCAAAAACCCAGAATGGGGGGTTGTTTGATTTTGAAAATTTTCAAAATCCCCGGAACTAGAGGTTATAACCAAGAGAACCACCCAAGAACCATTAGCTCAAGGTAGAGAGCTGTGGTTAAGGGTCAACACCGGTTCTTTGATTTTGGATAACCTCTAGTTAAAGGTCCATATCCCCCAAGCTTAGTTGTTGGTTCTTTCTTTGAGAAAGAGAGAACCACCCAAGGGCCAACACTAAGTAAAATACTAGATACCCAAAGAAACATATGTACTTGATCAATATAATCTCACCTTCCAATTTGATTTTCTAACACTCAATTCATGCAAGTGGTATTCTTCAACAAACATTGGAAATCAAATAAAATAAAATCAAATCAAATATTTAATTACTTGCCACATAATCCAATTCTTCCAAGGAATTAAGAAACAAATGAATCTATTCAATGAGTCATCTATACAATTTGCTTCTCTTCTCTTACAATTGATGGTGGTGATGATTCATAAGCGAATTTAATCGACCATAGTGAGATTCTCAACTTGTATGTGGATCATTTATAATGTCATCAGTTATACACAATAACCTCCTACCTTTGTTTCATTATTGACCCTACTACTCAAAGCAAGGTTATCAATCTCAATTCTCATTGGTCAATGATTCCAAATCTTATCATTTTGGGTTGGGATGAAAATGTAGTAACTGGCCTCTTTATGAATGAAAGTGTCACAATTTCTCATTGTAGTTGATGATTGTGTCTGATAACCAGCACACAGTTGTCACTATATATGTATATATGTGCCAGGGTTGATAACCTGTGGGTATCTTCCCCCTAATTCTCTGAGAACCGCCTACACTGGAATTTTCAGATCCTGGCAACAAAAGAAGTAAACTGAGAATATAATATGTTGCCAGAAAATTCCCTTTTTTCTAAGGAAAAAAATTCCAACTTATTTGAGGGGAAAAAAAATTCAGACCTACTTTTCCCCAGTAAAGGAGGTATTTTTTTGTGGACATTTTTTTGTTGGACTGTGTAAACAAAAATAGAAAATTGATAATACAAAAAATTTAGTTGCAAATTCCCTGTTTTCTTGAGGAAAAATACCTATTTCTTTTTGGAAAATAAAAAATTTCAGACCTCCTTCTTGCCAATGTATTTTTTGGTGGAAAAGTTTAGGATCATGACAACAAAAAAAAGTAAAATGAAAATAGGAATATTTTGTCACAAATTCCCTCTTGTTAAAGAAAAAACCACCAACTTTTTTGAGAAAAATAAAAATAAATTTTTTGGCCACATTTTGACCCGAGTTTTTTTTGTTTTGTTTGGGGGCATTATTTCACCAAATAAAATTGCACGGTTTTGTTAAAAAATGTTTCCAATTTTTTTTGATAAGAAAAACCACAATTCAATTATATAAAAAATGGCTAAACCTTTTTTTAATTGACTATCACCACATTGGCTACATCACAAAATAGTTTATAAAAAAAAACATGAATGAAACAAAATGAAGGGAGTAAAAGGGCTTACTTTTTGGTAAACCAGCCAAAGAAACGAGTTCTCTTTGTTTCTACTCTTTGCATTTTTCATACATAAGAACAAACCAGTGTTGGGAGGTAATTTGATCATTAAAAAAACTCCAGATTTGATGTTTTAGAAATTTAGAAAATGGAAGATGTTTAGAAGTCAAGAGCCGAAGGGTTTCACCAAAAAATCAACAAAGAATTGATAGTTTTATAGATGGTTATTCAATTAGTGTGTTTGAAGTCCAAGGCCTTTGTGATATGAACCTTTGGGCCATAGCATTGAACCATCATCCGGAGGATATTTGATAGCATCTCCAATGGTGCTCAGTATATGATCCTGCCCTGTGCGCAGTAAAATTAGATGAAGAAAATCCGAAATGTGCCGGTTTGGCTCAGGAATTTGGTTTTGGGTCCAGCATAATTGCACGGTTTGGGGTGGCTGGTGAAAGACACAGCAGTGCTGTGCTGTGCACCTGCAAAAAAGAGTGTAATAAATAGGACCTGACTGATGCTCAGTGTTGTTCTGATTGGGCCATTATAATGATTGGTCCAGGTGGTTTGTTATTACTAGTTCCCCCACCTATTTGCTGTCCCTGTTTCACTTTCGTAAGTCGGGTTGCAAAAGAGTAAATAACCAATCTTGGATGTGAAAAATATTTTTGTAGGGTCGTATACCGAGCGTGCCACCACCGCTGGAGATGCTCTTTCATTCATGCAAACATATATAACAAGACATTTAAAATATTATATTTTATAATCACATAAAGTTGAATTTTTTATTTTTTTCTTCAGTCAAAGTTGCACAAATTTATCATTTGTTATGATTTATCACATTCTTCAATTGAATGAATAGCAAAAGTAACAACCCAACAATAAATGGAAACAATAAAATAAAAAAATGATCCATCACTTTGCATTGTGTGCATGGGGGTGCCACCAAGGGAAGGAGGTGGTGTGTGCTTCAAGGCTCACCTTGGCATTTATTACCTCATTGGATGAACATACTTTCTATTCCCAACTATATTCATCTATTATTTTGGCCTATGATAGTGGTAGCTTATGGGCATGAATTGTGAGGACATGGGGAAAAACTACCCTCCTTTGGCTAGAAGTGAACCTGGACCTGGCCCCCAAACTTGTTTTATGCAAGTTTTGGTACTTTCTAAAATATTGTTTAGTTAATTAGATTTTTTTTTTGTTATATATATATTTTCAACTGGGGTTAGACATGTTGTTGGTTTGTGAAGGAAAAAAATCAAATGTATGGGTTTTTTTGAAGTGATAAATTTGGGTTGTTTCAATTCAACACTTCAAGTATGCAAGTTTTTTTCTCTCTTTTGTATTTAGGCATGTGTTTATTACATGTGACCCTTTTTTAATAAGTTTTTCAATGTTAGGAATCTGAAAATGTTTAATTTTGGGCTATATGTACCTATGTGTTAGAGCTAGATTGGATTTAGAAGTGGCCTTATTTGGGATGTTTTGTATGAAAAATCGAGAATTGAGAGTCTTGAAGTGTGCAGAAACCCGGCTTAAAACCTAATGTGATGATCTAGCCGAATTAAAGAAATTTCTAGGACTAAAAATGGAGGTTCTTTCAAATTTTGAAAAGAAGTTAGACCATAGACCAAAGGTTTTCTTTGAGAAGTAAGAATTGAACTACTCTAGTTCAATCATCTGAACTATGAACCAATGTTGAAAAGGTATTACAAACTTCACCAAACCCCCTTGGTATTAGGGAGGTTCATAATGTTCATATGTATAGTTCTCAAAAGAGAAATTTTGAATTCCTAATTTTGATCTCAATAATTCTTTCTAAAAGCCAAATAAGCACTCGGAAAACTTGCTAGTTCTTTCATGACACTCTATAGTTCTTTATTATTATTTTATTCCTTCCCAACCCAAGAATTATAATATTCGAAAACTCAAAACCAACAATTAATTTTTAACAAAATCAAATATTTGCCCAACATCAGTTTTAATCAATGTTGGGTGAGTATATTAATTTCAATATATTAGTGAGATTAAATTTTTATAATCCAAAAATATATTAGTTAATAAAGGTATATAACTTTAAAGATATCCAAACTAAATAGAAGTAAAGGCATAAAAGCTTTGCAAAACCTTGAATTAGATAAAGGGTAAAGAAAGATAAACGATGAGCATTTACTCTTTTTACAAGGTAACAATAAATAATTCATCTTATATCCTATACATACCATGTGGGTAAATGTAGGATATAAAATTGTATTTACCCAACTACAATACATTTCAAAGTGAAGAAAGACAATTATTTTTGCAATTCGCCTTGCAAACATGAACATCTGTGATTTCAAACACCAAAAAAATTGACAAAAATATAATAAAATCAATCAATTGCATAAAAAATACATTTAAAGCATTTTTATGATGGCAAATGATGGTAAAACATGGAAGGTTCCAAAAACACATGGTAATAGTTTTTTCCAAGGTAATTAATTTAATGGATAAAATTGAAATATTATATATATATGTAAAATTTGTTGTCATAATTTGCAAAAATCCATCATAACCACATGCATTGCAAATTATTAAAATACATATAGATATATTATGAAGTGATTTTGGCATAGACCTAAAATTGTTTACCCTCTTCAAAACAATTGCCCTACATGGGTAAACCTCAACTATATGCTACCCATATAAAATAAAAACTTGTTAAATTTGAATTATTTACTATTTGAGTAGGATAATTTAAACGACAACCAAAAATTACCAACTAAGTTATATATATGTATGTGTGTGTGTGTGATGTGATATATTTGTGGGTGTATTTGGATCAATAGTTTTACTCATCCAACATTGGTTTGAATCAATGTTGATAGTTTCTCTAATTGATTTAAAGTGTTAAACTCAATGGTTTGAGTGACCTAAACATCCTTTTTGGTGGAACTAGCACAAGGATTTGACTCTTGGATTGTAGAATTAGCCTCTTGCAAGAAATAGAACTATATTCAAAACTTTACAAATAAACTTTTGAAAGGAGGTTAAGTTCTTAGGGTGGTAAGCAAATGGAAGTTTTTGAAACGTGAACAGGTAAACTGAATTTTTAAAATAAATTATTAATTCTAGTTTCTTGTAAAACTTGGTACAAATCTCACAAATGTTTTGATGGCAACTTGTTGTAAAACTTTGTACTTATAAAAAACAATTGACTTGGGGGACTTGGGAGTGTGTACCTAATATGTTCATGGAACTAGACCCTATTTTCAAATCAGGCTAAAAGGTTCTTGAATTTGAAAAACAATTGCCAAAATTGAATGTGTAGATTTAGAAATTTGAAAACCTCTTTCTTTTTGTGCGAAATTTGGCACTCTTGCAAGATTTTGGAAAAAAAATCACAAATTCAATGACTTTTTCAAGATAAAAAAACTGCCAAAAATTGAGAAGTTTTTTTTATAAAAAAAATCGCCAGATTTCTATACATGATTCAAGTAGGTCAGCCAAAAAAATTTAAGATGTTTCGTTTTTTCCTTTCATATCTAATTAATAGCCATATTTAGCTGAATCAGCTGATGGATGATTGCCCACCTTGGCTACATCACAAAATTGGAAAAGAATAATTGAGGCAACAAATCCAACATTTTCAATGTTAGAAAAGAGTTCATTTTCTTTCTTCATTTCTAAAAAGAAAATCTCAAATGCTTTCACTGACTTTGAGGTAAGAGCATTGAGAAAAACACATGGGTGCTCCTATTTTAGTGAGGAAAAATCAAAGATTCATTTATGTTTCATGCATGAATTATTTTTTGTCATCTTTTTTAAGGTTTGATATTTAGACCATCGTATTCCATTTTAGTTGTAATTTTAAAATGGTTCATGTAATATTTGCATTTTTTTCTCACCAGAACTACAATCATTACTATTACTAAATATTTTGATAGATCCATATATCGCCATCATCAATGTGTTTTTTTTTGGAATTTTTTGGTCACTTGGTGGAAAATAAAAGGGTAGACAACTATGTAGGCTATCACTACAAAGGATTTTCCAAGAAATTTCCCACAAATTTCCCACATTTCTAGGAAAGAAATGTTGAATTCACCATATTTAAATTGCATGTCCTTGCAAGTCTCCAATACATACTATGGTCTAAAAAACAATCTACTTTTCTCTCTCTCTAACTTGTAGCATTTTTGGCTATGTTTTCTTGTGAAGGATCGCTAGTCCACCTACCTCATGAATTTGAAAACTAATAATAATTGGCCCTAATGTCATGTGATTATAACAAAGTCCATGAAACATAACAAAAAAGTTAGTTTTCATTCACAAGCAAATGAAAAACAACCGTTTTAATATGTTGTTTGAAGTCATCATGCTTAAAAACCATATTGATTGTTTATTTTATGAGTTGTTTATATGGTTGTATGATTGTACAATCATTTACCAATTGACTCACCCATATCACCAACTTTGCAACCTAAAACTTGGAACTTCACATTTATTCAAAATGTATTTTAATACGTTTCACAATTACACAAAGATTTTGATGAAAATTTTCATTAGTTATGCCTTTTGAACTTTTGCATACTAGATATCACATTATTGTATACTAGGTTTGAATAACAAACTATATATAATAACAAAATCTTATAGGCAATGGCAAAGTACAATCAATTGTAAACATTCATTACTCATTGTAAAAAATGGTTGTTGCTTCAAATTTTATACCTCTTTCTTATAATCTCAATTTAATATAATTATCAATATATTCACTACAAAATATCATAGCTTTTCAAAACGTTCAACTTGATTAAAATGTTCGCATTGACTAAATGAAATTTTTTCTTTCATTAAAAACACGGGGCATAAAAAACACATAACTTTTTATTTATAATTTTGGCTAATGTAAATAGGTATTGTGTAAGTAAATAGGTGAATATTTACCTATCTACCTACACTATCTGTTTCCTATTATTGGTCTACTTATTTCCAACTTAGCTACCTATTACCCACCCTCAAAGCTCCTTAGGTATCAACATTTGAAATAAACATGCCTAATCAATAAATTGACAAAAGTTATTATCATATGATGGGGTTGTCCATTGGTTTAAAATTTGGTTTGATTTCGTGGATGTGAAAGGTTCAAATTCTCATACTTGCAACATATTCACATGCCTAGGGAACTACCCTTGGTTGGCTAGCTAGCAAACCTAAGTCAAGATAGGTACTTACCTACTTACCCATTTTTACTTATTACCTATTTACCTATCTACCATTGACAAATTATTGACATTTTTAACATAAAAATAGATTTTTAATGGGGAATATATGTTCTTGCAAAAAACATTGTTGGACATATTGACTACATTCAAAATGGTGATAAAAAGACATTGGTCAAAATGGACTTGTCAATCAACTTGTCCAAAATGATATTTTGGTCAAGTTGGATAAGGGGCCAAAAACATCAAAGGTCACGTCTTATTAATTGATTTTTCCAATAAAGAAGACCATGATTTCTTGTTGTGATTATGGGTTGTTCAATTCCACATAGACCAATGCAAATGGCACATTTTAATTGAAAAGGTTCAATCAATAGGTTTTTAGACAAATTGCAAAGTATGTGTTAGTGGCTTTATGTAATATTCATTCCACTACACATTGAGCTTCTTGCAACAAAATTCAATATTGCAACAAAAAGGTCCAATCCAATTTTATGTACTCTTGTATTGATGTATAACAACCATTGATTGAAAACCACAATATCATCATAATGAATTGATCCTTGCCAAACCAAGACCAAACATGTAAAGTATTACCATTTGCAGTTCATGCAAAGGAATATATATGTGGAAATAATGGTATCATCCACATACTCTAATGAAGTTGTACAAATTTTGAATGAAATATAATTCATATTTAGTACTTAAGGTTTTTTAAAGATATTTGTTATAGATTAGAACATAACGTTGTTTGTTGATTGACTATTAAACCATATCATTTGGATAATTTTTGAATAAATTATTAATGTAAAGAGAAATAATAATTTTTTTGCCATTTGCTTATTTTGGTTTAACAATTTCACAAACTCAAACTTTGATGGCATGGATGAAAATAATCTTTACAAAGGATTTCAACATACATATATAATATGGTATTCAATAGTTCATTGCAAAATGGAAGCATAGAATATAAATACATCAATTGCACAACTTTACACATTAAAAAATCTTGAAGTTTTCAAAAGTGTGTTTATAAACCCCAAGTATATTAAAAATTACAAATAACAAATGACTAAAATTGTGGCATGTGGGTACCGACTTCCATATTTCAATCATGGGTTCAAAAGTTCCATTGTAAACATCCCTTGTAAAAATTGATTCTTGGATTTGATTGTTGAAATTTTCAATGTTTAGTATGCCAATCAACATCACTTCAACTTTTATAATACCAACATGGACAAAGAGAAAGTCAATGGTGATTTTTTGAATTTAAATGAAGAAAAACTACATTTCCCAAGCTTGGCAATGAAATCCATGTAATGTTTCCCACCATAAAATAAAAAATCATTGTATTGCAAGATACATTCACACTTGAAATAGCTACACATGTCCACTTGACAACTTTTGCATGGCCCAACTTTGGATTTATATGATATTTACATATGACATAATAGTTATGTTGGATCGTTATTTGCCTAAAGTTAGAATGATGCCATGTCAAAGAAATAAAAATATCTACGAATATATTGTGTAGGGTAAAAATGTCTTTTTGATTCTTTCAAAATAATTATATCAATTGTCTTAACAATAATTTTTGAAAATGAATCAAAAGGAAACATTAAGGAATGCAATTGATGTCAAATTGATTTAATAAACCAAAAATGGTTACATCTATGTTTAGCAATCCTCATTGAGTTCACTTGTTTAAATTATAAACCATGTGAAGATTTTGAAAACTACAAAATTTATGTTTTGGGTTGAGAGGAAAATGATATTTTTGGGGGACCACGTGGTTCATTGTTTTATTACTTGGACTTGGCATTTGTAAGTCACATGTGTAGGGAATAATCATACGAAAAAAAACCAAGATGCCAATAAAAGCATTTAAAACATTTTATGGAACTTTTTTGGTTTTGAAAGAAAGTTTTGATCGCAACAAATGTACACATGTGAAAAATCATCACTACCATATGAATTATTATAATTTGAACTATTCATTTATCCTATTTATATTCACCTTTGATGGATAATGAGAAAAATATTCATAGAATCCCGATCTTTAAAATTGATACCTTAATCATCAATGAGCTTGAGTTTTTTTTTAAACATTGGTATTTGATGATTTCAAATATCTTTAAGAAAATGGTTACACTATTTAAAATATGTGTTTCAATATTCTATTCTCATTAGATCTTTCCACATTTATATAACTATTATATTGATGTATTTGAAACATTGTTGCATAAATACAAAACATATTTTTCACCATTAACTTAGTTTATGTTCAATTAAAACATGTAAACAATATACAATGTTGGACATATTTTGTTTCCATACATTATGAATAACACTTCAAATTATTGTGATTAGTCATTGAATTAATCAATTGGATGCAACTATGTTTTATATTGACCTATGGAGAAAACCTAAACCCTAAACCCTAAACAAATGAAGTAGGTCACAAAGTTGGCATACGTACCAAACAAAAATACAATTGGAATAAGTAGCCAAAAAATAGAAGATGTTTAAATTTTCTACTTTTTTATTTTGCTTATAACCAAATTAGGTTAAATTTTCCTATGGATGATTGCCACTTATCTACATCACAAAATTTCTTTGAGAAGTATTGATGAAACATGCTTCAAATTGACCATAATGCAAGAGTCATGTTGGAAAAAAATAAGAATAATAAAATAATGATGGCATCACATTTCCTTTGCAATATCTAACAAGTTTCAAAGAGTTTTAAATAATGTTATTATTGAAAATGGAAGGATAATCTACATGTTTGAAATTTCTATATGGGAAGAATGTTTTTGATTAATTGCACTAAATTCTTGTAATTTTATGATTTCTACCAATGACAATTAACCGCATCCTAATCATAAGTTCATGATGGATTTTTACCCAAACCTATAGGGTGTAGTTGCACAATTGTTTTTGAAGTGTTTAGATTGAATCATTGCATTCATTGGCCTAAGTGACCTTCATGTTCAAAAACCTAAATGTAGATATTAAATGAGTGGGCAAATGGCTGATATAAATGTCAAGATGAGCTATGAATGAGCATTCAAAATTTTGATATAGATTGATTTTTCCCAATGTTTTTTCTTGTTTTCTACCCTTGGAACTCCTTCACCATCATAAGCTTTAAGTGGTAGTTTAAAAATACATGTCCTAATCCAGACTAGAATTTTAATTCCTACTAAGTTTTGTAAATCATTTAAAAATGAATGAAGATTCAAATATAGATGTTATGTTTCATATACAAGCTTATTAATTTGAAGCCCGTTTTACCTATAAATATTAGCACAAAATATCCCATTAAATCATGTCATTTTTTGAAATTGAAGTTGGGTTGGTGAAGGTTATGCCAATTCATCTTTTAAAGATTTGGACCAATGTTGGTCAATTATTGAGAAATATTTGGTTATCAACCCAAGTATTGATAACCTATTAATCAATTATTAAGTTTTTCAGAAAATGGCAAATAATTTACTTGCTTGGTACCTATCAAGCCAAAAACAAAAACAAAACCCTTAGAAGGCCATGTATTGAATTTTAAAATTAAAACCTAATTGGATGATTAAAATTTGATGTAGATACATTATCAATACTAAAACCTTACACATGATTATGACAAATAACATAAAAAAAGATTAAAAAAATTTAAATATATATAACATACTTCACCTAGGTAATATAATTGATGATTGTCAAGGTGTGTATTTGTTAGTTGACCTTTATGTGTAAACAATGTAAAAAATCAAGTAAATATATAATCAAAGATATTATTTTGATAATGAAACTGGGTTTAAAATTTCAAAGTTTCTTGATATCGATAGCTTATGTGATCTAAAAATAAGAAATGGAAAAAAAAACCTATTTCAACTAGTTATGAAAAGAAAAAACGAAAAACAACAAATATTGATTTGGACCTTTGATGAAGGTGATGTTTTATGAAATCTATTTCAATTAAGAAGGTCTCTCCTCGAACATTAAATGTCATTAGGGCTTTTTTTGAAAGATCACGTGAAATCATTGGGGTAGAAAAAACGGGTGAGGTGCAACATGTATGGGCTTGTGAATCCACGGTGGTGGGTGTTTATTAACGATGGCTTGCACATTTATAAACACAATGCCCCAACCTTTTTACTATTTGAACATTGGTCACATGCATTTAACTTCCATGATTTTTAACTTACAAACATATGAGCAAGCATTTTGTTTCAAATGAATGAATTGGTTGTTTACTTTTCATTTTGAGGCAACTAATTCTTTTGAACAAAGAGATATTAAATTATGTTTAAGTCAAAATTGTCATTTCCAAATTTGAATCAAATTGGGATGTTCCAAACCTTTCTCTTTCACAATTTATAAAAAAATTGTATGCATGTTGGTGGTGCTAATGGTGTGATATTTTATGCACATCACATTGCTATGATCACAACAAATTCAAACAAGGATTTTTTTCTTTTTTTTTTTGGGTTTGCTCAACCTTCAAGTCCAATAATGTAAAATTTCATTTTGACAAACAATTATTTTGGTAATAATTAAAAAAAATGTTTTAAGATATTGACATTGATATGAAGCAACATTCTTCCCCTTATGGACTTAAAAGTAAGTTGTGATAGTTAGGTTGGTGACATGGTTTTCAAATGACCAAATGAACAAATGACTAAAATGACATAGTCAAAGAGGTGTTATGGTATGTTGACAAAGATGTATTTGTCTCCATTAGCCGTTGAAAATGTTACATGCAATTTGTCAAAAGAAACATGGCAAATTATTGACCCAAGAGTTTTGGCAAGAGCTTAATCATGCTGACAAGCCATAGCACAGAAGGAAGTACTATGAAATGGTGTTAGACAAGAGAAAGAGTCACAAACATAGTATGGTCCCCACTTACCCCTTGTAAGTAAAAGTCCTACCCTACATCTCCAACCCAAAACCCAAGACTTTGAACACCAAATAGAATATCCATCACTATTTTTACTAATAACGGAGGAGCACGGCACCAAGGCACTCTTATTTCCCCATTACTATATAAGCAAGAGAATCAAACCAAACCACACCCATAGTACATAACAAATTATAGTCACACCACTTTAGCACAACACCCTAGAACTTATCAAGTTATAAGCACACAACTTAACACAAGTACATTACCAAGTTATAGAGCACACCACTTAGCACAAACACCCTAGTAATTGAAACCAAGTTATAGAGCACACTAACCCTAGTACTTAAACCAAGTTATAGAGCACACCACTTAGCACAAACACCCTAGTACTTAAAACCGAGTTATAGAGCACACTAACCCTAGTACTTAACCAAGTTATAGAGCACACTAACCCTAGTAATTGAAACGAAGTTATAGAGCACACTAACCCTAGTACTTAACCAAGTTATAGAGCACACCACTTAGCACAACATGGCCTAGTACTTTACCAAGTTAGCACACCAATGAGCACAAAGTATTAATGAATGGAGCCAACAAAGGTACATAGAAGAAGATCTTATGTAATGAAAAGAGGCAAGAGGGAGGCTACTTAGCTAGCTAGCTAGCCAGGCCAGCCACATGAAGTACTTGGCTCTGACATAATAGGTTAGCCCAAAAGCAAAGAGATGAAGAAGGGGAAGGGAAGGGGAGGAGTAAAATCTTATAATCAAAGCTTGTTGGGCCAGCCATCAAGCAAGCCAGCCAACACCCCCCTTTACCCACACTTTCAAGTACTCCTCATTCTCAATGAACCTGACCTTTTGTTAGTACAATACAATTGGCACTTGGTTTGTGTGGATTGGCACCTAACTACTACTACTACTACTACCTTCACCCCCCACTCCCCCCCCCCCCCCATCCCATAGATGCCCATAGATGAGATGATAAGAAGAAGAGAGGTGAAAGAGTCCAAAGTTGGTACCTATGTATGTAAATGTGTAAGTAGAGACATTCACAATTGTATTACAATTAATACAATTGTGTGTTTGCTATATCAATTTTTTTAAAGCGCTTTGGGGTCAATAAGACTTATTAAGGCTTATACCTATGGAGCTTAAAATTGTGAGTTTAAATTAAACAAAGGAAATAAAAATTTCTTAGAAATGATGTAAAAAACACTAGATAGACCAACTTTTTTTATTTTAAAAATTTATTTATAAGGTTTCACTAACCAGACCATTTTATCTCAACCAATGAGAATGAAAACTCTCTACAACCATAATTAAAATTTAATTAGGGAAATTAATAGGTGAGTAAATAAGTTAATTACTTATTTTATTTGTTCAATGACCCCGTGCCCCTTCCCCACCCTTCCATTTCCCCCCCAATGAGCACATGTGTGAATGAAATTCTAATTTCAATTTACCCTAGCCTAGGGTTAGTTTTCATAGACAAAATTATTTTTTATCAAAAAATTCGTTAAAAAAAATATTATTATTATTATTATTATTAGTTCATGATCTACTATGATATCCTCATACGAAGAGCAAATTTATAAAATTGTAACCATATTTTCATGAGAATTTGTTCCACTATTTTTAAAGATTATTATTGACGAAATGGACCCTAGGGCAAAGTATTTTTTGTTTAAAGAAAGAATACCATGGCCACAATGTACGTGTAAATTAAAATTTAACTATTGTTTTGATGCTGAATGTTGTGGCCCTAATATTGGGTTCTATAGACATAATAAAAACCTTTGAATTTAATTCTTTTGCTTCTCTCTACTCTCTTTCTTTCTCTTCCGAGCCAAAAAACTCGCCACCCCGGGCCCTTCCCCCCCGCCATGATAAATGGGTAGCACCGCACCCCCAACAAGATTATAATAAAAGTTTGGTGCGGGTACCGTCATCCCCATTCCTCGGACAAAAAACAAACAAATAAACGAAGAGGTGATGTGCATTGTCATACAGTGCCAAGTATGGTCTCCCCGTACAATTTATATTAATATTTGGTGTACAGTGAAGGCCACGGTTGTGGGTTAAAGTATAATATTACATGCCAATGGGGTCGGCTCAAGGCGGTTTGTGGTTCCGGAATTTTTTTTTTCGAAATTTAACATATTTCTCAAAATTATTTTCTAACCCACCCTAGGTTTCTTTACTGTTGGAAAGTTTAGGGTCATAATTTAAAAAAAAGAAAAAAAGAAAATAGTAGTAACCCCCTCCAAAACTTACTTATGCTGAGTTTCCCAATTGAATTGTTGCCGGACATTGACATCCAACACACATAATTTGTTTCTATGAAAATAATTGGGGTCGGTGGAGGACAAGAAGGGGGATGATTTGATCCCTAACCAAACACACACACATTTTTACCTTGGTGGTGACCCGTTTACCAAATCAAAATTTTTTTTTTTTTTTTCCATCTGTTCAACAACAACCGGACATGTTTTTGCAATCAAACAAAACTAAAAATCGCTTACATAAAATTCATTCCTTGCGTTTTGAAACCGTAACAACTTAAGCTCCGTACTAGGTACTTTTTCTTCAATTTGAAACCAAAAAGAAAAAAACAATGCCCTTCAAGACTTGGTCAAAACAATGAGCAAAATATTGGCAAAAATGACAAAAGTTCCCCCCCCCCGCCACCCCACCCCACCCCACCCCACCCCGTCACACCCCGGCCCGATTGTGCTCAACATAGGTTGGTAGCCCATCGAGGTGGTGGTGGTGTTTTAGCTCCGACCTCTTCATGACCCATTTACAAAAGCTTATAAAACAACAGTTCATACTTCGTACCAAAATCACACACCCACTTCTCCTTCCTTAGTTGCTACTAAGGTTAACCCATGGTTAGCCCATGGTTAACCCTTAGTGGTGGTGGTTGTGGTGAATGTCAAACATGTTTAGTTCCGGTCAGAGTGAACCGGCACGCACCAACGCACCAGTTGGGTATTCTGTCCACAGGATGGGCTGCGTTTTTCATCCGATTCCTGACCCTGCATTAACCAGCATTGTACCACAGTCAGCCTTTTTTTGGTTGCTGACCTTTGGATCCCCTTTGTTTTTTGGCTCCTTTTTTTCCCCCAACCCTGACCTCCCTACTACCCTCCTACCTACCTAGCTACCCTATTGACCTACTTATTCTATAGTAGTAGCTCTACATCTTGGTCCTACATCATCATCTTTAACTCTTTTGCATACACACATTCGATGGTGTGGATGAGGGTTTGTAGGATCTCATCCTTTTGGATGCATGTGTGAGCATTGTGTGAGATGCTCCTCACAATGTCCTAAAATTCAATGCTCCAGATTTTGCAAAATTCAATCGAAAGCTAGTTGCATCAAAGTGGGTTTTCACACTTCAGATTCTCTTTTTTACAAAGAACTAGAGGTGATGATCCCATCTCACATAGACCTTCATGTGAACTTGACCAATTGTCTTTTGATCACAATGTTGTTGAATTGCATGCACATACAATTCATATGTGTGCATTCATCCAAAAAATGGTCTTGATAATGGGGCCCCTCCTTCATGAATTGAAAGATGACTGGCTTTGGCCTTCTTTGCAATGAGATTGTGCACCTTATTGAGGTGTTTGGTGAACAACTCTTTTGTAACATATGCAATAAAACACATGTTGATTTTGCACATCCATTTCGACTCCACCCTAGCCCAATCTTAAATCTTTTTGGGCTACCTTAGATGTTCAAAGGGCTTCATTTGCTCTTGTGATTGTTTCTCCCCCCCTCCCCCCACCCACCCTTTAAACTAACAATTGAAATTGAAACAAAAAAATTGATTAGTTTACATTTGATACTATTATTAATGTGGGTATTATATAAACCTTAGACTTTAATTTCTATTTGTTCCCATTTAAAAAATTTTCCTTCCTTGTTCCCTTCCTTTCATTTCCTCCCCACCATAAAACAAAAAAAATCAAAAGAAGGTTTGATGCTTACATAGCAACCTTGTTTGTTGTGTTGATGTGATGTTGTTAAGCATTCTCATGTTGCTCCCCAATATTTTGCTATTGCATACCCCTATACACCCCCACACGAGTGGCTTTGGTAAAGAAACCACCAGCTAGAAGAAGAAGAAAAAAAAAGAAAAGAAAGGAGGAGGCATCACAACAGGCTAGTAATTAAGTTTAGAAAATAGGGGTCAACGTAAAGGGACCCAAAACCTAACCAGTGCTCGCTTGGGTTTCATCCAACGAAACCCAAAACATGTGGTGGTCTGATGGATGTTGGTTCACACGTGGTGGCCTTGAGTTCCTTGGTTTCGTTAGTTTCACTAAAATGACAGTCTTTCCCATTGAAACGTGCATTCTTTTGGACACTGGTATTAGCGCAGATCTAATACCCGGATTGGGTTTGATACCCCCCTCCCTCCCAAAACCTAATACCCGTCCAACACTGGTGCAATGGAAGGGCGGAGGGGGGGGGGGGGGGGGGCAGGGGTCTGGGGGTAAACTATTGAGGGGAAAAAAAAAAGAAAAAAAGAAAAAAGACAGATTTACAACTAGCTGTTCTGCGACAACATTTATGACCCCACTTTTGTCAGCAACTCTCCTTTTTCTGCCGCAATGTTTCCGCACACAAAAAGAAAGTAGTTTGAAACCCCCCCCGGCCCCCCTCCCACCGGGTCCCCCCCTCCTCCAAAAAAACAAACACGAAAAAAGGGCCTCCAGAGGCTCTTTAGAGTTCGTTGATTGGCCGATTTTCTTTGTCGGGTGCTATTATTAATTTCCCCTAATCGTCTTTAATTTTTTGTGACAAAGCCAAAGAGAAAAAAAAAGGAACTCAAATGGTAGGTAGGAAGGTACCTATCTGCTAGGTAGGTAGGTACCTACCTACTTATTGGGGAGGGGGGGGGGGAGGGGGTGTGTACTGTGTACATTTGTGTTGTGTGCATTTGGTAGGTTATTAATTTCGGGATCTCGTTTCGGTAGCTGATTCGCCGACGTCTTTTGTTTCAGGGACGAGATGACGAGACCCTGAAATCGCGCCGCAATTGCCTCGGGACGTGGAATGCGATTTCGGGACCTCACATATTGGGTGGCCTGTATGGGGCGGCCGTCTTCTCGTGAGTGCTTGTTGCAGCAACAGAACGGGGCCCGGGCAAGCCTACCGGACCCACCCGCTGTACGAACCCCGCTGGAAACCGCGCGTACACGGTCGGTTTGTTTTCCTTTCTGCTTGCCGGCTGTGTGCAATTGGGCATGATTTTCAGAACCGGATTCAGAACAGGCGGTTCCTTACTTTTGCAAAGAACCTCTGATTCCACTTCTAAAATTTAGAGCGGTTCCAGTTTCCCCCCGGGTTTACTCCCTCACTATCTGACTCTCTAAGGGCTAACCAGAGGTTAACTGGCAGTTAACTGTACTCAGAAACTGGGAAACCAAACCCATGGTTCTAACCTGCCAACCGGTTACCCGCCCAACACTAATAAAAACTCTGAACCCAGGTCCAATTTTTGATTCCGCTTCCAAAAACTAGACCAAGTTTTGGTCCGGTTTTTAATAGGGGAACCGGTGGGTCTAACCTGCCCATCCGGGTACCCGCCCAAGACTGGTATGTACGGTGAAGCAGAAACCGCGCGGTCTAGGTACCTAGAAGTGGCGCAGGCTTGCACCGCCCGTGATCTGGATGGAAACACTGTGGCTGGCCCCCGGAGTCAGAAGGAGAGAGACGATGGCGAGGAGGTAGAGAGCCTGAGTAGGTGCTGCTGTTGCAGCGCAGCGCATCGCCATGCGCTAGCGAGCTTTGCTCTGCCCGGCTCTGCTCAGATCGTCTAGATCGTTCCAATCGGGGTGTGGAGGAGCGGAAAAAAAACACGGGAAATCGGTTGACGAAGTGAAGGAGTCATTGGTTAGAGTAATCTGAGGAATTTGATGCTGCATCGGAAGCAGCTTTTGAAAGCTCACGGATTGATGAGCAGCAGCAGCAGCAGCAGCAGAAGTTGACTCCGGGGAGCAGCATCATATCTGGAGCTTTATTACGATTGCTTCTGGTTTTCTGCAATTCTAAAAAATCTGTTGGATCTGGAGTCAACCGCAGCGGTGATAATATGCTGCCAGAGTCCTCTGCTGCAGGGACGTCGTGGATTTGTGACTAATTAGAAGCGGCATTCTGACGCTGTGGTGACGAGATTGCTGGTGAAGAGCTTGGTAAGAGAAGTTGTTTCCAGCTCTCAGAGAGTCAGATAGTGAGGGAGAGAGAGACAGAGAGGCAGACAGACAGAGGCAGAAAGAGAGAGGTGAGCGGGCATGCTCGATGGAATACTATGCGCCACCCAAAGGGGCGCCCTCTTCCTTTGCAGGCCTTGAAAGTTCAGGAAGTGAATCCACTGGTTTAGCAGTCCTGGGGTCCATACAGTACGACGACTGGCGTGGAAAGCATGGTGCGCCTTCACCAGGCAGCACAACAGCAGATACTGGTCCTGACGGTAAGCTCCTCGACCATTTCTTCCTTCCTTCCTTCCTCCATCCGTAGTCCATCTCCTCCCCAGCAGCAAGTCCCCTTCAAAAAGCCGCTTCTCTAGAATTATTGCAGCTCCTCCTGCTCTGACATGCGTTTGCTTTAAGCGACTTTCAATGAGAATCGTTGAATAGGGGGGACCGTAAGGCTTCCTCCGGACAAGAGGCAGCAATTGGAGGCCCTACGGATCAGCTGATCTGGCCGGTGCAGGACTTGGACGACTGGATGGTTTGCTTCATGGATCTGCCATCGCGGAGTTTTCATCTGTTCACGGACATAGCGATTTCGTGTGCTTGTCACGCACAGGTCTCTCTGCGCGCGCAGCTGCTCTGTCTGTCTTGCAGATCGCTAGAAGGTCGACTCGATGATAAGGAAATTGGACCACTTCTTTGGTGCCGATAGTATAGACATTTCCACCTGTACCTGGATCTCCCTTGGATGTTCAGTATCTCCAAGCCGCCTTTCGCGTGGAGAGAGTTTATTTCAGTGCAGAAGTCCTCTAGGAACGATGCAGACGGCTCTTACAACGATTTCTTTTCTGTCAGTAACGAGGATTGCGAGAAAAGTATCCTATTACGCCTTCACGGCCAGTCTCGGATCTCTGTTGCCCTTTGTCTCTTTTGTGGAAGCAAAGATCCACAGATCCAGAAGCTCACCGGGTTTGGCCATAGCTCAGCTCTCTTTTGTAAATCAGTTGTCTGCATCTCGAGGAGCGTCTTAGTGGCACATTCACAAGGGAATGTGGTCCGGATTTGGCTTCTGTACTGTGTGCTTCTTCCACATGCATGGTTGCATGCTGCTGCTTGAGTCGTGATTAGTGATTTCTCTGTTTTGCAGATAGTCAGAACATTCAAGGATCAGCTCAATACTTGTGTTTGTCTGTTTGTGGATGACACAAGATTCGAGGAGTAGTTCTTGAAATAAATCTTGCAGTTTGAGCACTAATTCTTTGTACATGAGTTTGCTAAGTTGCTAACAAGGAATACATTGGGTTGCAAGTTCTTGCAGAAGCAGTGTGGCAAATGACAATGCATCCACATCAGGAAGGCATAGATGCAGCTGGCCAAGGACAGTTTCCAGAGCGACTTGGTGAGCCTGACTGTGTATATTACATGCGCACAGGCCTCTGTGGCTTTGGTCAGACTTGCCGTTTTAATCACCCCCCTAATCGCAAAATGGTGAGGAACTTCACACCATTTTATTTTTCTTCTTTTATTCAAATGTGTTTTGGGAGATTGTGAGCACTGGATGGAATTCATGTTTTCTTTTGTTTGTTTTGGAATTTCAAGATGATGAACATTCCAAATGTGCTGGGCATTTGCAAAGGAGTTTGGTGTAGAGACTGTGATGCACACAGGAAGGCACTTGCAGTAAATTTTGAAGATGAAAACCTAATCTCAACTTCTGAATCTCACTTTGTATTTGATTTACGATCCTGAAATTGAATTCTGGATTTGATTGTGTATGATATGCTTGGGATTCATGCTTGCCTGCTGATGTGATGCAGGCTGCAGCGGTTGCACGTGGCAAGGGGGACTATCCTGAAAGATTTGGTCAGCCAGAGTGCCAGGTACTGAACGTTGTTCTTAGGCATCTGTGTTTAAGTGTGTGTATACAGGTGTTTGACTTGTCAGCCATCCAGGTCTATATGGAAAATGCAGCTGATGTGGGTTGCCAAGGCACTCTTTCTTAGTCCTTATATTTTTGTTATCCAATCGAGATGATCTCCAAAGTTCAATGACATAAAAGTCATTGTCTAACCTCCTGTTGCTACAATTATAGTGTGATTGGTACATTTGTCAGTGTAAAGTAGTGATTGGTTCATAACCTGGATGTAATTGATCTCTCCAATTTTGTAAATTCAGTATTATCTGAAAACGGGGACATGCAAATTTGGAGCCACATGCAAATATCATCATCCAAGGGATCAGGCAGGATCAACAGGGCGAGTGCAGTTGAATGGTCTTGGTCTTCCTTTGCGACCGGTTTGTCTATCTGTTTTCCCTGTCATGTTATTTATTGCTTTCTCTAGTGAGAAACTTCTCAATGCAGCTTTCTAATGCAGCAGGTCTTTAAGATTTTCACCTGTCCTGGTGTTTCATGAGAATTAGGCATTAAATTGCAGTGGCTCATAACCCTATCCTCTTCATCTGTGAAGGCTCAAAGAAAAGAAGATAAACATATCTGCTGTTTTACATTTGTTTCTTTGTAGCTTCTGTATGTCTCTTCAGACTTCTTAAAAAATATCTTGAATGGCTTGTTATGTAAAATTGATTTAGGAGATCTGAATGTGCTGGTATTTATGGTGAATTCCTTTCAACCAGGGTGAGAAAGAGTGTGCATACTACATGCGCACAGGCTCTTGCAAATATGGTGTAACATGCAAATTCCACCATCCCCCAGTGGCAACATTTGTTTCTCCACATTATACTACTACTGGAGCTCCAACATCACCAGCCCCTCAACCTTATCCACCAGGTCTTCCTTCATGGGCAATGGCAAGGGCACCTTATCTTCAACCTCGTCTGCAGGGTCCTTCCACTTATTCACCTGTACTTCTTCCTTCACATCAGGGCCTTGTGTCAGTGCCAGCATGGAACACATATCAAGTAAGCAGCCTTCCACATAGTCTATACAGATCAACTCCAGTCTCCTATGTGTTTTCTTGGTACATCCTCTGGATTTATCAGGCCTTTATTGGAACAATTGCTGATGTCATGCCCTTTTGAACTCTTTTGTTTGTGATGAGGTGTTTGCTTTAGTTCTTGATTTTGTTTGGGTGTGGTGTCTTCTTATGGACATAGTACCACAACGGAAAGATTGCATTGCAAAAATTGCACAAGAAGGGTGGTTCTTCCCTTAGATATCCCCCATATGAGTATTGTGTCGTTTATGGTGTGAATTTGATGGCTTTGGTATCGTAGCAGCATGGGTTGAACATCCATGCGTGTGTTAGAATTAGGTCACTTCCAAGTGTCTTTTGAGGTATCATTTTTGAACACATGTTGCTGAGGGTATGAGTCACATACTTGACTTGAATTCATAGCACCATCAGATATCCTATTGTGGTTCAGGATGTGTGCATGGTGCATTGGCATTTTGTGTTGGATTCAGTTTTGTGATCTGTGTGCATTTCACAAGAGATGTTCAGATCTGTAGCAAATCACATATTTGAGCTTCCATTGCTTTTTTGGGTAAGTGAAGATTTACTGAATGGCATCAACACTTTCTAGTTTTGTTTGCGGATTCTGCCGCTGAGTCATCACATGGATAGTGAGATACAGAGGCCTTGATTGGCATTGTTGAAGGTAATTAGTGCTGCATGTTGGAGTGGCTCTGCTGGTTTGTGTTTGTTGCCATTCTAAATGTTTCTCACTTTTTCTAACAGGGCCCAGTTGGTCCCATGACATTGCCAGAGGGGCAACAACATCCATTAGGAACAAGTTATCTCTATGGAACATTACAACAGTCGGATTCAGGCAGTGTTCAGGGAACATATGCACCTTACCTCCAAGGATCATCAGCAATGGGGGTGCCAGCAATACAACCCCATAACACCAATAGCCAGAGAGATACAATATTTCCTGAAAGACCAGGACAGCCTGAATGCCAATACTACATGAAAACAGGGGATTGTAAGTTTGGGATTACTTGTAGGTACCATCATCCTAAGGACAGAGCTATCCCTTCACCAACCTGTATTTTAAGCCCGATGGGTCTTCCATTGCGACCAGTAAGGAATCTTTCCAATCTTTCCACATTTATTGTCCATGTCAAATGGTGTTATATCCTCTATAATTGGAGATCTTTTCCCTGCTTCCTAGCAATTATTCCACTAAAAGGCATTATGTGTTTGGATGCATGGGTTACTTCTCCTATCCTCTTGGTACTCATTCTGCTTTGTCTGATGCTCTGAATGACAGGGCGCACCACCTTGCAGCTTCTACAACCATTATGGTATTTGCAAATTTGGCCCGACATGCAAATTTGATCATCCACTACTGGGCTTAACTTACAGTCCATCAGCATCATCGCTGACAGATATGCCAGTTGCACCTTACCCAACTGGACTGTCACCTACTGCACTTGGTCCTTCTCCTGTTGAAGCTCCTCATGAAGGCCCATCTGGTGCTAGCTCCTCCAATGAGCCAACAGCTCCTTCAGAAGAACACCCTGGTCTTCAACAGTTGAGAGATGGATCAGATCTCTCAGTTGTCAGTGCATCAGCGGGTGCTACTACAACACAAGATTTGTCAGCTCAAGCAACAATTTCAGGAATGGGATGCAGAAAGGACAGCCAAATGGAAAGTCACGAGTAAGTAACTCTTGGGCATTATCACATGGTTGCTGCTTGGTCTTCAGGATTTCAATATCCCTGTGTAAATTGTCATAGATTTTGGTTTCTGATTTCCCTGGTCAGTTGACTCTGAAGCTGAGTTTTAAGAAAGCTGGAACTCCATCCAATAAGCATTTATCTGATTCTGCGCAGGATACCTTGAAGGCCTATGCCACCAGAACATTGCTGTAATCGTTGATTCCTGCAGAGGGCCATCCTCTGAGCTCCACCTCATGTTTTTCCTCTCCTTGTCACGTTATCCATGCCCCAACTTTTCCCGCTGTATGTTCTCAAAACTTTCTGGCCCTCTTGATCTTTTGCCACCCTTGTAGTTATGAACCATGAGTTGTTTTCTTCAATTGTCGTTTCTTAGGATGTTCAGCATTCCAGGAAGCCTTTGGTGGAGTGGAACTGCAAAGAGGAGAGAAGTGCGTTTTCTTGACATAGACTGCTCTGATTCGTTTTTTAGTTGCTTCAGCCCCATCATCGTGACCCTTTGAAATAATAATTGTCACTCTTCCACCCAGAGTCTTGTCTATCAGATTGCATTTCTGTAAATGCAATCTCCACAGTGACAACTGCACACACCTGTTCACTTTTGGTAAAGCTTTGTTGTTCACAAGCTTTGCCAACATTTGTTTTTCAGTTTTGAGCAATCAAATTTGGAAGAGGATGTGATTCTTGCATTTCTGTTGAGGGGTGTTGGGGGGGGGGGGGGGGGGGGGGGAGGGGAAGAGGTGACCCTAGATCTTTAACATGAGTCAGTTCTTGCTGTAATCTATCTGTGTGTCATAATTCCATTAGGCAAGTTATGTAGGTCTTTCGCAGGTTTCATTGTTGTAATATGGCAGAATTGTTGGAGGTGCTTCACAGTGGTTCTTTTCCATAGGTCAGAGAAGATTGTTTCAAACCATTAGAAGTTATTGTTTGACATTGTGCAAGAAATTAGATGAATTGTAGAATTTGTAGGGCAGTCACCAGTTGGTTAAGAGAAGATATGAAACTGGCATGATTTTTCATAGAGAAGAAATGAACAAAGAAGTTGGGGTTCCAAGCTTTTGGTATTTTTAAGACCCAAGGGTTCTCTTTATTCAGTGTTGAGGAGGTGAAGAGGGCAAATCACCAACTGTTAGTGAGTGCCAAATTGTTGGGAGTTTCAACCATATTGAATTCCATGCAATTTTGGAGAATAATAGGGTCTAATCCATGACTAAAGCCCATCAGAGGAGTTTATTAAGGGACGGGTGACAATACAATGGGATATTATTGATCCTATTTGATAGAGGATTCTTGTTTTCAGCTTTACAATGGAATTTGACATTGAATTTGAAATGGAAACTGACAAAAAATTAAAAAACTTAAGGGATGTAGTGCAGATGTTGCAAAGTGGTAGTGAAGTGGGATTGTTTGTTTTGGTTACTATTCTTACAGTTAGGAGTCCAAAGGTTGGCACTGAAAAGGAAGAACAGGAGTTTTTCTTGCACATGACCACAATAAATTCTCTCTGGACTTTGGTCCTTGCCCCTTGTTTCTTTTTATACCCTTGGGTGCTTTCTTTTTATAAAGTCTGGCAGGGTTTCATCATCAATTGTCTCTGGGGAATGGGTGATGAAACGAAGACTGAGGCTAAGTTTCTAGCTCATGAAAGGAAGGAGTTTGAGATCTTTTCTTCTGCATGTGTATCCATCTTTTTTGGTTTAATTACAAAGATTTGTGAACAAGATTGATGATCTTCTGCTTAAGCCAAGATTGAATTGAAAGGTACTTTGACGATAGTGAAAGAAGGGCTTAACATGTTTGATTCACTACACTCTTGCTGATAAAGGCAAGGGGTTTTTTTGAGTTTAAGAAAGTACAGGAAGTGGAGATTGTGTGAATTTCAAAGTCTTAAAACAGGTTAATAGTGAAAGATGAGAACTTGTTTGCTGTGTAGCCGCAATGTCCTTGCAAAAGGCATCAAGTGCATGAATTTGTAGGTGGTTATTGCGGTTGCCCTCCGGTGAGCATTACTCCACATAACCTGTGGAAGATGACATTTGTAATGACCTTTTCTGGTTAGTCATTGGGTTTTATATCTTGCCATCCAATAACATAACTTAGAAAGTTGTTCAAAACCTCTTTGTTCAAATGTGATTTATCTGTGGGTTAAAGCTTTTGATTCGAATTAAAATCTTGGGCCAAGTTCATTCATTCATTGTTTTGGTTTGTGAGTATGATGAGGTTTTGAGAACATAAGGTGATTTATGTTGTTAGAATTTATGGAAAGCATAACATGCGTCTATCATGGTTTGCTCTGTTCGTCATACATATTTTAATGTCACTCTTTGTGCTTTTGTTCCTTCAAATGAAATGAAAGAAGGTTCAAAAAACACATTTCATTGACTCAATTTGCGACAAACATGAGACTTGACTTTCACAAGTTGTCAACTATTTTTGATTTCCATCGAAAGGTGATCTTTTATGTAGTGGACGAAAAGTTGTATTGGAATGCACATTGCTTAACACGATATGTAGTAATTGGACTGGACTTTATCCATCAACTCTTGTGAGTTTTCAGCAACACTAGTTATGACAACAGTGTTTGGGCAGGTGTTGAATCTGTTGGCCTCGCCTACTCCAAAGGCAAGGATATTGTGTTTAGATGATTATAGATTCATTTAAGGGATTTTGGCCCCTATGTAATAGGTCTATTTTTATATGAGGATTTTTGAAGTTGATATTTTGGCTTGTGTTGAAACTTGGCTTGAGATGAGTTATAGGGTTCTTTGGTTCCTGCGGGCTGGGCGTCTTTCGGCCTCTGTTTGGCCTTCCCTTTTGTCTTCTGTGTGATGGTTCTGGCCTTTGATTTTTATTGGATTTTTTGATTCCAATGTTATAGGGTTATAATATCTTGAAGGAATTTGGTGTCTTTTAGAGCATTTTTTGAAGATTATATTTATGTATGGTGAAATATTTGAGTTTCCATAATGCTTCCTTCGCCTTAAGATCCTTTTTACTGTAAATGGCAAAGGCGACAGTGTGACACACCCTTTGTTTATGAACCTTTGGGTTCACAGTTTTCAAAATATTTCAGAATTGGAGAATTGCTGGTCCTCCTGGGTTTTTGGGGGATCAAAATCAAAGAGCTGCAGCTGTATCTGGGTTTTTGGGGATCAGATGAAAAGAACCATGAGTTCTGAGTTCTGGGTATTTCAAAAACCTCACCACCGGGTTTCATGTACCAAAAAAACCAATGGCTTTCTGGGTGGTTATTTGTCTTTCTTCGAAAGACTTCACAACCCTGCTTATGTATCAAAGCCGGGTACATGATTTATTTTAGAACTATGATTATTTTAGAACTACAAGCTTTAAGAACCATCTTGATACCCAGCATGGGTTTTGGTGCGGTTTTTTTTACCCGCTCAGCACTGGAGGACATCCATTTATTGATTTTTTCTTCACAGTGTTGGGTATGTGGCCTTGCCATAATTTACATTAAAAAGTATCATAAGGAAAAAGGAGAATTATGGAAATTCAAGTATTTCACCATGCAAAAATATATTCTTCAAAAAAATCCTCTAAAAGCAACCAAAATCCTTCAAGATATTGTAACCCTTTAACTAATCTCAAGTTTCAACATAAGCCAAAATATAAGGGTTCAAAAAATCCTCATGTAAAAATAGACCTATTATTATTACCTAGGGGCCAAAATCCATTAAGCTACTATGTATTTCTATGCTTGTGTTTTTGGGGCCCCATGTATGTTCAACTTTGATCACTCGTTTCTCCCGCATCCCAAGTCCAAATGCATTTCACCACTAATATGAATGTTCATTCTACTTACCTTACAAATTTTGGATTAGATAGAATGGTAGTGGGTCAGTTCTCCAAAAACATGACAATTTAAAAACTGCAGTCTCTATACCTCGAGGAAGCGGTAGTCATCTCCGAAATGATACTCGTCCCCCACCAGCTTCACATTCTCCAAGTCACCCCGCACCGTGTAGTCTCGCAACACACTCAACGGATCCATTCCTCCACTCTTCCTACTTCTACTCCTCCTCCTCCTCCTCCTCCTCCTCCTCCCCAATAAAAGCTACCAATCTCCCCTTCTTCCAGCAGCACCTAGAAATGCAAATGGACACAGCACAATAACAAAAAACTAGTTCTCAAAAGCTCCATGCTATCTTCCGGTCACTCGAATATATTCAACACAAAAACCCTGACGCACAGTTAGCCGAAAGCATCACGACCCCTATAAACTCCAGTTCTCCTTCCTCGCAAAAATCCTCCAACAGGGTTCACAGGTCAAACCAACAAAATTTCTTAATAATTGGGACAAGGGAGTGGACGGCGAGGACTCTCTCGCTCTTCAGCGCGCGGTCTTGCGTTAGCCAAAAAAAAGGTCAAGGAAATTTCTGAACGCGAGGAGAGAATTAGGGTTCGGAGTTCCCAGAATTAGGGTTTGGAGCTCCGTCTCGCATCTCCGCTCCAGAGGGGGGAGTGGGGGACCGGACTACTAAGAATCAGGAAAATTTTGCAGAATGAAATAACCACACTAGCTCATTTTGAAGCTTTTCTGCAGCCGATTGCGCGCAAACTTTTCTGATTATTTTTTTGAGCGAGCTAGTCTGGGAAGATTTACACAAAGGTGAAGCACGTAATAACAAGAGCATTTTGAATAAGGGCAAAGTTTGGAACTCGCTCAATCACTGCACAGTATTATTTGCATTTCAGAAATGATCACAAAATGTTCAGAACTTTTTCTTAAGTTCCCAAACTTCCATAATGTTGTTCTCTTTCTCAGCAGAAGTTCCATCATGTGCACCAAATAGAGCTAAGTTAGATTAACTACAAAATAGTTACCCTTAAGCGATGTGTTGGACATCGATGCTCTCCCTATGAGAAGTGTGCACTCCTTTTGTGGGAGGCTTTTGAGCTCCACAATTTTGCAGGCTTGTGGAGAAAAGATCGACTTAGTAGCCTCCACCCTACTGTTTCCATTGCATCTAAGCTCCTCACTTTGAATAGACAGATCAAACCATTTACTTCTGATGTCTGCAGTGATTGGAAAATGGCAATGGAAAAACTCCCAAAGCTACTTTCTAGGATATGCATCTTGCTCCATTTGACATTGTATCTTTGCAAAAACTGGAATTAACATTACAAGCTATGATGCTGGCTAACGCAATAAAAACCAAAAGGAGAAGGAGAAGAGCAAGGAGGCTAAGAAGAGAGGAAAAAAATAAGGAGAAAGGAAAACTGAAGAGGAACAAAAATTAGAGATCTTAGAGAACTTCAGGAGCACATAAATCTCTTGAGTTTATAGCAAGCTTTGAAAAGCTCCATGGTCCAGATGAAGAAACCTTTCAAAAGATTATTTTGAAAGGTGGGAACACCGAACTGAAATCTCTCTGTCCAATAAATGACATTCCAAACATCATTTCTGAAATATATGAGCACTCCAACTCTCTTCTTCAAAGAGAGAGACCTGTTTGTTTGAATCTATTGCAGGGAATTTAATGTCTACACTATAATGCATACCATGAAACGAGGGGAATGAAAAGCCCTCTTTTGAAGAGCAAATAGAGATAGCAGGAAGAATGCACTTGAGTCCCAATTCAGGAAAATCCAAGGACTAACAAACTGTTTTCATTTTCTTAAACTAATTACAAAATGCTGTGCAGATTGTCTTTTAAGATTTTCCAGAATGGAGCTCAGCTGAGGAACAGCAGAGGATGTGGTTGCAGTCTCAGTCCTATGTATCCTTCGATGAGGAGTTTGCTTGGGAAGGAGAGAAGGAAACCAACATTGTTGAGAGAAGAGGTGGAACAGAGCCAAGGATCAATAGGCAGAAACTTGAAGAGACCAATGCATGCCAAATAAAGCCTCCCTGCATTTTTCGCAGCATAGAATCACTGAAAATCATTAATCTCCACACACATACAAGAATCCAGCGTCTTCCTTGTCTTCCTCCTTTTCTGTTTTCAATCTCCATCTGCCTACCTCTTTTTTCTCCTATTCTTCCTTCTCTGCTGTAAATCTCCCAACCAAAAAGCTCTTTCATACGGTTTAGATGTGAAATCCCACTAATTTTGTCAAAACCTACAAAACCCTTCTCTTCGCTTGTCATTACTGTTGCCCTAGAGCAGAATTCACATTCAAATACATCATGGATCAAATTCTCATTGTTTCAAATTCTGGGAATGAGAAGCAGAAGCAACCCATCACACTGCTTGCTGTTTTGCAATTGCCTGAATTCTTGCAGTTACCAAAAGACTGCTGCAAAGAACTATCTCAAACTCCCCTTTGCACCCTGAAGGCTTGCAATAAGCCTTGACTCCACAAATTGCAAAACTCAGTTAATCCTGTGGCTCTCAGGGACACCTGAAAAACCAGGGAAAAATCATCACCAGAATTTGTGGGGCCTAAGTCCAACATACCCACAAAAAGGAACAAAAGGACAGGACATATGCCATAAAATATCAACTCTTCAGCTCATGAAACTTGAGAAAGCTTCACTCCTGCGTACAAAACCCAATTGCAAGGTTCATAGACCAACATCAAAGCTCCGAAACCAAAACCTAAACAAACTTCAACCTGTTTGCAGTGCAATGGAGCTCTGGTTCATTTATTCAGGCACCCCATATAGTTTGCCAATGCACTGGAGTTCCTGCATGAGGGACAGCACCAACACGACAAACAGAAAAACAAACCAGAGGACACCCAAAACAAAAGGCAGAACATGGGCAAATGTCATTGCAGCTTATGAAGAGCTACTTGAAAACAAAGAGATTGCCAAAAAAGGGAGGGCAAAAAAAGGAGATGGGGAGAGGAAGAAGATGAGAAGCAGCATAGCAAGAAGATGAGAAGAGTTTTATGAATCGTCATCATCATCTTGTACTATGTCTAAATGGGTTACCTATCAATTTACATGGAAAAAAAACCCTCCTTAACATTTAGCCATGAACATTTTTGTCTTTGAAAATTCAAAAAAGACAAATACATGTTTGCCCCATATAATGTCTATAGCCCATGAATTGCTGAAGCTGAAATCTCCAACTTTGCACGTGCCTCCCGTACCTTGGCAAAGATTGCAGCTACAGCCGCAGGATCTTGGGCAGCAACAGCCTGTTTTTGGTATGCCTCCAGTTGTAGTGAAAGTTGCACATTTTTCTCCTCCTCATGGGGTACCAAGGCTTTCAATTTCTCAACCTCCTCTCTTTTCAATTGCATCACCAAGTCTTGCACAGCTTTTCCAGGAAAGAAGACACGTGACCTGGAGCTCTTAAAACCACTGCTATCATGATGATAATCTGCATGCTGCAGCTGCTGCTGAATAAGCTGCTCCATTTCACTCAATGCATCCTTCACCTCTGCAGCATCACACTGAAGATTGAACTCTGTCACAGCATCTTGATGAATTTTGGCCACCACCCGTGTAAATATGGCGTACAGCTTCTCCTGCTCCCCAGCAGTGAATTGTGGAAAACAGCTCAAAACTTCCTGCCGCGTGGTGGAGGTGAGAACACCATGGATGGCCAGCGCGAAAGCTTGCTGCAGCTGCGCATACCTGTGGGGAGAACAACCGACATTGTCTTGTTGCAGCTTCTCCATGTTTGCTTGCTTGCTTCCCGCCTTCAAGCTCAGGCTAGGTCAGCAGCAACCAGAATCACACACAAGAGATCAGAATAATAACCATGCTTTTCCTATCAGAACCTGGCTGCTCCCCAAACCCACCATACAACAGAAGCCCTTGGTAAGTAACGTGATCGCTTAACCCTTGCTTCCCGGAAAGGAAAGGGCTCCTCCTTGTGGTGAGGAGCCTTCTCTTCACAAGGGAGCAAAACAGCTACTGCAAGCCCGATCTTCGGAAGAGGAAACCACAAAGCACAGACAGAACATCGGACAACAGCGGGAAGAAACCGCGCAGAGGAACTCTTCGTCGCAACCCTAACCTTCGCCTTTCTTAAGCCTTTCAAGCATTAGGGTTTCTCAGCAGACAGCGGTTTCGACCGAAGACCGGATTCGTTCCCGTATTTGGATGGATTAGTTGAGGATGAGTATGCTGTCTGCATCCAAGAGGGGGGTTTGTGTACTTCACTGTAGGGGATGAAGTAATGGATGATAGTTAGAAGGATAGAAGATATAGATGAAGACTGTTGGGAGACTAGGTATAGAGAAGGAGAGGAGACAAGAAATTCTTTCTTTTTGGGTGTTTTCTGTTTGGAAGCGAGCGAGTCGAAGCTCCTCCGCCGCCATCGCCAGCGATCGTTGTCCGCAATCATGGTACGTACACTGTAGCGTCTTCTGGTTGTGAGCTTTCTCGCCTTGGTTTTGTGTCGCTCTGAAGAACAATCTGTTTTACGGTTTTGTGTTTTTACCAGCGCTTCTTTTGATGTTGGCGAGAACTCAATAGACATAGCTACTTTCAAAAACCCCAACCAAGGACCAACCAACCGCCCCCAGGAAATCTTATGGCCTGGAGTTTGATACGACCTTGTGGTTTTTTGCAGGCTCGTGGTTTGAAGAAGCACTTGAAAAGGCTCAATGCTCCCAGCCACTGGATGCTCGATAAGCTCGGCGGAGCCTTTGTAAGTAGTTTTCGTTTCATTCCATCCTTCCCTAGACTAGATTGTCAAGATCCCCCTCCCCCACTCAAGTTAGGACACATGTCTGCAAATTGTCACTGATCTGAAATGGTGGGAAGATGGTGTGGGAAACTCATGCGTGTCATGTGAGGCTGCGAGAACATTTGTATGATGTAGCCATTGCAAGGGAATAATGGTGCTATCATCTATGAAGGAGCCAATTCACACATGAAGCTATACCCTTTTCTGTCACAATGATTTATCAAACAACTGAGCAGAATTTCAATATACCAAATCATCTCAAATTTGCCCAGATTCAGCGAAGAAGTTGTGCCTAAAAATACAGTAGTGTCATGGTTGAGGACTTGCATTGATACCAAATCAGTTGGATATAAGAACTGAAGCAGTTCTTGAGGCACCATCTCCATTCCACACAAAAATTTGGCAATTAAGAGAAAACGGTTTAAGAGCGAGTAATGTGGTAACTTTGCATTCTATCTTTGGGACTGTGATGCTAGTAAACTGGACTACTGGATCTCAGATGATTGATATCCAATGTGCCTATGAGCAACCAAAGTATGATACATATATGAAGCGCAGATGTCACCTCCCTTAAGTCTCACAGTATTCTCATGCAGTAGTAAGTGGTGGAGAAATTTACTCTCCATGCCTGCAATGGAGAGGAAGAGTGGTCCATGTTGATTGCACACCTTGACAGTGAGAAGTCTTGAACTATATAAGGATCAATTTATCTTAGGTGACCACCATAGTGCTCTTGCTCTGAAACGTATGTGTGGATGTGACAGGCCCCAAAACCATCACCTGGACCTCACAAGGAGAGGGAATGCCTGCCACTGGTGGTTATGCTGAGGAATAGACTGAAGTATGCCCTTACATACCGTGAAGTGGTTGCTATTGTGATGCAACGCCTCATTGCCATTGATGGCAAGGTTCGCACTGACAAGTGCTACCCTGCAGGTTTCATGGGTGGGTGCATTTGACCTTCAGGTTTTGCATATTGTATGTTATATTGATACCCTTTCAAGATTTCTCTTTGGTGTATGTTTATCAAGGCAGGGCCAACCACGTATTTAGGCTTGTGTGCAAGTATACAAATCCTGTGTGTACACTTGATATTCTGCATGTAGGATTGCATGTCATATGTTTTGCATGTCATCATGGAAAGCTTAGAGTGCTCCGTTGACTTGGATGCAGATGTGATTTCCATTGCCAAGACAAATGAGAACTTCCGGTTGCTGTATGACAGCAAGGGACGGTTTACTCTCCACCATATTAATGCAGATGAGGCTAAGGTATTTGCTTCCCTCTTGAAACCTCTTCTGTGCTCCAATGTTTTACTTGGCATTTCCTTCAATGTGGAGGATTCTGTCATTTTCAGTGACTTATACTAATTAGTGATTTAGGACCCATTCTGAAAACTCCTTGTTTTATCTTCATTGCAGTATAAACTCTGCAAGGTTCGTGCTGCAAGATTTGGTGAGAAGGGTGTTCCACACATCACAACTTTTGATGGCCGGACGATCAGGTATAAATGATGTTCTCTGCTGTGTTATGTGTACGGAATTGATAGTATTGTTTGCTTGTCTCTATTACTGTTCTTGCACATCCCCTTATGCTGTAATTTAGTATGGGACAGAGCATTAAATTATGTGCTGTTGTCATTTGCTGATTTATTTGATATATGGATGGACAGGTACCCTGATCCTCTGATCAAGGTGAATGACACAGTGAAGGTCAACATTGAAACTGGCAAGGTTGTGGAGTTCATCAAGTTTGACATTGGTAACATTGTCATGGTGACTGGTGGGCGAAACAGAGGGCGCATTGGTGTCATCCAGCACCGTGAGAAGCATAAGGGCAGCTTTGATATTATCCATGTCGTAGATGCTGTTGGGCACCAGTTTGCCACCCGAATGGGGAATGTTTTTACCATTGGACAAGGAACCAAGCCCTGGATTAGTCTACCCCGAGGCAAGGGTATCAAGCTTTCAATTGTTGATGAGGCCAAGAAGCGTGCCAGTACTGCTAAGGCTGCCACTTAGGTGAAATATTGGATTGAAGATTGCAATTTGTGGCTATTGCTCTTTTCAGGCAGCTGTATTACACATTTCATGAAGGTTCATACAAGTTTATAACTGGTGGTTTCAAGGGAGGGACAGTTTTGTTTTAGCATGAAATAACCTTCACAAATGTTGTGTTACTGGTTACTGCACTTGGGTTATTCTGTCTTTGTCCTTGTTGCAAGATGATTGTGTTTTGTGAGGAACCTGAGGGGTAGGTGCAGAGATGGCTGTGTTTTGTTGTGGTGTGGACACTGTTTTCTTTTCCAATTTATCTAGGTAAGGTGGATGGCTACCAGGTTGGTAGTTGTGCAGATGGTGATTTTTTTGAAAAGTCCAGTTGACAAACTTGTGAATAAGTAGCTCTGAAATTGGCTATATAGTAGAGTTATCCGGAAAGTAAGAAAAACACCAAGAAAAACACCGCACCAGAACCCAGTTTGGTCATACACAGGGTGAGATTAAAAAAAAATCACCAAAAAAGTACATTAGCATTCAACCAGGGATGAAACTCAGAAAGCCATCAATTTTGGTGGTAAACTGAGTTTCATCCTGTCTTTCCTTTTTCCTGAACGTTGGTGCTGCTGCTACATGTATTCTCATTGCTCCTAACTGTACAACTACTGTAAGTAGTCTCAAACCTTGTGCATTAAATGCTGAGTTTGGGCATTTCATACAGAGTTGCAGTGTTTCATACTGAGATTTAATAAAATGTCTTTACTTTGTGGATATCACTAAAAGATGGGATAGGGGGGTGAAAGGAGGCCCAAAGACAGGGTGAAGACAGGATTAGTTACGGATAACTCTAGTAGGCAGCTTCTGTTCAATACTTGTGGTGAAGAGCCATAAGTGAGGTTGAGCTACCGTGGCTACCTTTCTCTTCCTATTCAAGCTTAAGTGACTACTGAATCCACTGAAATCTCAACAAAATGGCAACATTTGCAAAGAGTGCCAGAGATTTTATGGCTACTGGAGAGAATCCAACATACAAAATATGGTGACAATTGCACAAAAGAGTTCAATGATGCTATTGGCTTAACATACAGGTTAGATATACTCACATGACTTCTAGACACACATACAAGTCATGTGATCAGTGGGTCATGAGATTCATGAGAAATTATACTTGAGTACTAGAGCTTCTCCCAGATTTTTGTGAATGGTTCAACTCAATAGCTTCTTTCTTCATGATGGAGTTCATGTCTTTTGACGCTTGTTTATGTTCTTTGCTTCTTGGAATAAAATTGCATACACATTGGCGATATATTTAGCAAGATCTCATGGCACATATGGGACTGCCATCTTGGAGTAACCACGTAGGCCCTAGTATAGAACAACATTCAAATGAGTTGTGCAATTTAGAGCACAACATTTCATTCAAAGTATGGAGTAGATTTAATTCACTCATGTATGTGTAGCTCCATGTGTCAAGCTCATGAATCATACAAGATTAAAAATTTGCACCTCAGAATAGATGAATCCAAGGTAATAAGTTCAAGAATAGGAGAGGTGTTCTGCTTGTGGACATCTAGCATGTGCCTTGTCATTTTAAGGTCATTATCCATATCAACCTAGTCAAGTATCAACCGCAAAAGATCAAATTGAGACAAGGACTTGTAGATTAATGGTTTTAGATGGTGTTCTATGCATGTCATATTGGCCCTGCAAACATCACACTCATTTAACAAATTTGGCATAGAGGACTCATATGAGAACTTGTGAGGTCTCAGATTTTAGAAAACTTAGTTCCACTTCCATGTTGTTTGAACCTATTGGCCAAAGGAGGAATGCCTGTGGCTAAATTTCCAGACTTGGCAAGCACCTTCCCAATTCATTATGACCTTGCACAACACAATATATCCAAATTGGTGAAATTATTGGCATGGCATTAAAGCTCATGGTCAATGCATATTGGGTTTTCAACAGGGATTCTACCATTTCTATGTGAACCTCCAACAGGTTGAAATCATATACCATGCACCATAAACCCCCACTGCGACTTTGATATTACAATTATAGTCAATTATGGTACAACTATAGCAAAGGATGACACATTGTTTTGGGTGAAAATTGCAAACATCAACAAACTCCAAACATGTTCTTTCATTCTTTCATGATCATTACCATAATCATCATTGGCTTCTTTGCGGCAATGAACCCATAAGCATGACACAAATCATCACAACAAACAAAGTCAATGGCTCGGTTGCTGGAATTTGAAACGCAATAATGATATTGAGAGGGGTTGGAGGGGGGGGTGGGGGGGGGGATTTTTCTGACTAGTGTAATAAAATGTCAAAATTTTGAAGGAGTTATCAACTTGCATTGAAATTTCTTCCAATGGTTGTTGAATTGCTTCTTTTCATCCTTTTTTTATTCTTCCTCTTTGTTTCTAAGTACTTACCTTCTCCACATCTCCCTCCTTTTTCTTAGCTAAAAGGAAAGGAAACCTTGAAAATTTTGATGGTTTTGAAGTTTTTAAGCCAAACCTTGACCTATTTAAATTTTAAATTTTAATTTGAAAGTATGAAACCTGAAATCAAATTATGGCATCTACATGCATTCCATTATAATTTGAACTATGAAATAATTGTTGAAATCAATTTGAATGATGAATTGGAGATTTATCCAATTGTCATTTAAATAAGAAGTTTGAATTCAAGTTCAATTTATTACATCTATATATTCAAAGTTTGTTGTCATTTGCATGTGTAGGTTAAAGTTTACTTGGGGTGTTGGAATGAGTGTGTATGTTGCCTTAGGGGACTTGATCCAAGACTCAAGGGCATGTAATGCATCATGCAATGTGTGGGTAGGGATAGAACAATAGTAGATGTGGAAGAGTATGACTAATAAGTGTTAGTGCTTCATTTGGTGAAAGTTTCCAAGTATTTGAACTTTGGGTGTGAAGAAAACACTCCTCTTTCAACGCCCAACAATGATGATTCTTTATGGGGAGTTGTAGTTTTTACAAAGGAAGCTAGTCTCTCTTTGGTGAAAACATAATTGTCATTGGGGTCCATTCATGATTGGGTACCAAAAAAAAAGAAAAAAAACTTTTAGATTTTCTTAGGACTATTTTATACAAATAAAATTCACATGAAACAAATTTAAGTAAGAAAATTTTAAAAGTTCATGATATGATAATTCATACAATAGTGGTGATTTTTCACATGTGTACATATTGTGCATGGATATTTTGGTTTACAAGAATAAACACAAAAATGTCAAAATGAGTTTAAAAAATTGACTAATTTTTTTTTTTTGGCATGATTCTGCACATGTGACATGCATTTAGAATTAGAAATCTTGAACCTAATGAATGAAAACTAACCAAATGATTTAACAAAGGAGTCATTTCCTTAATAACCCTTTGTCTCAAAGTTTCAGGACTTTGAAATTTTCATATGATTTTTTTTTCTAGACTTAATGAAAATATTAGTTGTATAAAAAGAAGCATTGTTTTCTTGTATAAAAAAATTGAAATCAATTGCATCATTTTATGCATTCCTTTTGCATGCATTCATTTATAAAAAATGTAATATGGACAATTGATCCTAAATTGGTTAAGGACTTAAAAGGAATTTTATATAACATCCAATAATTATTGGATTTTCTAAAATGTTATTTTCTCAATACTCTAATCATAGGAACACAATAGTACACCATAGTTGTAATGTATCAAACACTATGAAAATCTAAAATTCTCCTTTGCAATATATTTTAATTAGACACTCCTTTTTGAAACTCTAATTATGGATGAATCCATTGTATCATTGCATAGTTGTATGTGATAATGATGTGAAATCACCATTGCAATGGTGGAAATACCATGCAAAACATTTTTTTAATGTTGCACTCCTGGCTTATCAGTTTTCAAGGATTTTAGGCTTTCAAATTGAAACTGAATTTTTTTAACAATGTCACCATGTTGATTAATTTGTTGTGATGTCAATTGGGTGCGTAGAACTTGGATAAGTTTGTGATGATTTTGAAAAACTAACCAAATCATGTAAGTACAAACTATGCTTTTGTTGTTGGGAAGATGGAGGAGTTTTTCAAAGTTGAAGATGAGTTTGATGAGGTTGGGTCTTTTGAAGATGATTGTTGAAAGTGATTGCACAAACATTCCCACTTTTTTTTACACTTTGTAGCAATTGCACACGACATGGCAATGGAGCAAATGCTTGTTTTGCAATGGAACACATGTTTTTTTTTCAACAATGTATGAATGCGATCAAGAGTAGTAAACCAAATATGCTTATAATTTATTCTCGTTTGATTTAGTAGTTTGAAATGATTTTTAATGCTTTAAACACATTCTTTTTTATTTCTTTCAACATTTCCAAGGTTGTAGTTTCACATGTAAACGATTATATTGGTTATCCATAACAATGTGTGTGACATGGTGACACTTTAAAAAAAAATATTAAATGAAGTTTGGATTGATACTAGAGATCATTATATATATTGGTTGGTGTAACATTGGTCAAATATTATTGATACCATTACACAATGGAATTGAAAACCTACAATTATTAAGACCAAAATGATATGTGAATTTGAAAAAAATCATGGTACCAATATTTGTTTGGTATTTCATTTTTGAAGAGACCCATACATTATAACTAGGCTAATATGTCAAAAGGTCAATGCTAGACCAACATTAGTTTGAAGTTTTTCAAGAAGAGTGGATTAAATTACCCTAAAAATTATGTGTGCACATTTGAAGTTTATATATTCATCATTTGCTAAACAAGACTTCACCACATAATGTTCACATTTTAGAAACTTTTATTCCACAAACAAACATTAGCCATATGTATACATTTTGTAACTTTGCATGAAGATCAACAACACTAACAAGTCTCACATTTTAATGTCATTTCCAACCTTTATATCATTTTCTAGCAACCCCCATCGAAGCACTAATTTACCAAGCTTAAAGCTCCAATCAAAATTGGAACTTTGAGGAATTAGGGTTCCCACAAGCACACACACACTACATTCAATTTTATAATAAGAACACATTATTAGTGATGTCATTGCTAAGGCTAGCACCAATTCCCACCAACAAGGTCATGAAATTGTAAACTTCCAAAAAAATGTGAAATTTGTTTTAGTTTAAACTTTTGGATCACAACATTAACTATGTTTTGAGTGTTATTGGTGCCACTAAGGTCTTTTGAACAAAAAAATGCCAACAACTAACACATTGAGCATAACTTGTTCCAATTGATTTGCAAATGATGAAAATTAAAGATGTTATAACACCATGGCCAAAGACAACAACATAATTTTACATTCTTAGAATTTTTAACAATTCCAAAAAATAATTAATTTGTGCTTCACCAGCCTAGGTATTACACTAGTTTTTCATTTCCAACATTCCTTGTTGAAGCCCCTTGCTTAAAAAATTACATGTTTAGCACCCATGTTCCTTGCACATACATAAACAAATTGTTCAATCAAAGAAAGATCTCTTTTGACACCACTTGGTCAATGAACACAATGACATGGTTCATGCACTATCATTTGTGAGTTCCCCAAGACACCAACAAGGACACCAAGTTGCACCCTGTTTACTTGAGCTAGTATGCAAGGTGCAACCTCCTTGCTTATTGCCTACTCTATGCTTGACATATTTAGCATGTAACCTATTCCAATATAGAATTTTTGCTCGACATCAGACTATCATCCTATGCTTGTAAAAAATTCCTTTTTTACATTAGAATTATTTTGAACGAGGAATAGAGAAAACCCTCTTTACAAGTTCCAATATGTAATTAAAAATATATAAAGATTTTTTTTTCTTACCTAGCATGTAGCCAAATTTGGCTAAATCATCTTGTGGATGATCACCATTTCAACTACATCAAAAAATTGAAAAAAAAAACCCAAATTTTATGTTTAAATTGTTAGTTTAAAGAAAAAATTGGATTTTACCGTCTGAGATACAAAAGCAAAAAATAAGCAAGTAGTCCAAGCAATGGATATTTTTATGCTAAAGACAGAAATGAGGTTTAGTTGGACACCTTTGTTAGACACCCTTGGGTTCTATCAACCATTTCACTTTGGCCTTTTGCATTTCCTCCTCTTGTTCTCTGGTTTTTTCTATCTTTTTGCGTTATTCCAAAGAGACCAATCTCATTAAGAATTGTTGTTTGAGAGTTTGGTTTAGCCCGAGATCTAGGTTCATTACACATGGTGGGAAACATCAGGAAGCAATGGTTTTCTTTGTGCAAGGTAAACCCCAAATAGTGAGTCTCTTTGTGTTTTTCCTCAGTGTGTTTTGTGTCTTTTGTGCTTTTGCTGGTTGAAGTGCCTTTTGTATTTGTTGCTGTGGGGAGGGGGTCTTGATCAGAATTTTGTTTGTTGGGAGTTGGTTTTAGGTATTCAAGGGTTGTTTTAAGGTGTGAAGCAAGGTTGCAAGCATTAGTTGTTGAGAGCACACAATGGAACAACAATTTCAGTTTTTTGAAAATAGATTGGCACTCCTTGAAAGCAAAATAAATACATTGGAAAACAAAAAAATAAGCCTCCTTGGCAAGGTAAATTAACAAGCAATTGTCCACAATTTTGAAAGGCATTGAAAGTCCACAATCGATTGTTTACACGATTGATGGAATACGATGCTTTGATTTGGGCATCGTTATTTGTCAAATTACATGTAATGAAGTTCTAATGGAAGAGCTTCTACATTCCAAGCCAAACAACAACAAAGAGCATCCAAGGATGGCATGGTATTTTAATGAAAAAGATGAAGAGCATGTTATTAGTATGGTAACACTAATGGGGTTGGTGGTGGAGGTTTTTGCGACTTTAGTAGATGCATAGATTGAAGAACAAAATCTGAATGTATAATATCCTAGGTTTCTGTTTGTCCGGTGGTGATGGTCTTGGTGGTCGTCGTCCTCCTTTCCGTCCATTCGTCTCGTCATCTGTCCCATTCATCCAAGTTCCTCATCTTGGAAGAAGAAGATGATGGAACAGGAGGAGGAGGATGAATGGCAGTGGCAGTGGTGGACTTCACAGTGTCCAAAGGTCATGAGTACCCACTAGAGGTTGGGTCCCAGCAAAACGGAAGAGCAGTGGTGGACTCTGGATGAAGCAGACTGAGCGCGTGAGCGAGCAAAGGAGCGTTCAAAGCTTTTTATATATATAATATCCTTAGTCTGTCCGGTGGTGGTCATCCTTTCCATCCATTCGTCCCGTCATCCATCCATCCAAGTTCCTCATCCTGGAAGAAGAAGAGGAGGACGAATGGCGGCAGCAGCAGTTTATCCAAATGTTTATGTGATCCAATCCTGTAGTTTATGAAAAACTTCTATAATCTTGCAATTTGCCAAAAGCTACATCTAATTTTTAAAAACTAAAAATTGTTGAAAAAAAAAAACAAGAAAAGAATTTTTTAAAGACAACACAAGAAATTTCAAATTAAAAAAAAACAAATTATTAACAAATAAATAAAATGAAACAAAGTTGTAACAAAAAAGAAAAAAACAGACCAAAATTTTTTTTATGGGAAAAAGCTAAAAAAATGAAAACAAAAAAACACTTTAACAATTAGAAACTTTTTTAATACACTTAAAAATAAAATAAATGAAAACATATAAAATAAATATATTTAAACATGAAACAAAAAAGGGAAATACAGTAAAATAATCTTAATAAAAAATTTAAAAATAGAAAAAAAAATAATAAACAAAATAAACAGCAAAAGAAAGAGGAAAAAAACCATACTTGAATAAAAAGAAGAGGTTTGTCTTCTTTTTCCAAACTTCAAACCTGTATCTAATCAAACAAAAATACAAAAGTTTTTTAAAATTATTTTCATTACAAAACATATTAAAAAAACTAGAATTTTTTTGAAAAAGAAAATAGAAAAATAATAATAATAAATAAATGCATAATTTTAAAAAAATGAAGATAAGAAAAATAAAAATAGAAAAAATTTAAGCATGAAACAAACATAAATGAAAAAAAAGTAAAAATGCAAAAACTATAAAAAAGGAATGGAAACAAATGAAACAAGGAAAGGGAAATATAGTAAAAAAATTTTAAAAGAAAAAATTTACAAAAATGAAGAAACCAAATCAAGAGTAAAAGATAAGAAAAAATAAAACTTATAATAATGAAAAAAAACCCTGCTTGAAAAAAATGCAGGTGTGTCTTTTTTCTCCAAACTTCAAACTTGCATCTAACTAAACAAAAATTCAAAAGTGAAAAAGAAACACTTTATTTTTATTATACAAAATAATAAAAATAAAAATAACTAAAAGTTTCTAAAAAAAACTAAAACATGAACCAAGTTTAAATAAACTTGGGGACTTCACAATGCCCGAAGGTCACGTCCGTCCAGTCGTCCTCCTTGGGTTGTATGTTGGGGGGGGCTTTAGTGGGTATGTGTTATTTGGGGGAGGGATGATATATCATAGGCTGTGATTGGGTTCAGCAAGTAACTATCGAATAATCAATATATTTATTTTTAAGGATTTAGTTTTCACACATGTTCATGAGTTTATTTTTAAATTTTTTTTATATTGCAAGTATGACAAGGTTTGCTGAAATTTTCAGAAAATTATTTGAACTTAGACTTGCAAATTACACCTTTTTTTAAAAATAAACATTTTGAATTATGTTGTTTTGTTATGTATAGAGTTCGTTAAATTGTTAATAGAAGAGAAAGTGATGTCATATGTCATAGTGTCTAAAGGTCACATGTACCCACTAGTTGAACGAGGAATAGAGAAAACCCTTTATACAAGTTCCAAAATGTAATTAAAAATATTTAATTTTTTTTTTCTTATCTAGCATGTAGCCAAATTTGGCTAAATCATCTTGTGGATGATCACCATTTCAAATACATCAAGAAATTGAAAGAAAAAACCCCAAATTTTATATTTAAATTGTTAATTTAAAGAAAAAATTGGATTTTACCATTTGAGATACAAAAGCAAAAAATAAGCAAGTAGTGCAAGCAATGGATATTTTTATGCTAAAGACAGAAATGAGGTTAAGTTTGACTTCTTTGTTAGACACCCTTGGGTTTTATCAACCATTTCACTTTGGCCTTTTGCATTTCCTCCTCTTGTTCTCTGGTCTTTTCTATCTTTTTGCGCTATTCCAAAGAGACCAATCTCATTAAGAATTGTTGTTTGAGGGAAGTTTGGTTTAGCCCAAAATCTAGGTCCATTACACATGGTGGGAAGCGTCAGGAAGCAACGACTTTCTTTGTGCAAGGTGAACCCCAAATAGTGAGTCTCTTTGTGTTTTTCCTCATTGTGTTTTGTGTGTTTTGTGCTTTTGCTGGTTGAAGTGCCTCTTGTATTTGTTGTTGTGGGAAGGGGGTCTTGATCGGAATTTTGTTTGTTGGGAGTTGGTTTTAGGTATTCAAGGGTTGTTTTAAGGTGTGAAGCAAGGTTGCAAGCATTAGTTGTTGAGGGCACACAATGGAGCAACAATTTCAAAAAATTTTTTTTTCGTATTTATTAGTTACCAAATTTAGCTAAATTAGCTCATGGATGATTCCCACATTGGATACATCACAAAACTGGAAAAACAAACACTATTACTAACAGTTATCATTTCTTTATTATAGAACATTGCACGCATCCTTTGGTGACTTCCAAAGCAAAAATCTTGAAATTGCAACCAAGCAATGTTCAAAGAAAATCCAATAATTTGCATAGACAACCTCTATTTGGGAAAATGTTAAATAGGTCAATGGTAAAAAAACAACATTGAATGATTTTCTCCACCCTTACCCTTTGCCCATTGATGTCTAGTGCCACATTTGGAAAACATCTTCATTGCTTTCAAAACTGTATAGCACACCATGCGTCCTTAGTAGCTCCACATCTGCACTAGTGGCTGTCAAGTCATCCATGCACCATAGGTAGCACCTAAAATCAGAACAGTTGGCATTTGCAAGTTGCTCATAGATTGCAAGACTTCGAATTTGTAGAGCAGTGGTCTCATACACGCTCAGTTTAGGGAGGTGAAACCTTGCATTTCGAAAATATCCCTTTCCAGTGAGCTTGACATCACGCAAAGTCGGAGCTATACTTGCAACAACAATGCCCATGCTCTTTAAATCCATTGCAGATGGCATTGGTCTCAACTCACTGTGAAAGTGAGAATAGTCGTCAACTATTGGTGGTAACAGATGACCGTCTTGAGAAGCAATACTTATGAATCCCAAATTTCAATTGTGAGCATAGACCTTACACAATGTTCAAGCCATGTTTTGATGAGAGCACATGTGACCCATGTGCACAGTGAATGATTCTGATCACGCTCAAGTGCAATTCTTGTGAAATTATTCTGCCTTCCAGGCAAGTTATCTTTACATGGTTAAAGTAGGATTTTTTTGAAAATAGATTGGCACTCCTTGAAAGCAAAATAAATACATTGGAAAACAAAAAATTAAGCCTCCTTGGCAAGGTAAATTAACAAGCAATTGTCCACAATTTTGAAAGGCATTGAAAGTCCACAATCGATTGTTTACACGATTGATGGAATACGATGCTTTGATTTGGGCATCGTTATTTGTCAAATTACATGTAATGAAGTTCTAATGGAAGAGCTTCTACATTCCAAGCCAAACAACAACAAAGAGCATCCAAGGATGGCATGGTATTTTAATGAAAAAGATGAAGAGCATGTTATTAGTATGGTAACACTAATGGGGTTGGTGGTGGAGGTTTTTGCGACTTTAGTAAATGCATAGATTGAGGAACGAAATCTGGATGTAAATTTTGGTCTTGGAGAGCATGGGTGCAAAGTGCTAAATTATTCGTTACCCATTCCGTAGGTTTCCACAATTAAAGAGTCAACTTGCTCGCCATGCAACTATAATCGAATTATTTGGTGGTCTTGGCCACATTACCCCTAAGAAGACACAAGTTCCAGCTGTTACATTTGTTGGGCAGCACTCAGAGAAAGGTGCTTGTGTTTAGCTTTTGTCCTAACTACTTTGATAAATTTTTGGGGTGTGTCATAGCATGTATGTTTCTTAACATATGATTTGACTTGCAATGTCCATGTTGGTAACAATATCATTCAATAGTCTCCATGTGATTTTTGAGCATGTGTAAGTTTCTTGGTGTTGAGAGGAATGTGTTGAATATCACAAGAATAGTGATATCAAAAATCAAAATAGTGAAACCATGTTGAAGAATTTAGAAGGGCAATGATGAAGATGCAATATGTATTTCTTTTATACCCAATTTCTCTTGAAAATAAAGACTCTTTTAAATTGTTGTTTCATGCAAGTGTGTTGGTAAAATATACTTTCAATATTTGCATACCTTTATTGGAGCTTGAGATCTAACATGATGTGTTTGAATTAAATCCAATTAAGTTAACTTGAGTCTTTTGTTGTGTAGAATTGAGTTGGCAATAATGAAGGTGCAAAAGTCTGTTTACCCACAATCTTCCATGTGTGAAGATAAGTAAAAACTAAGTAAATCTAGATGTTGAACATAACATTTTTTCATAATAGCTATGTCAAGGTGACTTTTTATTTGGTCACAACCTTGTAAATGAATTGGAAAAACCATTCAATCATTTTAAATTGGAAAAACCATTCTGTCATTTTATCATTTAGTTTCACAAAACTCTCATAATGAAAGTTACAATTGAGTTGCTTTTGTTGTTTGGTGAAATGGGTGCCATTGTTGCTCCCACTTACTTCCAAGTTCCAATCATTGCCTTCTTGCCTTTTTTTTGGTTTTGTTTTTTTGGATTTTGATATAAGGTAGTATAGCCTATGGGAAATTGGAATGATGTAGTTTTCATTTGGTGTACTTATTGTGTTTTGAGGCATGTTCTTCTCATTGGTATTTTGAGGAATGTTGTTCATTAGTTAGGTGTTAGTTATTATGAGAACATTTCTTGAGAATTTGATCCAACACTTCGAAGAATGTTCACAAGATGTTATTGTGTGAACTTTTTTTTCTTGGGGAACTTCATGAAACCTTTCATATCACCACTACATTCATGAGGTAATAGATAGGAAAGACATAACAATTGTTTATGTGCTTTCACAAGAACATGATGCTGATATTTTTACAAAACCTTTAGGAAAGATTAAATTTCAGTATTTGAGAGGACAAATAGGAATCTATGATCTTGAAATAGTATAGTAGGGTTTGAGGGAGGGTGTAGAAATTAGTTGTTAAACACATCTTAATTACAGGCTTTAGATTAAGTAGGTAGTTCCTTGCATGTAAGTAGGTATGTAAGCTTTAGTGAACTAGTGTTGTAACTAGTGTCAAATGTAAAGTAGCATTGTTTCCACTCCAGTGTTGGAGAACTTGATTAGTCATCAACCTTCACCATTTTGTTAGTAGACTCACTAGAAACTTCTATAGCAACTTCTATAGCACCATAGGATCTCGATGACCATTTTCTCAAGAATTCTTTGGTGTATAAATATTACCATGTATTTTGGAATATATCTTGTAATCCAATAAAACATAAGTTCTTCACAATACCACCAACAATACTAGTTGTTGTGTTGGCTACTAATGTCATGTAGAGATTAGGTGTCACATGCAACCACCAACCAATACCTTAATCATCAAACATTGATAAAATGGGTGACAAAAAATTTGAACAATCACTGGGTGCACCACCATACAACAATTGTCCATAATGTCTTTGCAACATTTTCCAAGTAAGACTTGGAAATCACCTTTCCAAACTATTCCCCAATGTTAGAGACTTGCCAATCTTGAACACATAACCATTGATCACACAACAAATCATAGGCTGATGTTGTTATACCATTTGGGCAGAAGTGGGCAAGATTGTTGTAGTCTGAGCAAGGTTCAAGATAAGAGCCAAGTACTAACAAGACTACTATTAAATCCCTCTCACATAACATGGATTCTAAAAGCTTAATATTGAGACTTACCATGAGTAGTATTTGAACAGTGGAAGTGTGCCTCCAACAAGGAAGGAAACTTGCCCAAGGTATGTAATGCAATGCCTTAGTGAATTTAGCCAGTGGAAGTGGACAACTTTTTGCAATCAATTGAATTTTGAGAACGTTTTTAGTTTCTTGTGTATCTATGCAAGGATTTCTGGCTTTGTTGGCCTTGGTTACCAGGGCAAGGATATTGTGTATGGGCTCATTATAGAGTACTAGTGGGTACCCATGACCTTCAAACACTACACTGGTGACCTTCAGACACTGTGAAGTCCCCCGGTTTCTTTAAACTTGGTTCATGTTTTAATTTTTAAAAAAGTTTTTTATCCTTTTAATTTTTAATTTTTATGTGTTTTATGTTTTTATTATTATTTTGTATAATAAAATAAAGTGTTTGTTTTTCACTTTTGTATTTTTGTTTATTTGGATGCAAGTTTGAAGTTTGGAGAAAGAAGACACACCTCATTCTTTTTCAAGTAGGGTTTTCTTTCATTATTATAAAATCTATTTTTTCTTATTTTCTACTCTTTATTTGGTTTTTTCTTTTTTGTAATTTTTTTTCTTTTAAAATTTTTTTACTATATTTCCCTTTCCTTGTTTCATTTGTTTCCATTCTTTTTTTATAGTTTAATAGTTTTTATTCTTTTTTTTGTTTATGTTTGTTTCATGTTTTTAGATTTTTTTTTTTTGGTCTATCTTTATTTTTTTCTATATTTAGTATCTATTTTCTTTTTCAAAAAGGTTCTAGTTTTTCTACGTTTTGAAATGAAAATAATTTTAAATTTTTTTTGTAGTTTTGTTTGATTAGATACAGGTTTGAAGTTTGGAAAAAGAGGACAAACCTCATTTTTTATTCGAATATGGTTTTTTTTCTATTTCTTTTGCTGTCTATTTTGTTTTTTAATTTTTTGTCATCTATTTTTTTGTTTTTTTTAAAGATTATTTTACCATATTTCCCTTTTTTGTTTCATGTTTAAATATATTTATTTCATATTTATTTCATATTTTCTCTATTTTTAAGTGTTTAATTTTTAAAAAAATTGTTAAAGTGTTTTTCTATTTTTTTCTAGCTTTTTCCCTTAAAAAATACTATTTCCTGTTTTTTTCTTTTTTGTTACAACTTTGTTTCATTTTATTTATTTGTTAATAAATTTTTATTTTTTCAATTTGAAATTTCTTGTGTTGTTTTAAGAAGATTTCTTCTCTTGTTTCTCATTTTTCTTTCAACAATTTTTAATTTTTCAAAATTAGTTTGTAGCTTTTGGCAAATTGCAAGACTACACTATAGGAGTTTTTCATAAACTACAGGATTGGATCACATAAACATTTGGATAAATTGCTCTTGCCGCCATTCATCCTCCTCTTCTTCTTCCAGGATGAGGAACTTGGATGACAGGACGGATGACGGGATGGATGGATAGAAAGGACGACCACCACCGCACAAAACTAAGGATATTATATAAGAAAACTAGTGGGTACCCATGACCTTTGGACATTGTGACATATGACATCACTTTCTCTTCTATTAACAATTTTACGAACTGTATACATAACAAAACAACATAATTCAAAATGTTTATTTTAAAAAAAAGGTGTAATTTACAAGTCTAAGTTCAAATAATTTTTGAAAATTTCAACAAACCTTGTCATACTTGCAATATATAAAAAAAAAAAAAAAAACTCATGAACATGTGTGAAAACTAAATCCTTAAAAATAAATATATTGATTATTCGATAGTTACTTGTTGAACCCAATCACAACCTATGATACATCATCCCTCCCCCAAATAACACATACCCACTAAAACCCCCCCCAACATATAACCCAAGGACGACGACCGGACAGACAGTGACCTTCGGGCACTGTGAAATCCCTAGGTTTCTTTGAACTTGGTTCATGTTTTAGTTTTTTCTAGAAATTTTTATTTTTATTTTTATGTTTTTTCTGTTATTATTATTATTTTGTATAATAAAAATAAAATTTTTTTTTCACTTTTGAATTTTTGTTTAGTTGGATGCAAGTTTGAAGTTTGAAGAAAGAAGACACACCTATTCTTTTTCAAGCAGGGTTTTCCTTCATTATTATAAGTTTTATTTTTTCTTATTTTTTACTCTTGATTTGGTTTCTTCATTTTTGTAAATTTTTTCTTTCAAAATTATTTTACTGTATTTCCCTTTCCTTGTTTCATTTGTTTCCATTCCTTTTTTATTGTTTTTGCGTTTTTACTTTTTTTGTTTATGTTTGTTTCATGCTTTAATTTTTTCTATTTTAATTTTGTCTATCTTCATTTTTTAAGAAAATAATGCATTTATTTATTATTATTAATTTTCTATTTTCTTTTTCAAAAAGATTCTAGTTTTTCTAATATGTTTTGTAATGAAAATAATTTTAAAAAAGTTTTGTATTTTTGTTTGATTAGATACAGGTTTGAAGTTTGGAAAAAGAAGACAAACCTCTTCTTTTTATTCAAGTATGGTTTTTTTTCTCTTTCTTTTGCTGTCTATTTTATTTTTTATTTTTTGTCATCTATTTCTAAATTTTCTTTTAGGATTATCTTATTGTATTTCCCTTTTTTGTTCCATGTTTAAATATATTTATTTTATATGTTTTCATTTATTTTCATTTTTAAATGTTTTAAAAAAAATTTAATTGTTAAAGTGTTTTTCTGTTTTTATTTATTTATAGCTTTTTCCCTTTAAAACATTTTTTGGTCTGTTTTTTTTCTTTTTTTTTACAACTTTGTTTCATTTTATTTATTTGTTAATAATTTGTTTTTTTTTAGAATTTGAAATTTCTTGTGTTGTCCTAAAAAAATTCTTCTTTTGTTTCTCTTTGTTTTTTCAACAATTTTTAGTTTTTTAAAATTAGATGTAGCTTTTGGCAAATTGCAAGATTACAGGAGTTTTTCATAAACTACAAGATTGGATCACATAAACATTTGGATAAACTGCTGCTGTCGCCATTCGTTGTCCTCTTCTTCTTCCGGATGAGGAACTTGGATGGATGGATGATGGGACGGATGGATGGAAAGGATGACCACCATCGGACAGACTAAGGATATTATATATAAAGAAGGCTTCGAGCGCTCCTTCGCTCACTCACGCGCTCAGTCTGCTTCATCCACAGTCCACCAGTGCTCCTCCATTTTGCTGGGACCCAACCTCTAGTGGGTACCCATGACCTTTGTACACTGTGAAGTCCACCACTGCTGCTGCCATTCATCCTCCTCCTCCTCCACCAGTGCTCCTCCGTTTTGCTGGGACCCAACCTCTAGTGGGTACCCATGACCTTTGTACACTGTGAAGTCCACCACTGCTGCTGCCATTCATCCTCCTCCTCCTGTTCCATCATCTTCTTCTTCGGGGATGAGGAACTTGGATGAACGGGACGGATGACGGGACAGATGGACAGAAAGGAGGACGACGACCACAAACACCACCACCGCCAGACAGACACCTAGAATATTATATAAGTACATAGTAGCTTAATGGATTTTGGCCCCTACCTAATAGGTCTATTTTTATATGAGGATTTATGAAAGATGATATTTTGGCTTGTGTTGAAACTTGAGATTAATTATAGAGTTATAGTGTCGTGAAGGATTTTGGATTTTTTTAGAGGATTTTTTGAAGATTATATTTTTGCATGGTGAAATATTTGAGTTTTCATAATTCTTCTTTTGCCTTAAGATACCTTTAATTGTAAATGGTAATGGCACAATGTGACACACCCTTTGTCTGTGGTTTAATTATCCACAGTGCATTCATGCTCTCAGCTGCTCACACCCTAACCCTAACCCTAGTTCTAGCACTGAGGTTTTGTGTGCGTTCCGAAATCTTTGATACTGCTGCTTTCGACCGCACGCTCGCCGCGCTCCAATCCCACTCTTCTTCTTCTTCTTCTTCTTGTGGTAGAATCCGTACAGTTGTAATGCTTGATTGATGTGTGAAGGTTGCAGTTCTTTTGTGGGTTCATTTATAAGGTTTTTTCTTTTTAGGGTGTGCATTCACCGAGTTCAGTAGAAGAAACTGCATGTAGTTGTGGTGTGGGAGGAGTTGGACGGGGAGTGGGGACGGACCGGGGAGAAAAAGGGTGCCTGGCAACCATGCCGCTCTATGACTTCGTGGTGATGGTGAAGCCTGCCGTGGATAGACGTAACCTTGTGGAGTTTATGACCAGAGTTGGACAGCGCGTCTACGCTCGAAGCGGCGTGGTTACAAACATCAAGTCCTTTGGTAGAGTGAATCTCGCCTACGACATCAAGAAGCGAGATGGCCGCTTCTCCGAGGTGAATCTGTGATAGAAGAACCCGAAATCCGAGAACCCTTTTCTCGCTTCATTCATTCATTCGTTTGCTCGTGTTTTTAAGGAGCTGCTCTTGGCCTCTTCATTGCAAGGGCGTCAAACCCACCATTGATTGCATACTGGATTGTCATCTTCTCTTGTTAGATCCTTTGCAAAGGTGGAGGAGGAGTCTTCTTTGTTGTCTCTGGGACCAACCAGTTATCCAAAGCTTGGAAACCCTGAGATAGCTTGAGAGTCTTATTAGAGAGAGATATTTGGCAACCCTGTTTTGTCTACTATGGCAAGTTAGAAAGTTCCTAGCATCCAAGAAGGAGGAAGCAGGTTTGACAAGGGGTGAAGAGATACTTAGTCCGTACTTGTCAGTAGAAAATGATGTCTTTGCCCCTGTTTTAGTTCATTTTAAAATCGTCGTTGTTTTTGTTGTTCTTCTCTTCTTCTTCTCTGGTCCCTCTATTACACCAGTGATGATGCTTGGAGCAGTTATTGAAGATTGTTTTATTTTGCCGGCACATATGATGCACTTCATCATCTTCTCCTTCTCCTTCTTCTTCTCTGGTCCATGTCTTGCACACCAGTGATGATGATGCATGGAGCAGTGACTGAAGAAGATTGTTCCATTGTGCAGGCACATATGATGCAGATGACATTCATGGTCAACCCACAGTTCCACCAGGAATTGAGCTACTTAAACAAAGATGAACGATTACTACGGTGGATGATGACTCGCAGCAGGGGCAATGCTTGGACCAAAATTGGCAAAGATTAGGTTTCTGCAAATTTCAGTTTCTATTGGCTTTGTACAATCTATAATTTTTTTAAAGAACTTGACTAATGAGATTTTCCAAGGCCATTTGTTATTAAATCACTTGATTTCTTTGTGTAAATTTCCTCATTGCCATGTAAGAATGTAGTTTGCATATGGAATTATATAAGATCCACTTCTGGTTTGGTCATGATATGTGATGAAATTATAAATGGATTTGAATTTTAGAATCAGGGAATATGTTCAGTCATTTATGAGTGATTTGTATGGTCGGAGTGGTCCATCAATGTAGAAAGTGATTTAATAAATTCCTTTGGGTTTTATTTGGGTGGGCAGGAGAATGAATGAGTTTGCACATCTTTGATATACAGAAGTCATTATTCAACCATAGCTTTGTGTCAATTCTCGTGATCCAAGGATGATCGAACATTTTCATAGAGTGGGATTTCCATGCTAAACCATAATTTTGACTAAATGCAAACCTTATCTCAACTATGCTGACATTGAATTTTCCCTTTCTCCCTTGTTCAATTTGCCTTGAATGCTATGTTTGTCTTTTCAAAGTGCCAAAAATGAGTCCTCTAATGCACCCGATTTACTATTCAAATGATTGAAGTAAAATGCATTGAAGTCACTTGTTTTGCCTCTTGAACAACATGAGAAATGATGAACATTCTGTGACTAATATTTAGGTTCATTTTATGTGTTGCCTTTTAAAAATGTGAAAAATAGGGGAGAGTTTTTCTTTGTTATTGTCGATCTGTTTTGAGATATACCCTTGTGCAGATTGGATGGCATGTGTAAGATGTTGGTCACTGGTTAACAAGATGCTTACGAAATATGTAAGCATCTCGTTTTCAAACCTTTCTTAACCAAAGTTTTTATCACCCTTTTTTTCTTTAATGGCACAAGGATTGAGATGCAAGAAAGGTCAAATGAAAATACTCTTACTGCAACATTGCATAAAGCCAACATATATATACACTGTTAAAGTAAACAACATCCCCAACTCAAGAAAAGAATGGTATTGCAAAAAAAACAAAACAAAACAATGTGTTTATTTGAGAAGCAACCAAGAAACAAAAATAGTTTCTATTCATAGTTTTTTCAGCTCTTCAATTCTTTGAAAAGCTTCCACTAAGCTTCCAAGCTTTTTTGAAAACTTCAACAAACTTCTTGTTCATCCGCAGAAAAAAAACTGTATGAAAAAGATGGCACTTATCAAGTGAAGGAAATAGTTAGCTTTTACAACTTTACAATTTATAACCTAAAAGTTTTCTCAAGAATTTTTTCTTCTAACTATGACAAAGCTTCCTATCCCACCATTAAGATGCATGTGTGTGTGTGCCCACACACACATAAAGTGTTTCTTAGAGAAACAAAAATTGCAAAAAGTTGCAAAACATGCAAAATTGATAAGAAGGACAAAAGGATGAAGGGATTCAGAAACAGGAAGCTTGAAAAGAGAAACAATGAAAGCTTTGCACAAATAATGATGGTGAAAAGAATCATGGAAGGTAACAAATATTTTTTTCAAAAAAATTGTAAGAACTAGAAAGAAAATTTCTCTTGTTTTTTTAAGTAGGTGATATAGGGTTTGATTTTAAACCCTTCCAACAATTTTCACCCCTCCATTTGGCCTATTGGTATTATGATAGGAACTTCAATTCTAGGAAGGTTTTAAAAGTAGACCTTTTTCTTATCCTAAATGGGGTTTAAAATTTTTATTTTTGCCTTGAACTTATATAACATTTTGATGAGAATTAAATAAAGAAAAATAAATGCTCATTTATATGATGAAAATATTGTTGTCTATTTGTGTCCTTCATACCTATTGCTTCCAAACCTAACTAATTCATTCCTTTCTTAATACCTACTTTTTTATTTTCCCCTACCCACTTACATGGATATGCAAATTAACACATGCCTTCTCATGTCCATATTATGTGTATTAATTATTTTTAATAAACTACATCTTTCAAGCATATGTACAAATTAATCATTTCCCTACAAATCTACATGAAATATTTGACATAAATAATGATGAACTATTGGAAACCATTTGGGAAAAAAAAGGAAAAAAAAGAGGGGGATGTGGAAAGGGGGGAGGATTTTGTTTAATTTGAAAAGAATTACACTCATGTGGATCGAATTTCATTATAAATTATAAACTTAAAAATTGATATAATTGATAAAACTTAAGCAAGGTAATAACTAACCCTCTAATTTGATATGCTTTTATTAATAGAATAATTAAAATAATTAATATTATCATTAGGCAATAATCATTAATATTCTTGGACAATTATAAGTGTTATACAATTTCAATTTCATAATTTTATAGCGTATCAATATTAACAAATGACATGATATGCAATATTTTATGATTTTTCGGGTTTTATCCTTCCATTCATGTTTTCACACCCATTGATTACTTAAAATTTTCATTAAATTGGAGATTAAAACATGAAATTTTCGTCAAAGTTGAACAATTTGATCTTTGAAGTAATTTGAAAAGTCCATTATTCGAAGGTTTTATTCAAGCTTCATTTAATAGGAGATATCAAATGTTGATAAGTGATTTAAATGGAATTGAAAACCCTTTTAATCTAAATTAATTTAAATCCACCTGTGCATATAAATTACATAATAATATCCATGTTTGTATGTTGCTTTAGTTGGTAATTATTTTATGGAGTCATTATCAAGGTTTTGATTTTGAAAATTGAAAATTCTAATCACAATATTACATTGTTTCTGAATAAATGTTAAATTTTTGCATGACAATGGAAATATAAGGGATGTACATTATAGTTTGCAAGTGATGTGAGATTTTTTGTCAATGATATAAAATATATTTATCTATTGAACAAAACATTAATCATTATTACAAACTTTCACTCATTCTTACATATATCTACATGCACATTGCAAAGGATTGAATTAAGCATGTAAATATCACAATCATTTTATTGAGCTCCAAGATACATGAATCCATTACGGGTTAAAGAATAAAAGTGCGATAATCAACTTAAAGACTTCACAAGAAACAAAATGGGTATTGGAGCTTGTTTAGTGGAGGAAAGCAAAACCAAAATAAACAAATTACATATTTTCCAAATGTCTTTTAGTTAAACATTATGTTTGTGATATTCACAATATTCAAAGGAAAGGAAAACATTTTGAATTTAGATAATTAAAAAATTCATATAAGTTTAGTTGAAATTTGCATAAGATTAAAAATATAAATTATGTTGGGACTATTCACACTTAATAAAGTAAATCAAATCAAATTGTTCTTGGTGTAAATTGACACCTGGCATTAAATAGTTGACATACAAAAAATAATAATGCATGAACGCATTTACATTTATATTATATCACTTTTTTATTTAAAAGTGAAAGGTTCATGGTAAAGGCAATTGCATTCAAAAAAATTGATTATGATGATTTGGGCCTATTCAAGTTGGGGTTCCAAAAAAATAAAAATAAAATTCCAGGACTTTTGTAAGGCTATTTTTTGCAAATAACATTTATCTGAAACAAATTTGATTGAAAATAATTGAATAGTCAAATTTAAAATAATTCATGTAATGGTGATGATTTTTCATATGAATACATATTTGTGTATTAATATTTTGGTTTATAACCATAAACGTAGAAAATCCCAAAAAGTCCAAAATGAATTTCAATGGACAACTAAACATGTTTTTGGGCAAGATTATTTCCTACACATGTGACTTGCACCTAAAGCTAGACATTTTGAACCCATTGAATAATGTTTTTGCCAAATGGTTAAAAATGAATCCTTTGATTTGTAGCCCTTTCCTTCAAAATTTCAAGACTTTGAAATTTTTTGATGATTTGGTTTTTCATCAAGTCCACCTAATGAACATGTACTTTCATAGAAGGGACATGTTTTTAATCTACAATTTTTTTGAAATCAATTATATGATTTTAAAAAAAGTTCAATTGAAACACTTGATAAAATTAGTTTAAAAGACCAAAAATGACATTTACATAGTATCCAAATTAATTTAACAAGACGTCATTCTATTTATTGGCACACAAAAATTCACTACAACTTTAGTAATGTAAAATAAACAAAAATTCAAAGTTATCTTTTGCAGTCCTTTAAAAATAGGACATTCCTTTTTGGTACCCCAATTGTGAATAGACCCATTTATGACAAAAAATAAAAATGTACAATTATGATGGCAAGGATGAAATCAAAATGGAATGATAAAATCAATAATAAGGATTTGGTCATGATAAATGTTTGGTAATTTGACATTAAAAAAAAATCATCGTACATATCCTTATTTCTTTTCATGTATACATTATTTTATGAGATACTGCTTATATTTCTTGAGTGTTAGATTAAAATTTTATGCAATATTAGATCATCCTTGTTGCAAGACTATATATCATGCAAATTATAACTATTATTGGTTAGTAAATGATATTACATCACATTTGTAATTAATTTTCAATATGATTTATGATTAATTAAATTGTGTTAAAGGTTTAAAATCTTGATAAAATTAACATTGAAATTGGATTTCCATGCCATTAGCCAAATGTGGGCATATTAATGATCATGGTACCAAAAATGATAGTTTAACAAAAAAAGAATTGCAAAGGACTATTTTGGATTTTTAGTGTATTTAATATTTCATGATCATAGTGGATTGGTGTATGTTTATAACTATAATGATGTCATCTCATTCTAGTTAAAAATTTGAAGAATGTATTGGATACAATATATATAGTGTTCTTTTGAATCATTTAAAATAATTTGATTCCTTGTGTTAATTGTAATTGTCATCTTAAAGGAATTAAAAAGAATATATTAAATAATGCAATTGACTTGAATTTTCTTTCATGGGTAAGTAATGCATACATCAATGTTTGGCAATTTTCATATAATGCATTTGATTAAATAACATATGATACAAAAATTCTAAATGTTATATAATCCATTCCAAAAGGGCCGCGAGGAAAATGATTCCTTTTTTTTGCCATTTGGTTGATTTTTGTATTCATTAATTTAAAAATTGTGTCCCCCCAAGTGTTGCCAACATGTGTAGGAAATTTTCAAGTGAGAAAATATGTCACGTTATCTATAAAAGTTTATATACTCATTTTTTACATTTTTGATTTTTTACTAAAATATTTATGCATTATTACATATGCATGTGAAAAATCACCACCACCATGCAAATTATCAAATATTTTTCACTTAAAGCTATTCCATGTAGATTTTATATTTGGAAAATAAGGAAAACAAAGTCCTTGAATCATGTGTCCAAAAAGGAATATCATAACCATGAATATGCCCATTTAAGAATTAAAACCAAAATTTGAATTGGTTTATAATATATAAATAAGTTTAAATGAGCTAAACATGAAATTATCAATTTAATAAAATGTTTAAAAAAAGCCTTGTTAATAATACATGTGAACCACTTCCAATTAGTTGTACAAAATTAATATTGCATAATCTTTTATCTTGGGTTATATGAGGTATGTTGACTAAAATAATATTACACAAGTTCAAAAATCTCGGGCTAGTTGAAGTTGATTGACAAATCTATTATTAAATTAATTTTGTATTTTGGGCTATGATTAATGTAGGTGAATTTTTTAAAATTTTAAATTTAAAAACACTCAAATTAGTAGTCTTACAAATTTGAATAACCAAATTTTAAGGTATAACTAGTGACGGTGTTGCATGTGATTTATCGATATTCTATGGTTAACCTTTCATAAATAATTTTTTCTTAAAAGATAAACTTGTCAGTTCTAACATTTAGCTTCCACCAATAGCTTTTTATCATCCCAATTTGCTAAGGGAAAAAAATGCAAACCTTTTTGAATCCTTCAACCATCTAATAATTGTTATATAAAATGTCATTGTTTTTCAAATAATTTTGATTTTCATTTCTTTATAATAAACTTTCAATTATTCTTTAATGAATCTACTTACCATAGCAGATTTCTAATAATTATTCAATAAATTTATTTCCTACTGGGTTGGTGCACATCTTGTGCATGTTAGGTTGATTTTGTATCTATTTCTTGTCTTGTTCAATATTTGTTTTCTTTTAGAACTCTAACTAATTTTTCAACATGTTCTTTTATTGTCACTTTTACCTCTTTGAATGTTGGAGCTCAATCCATCTCCATACACGCATCTTCCAACATTGGCTTTTTTTCCAAGTCAAAATCTATTAAGTTCAAACCTATTATATCTTTTTTAATACCACATCTTTCATGTCAAATTACTGAATCCATTTCCATATGCATGTCTTTCAACATTAACTTTTTTTCAAACCTTGAATTCAAGACCTTCCATTTTCATGTTTCTAAATTATAGAAGGAGGTGCACTAAATTTGTTGAAGAAACACAATTTAAACATGAAAATGGGATTGCCATTTGTGATGAGTAAATAAAAGAGGCTCAATCCTAAATGTTAAATCCAAAATGAAATAATTTTTTTTTAGTTACATGCCACATGGCCTAGGTTTAGGCTTACTTTAAGTGCCATGTGACTTAAATTTAAGCTTGACTTAGGTTTAGGCTTAATTTAGGTGCCATGTGGCCAAGCCTAGATTAAATACCAAGTAGCCTAACCTATCTTTAAGTCTACATGTACTTACATGCAAGTGACCTAGCATATGGACGTGGATGTATCATGTGTCATTGAACTACTAGTTGCACCATAATTAGACTTACAATTAAAAATTTGATGACGTCATACAACATTAATGAATGAAGTTCATTCAGCTTAGGTTACAATTCAAAACAATATTTTATTACACTAATAATTATTTGTAATTAAATTGGGTATAGTTGTGATGTTGATATGTGGTTAACATTTGACATTGAAATGTCATTTTTGACTTATACTTGTCAACTTTTGTGATTTTCGGCTACAAATGATATATTTTAGTTGCAAAATTCATTTTCCCACTAAATTTGTCATTTTCAACTACAAATTGCAATTTATGATGGATTGAAGATGTAGTTGCGAATGTGAGATTTTGTTTCAAGTGAGAGAGAAGCATGGGAGATTTTTGATTGATGTGGGAAGATAAACATGGTTGTATTCGTTACTTGTTTTATGCTTGTAGATAGATGTATGATCTTAAATGTGGATTGTTTAGTCCTTTAGAAGAGAATTGGTGTCAATGTCAAGTTTTGATATAGAAGCTGGAGTTAATTTTTGAGTTGCTTTCAAAATGCACCTATTTTGCCATGAATTTGAACTAGATTTGTATGGTCTTTGATTCATACAAATAAACTTCATGGAATATAACAACTTGGAACCTAGGTGTTTACTTAGTGACCTAGGTTTACATTGTGAGAATTAGACGTTGTTTGCACTTTCAATAATGTTGAGTGTTGTTCCAACATTTGGAAGGGGTGGCACTTGAGCTTGTATGGTGGACTTGGTACTACAAATTTTGATGGGTGCTTTGGAAGGTGTATTTGATTGCACTTTGTTCTTTAAAGGTGCTTATTGTATGTTTTGCGCTTTGTGAATGTTTATTTATTCTAGATGCCTATACATGTGAACATGCTAGTAGTGTTTTTTTCACCAATTGAAAAATTTCAGGTCTATTTGGACATAAAAACTTTGGTGGGCATGTGAATTGAACCATTCAAATACATTATGCAGCCACATAAAAATACTGAAAGGGGATGGGGGGAGGCGAACATGAAACATGATTGATGTAAAGAAGACACTACAAAGTTCTATTCATTGTTTCACTGTGTCTCCAAATAGACGTAGAGTTCTTGAATGTGGAGTGTGCAATCCCTTGCAAGTGAAATGGTGGCAATGTCAAGTTTTTTGTATAGAAGGTGGGCCCTTCTTTCACATTCAGATCTTGGGTTGTTTTCTACTTATTAACACCATTGTCAGATTGGCCAATCATAATGATTGATCCAGGTGGTTTCCTATTATTAGTCCCCTACCTATTGAGAGACCCAATTTCATTTTGTATCGGTGGGGTTGCCAAAATGTAAATAACTAAACTTGGATGTGAAATGTTTTGGCATGTGTTCACGCAATGAAGATTACTGGAGATGCTCTTATTGAGATCACTGGCACTGATTTGTGTGGGCCATTATAAAAAGTACTGCATGTGCTTGGTAGCTCTATATATCTAAGGAAAAAATTCCCGGTAGTTTACTCTCAATTGTTTTTCTCCAAATGACTTTTTAAAAAATATAGGGTGCGTGTTAATGATAGATAAATAAATAAATAAGTAAATATATGTATATTTATAAAATTAAATTCAATATGATAAATGTGTCAAAAATTGGATTATGAAATGTATTTAAAATATTTTTGAAATATTAAAATGTTTTGTAGCATTAAAAAAAAAAAGCCCCCTTTATCACATATGCTTGATAAAAATATACAAAGAGAACTATAACCTCTCAGGTCAGGAACAACTTTAGAGATAAGAATTTATGAAAGTTTGATTTCAATTGTACACAATCATACAAAGGATGGAGGAGTCCCCATTATTCTACAAATGCAGCAGGAGGCCTGCATGCTACTACTAGTGCGCGGCCAGCTGCTTTGTCGACTACAGTACAATTGTATGTATAAATTGCAGCATACAACTAGAACTTGTATTATACAATTTGCAGCCGAGCTGATCCTCATACGGTCGTGTGGCACTACTTACTACCCCTTTTGCAAAGAAGTGCAGCACGCGAGCTTCTCTAAGGTAACAGGCTCGAGAGATATTGTCAACAAGAGTTCTGTGAGCAAGTCTAATGTCACGCAATTAAAAACCTGCAGTAGCTCCTCAAATTCATTCCTCAACAAATTTTGTCAAGATCAGCAGCTGCTGATCATCAGAAGCTGCTACATACATGACAAAATCATATTATAACTAATTGATTAATGAGGAGGATCTGCTAGATTCTAAAATTTAACATGACTAGCAACAAATCTCATGATAACATCTGCAATGGATCTGCAATTTGTAAAAGGCTAATCGAGATTCTTATGATGATCTAGCTAGCTGGTTGCAGACTACTGCTCCATTGCTGCTGCAGGATCTCATCATCATGGCTAGATTCTAAATTCATGATTTTGTGGCAAGAAATCTCATGCTGCAATTTCTAAAGGTTCGAGATTTTTATGATCTAGCTAGCTAGCTGGTTGAGTATCAGTACTGGGGCAGCTGCAGGATCTGTTAGATTTGCATACCTGCAGCTAGTGTTATTGATGGTCGATGGGGTCGTGTAAGCCGCACTCGGCTTGCTGGGTGGGTGGCAGCTGATTTCGTTACCACCCACATATTATTCTAGAACTAGTCCTGGGGCAATTTGGATCTGGAGCTGCTGCTGCTACACGAAGAAGGAGTTGCAGGGACGTGGTGATTAATGGAGCTAGATCATATAATTGCAGTGCAGATCTAGCAACAGAAGTTATTTGAGATCTAGAATACGTTCCGCGATCGATCGAGATTCACAGCAGCTGCACAAGTTAGTGCAGCTGATCGGATCAGTCCTACCGCTTGCAAGAGCTGGCAGATCTTCTTTGTCTTATAGTAGGAAATTGGGATAAATATTTGGAGCGTGATCACGCTGCAATGGTCGAAATTTCAATGATCAGCTGCAGCTCGCGGCCAAATCGTACTTCGACAGAGAATATTGCTAATTGCGCGCAGGCAAGGGTACACGAGAATCGTCAACAGCATCTTTGTTTTGTTTAGTTTTTCAGCATCCTTCTTTCTGCAACAGGGTAGGAGGTGGAGGAGGAGTAGAAGGAGAAGAGGAGATTAAGTAGGCGTTGCCGGGTTCTAGGGTTAGCTAGTTGTACTTTGTAGAATGCTCTCAAACCCATGATACTGTCTTTTAGACGGTGTCACAAGCGACGGACTTGAAGCCGATCCGTTTTGCGGCAACGTCGAAGACCATCATATGATCTTGCTGCTGCACGTTTCCAAGGATACTGAACCCATCGATTCCTGCCATGGCCAAGCAAGTTGTGTCGGCAGTTGGGTCCAAGAGCAGGAAGTTATTCTCGGGCGCAAGGATGAAGTTGGCGCCGCCGGCGAAGTGGAACGTGACGGTAGGATATACCGGATTCGCGACTCCCTTTGTTGAGAAACACATATCGAGGCCTATGGCAGATCCATCCACTTTCGGGTAGTTAACTGTGTTCTCGATGGCCTGTTATACACAAACGTGACTCTCGAGATTAGGAAGGAAAAATGACCGATATCCCCTAGTAATCATCTGGTAGATTTCTAGTCGTGTGTGATCGAAGCTTGTAGCAGTGTGTGATCTAGTGCAGGATTGATTTGATTCCCCACAGGAAGATATGTACCTGCAAGATTGGAGTATACGCAGCTTGCACCAAGTATGTGATGGTGGTGCCGGAGTCGATGATCAAGCCTCCGTTTCCGTTCGCAAGGATGTTAAAACTGTTAGCCGGGTAGTCCACTGGGACGCCGTTCACAGAAACGCCTGTCACTCCCGCGTAGTAGAAGGTGGGATTGACGGGATTGGAGACAATAGGGGTGTACGCGACACCGGCAGCGTTTGCATTTCCCAACAGCAGTGGACTCGTCCTGGTACTGTCTATGCCCACCAAACAGTAGGAGAAGATCGCGTCCATATTTGAGTTGCGCATTTGCGAGACCAGAGAGACGGGTCCCTGTCCTAGACCCACGATACCATCTGCAGCTCCGAAATTGCCTTCGTTGGCAACTCCGCATCCGAATCCGAAATTGGGCAAGTTTCCGGCACTGCCGGCGAAAGACAGTGTGTCTGACGCAAACAACCCTTCCGTCACGGATCCATCTCCGTACCCATACCCGTACTCGCAATCTCCTGCATTTGTGCAAGCGGTACTCGGCAATGCCTGTGACAGCCATGCAGAAGAAGAAACCAATCAGTCATTCTCTCATGATCATGATCATGTAACAACAGATCATCTGCCACGCAAGAAAGGAACGTGAGTTGTTGCGTGGTGTGTGATCAAGTAGAGCTTGCTAGCTGCATCACCTGGCACAAGGCGCTGGTGCAGGTGGCGAGTTTATAGGTGGAGGAGGCGGCGGGGTTGAAGAGAGGATCGTTTTGGGGGTAACAGGAATCGCAGGGCAAGCACTGAGTCCACATAAGATCACTACCAGTGTCGACGATCACAGTGGATTTTTGTGCGGGAGTGCCCAATGAAATTGGCATCAGATACTCTCCGTCACCACTGGAGACTTGACTCTGAAAGGACTTGGTACCTCCGATTGCGATGTGATGAGCAATACTCTGAATGCGGTTGTTACCCCTCTTCAGAGCGTCAACAAACCTCTCCTTCAATGTCTTCACGCTGGATGTGCTCCTCAGAGGCGACGCTGGGTGGTCTCTGTGTATCATCTCTGTTCTAATCACCTGTGCTCAACAACAAACACACAAACATCCAAACATGCCATGCAATGCCTCAATGGAAGTCCTCAAAGCTCTCGGGCTCCGGATGCAACAATCACTAGCACCTTTTGTACTAGCTACTCTTGCTGCAACTCTCGCTATATCCGGCGAGTCTGGAAGGTACTCCACAATTCTTTGGACTAATTTGCAGATCAGCATACTGGAATTGGCATGCATGGAACTAGCTCGCTATATATATTCTGTATCTTATAATAGGAAGCGAAAGGTAAGTAATCTTGCCTGATCATGGTTGTGATGCTGCAAAAGAGCCCGCCTTGGAACAGGAGATTGCAACTCCTCTAGTCCCCATAGCTGAAACCCCACGACACATGAAGGAAGAAGAATTACTGCCAGAAACAGTAACGATGCCGCCACCTGCACTAAATGGCCAGTGCATGCAGGAGCTCCAGCAGTCTTCATGAGTCCAGTGATCCCCATGGATAATATTCTTGAGATTAAGTACTCCTCGACTGTCTGTCTGTCTGGGTACTGCAGCTGCTGGTTGCGTCAAGGCCTACTGCAGGAATATCAAGAAGTTCCTGTATAATGAGTTCGTCCAGCTGCTGCTGCAGAGATCAGCAGCTGCGATTACTCTTAAACTTCTAGAGCTTCTTCTTACATGCTTTGCAAGCGATGAAACTCCACAAACAGCTGATCAGCTAACTGTGCTGCAATTACTGATGTATGTCGATTGATCTAGCAAACTCAAGAATTGCCTTGCTCAACAATGGAATTGGTGGCTTATATATACAAGATTGAAAAGAGATCTAGTCAATGAGTGACGATGCTAAACCTTTCTCTGCGGCAACAAAAAATCTAGTTCAGCAGCTATGAACATGATACACCCCTTCTCCCCTTCTCCCCTTCTCACCTCACCCCACCCCTCGCCACAACTTTTCCAAGATTCTCTAGTGGCAGATCTCATGAGGACTAGTAGCAGCAAGCTCGCAGCACCAATTACAGCTCCTGCTAGCTGCATTGACCAGTCAGTCAATGCACAGTCAAAAGGTGATCCGCTGCGGCTCCTTCAATAGGGTCTAAATTATAATCATAATTATTTGAGCAGCAGCAGCAGCAGCCGTGCGAATAAAGATCAGTTTCCCCAAAACCCAAAAAACCCAACAAAATGAAATGATCAGAAAAAAAAACAAGGGGTGTGTCACACTGTGAGTGACCTTGCCATTTACATTAAAAAGTATCATAAAGGAAAAACAAGAATCATGGAAACTCAAATGTTTCACTGGTCACCCAAAAAATATAATCTGAACAGAAAATCCTCTAAAAGAAACCAAAATCCTTCAATATAGTATTAGAACTCTATAATAACTGATCAATCTCAAGATTCAACACAAGCCAAAATATATCATCTTTTAAAAACTCCTCATATAACAGTAGGTTTACAGACCTATTATTACCTAGTGGCCAAGGTCCCTGAAGCTACTATCACCCTATAATGAATCTAAACACAATATCCTTACCTTGGTAGTAGGCAAGGCCAACAAAAAGGTTGCAAAACGGTTAAACTTGCAAACACATTAATAAGTAAATTTGTGCTTTCTAAGTTGTTAAACAAAAGGCTTTCAATTCTATCTATATTGCAAACAAAGCAAAACATGCATTGAGCAAGCACTTCAAGTGTGATCAATCTCTAGTGTATTAGAAATAATTACATATTCCTGTTCATAATCTAGTTATCTAGATTAATCATGCAGATAATACTTATCTACAGTAGAATCCACCCTTATAAATTATAATAGATAGTTGTCTAGATTAGAGTATATTTAATTAAGATATTTAAGATAAATTAATATATCTTAATTAAGCCACAATCAGAATTAATGTTAGGCAAAAGTTAGCTTAACATCAAATTTTTTTTATAAAAAAAGATTTAAAATAAGAACTCAATGTAAAGTAGAAGCACTTTTTAAAAATGAGGCCTTAAGTCAATATTAAGTTAACAAAATATTTTTTCATGGTTTTCGTAGGTGTGAATGGACAGAAAAAAGCTAAGTAACTTTTATATTAGTAACATATTAGGTCATTTTTTTTGACATGATGTTATTTAATTGTTAGCTTACTTAACACTACAAGACCTAACTCTAGGTCTAATTGCAGCTTAAATCTTTGAATATGTTTAGAATTAGATCCTGATCATAATCTATTTGTGTTGTGCAACAGTTTGTGAACATAGCTCATGTGAATTTGTTCCAGTTTAAAACTCATTGAAAGCTGATCTCTACCTGGGATGGAGGTTTCATTTCCCCACATGTGTTTCTGTAATTCATTGGTTATTTCACACATTGGAAATTGCATAATTTTTGTTTTGAACATATTTTGAGTGGAAAATTGCATGTGTGCACTTTTTAGACTTGATATTGATGACCAGATTTTTTTTAAAAAAAATTTATAAAGTGATTTGTAGATGACCATATATTTTGAATTTCAAGGGAATTTTTTTGACTATTCCCTTTGTGGGGTTGGGCGGGGCGGGGGGGGGGGGGGGGGATTTCATGTGCAGCCCTAGATACTCGATGGGACAAATGCATGTACTTATAGTGTACTCTCAATGGAAGTGGAGAATATTACATAGAAAAATTCAGGTGTGAACACAAGATGTGCATGAAAGACAAAAAAAAGCTGAAGAAGAACTAAACTCCAAGTTCCTGGGTGGGTTTTCTTAAAACAAAAAAGAAAAGGAGTTGAGGTTGTTGGTAGGTTTGATTGGTTGGCTGAGCAAATTAGCTGACGACCCACCCCTCCCAAAGAAAGGGGAAAGAAGAAAGAGTGTACACTAGTTAGTGTGCATGGATGGATATAAGGCATGACCACATTGCTTGCTGATTGTAGAGGAGAGGAGAGGAGAGCTTTCCAATTAGGAGGGGGCCAAGGAGAATATATGCAGGTGGGGACTCATTTGGATGGTTGTACTACTCATTCATAATGGACAAGAGTATGAACAGATTCCACTTGACTTAGTAGACCTTTGAGTGTGCAACTTTTGCTGTAGTAAATCATAAAACTAGCTAGGCTCTCTAGCTAGCTACTAGTAGTGCCCACAATTCATCTAGCCTCCAACTATAAATCCAACTTTTTATTTTGAAATTCACTTTTTGAAGATTCCAAAAAAACATGACTAGAAAGGTGTTTCACATGATTGAATCTATCCTTGCCTTAGACTCCACAAAGGCCGAAACATGAACTAGGGAATTGTTGGGTCATCTAACTATGGGTGAGAGGAAAAAGAAAAAAGAGGGTTTATAGAGAGAAGAAGAAGCACGTGTCATTCTTAACTAGAACTAGATTTGGGTAAAGTGCCTATAATTTCTTGTACAACAAACTTAGGTGCCACCAAACAACACCATATCAAAAGCCTCCATAGTCATGAGTCTTAGGTGAGGCCAAAAGATTAGGGCCCCCAAACAGTCTATTGTTTCAACAACACTCAGAATATTAGGTTACTGTTCCGGAAAGCAACACAAAAATAAAAAGTGTTGGAAAACAAGTTCCTTTCAGTGCGAATAACAACATCCCACAAACATTATATGTTTGTTTGATGAACAGTACATGAAGTTTTCTCCTACACACTGGTGTCCACAAGTGTCTAGTAGAACTGTTAATTTCATGAGGGACAGCAACAAAGATTAAACTTATTTACAAAATTATTAAATTCTTATTTTTCTGCTGATTTATCTGATAATTTGAGTTGGGTTCTTCTTCTTGTTTTCCAAATATTTTTGTGATTATTTCAACAAAAAATGGGGAAATTGCATTCCCATGTGTGACACATGCAAATGGGAAAATGGAGTCATGTGTCATCAACTCCAAAACAAAATATTGTCTCTTCTTCTGTTTCTCTCCTTCAAAGTCCCTCTAAATTTGCTAGACACTAATGTATTGTGTATGTCTGTGTACTAGTGTTGTGTGGGTTCCCTTTCAAGAGAACCTCTAGTGTTGTGCGGGTTCCCTTTCAAGAGAACCTCCAGTCTTGGTTTTCATTTTATAAAAAAAAATTGGAGTTTTTTTTAATGCAGGTTTGAGCCTGATTCTTTTCATTCTTAAATCTTGCAGTTTTGATTTTGACACATTTTTTCAAATTCAAGAACCTTCAAAACCAATTCAAAACCAAGTCGAGATCCATGTACACTTTGCACACTCCCCTATGCTAAATATTGTGTAGGTACAAAGATTTAGAACAAAAAAAATCAAAGATTTATATTGTTATGGAGTTCAACAACTTAAAACAACTAATACTTGCTTTGAAGTTGAGCCTACTTATCAAATTTTCAAAAAGAAAAATCAACTTCCATACTTTTGAACCTGCCCCTCTTTTCAAACAAGTTTCTTTTCACAATTTCAATTTTGGATCCAAATGTAACAATAAATAAATAAATAGTTCCATGATCCAGTTCTTATGCTGATTCTAACAAAACGGTTTGAGTTTGGGTATGGGTCACAACAACCTGAACTTGAACCCCAATTTGAACACAGGAAATTAGATGCCCTCATAACCATTGGTGTGTACGCAGCTCTAGTCTCCTTGTCCATGCCTATGAAAATTGCAAAAATACTAAAATTTACAAAAATTAAAGCACAGACCAGAAAGTGTATACCTATGTGAAAGGCTTAGAACTTAATATAAATTATGAATTCTAAACACAATTGAGGAGAATTAGATTATTAAGAGCCCATCGTCAAATTAGTTGTTATAAAACAAATAGCTGGCGTGCCCTTTTTCCTCATGTATAGAGAGTATTGTGAGGCCCCCACACTAGGAATATCCAGAATCAGTGTTTTACAAATCATTATTGTGTCAGACCTGTTTCCTAACAGACTCTAGACTAGCCCCACTAAATCATTGTGAAGCTATGTTACGTGTTGTTGTTGGCCATGGCCTTGCATGCCGAGGTTTGTGTTCAAGTGCAAATTTCTTTCTATGTTTTTACAAACACAAATTGAAACCCAACATGATCCCGTGAGGGGAAAAGGAAAAAAGAACCAAAATGTTCAATCAATTTGATTGCCAAAATGACGATTGTGTGAGAATTGTGAGAAAGTTCAAGGAAATTGTAGCCCAATGAAACTTGAGTGCAATTGAGAGCTTGTGCAAAAGCAATAGATAATTGATATGATGAAAGATCAACATCAATTCTATTCAATTGAAAATATAACATAAACCATGGAAAGGTGAAAAGGGGGACAAACTCAATCCTAGAAGAGAGGGGGTGGAAAAAGGGAAAACCCTAAGTCCAAGTTACTTTAGAGATAATAGTATTGGTGGTCCAAAGTTTTGAGGCTTTGGTCCTCTTTTGGGGGTGGGAAAGGGGGCCCCCATGATTGGGTCCTATGACCCAATTAATGAGCAAAGCAAGCGCAAAAGGCTTTTTAATTTGTTTTATTTCAAATTTTGCTTTTGTTGCTCATGTGGGGTACTTTAATTTGTACTTTAGGTTTGCTTGTTTGGCTAAAAGCATTACAAAAAGATAGGCTTCCTGAAATCCTTTGGGCCTTAGAAAGAAAGTGGCTACCTCAGCTAATTTTTTAGGTGAGAGCTTGTCCCTCAAAAATACCCAATTTTTCCCGCAAAAGTCCCCCTTCATTAATTGCAAGGGACATATGGGAGGTGCTAAGCGATAGTTTGGTGGAAATTCACCTCCTAAAAACACAAACAATAGTAAGAACTAGGTGAGCAAGTCAGGAAAAGCTCAGTTCACATTGGAAAATTTAGTTGTGGGTCATTTTGGTGTTTGATTTCGATTAGTGAAAGGAATTTACACTAAACAATTTTGTGGGTACATAAAAAGGGGGAATCAGTTTGGAAATTAGAGGCTTTAAAAATTAGAGGCCTAATTTGTTAGCCCTAAACCAAAGCGATTTTATACCAAACATGAGATAGAACTTAGTCTCTTTTGCAACTAGAAAGTGCATCAACCTAAACCAAAGCAATTTTATACGAAACATGAGATAGAACTTAGTCTCTTTTGCAACTAGAAAGTGCATCAACCATATTGAAAGCTTGTTGCAAGAGAACTAGATCAATCTATAATGGCAATATAAGCTTTAGTGTGAAAGGGTTTGAGTTTTGTTGGTGAACTTATAATTGGGGGAGGGGGTTCAGGGGGTGGGGGGCATGGGGGATGAAGGAAGGACATGTGGCCCGCAAAACCTTACTACAAGAAACACATTGCATGTTCCAGTCTAGGTCTGATCTAAAAGCTCTGAAAGCACTACACTTTTGGTTGCCTTTGAAAGTGCAAAATGCTTCGATGAAGAAGACCATTAGGTTTTATTAGAGCTTTGGACTTAAATTTGGTTTTTGAACTTTATCATATTTTTGTTCATGATGAAAAGCTTTATCTATTTGGAATGGGGGTGAATCAGAGCTTTTGAATTGCAGTTGAATAAAGATCATTGTTGTGAGGGTATCCGGTTTGCAGGGTTAAATCTGGAGTTCAGGTTCTTATGACCCAAACCCAAGTGGACACGCTTTGTAGGAATTGGTGCAAGAATTGAGCCATGGAACTTGTGTTTTGCTACATCCAAAACCAGAATCATGAAAAGACATTCTTAAACATGGGTCAGGATCTTTAAGTAGGACAATGTTTTTTTTGGAAAGTTGATAAGTAGGTTAAATTTTATAGTTAGATATTAATTTTAATTAGTTATTTAATTCTGTATGTGTAGTATAGACCCATGTTTTGATTTGTTGTAAAATTTTGTATTTATTAAATCTTTAGCATCAAAGAATGTGTAAGATAGATAGGCCAGTGAGTGAACACTTAAGAACTCAAATGAGCGTGAATCCTCTCACATTGTTCTCCCAATTCTGAAGCTCAAAGAACATTTTTAGCCTAGCGCTCCCAACATTGCAAAAATCTCTCAATTTGGTAAAGAAATGGGCAAGCTATGGGATGTTTTGTGCAGGAGGTTCAATGTTCAGTGATGAGTGATTTAAAACAAATTAGGATTTCGAGCTTAAGATCTTCGATTGTTGCATCTTTACCCTTGGAATGAATGCAATGAAGTTTTATAAAGCTCTAGTTGACACACCCATCATGTTTAAATCGATTGAAAAGGACTAAAAGTAAGATATGAGGCTGAAACTAGAGAGGAGTCTAAAGTTATTTTTTCAAACAAATTGAAGCAAACTATGTATATCACCCTCTTCCTATGTTTTCTTTGTTGCTTCTTTATCACTCAAAGAACATTTGTAACCCTTTAGTTTGTGCACCCAATGCCACAAAAATCGCTCAATTGGTCTAATGAACTAGGAAAATATTGAAAAATGTTTGATATTAAGTACATGTTCAATGATAGACGATTCTACTGTATATAAAACTGGACCCAGTTTTTGATGTTCTTGAATTTGGAAAAAATTGTGCTAAAACCAGAACCAAAAGGTTTAATGTTTGGCAATGTCATCCTCAAACCCTTGCTCAAAGAATCTCCAAATAAATTTTAAAGAGTCAAAATCTGGATCCAAGGTTTCCAAAATGAAGAATTACACAACACTAGTGAAAGACTTACTCCAATATTTTTTTAGTGTAATTGGAGGCAACTTACCAAGAGTTTTTTTTTCTTTGGCTTGTTGCAAAGCATTAATTTGGCAATTGTTCAGTTTTTGAAAACACCCCATATTTTTTTCTATTTGTTCCCATGGTACACATTGGGTGTCATGGGAAAAGAATAAAAAACAAAACATCAGACCAAGTCTCTGAAGCCCTCGGCCTTACACAGGCCCTTATTTCAATAAAGCCCGTGGCCTCAAGCTTTACCCAACTAAACCCTAGCCAAACCAGGTAAGCACCCAACATTAGTTTGCACTAAAGTTAAGCCTAATCACAATTTTTAAAACAAAATGAGAAAACTAATTTTCAGGTTAAAATCAATGTACATTCCAGTTCCCAACATTGATGTTCAGAACTGGAATAGGAACCAGAACTTTATTTATATTTGTTCTATATATTATATATATGAATACATTATTGAAAAACACTTGGAGACATTTCCTAATTGTATTTGGAGGGCAGATTATATTCATGAATAATCTTCTTAAAATAACATAAGAGGGGTCTTATGCCTATAAGTAGGTGAAAGGTCTTGTCTTAGGTCGAAGCCCTCCTACTCTTAAGGAGTAGAGCAAAAGAAACCCTCCTCTCCTCAAGATGTACATATGCTCAAGTTCATAATAACCTTCATCTCGTGCTTTACAAAACGGTAAATGTCACAAAACAAATGCTCACAAATTTATTTATTTTCTGAAATTCATAAAAATACGTTTTTTCAGCAAAAATTTGCCACTTTGGAAAATCAAAAATTAAAATTAAAATTAAATTCCTATAAGAAGAAACTCTGAGTGCCAAGGTAGGGTTAATTAGGGTTTATGGTCTATCAAGGTAAATTAGGATTTAGGTGTTTTATTATATTTGCTGTAGGTTTAGGGTTTAGGGACTTAGATATTAGGGTTAGCCATGATATGCATTATATGTGGGTTTTGTTTTAAGGGGTTAAAAGTGCATAATTTAAGTGTCTATTTGGGGTTGGGTAAAAAACTGACTGACCCTAAACCCTAAACCTAGGTACTAGGGTTTTTACATACATGTTTAAGTTTCTATAATCTAGGGTTGAAAATATTTAGCAGGTATTTTAGGGGTGAAAATAAGGTTTAGGATGAAAGGGTTTAATACAATTTAATCACTATTTGTAGGTACGCTGCATGAGATAGATGATTGGCGATTCCAAATTTGAGTGAAGGAAATAGGTAGCCCAAAATTTTGTCTTCAGCACAACAATTGAGCTAACTAACTACCATGGTGACTAGGGAACCCAAACCCAATGAAAAAGTGTGTCCTATCCAGTGTTGTCCAGTTATCAGTCTTTTTTCATATCAGGTTGTTAGGTTTTTTGTTAGGGTTTTATTTTTTCAAAACATCAGCACACAGGCTATCAATATTTTAAAAATTCAAAATTTTCAAACTTCTTGCATGTTATCAATTTCCCATGTCAAAGTAACCAATATCCTCATCTATCGATTAGGTTTGGGTTTGTTTTTTAAAGGGCAATACACACATGCTATGCATATGGTTGGTTTTGCAAATATCCACCTTGAGAACCACCTAATGTCCCACCCAAGTAGATTTTTTACAGGATTTTGTTATGGGTTTGATGGGTTTTTTTGGGCTTATTAACCTAAATTGTGCCTATTTATGAACCAACCTTGATGGGATTTCTATGGAAGCTACAAGAAAATGGAGACAAAGATCACAATTTGCTTACAACCTAGTAGTAGCATTGAAAGAGTAGTGAAGAGCTATGGTTGAATAGATGATTGAGGTTTTCAAGCAATCCATTCAATTTGTATAAGCTATGGCCACCTTGGCATGATCTACCTAGATAGTAAAAATGTTTTGAATACAATAGTATTATTGTAATACATTTGTATTCGATATGATATTTTAAATTAAGTTTGGTCTAATCTCAAAATAATCTCAATTCAATTTCATTTGCATTTGAATAATATGTTCATGTCATATTCATTCTATTCATTCATCAAGTTTGTGGTCTATATAAAATTTCAACCAAATTGTAGATTCAAATGGATTTTCATGAAAATTAATCTTAAGGCAAGGTGGATCTTCCATTCACATTTTTCATGTATTTTCATCCATATCCTCCCCACAAGTGTGAGTTTGAATATTAATTAATTACAATATAACATACTATATAATTGTTTAGACCAAATTTAATTTCAATTAAATAAGAGTTTTTACATACAATTAGCACAAAGTGTTACCTTATTCAATTTTCATTGTGTAAAATCACTAGAACCCCATGACCAGGGAAAAAAGCTTTGGATTAATCAAATGTTATTTAATGTCAATTCAAAAATTTCATCATTGAAAGTAATGACTAGTTAAATAAAACAAAATGATAAATGATAAATAATGCAATGTATTATTACATATTTTTGTATATGATGTAATGCATGATGCAAACATGCGTATCAAACAATATTTTTTCTTCAAATTTTCTAACAGTTGCAAAATTTCAATTCGTAAAGTTGAAGTGTGTTCTATGGTAGATTTTTTATAAAAACCCCATCAACTCTAGGAAGCTTCAACGTTTGCATTCCTTACTGGCCAATTTGGAATTTATAAAAGACTATTAATGGTTACACTAGTGCCCTACCAAAAGTCTTGGAACACCAAGGCCATCAAATGCATGGTCATTCAACCCTAGCCCTCTAAGCTGCTAAATGTTTGGTTATCGACCTATCTTACCCTACTTTCAAATTTTTGGGCCTTTTCGATTAATGTAGATGAAATGGCCTTTTATATCATGTTGGCATTTAAAAACTCATGTAGGATTGAATGGAGTTAGTGCTTACATGAGCTCATGGTAGGTTAGAGACATTTGCATTAGGGCAAATGTGACTATCAGCTTATATAGATGGGATTGAAAAAAAAAAAATTATTTCTTGAAATTATCCATATTTTTGTTCCTAATTGGGCGAATTGAAAATTGTTAATGCATGTTGTGAATTTCCACCTAGCACCTTGCATTAAAGGGATTATGATTAACAACCTTTAACCTTTGAATATCCATGGTTAATGCCCATAGGCGCTTTAATATGTTGAGTTTCACTAATGGTTACTTCAAACAATGATGCTACTAGTTAATTTCCACAAATGCAATGAGTAAGATTTTCTTCAATTCTCTAACCTTGCAAAGGAAGAAATGGACTTTGAAATGATTTTTTTCAATTCTCTGGAACAATTACCATTTTTGGTTTAATTTGTAACATGTTATTGAAAAGAGTTCAAAGAATGTTATAAATTTGTTCGCTACCATTCACAAGTATAGTTGTATTACAAACAATTCAATTATTTGAATATGTGGAACACATAGTGACCTAAAGAGTCTTACACACTTAAAGTAGAATTTGGATGAACAAATTAATCCAAATCAAGGTTTTAATTTAGTGTTGGAAAGTTATTGATGAAGGCTATAGGAATGATCATATATTAGATGAGTTTTTTGATAGTCATGGTGCTCTGAAATTTTGGACATGAAATATTCAAAAATAAAGAATCCAAGAATTCAAAATTGTTAATTTTCACCATTGGGATGCAATCCTTATGGAAACCTTCTTCTAAGTACTTGGGGATCGTGCTACATACAATGGTCCAATTTGTGTTAATTCCATGATTAGTTTTGAATTTTTTCTAGTTGCATTTACATTAAATTCCTCTTTCATTTTTTTGTGCATGAAATAAGTCAAATGTCCACCAATGCAACATTATTTTCAATTTTTACCTTGAAGCCAACAATTGAATTTGGTACGAAATAAATGGGTAGTATATTGAACATTTAAAAAGTTTCTATTATGTGTTTGTATCAAGAATTGCCATCTCCATCATTTGGTAACCTTGCACCTTCATTATTATGTTATTGTTCTTATGATAACCATCATCCTAGAATCGACATGTCTTATGCAAATCTGATGAGTCAACCAAGATATTCCTACCCTAAAACTAACTTCAAAACGACTTCATTGCCCATTGAAAAAAATAAAGGATCAAGACTCTAGAAAATTCATGAATTTCATAAATTTTCAATTGTAATAGGAACCTAGTACAAACCCATCTTCCCATTACATTATCTAGTAATTAAACTACTGGAACCTGGACACAGCACATGTTAGAATAGGTAATTACAATTTTTTGGGTGGCAACATCTCATGTGATACAAAGGAAATCAAAACTCCACAAAAGAGAGGGATATGACTTGATCAAGTTTTGTAGGCATGTCAGTAATATTGAAAACATTAGTAGAAAAGAGCATTTCTCAAAAAAACTCTCACTTTGTTACATGTGCTTCAACCAATTGACATACATGGAGATAATTATTCAAAATTGGCATTATCACAACAACATTGGGTAAATGAAATGGAGGCTCTCACCTCTAAGCTTATTATAGCATGCAAAAGTGTAGCAAACACATTATTTGTTAAACATTTTCTTAATGTAGACTGAAATGTCTTCTCTAAAGCATAAACTAATATATAGAGCCTATTACAATATCATGTGAGCTACCTTTTCCTCTTGACAAAATAGTCACAGAACCCCAAGAATGCAATATAGGTTGCTTTACTGCCATAACGAAACTCATGACCTTTAGGTGGCCTCAAGCAATGAATGTTTTAAGAAGGCTTACAATGCCAACCATGATTCCATCAAACATGTCCATGTTTCGAAACTTGTTCCTCATTTTGTCAACATTAATGAACACACTTATCTCCCCTAAATTTCAAGCTAAACAAAATTCGGAGGCAGATGAACATGTGCGTGCAACAAACATAACTTCTAGAAGTGGAAAAGGTAACTACTAGTAACCACTTGCTCCAATTTTAACGATAAGGGTATCAGCTAGAGGTTGACCAGTTAAGATCTCATGTGACACATATTATGTTGACATTGTTGACATTCTCATCATCAATATTAACATGACCATTGGAAGATTCTTGTTTAGCATTTTCCTGTTCATTACTACCAGTTTGGATTTTCTTGAATTATGGGTTTGCTTACAAATTACGATCATTGGATGACAAATTAACAGGCATGTCCGATGACTTTGCCTCTATTCATAAGAGAATTAACAACATTTCAACACCCCCATTTGCAAGGAGAGTCTCTGCAAATACATATGCCTTAATTGTGTTAGGTTGAACTACCAATCTATAAATCATATGCAAGACATGAACAATCTGCACATACCCACAATGTTTAAACCACCCATGCACACTACTCAGTATATTGCTCCATATTTCCCATGTTTGAGTATTCAAAGAACTACAAGGAATTTGCAAATATACGATTAGATTTGCAATTTATTTTTAGTCATAATTATCACATGTGACTTGCTATAGTCCCTAGTCGCCTTAGACAAGTCACATAACATTTTAGTCGCAAAAGACTATATGTGGCACCAAGTTGCAAAAATAGTTGCATAAATATGCGACTTACATGAACTTTTCATCCATCCAAATTAGCTTATGTGGCATTATCATTTTGCAACTAATTTTATGACTCAAATGTAATTGGGTTTAACCTTAAACCCAAAATCAACATGCCTCATAAAGCCTAGAACCATTGGCCTAAATTGTTGCAACCTTAGCTTTGGGTTCACGACCAAAGCAAAGGCTTGCAAGGTTGTAGGCTAATAAAGAATCCCGGGAGTCACACTACATGCTCCCAAGAGTGTAAGAAAGTGTGAAAGAATGAACCCTCACACTCCCAAAGGAGCTTCCACTTTGGGAGTTGGAGTCCCGATGGACTCCTGAATCTACAAAGAGCAATTGCAGGGGTCCAAACTCAATGGATTGAAGAGTACTTTATATCATTGAAAATATCTTGGAACTTAGATATCTACAATGGGTTCATATGACCCATTTGGGCATCTGAAACATGTTATGGCCAAAAGAAAGGTTGAAAATCAAATTGTCAATTTGACTCATAACCACTAAAAGTCAAGAATTACCCCGATTTCCTTGTGTGCAAATGGCTTGCAACATATAATTGAAAAGCTTTCAACGAAGGCTACAACTTCACTTCAAACTTCATCTCAATCGAAGGTCTACACACAAAGTTATGGGGCCCCAAAATCATGGGATCCCAACTTTGGAAATTTTGGGACCATTTGGGAGTCTCATGGTAAAATGTCATTTGGATGTGGGCTTTGTGAAGAGGCACAAAGTATACTATAAAGGGGAAGGTGGTGGCTTCCCCCAGGTCTGGGTCGTGGTGAGTCTTGTGAGTCTGAATTTGCTCATGGTTCGTCCTAGCACCAAAAGTGTTCCAATTATGCAATGACCAACTTGTTGTTTAGTTTGTGTAAGTCCGTGTGAGTGATTAAATGCTTGTCATTCTTCCTAGTCCCATCTTGGAACTCCAACACCCCCCTCTAGCCCCCAAAATGCTACAAGCCAAAGAACGTGTCCCCAACTCCTTGCTCTTCCATTGTTTTCACTATAGATTCACATTTGAGTCTATCAAGGAACTTAGGAGCGTGTCATAATTAATCAAAGTTTTGAAATTTTGGATTTAACCCAAAACAAGTGGGTGGAAATTTCCCATATGAACAAAACTACATTGTTTAATACTACATATCAACTAAACCTCAACATTCAAAATAGGACACCCAAGTATGGAAAAAAATCCATGTATGTTGTGCAAATTATAAATCCTAGTCCTAATTTTTCAATTTGTAATGAATCTTTGCAATAGGAAATCAATAGTGTCCATTATCTTATGTGAATTCATTTACGCATTCAATGAGGTATAGGGATATGATTTCTCAACATAGGAGAAAGAAATGTCAATTATGATATAAAACTTTTAAAAGTGGTGTGGTTTCCTTAGTGTGCAAGGTTCCATTAATGGCACCCAAATTTCGATTGTTAAACTTATTTCATATTTTAAAGACTAATATTATCAGGAAACATGTGAGGATAATGGAGTGGCACAAGTGGTTGTAAATTATAATAAAAGGTTTAATAGTATTGTGTTTGTGGGCCTTCCAAGAAGTGTCAACGATTCAAGGGTGTTGCATAATTTTTTTTTAATATAAAGATGTTCAATACCATGGTCTTTATGAGGATGGTAGAAATTATCATGCATTTTTTCTATTCCTTTTAAGTGATAAAGGTCACTCATTAATGTATTGGATCATGACTCCATTCAAAGAAAAAAAGGCAATATATTGTTTTAGTATTGTTGTACAATGGGAAGTACAAAAGAGACTTTTAGGGGATTGCTTACGAAAACCCATTTGAATGTGTATTTTGTGCTTAATGTTTTAATTACATGGTTATTGCATGATCTATTACAGTTTCAAACATAATTTAACATCTAAAGACTAATGCAAATTATCAATGTGGAGGGGAAAGTAGTTCAAAATTGAGCATGACACATGGAAACATTAATGTTGATGAATAAACATTCCAATCAATTGAGGGACAAAAAAGGTTTGGGAATGCAATGCACAAGGAGTTGTCCATTCATTTCATATGTCCAAAATCTTTCACATGATCTACATTGTTATACATCTTTTAAACTTCCTTCCTACTGCAAAATTTGATTTAAAATCAAATCAACATTGTTGTTTTATTATTTCAAGTACTATATGTGGTGTAGATTATTATTATCTTCCTTATTCAAGTTAGGTACTATGAATCTTCCTTATGTAATTTAGATTGTTACTTTAAATCCTTTAAGGTTTTCAATTTAGACAACTATTGTGAATCTTCTAATTGTGTTGTTCATCAAAATTTTGTTATAGAAGGATACGGTTTTAACCTTTGTCTCATTTTAGTACCATGCCCATGACTTCGATCAAACTAGAAATCACTCAAACCATACTCTTTTGGGTTTCATTCAATTCTTTGTCTCTACCTTCAAAATAGTTTAGATGTTTTTCCCAACATAAACTTTTTTTTTTTTTTTTTTTTTTTCAAAACCAAGGTGTTTTCATGTACATAGTCAAAGGAATTGACTAATAATTTATTGTCTCTTTTTATTGCTTCAACCATAGATTTTGTGCTAAAGAATAGGTGCATTTTACACCCATGCTACCAACATTTGATCCTTCTCTCCTACATTTTGAGTTGTTTTATTCCCAAAACTTTGGGTCTTCCCATGATTTGGTGTTTGAGATCTATGACCAAGGTGTTGAATGGGTCATGCATTGGTGTTTATGTTGTTCAGTTTTGCATTAGGGTTTGCATTAAGTTCATAGTTGTAATTTAATTCAAGGCATTTATGAATGATGGGAATGAAGAGAAACATTATCATTTGAAGATTAAAGACATTTTTTTTAAACACCCGACTATTTTCAATTTGTGACAAATCTTTGTGATACAAATAATCACCTTGTTTCCCCCCAAGCCATTGAGATTAATTGGGTATTCAACATTTTATCCATTAAATTTGTGGATGGTGTCTATATTTCATATGAAGTGGATTGAACATTGGTCTATATCCCATTGTTAAAGGTGGAAAATAGTTTACTAACATTATAGTAATAAAGTAAGAAGTAGTTACATTTGGTAAGGATGACTTGCTTACCTACTCCCCTATTCAATAAAAGAAAACTAATTACAATAGTAGTAAAGGAAAGAAGTTAGTAGAGATTAAATTATCTATATTAGAATAACCATGATTATTCACCATAGTGGCTAATTACTTAGAGGTGGTGGGGTGATTGGGATAAAGTGTTTGGGTATGGAGTGGGGTTTCTTTGTGTGTGTGTTTGTGGGAACTTTAAAATACGGTGTCATATGTTAGTGTGAAAGAAAAAGTGATTAACATACCAAGAATGAAATTTTGTTAAATAGGTATGTTGTTACATCTAGGATATGAATAGTGAATATGATCTTTGAGTGAACAAATGTGAACATATCATTACTATAATTTTAAAATATTGAATTGTTGATTTATACTATTGTAGTAGCATAGTTTGTAATTTGTTTCTTGTTTATTTCTTCAAAAACATTTTGTCAATGTTAATTTTAGTTGCTAGATTAGTCATATCTATAACAAATGTATTACTATAGTCTAGGTTTGGATTTGTAGTCGTAGTTGATTGCCAAATCATTCAATACAATGTCTTACTTATGTCATCACTATAATTGTACTATTGTGGTAGTTTTAGCACAATTCAAATCAAAGTCTATAATAGCAAAATCATTTTCACCTCTATTTAAGAATTTTTAATATATGATTTTCCTAATAAAATTATTGTTAAGATTTCTATTCTATTGCGCCCTAGGAAAATAACATTTTTCACCCATAAATTCCAAAACCATTTTGTACAAGGTTTTCTTGAATAATTAAAGCACATGGAAAACATTTTTATCTTGTGAACTCATTACATAATAATTTTTCTTATGCCCAGTTCTTGAATGGTAATTAAATATTATTTTGAATTTCCCAAGGATCAACCCCTATTTGTCTGTACATTCAAGGCCATTTCTTGCACATGCTAAAAGAAACTTACACTCATGACATTAGTAGAATTTTTTCCCACTTGGTTATTATTATTTCAAATTGATTTCATTGGTCCACCTTATTTGAAGTTATAAGGTGATCCTCCTTCTTTGTTTTGATCAAGGCCAACACTTCTACATGCTCCCAATACAATTGTTAAAGTTTTAGTTCTTGAATGGACTTCACTTAACCCATTGGAATTAGTGTTCGCAATTTTTTTCTTTCCTTTGTTTTTTTTTCCTTTTTCTTTTTTTTTGCTAAACCTCCATCATCGATATCGTTGAAAGGTATTGTATATCTATTGAACTAAACACATGCAAGAATTAAACAAATGAATACATCTTGATGGAATTAAATTAACAAATTTTGAATTCTATGAAGATCAATTATAAAGTTGATTGCATCTTTCATCATCAAGTTCGATCATTGCAACTTGAGACATCCATGCTCACTAATTCTTAATTCCCTTGACATGAAGATAGGTGTTGCACATGGTGTAATTGTTGTGTAAGGTTTTTGCACATGTACAGCTTTAAGTGTAATAAATCCATTTATTTATGTGTGCAAAGCTTTTTAAATGTCCATAGCATAATTCTTAATGAATGTGGAACTTCATTATGCTTGTAATTAATGTTGTTTCAAATGCAAGATCATGTTGCACAACATTGCTACTTGTGTTTCTTGATTTTTCTTTTGCATTAGCCAAATGGTCTTGTGAGCAATTGCAAACACGGAAGGTGATGCAAGCTACAACATTGTGTTTATGTTATTGAACAATGGTAAGATGGGCAAGGAGGGGAATTGTGGGTAGGTTATTGAAAATCATAGCCCTAAATTACAAACTCCTTTTTTGACCTTGATATGTAACATTAGTTTTTACATCGTAAATCTCCAATTAAAAAAGATTTCATGTTATAAAACATTTTCATTACCATTGAGGAAACATTGCATGACACATAAGATTCCATCTCAACAATTCTATTAATAAACACTTTATGTGTGAATAGGCTTGCCGCTTATGTAACTCCAATTTGTAACATCATTTTAACACCAACTTAATTCCAAGTGTGATGCTATAATAATATTTGTAATAATATGTAGAAAATGCTAAATAGGCATGAGTGTAGGTGTGAAAGAAAAAATGACATGGCCAATGAAATTGTTGCATTTGATGGTTTGAATTATTATCTTTTAGTTATCTTGAGTGAATTAACATTTAAATATGTAATAGGGTTTGACAGGTTTGTGAGAATTTCAATGCACTAGTGGAAATGGTAGAAAAGGGACAATATTTAGCAAAATAAAGTTGTTCATGTAAATATGTGTTTTTTCTAGGCCAATGGGATAATAGCTAGGTTTGATAGTGTAAATTTGTTTTCTTAATTATCTTGAGTAAAACAAGTAATGTTATTCAATGTTATTCATTACTTGAGCAAACATAAAATAAACATTACTTGGTCATTTTGTTTTTTAAATGAGAATGTTGCTTATTCAGCCTCTTTATTAAAAAAGACCAAAGTAATCATCAAAAGACAAATTAGGAAACTTACGAGATTCACAAAACAACATGTCAACTTATGCAATGTCTTGGCATAACATTTCAAAATCTCCCATGACATGTGTTCCCATGCATAAATGGCCAAGGGCCCAAATGCACTTAGACAAACTTTCCTTGCACAACAATGGTGGTCCAAATTAGCTTATGGAAAAATTTCTCCTACTCCAGAGCTGCCCAGAGAATTGCATCTTGAATTTATTATAATGTGCGCTGCAAACATACTATGCACATCCAACGAGATCATTATTGTCTTGGATGTCAAGTTTCCAGCACATAAGAATCCCTCTTTGAGCTTTCTTATCATCCAGTAGTTTTGGACAGCAACCTCAAAAGCTTCTCCTCAATAAATTTGGAACATCTTCATCAGCAAAACAGAAATCTCTGAGGAAAGAGAACAGAAAATTTGGAGATTTTTTTTTCTCCTCTCCGAAACTCTTTGAAGAAGAGTTTGCAACTATTTCTGTTTTCTGTTTGTGGATTTTAGGGTTGCGCTAGGGTTTCCTGGTGCAGTTTTTCTTCGTCTTTGTGCGCGATCTGTGCAAGAACCCTGATGGCGACCAATCGTTTTGTTTTCGTATAGCATTTTGTGAGCTTTGGTTATTGTCGCTGCTGTTTTTATTTTGGTTTTTCTCACACAGAGAGAGAAAGATAGAGAGAGAGAGAGAGGAGGGATTTGCAACTGGTCTGTTTTCTGTTTCTGTTGCAGATTTTAGGGTTGCAGTAGGCTTTCATGATGCAGTTCTTTTTTCTCTTTGTGTATGATGATCTGTCTGTGCCAAAACCATGAAGCGAGCTTTGTTTTCCCATAGGATTCTATAATTGTTGTTGTTGTTGTTGTTGTTGCTTTGTGTGTGTGTGCGTTTTGGTCTTTCTGTGAGAGATTGAGAGCAATTGAGAAGCAAGAGCTTGTTGCAGAGCTTTTTGTACAATGCAGAGCCCAGGAACACCACCAAGCACGCAACACCACTGGCTTCCACCTGACTTCCCTGTGCAACCGTTATGGCAGAGATTCCAGTTACGCCGGCATCTCTCAGAACTCTCGCAGCATCTCTCTCTTCTCAAAGCTGTGTGAGTCACACTTTTGAACTTATTCATTATTCAAACAGAAAGTTATGCTGCTTTTTTTCCTCGAATTTATGTATGATTGCATGTGTTTTGGGGACGAATTTTGCTTGAATTAGTTCATAGGTATACTTGCGTTCTCCGGCCTTTCTTTTTCCTTTATTGAGAGACATGTCTCGAGGATATGCAATTTCTAGAGTTTAGGGTTTTATGTCTGTCGTCTTGAGTGTGGGCTGTTGGGGTTTGCAGTGGAGAGGAATTGCAAGCTTTACAGACCTTGAAGCACTCAGCCTCAACTGCCAGCAATTATCCTGAATCTTGTGCTACAGAATCTGCAAGCTCTGTTTCTCAAATTGGGGAGCTTTCTGTAGACTTTCATAGAACAAGCACACATGCTGCTGTCCATGCTAGACCCACCCTGGAGTCTCCAACAGAAAAGAGTGAAGAAGCTTTGAATGAATCTAATGGCAGTTTGATGGAGACTGAGATGCAATCATCTAACCAGCTCTCAAGGACCATTGACACACAAGAGCCTTTTACTTCAGACAGGTGTGCTCAATTTATCACTGCAATCCAAGAGGGAGGTTCAAATGAGTTGCAGGCAAGAGAAGCAGCTGCTAATTTGCAGCAGAAGGTGCAAGGTTTATTGGAGCCATTGCAGGCTGCTTTGAGTGGCCAAGGAGGATGGGAGAATGCAGCAGCTGCTGCTCAGCTGGCAAATAAGCAGTTGAAAATTCAGCGCAACCGGAGATGGAGGCAGCGGAAGAGACAGAAGATTGGGAAGGCATTGCAGAAGGTACATTTATTTCAATCTGAGTACTCATGCATTTCCCTTTCTTTGGGATGTTGGATGTTTGTGAACTGTGCGAGCATACTCCACTTTGGTTCTGTTAATCACTCAATTCTGCAGCTTCCTACTGCATTTGCAGGAGCATGAGGGTTATGAAGAAGCTGACCGGAAGGCAGATGAGTGGAGGGCCAGAGAAATTGCAAAGCTGATTGCCAAGCGAAAGGTAATTCTCCCCTGTGGTGAATTTTGTCCTTGAAACAGATCCTTTTGTATGTATGAGATATTTCTGGCAAAGTCACACCATGAGACTAATTTCTGCAGCTCATGCTCTTAGTTCCACCACATCTGGTTTCAAGCAATTTCTCCCATATTGAATTGAAGGAAGTATGCAAAAGGCTTCTCATGCATGTCATTTTGCATTTGTGGACCCACCTCTGGTTTGTGTGAGTCCTGTTGATTTTTTTTTGTTGATGTTGTAGATGGAAAAAATGAAAGAGGTTGCTGAGAAAAAGGCAAAAGAGGAGAGAGCAAGACTTGAAGAAGAGGTTCATCTCTGACATGCTTGCACTATTTTTGTGTACCAATATCTCTTGTCTTGCAGAATGTCTGAGAAGTGTCTGCTTGGGGAGAACATGTTAAGTGATTTTGGATGTTGTAATATATGCTCATGCACTGGTGGTATGTGCAGCTAGAAATGGTTTTGATGGTGGAAAAGCTGCAAGAGCTACGTGCCTTAAGGATACAAAAATTGAAGAAACAAGGTAATTTCTTTGACTTTATCTACTTCTTTTCTTTAAAGTCTTGTGCCTTTTCCTCCTCTCTCATTCTACTCTTTCCATTGCAGGCCGGTTCTTCCCAGATGAGGATGACAAGTTCATGGAGCGTATCCGTGCGGCAGTGGAGGAGGAAGAACGGCAGGCTGCTGCAGCATCGGACACTAGTGCAGCTGCAGCTGCCATAGCCAGTGCTGCTGAAGCTAGAAAAGCAGTCAGTACATTATCAGTCATGGATAGTGGCAAAGATGACATCATTCCACTGGAGACCACACACACAGATACATCTGTCCTTGTTGAGAATTCAACAGAGAAAAAGGCAAGCAAATAGCAGGAACCCATTGGAACCTTTCTTAATGTTCAAAACAACAATGCAGATGTAACTTAGTGCAATTTTGACCAAATTTCTCTTATGATCTTGACATGCTGTACATTGTGCTCATTTTGGTGACATATGGCTTTGGTTCAAACTCATCAGGCTCAGTCAACTGGGGCAGTGCTTCCAACAGTAAACAATCCTGCAGAGGATGCGCAAGATGTCACTAAGGAGGAGAGGGGAGCACTGCAAGAAGGCTATGGAGGATTACCTCCTGAGCTTTACCACTACTACTATGGCAGCCATGCAGATATGGGGACTCTTATTGAGGTTTGAGTTATACTCAGTCCTGATGAATGGCATTGTCGATTAGTTACCGACTTCATGATCATATGGTGTTGACTGCAAAATTGCAAATGCATCCGTACAGTGGCCTCTCCAAGTTTGTCCCTATTGTATCACTTCATGTGAGTCTGCCAAGGTTACTACTGAGAAGATTGGTGTCATCTTCTAGACATGCTGAATGTTATAATTTGTTGAATACCCATCATTTTAGTCATGCTCCATACTTGGAGGTTCTTTAGAGAGTCTATGAAATAACCTGAGATGTCATGTCTTTGCTGCAGGTGCGTCGTGGATGGGATGCATTCATTATGCCTGGTGGAAGGTTGGTGCCATCACTTCTCCTTGTGTGTTTTGCAGTCAATGATGTACAATATGAAAACTACAAAATTTGAACTCTTTTGTTCCCAGATTTGGGTTGTACAACTACAGAATTGTTGTGTTGAAACATGCAGAACTAGCAAAGATTTAAATTGGTTCACAACTTACCTAGAGCTCACCATGTGTGTGGCAGCCGGATACCTGGTCACTGGATTCAAGCCCCACCACCAGCAGATTCTGTGTGGGCATCCTATATAAAAAGGCCAGAGACTGACAATAAGTGCCTTATGGAAGAATCTAAAGCAATTTTCAAGACAGGGCAGAAGCGCAAGAAATTGTCACAGCAACAAGGGCAGTAGTTGTTGGTTGCCAAAAACGCCACAGAAGCTTTAGAGAACATGTAATCATACTCACTTTTGATCAGCCAACTTATCATTTTGGATAATGCACATCCAAGATGAGATCTCGCAAAAGAGATTATCCTGTATCATAGTGCTTGTATCACTCAGTGTGTTAATATAGTCAATTATCATATGAGCAACAAGTTGATCCTGCCAATTGAATAGACAAGTGGAGGTATTGATTCTCTTATTGATCCTATGTTTGTGGTCGTTTTCAGCAGCTCATAAGAGTGTTGGATGAAATTTTCTACCATTTGGCAGAAGCCCATATACTTATTAGGCTCCTGCAATCAATGCAAAAATCACATGCTCTGTACAAAATCCCGTGTATAGGACTGTTGAATGAAATTTTCCTCCAGTGTATAGGACTGTTGAGTGAAATTTTGCTCCATTTGGCATAGGCCCTTACATGTATTCAACTCCTGCAATCAATGTGGAAATCACATGTGCTGTGTATGAATTAAGCGACAAATAATCCTAGTCAGATATGTCATTGTCCTCATCACTTTAGTGCTCTACATGTGCTTGTGTCTTGGAGCCACTGGGATGTATATCTGGTGAACACTTCACCTCCCTGGAATTATTGCGATAGAATTCAACAGCCAGTTTGAACTGTGAAATATTTCTGCTTACAGGAGGTACTACTGATCATCTAGTGGCCATGCAGAATGATTGGGCACATCTTTGATATACTGCAACTGTTCATCTCTCCCAAACCATCAAGTGGTGTCAAGTCAAGAAAAGACTAGAAATCAAGTATTCTCAAATGCAGATAAAGGCATTGGGTCCCAGATTTAATGTTCACTCAGGTCTATAAATGACTGACCTCCATGAACTTTTGTTAAAGTGAGTTCCTCTTCTTCTTGAGTGAACTCCCTTCATTGGACTGTCACTTCCGAAGGGTGTTCAAATTCTCCATTCAATTTCATACTTTTATTTCACCTCCTTTGCCTTCTTCTTTTGCAGTACTAGCTTTGTGCTGAGAGGCTGCATGAGAGGCAGAACTATGAGAAGAGGGCTGCTTCCATCCCTAAAGTGTTATCTGGTAACACCCCATCCTCACACTGAAAGGTAGAAAGAGGTGCTTTCAATAAAATGCACTGAGTGGACATAACACATGCATGACAGTATCTGCAGAAAACAAAGGACATAGGATTTTGCCATCTCTTTTCTCATCTCTGCACAAGCAACACCCAAATCATTAGAACAAACAAAAGCTTGTGACCCAAGTTCAAACCAATTAAACCAGCACAGTTCCCAAGAGGACTTGGGTTTGTTCTTCCAGACAATACAGTGCAAAAAAAGTAGGGCAGAAAACACACAAGAAAAATCTGAGACCAAAAAGACTTACATCCCAGTGGTATTCCCACACCCATGTGTATCCTATCTCATCAGCATCTTCATAGATGTCCCTCTCCAACTGAGACAAGTCCCCAGCACTATCCCCAATCCCAGAAGCTGAACACATGAGATCCAGTCTCTGAAATTATGGAAAAACTCCTGATCTACTCACCACATTTCAATTCCTAAACCTGAACCCTGTGGTTCTGACATTAGCTATTGGGACTTATTTTGCTATGCTTTTCAGTTCGCTAGAGCCCATGCTCAAAGAGTCGTTATTCACCTTCATCATTCCACATATGGAAGATGTTTCTCTGCAGGACAGCGAAGAATTGAGTACCCGGGCTTCGAGTTCATAGTGAACTTTTTGATCTAGACTGTGAGAGCATCTGCCTCTGCAAGTGGGTCTGTGTCAAATACCATGTGCACAAACTGATCTGCAACTCAGCAGTTTAAATGTCCAAGAGTAAATTTAGGTGTTGTGTGTTTCTAGACACTCATGAAGATCAGTTTGAAACCTCTGAATGCATCTCTGCAAGCTTGATATGTAGCACAATCTGACTACCAGTGGTGCTGAATTCTACCAGCTATTAAACAAGAGAACCAGGATACTTATCAAAATCTGGATACAGACGAAGGATTTCAACAGGCTCCAGCTCAGGTCTGCCATATTTACAGAACCAACACAACCCCAATCCCTTTTTAGAAACAGAAATTCAATATTCAGCAACACAGGCCCATCTTGCAGAATGAAACATGTGGGAAAAAAATCTATATCTAGCAAAGAAGAATCTGTGCTCTATGTGATACACTTGCCTATCATTGCCAGTCTCAACATCAAGTCATTGCCCTCACATTCCTCTCTCAAGACCTTAGCTTCCCTTTCTGTTATCAACTGCACAGCTCAAAGAGACAATGCACATGTTGCAGTCATGTCATCTTTCACTAGGTGATTGCAACAACAGATTTTGAGATTTTATTTTACTGACTGACCACAGCTCTCTTCCTTCTAAACATGTGTTCACTTTGGAAGCTCTTTTGTAAATGGCCATATACCTCTCTATAGTTTTGTGACAGTTCTCACTTGTTTTGCAGATTCAAGGCTGAATTGAGAGATATACTGGGTCTTGACAAGCCATGTAACACCCTTGTCAGTCAGCCTTTCTTTTTTTGTGAATACTCTCAGGTTCCTTCTTGAGAACTTCATCATCCAGCAGGCGCTCTGCATCTGCTGGATCCATAGACACTGTGCCCACAGGCTGTCTGCAAATCATTTGCATATTCATCGAGTAATTATCTATCTCCTAGAATAAATTGACAAGTGTGTGTTTTCTAGACACTCAAAAATTGAGAGTGTTCTGTGTTTTCACCACATTTTTCCTTGCTTGCTTGAGCTGTTTTCATCTGACCTAAACTATTTCTGTGCTTTTGCTTTTATCCAATTTCTCTCACCCATGCAGGACAAAACACAGGACACACTTAGGGTTTTTCTTCTTGACTATTTCACTCTTGTCTGATGCTTTGACTACATCTATTAGCTTGACACTAGCTATGGAAGTTGAGATGGGACGGGTTGTTAATGGGACTGATGTTCTTGACCCATCTAATTCTGAAGTTCTCCTCTTTCAAAAAAACATGCGGGCTTAAGTTGTTAAGGTGATCAAACCTAGTTTTCCAGTTATAGGTGGAAAACTTAGATCGCATCATCACTGTGGTGAAGAATTGAGCAGATGATTCACGTATTAATTGCATGCGGCATAAAGATATGAAAGATTCTATGACAATTGAGAATTCATTAGCTGAAGACAATTGTAGATTTTTTTGAACAATTAGAAATAGATGGTAATTAGGTTTTTCTTGGTGAGATCTAAGATCTCTTTTTTATGTTATTGTTTTTTTTCTTTTGTTCTTTTTAATCCTTGCTAGAAATTTTAATCTTTGTGCCATTGCGAATGCAGGTTACTGTTGGAGCTCACCAATGACAGTGATGGTGTCATGGTTGTGTTCTGTGGGATTGGGGTGCTTCTGTGGTTTTGATGAGGTCGATGTGGGGGCATGGTTGGGGCAGGTAGCTTGTGCTGCATTGGGCAGAGTTTTGTAAAGGACTATGTTTCAACTCCCCCCACAAGTTATTAGTGTGTGAAAACTTTGTAGGTTTTTATGTCGTTGCAAACAAAAACTTCAAACATCATAAATTTATGTGTATTGATTGTACATATCAAGTTGTTAGTTTGATTTTGACAACGAACAAATCCATATCCGGTCAAGGAAGAAAGATGAACATGAATTCATGTCTGTGGTGACATAAATATTTGAAATATTTTCATTGCATATGCTTATGTTAAAATCTTCCAGAGAATATGTTAAATTGGTATCCTGGAATGAGTCTCAACACTTCATGGCAATATGGTAGTTTACGATGACAATGTGTCATTGACAAAAAGCACAACCATCAAAAAAAATTGTGTTGAATTTATCACTACATTTTTTAATAACAACAAAAAATGTCTTCACATTGTTAATATAGATTTCTTAACGAAAACAATTCAATCATCGACACTACAAGCACTTATGAATAAATACAATTTTAAACTCATTTTTTTGCAAAGCACCATTATTAATAATACACAAATAATTACATGTGAACAAATGCATCGACACAACAATGGCATTTTGAATCAACACAAGCATATTGCACAAATTATAAATCCATATATTTTACTTTCAAATTTTCCAATTATGTTCCCCAATTTGTATTACCATACAATATCACAAAATAACTTGATAAGTTGATAATATGGAATATGTTAGAATAACAACTTGAAAATCATAACAAGAGAACTCTTGAAAAACGATTAACAAACCTTGAACTTAAATTTTTACAATTCAAGTTAGTAATCCAAGTCTTATGACGAGTGGATTTTATTTGTCCATGATGCTTATATAATTGAGAACTGTCCTTCTATGGTTAATTCGTAATCCTCTTGGTTTCATTTGTAACAAATGTTTTGTAATTAAACATCTAACTTATCTAATTGTTATATTTATGAAAATAATATTTCATGAGGGCTACATTTTACATCACAATTAAGTAAAAGGTTGCAACTTTTGTAAGATCATAGTCATAACAAACTTTAATTATGTTATTTAAATTTCGAACATTTGGTTCAATAAATTGTAATGAGAGTGAAAAAAAAACACACACACACAATATAAAAAAAATTCATGCCCAAACCTCTTAACTAACTCACTCTTTATTGTATCTAGATGTGAGACATAGTGATAAAAACTTAACTAGTGATAAAACTTTTACAAAAACTTTGCCATATCCATTGTGCAAAATTTTCAATTAGACCAAATTATCAAGATTTATTGGAATTAACAAATACATATAAAATTACAGATGTAACACTAAACCATAAAACTTTTTTATCATGATTGCAAATGCAAAACTATTGCACACAACAATGATAAACAAAATGTGTCCAACCATTTTCCCATTGGTTGTAATTGTCTCACAAGAAAAATGTTCACATTCAATCATCTTTTGCATTTGAATGTTTTCCTTTGTAATGATGACAAACGTTAATCTGACCAAAGGAAAAATGACAAATAGATTACTGGCAAGGCCAGTAAGTTTGTAACACCTTGTGTTTTTTTCAGTATCTATGTTAATTTCCGTCTACACTTTTGTCACTTGACGCCGGTTTGGCAAAACTTGGTTCTCATCCTGTTAACCCTAAACCCTAAACCACTTTACAAATAACTTTATTGTTACATTTTGGATATAGATCCTTATGTCTAGAACCAGGGAACAGAGAATGCTCATATTTAAGCTTTTCTCCAACACATTTTGATGCCCATTCGGTACAGAACTTGTGGCTACACATTTCTTGCCACACTAAATTTTGCAGGCAACCACATTGAACTTGGCAATTGCAGCAAGAAAACTGGCAACCAACAGATGAACAAAGCACTTAGGGACCGCAACATGAACCAAGTAGAAAATTTGCAACACAAAACCATTGCATAAACTTTACATAACTCTGCATAACTTTGTTTCAACACAGTAATCTATTGCAGGCAGAGTTACATAAAGTCCAGACAGTATTCTCAAAATCCAGTCTTGGAAAATAACTCCATGCATACAAGGAAGGGGGCACTGGATCTAAGTGGTAGACACAGGAAATCAATATTAAGAGCATGCTCCACTTTTTCAGTGGTACCATATCTGACAACATTGTTCAACCATGGTGGTACAATGATAACAGTAGAACTTCTACAAACAAAATGAGCTTGATACAATGATTGACAAGACAGACTATTGGCATCACCAATAGTCCATGCAAGAGCAAACACCATCCTCAAAGTGATGAAAGCGATTGGCATCCCTCACCATGATTGCTCTCCCAACCATCTTTGAAATGAACTTCGTGGAGTTGTGGCAGTCCCCACAAACCCGCAAATTTTTTGTTATTCGGAGTGGAGTACCAGGAGCTGTATTGATGAGCCCAAATGCAATAGCCAGTTTCTCACTATGGTGACACAAATGAAACCCATTTTCTTCTTCTTCCACATCATATAACACCAATTTAGTATATTCCCTATATCCTGCATCAAGCATGAGTCCTGACAATCTCTTCAGTTCTGCACGGATTTCAATCATCTGAGGGTGGTCTTGATCATCTACTAGGAATGTATGCACCTCATTATTCACTTCAATCCAGGTACGACCTGGCTGCTTCTTCGCACCTATTTCTGTTCTCTGCTGTTCAACCTTATCAGCAAGGTGCCTCTTGCCAGCAGAAGCATAGATGTTTGATAGCATCACATAACCTGCAGCATTTTTTGGCTCCAACTGAAGAATTATTTTAGCAATGCGTTGTCCCATCTCCATATTGCCATGAATTCTGCAAGCACCCAACAATGCCTTATATGCAGCCACATATGGTTTACCAGGCATCATCATGATCACGTTCTCAGCCTCCTGGAGACGGCCAGCACGGCCAAGAAGGTCAACAATGCAGGTGTAATGTTCCGACTTTGGTGAAATCATGTGAACTGTGGTCATTGAAGCATAACAGTCCATGCCTTCACCCACCAAACCTGCATGGCTACAAGCAGACAGAAGACAAACAAAAGTAATATCATTTGGCTGAACACCTTCCTCACCCATCCGTCCAAAAAGTTGAAGTGCTTCCTTACCATGGCCATGCATGGCACATCCTCCAAGCATGGCATTCCATGAACCCACATCACGTGATGGCATCTTGTTGAAAACTCTCCAAGCATCCTTCATGCTCCCACATTTTGCATACATGTCAACCAAGCTGGTCGCCACAAAAACATTTGAATCCCATCCATTTTGAATGATCTGCTTGTGTGTGCACCTGCCCTCTTCCAGTGCAACTACGCTGGCACATGCATTCAGCACTCCCACATAAGTAACAGAGTCTGGCCGCACACCTTTCTCTTGCATTTGTTGAAATAATACCAGTGCCTTCTGCCCTTGAGCACATCTCACATGTCCCAAAATCATGGCGTTCCAAGACACCACAGCACGTGATGGCATGTTGTTGAACACTCTCGCAGCATCCTCCATTCTTCCACATTTTGCATACATGTCAACCAAGCTAGTCCCCACAAAGACATCAGCCTCACAACCAGTTTGAATTAGCTGTGCATGAACCTGCCTGCCCTCTTCTAGTGCTCGTAAACTAGCACACGCATTGAGCACTGGAACAAAAGTGAATCTGTCAGGAGTCATGCCCTTTCGTTGCATTTCTCGGAAAAGCTCTAGTGTCTTCTCAGGTCGGCCAGCCTCAACATACCTTGCAAGCCTTCTATTCCATGTAAAGCTGTCCATTTGGGGGGTCCCTGGTGCCATAGCCGCCAGTTTTGATCCCACCCATGGGGGGTTTTGACGGTTATCAAGCCAAAGTGCAGCCTGCGTCCTCTTATGCTTGAAATCCGGGTGCCTTTCATTCACCTTCTCCTGCCTGCAATCGCACCATTGCGAAGGATCTGAAAAGAATTGCCGCCAAAGTTTCTCTGCTGGGTATGCTACTGTTGATCCAAGATTTCCACCCCGAGTCGTTGCCAACGTTCTGTTACCAGAAGTCACTATATGTCCTGTCTGTTGCGAATCAAGGGAGAGTCGATGGCACATTGCAATCGCCACTAGGAAGGACTTGGAAGTGGCGTCGATGCCCCGACGAGGTGGAACCAGCATCGCAACCAGCAACGAACATCAGGATACCGGTTCAAAGCACAAGCTCGCCACAATAAGAAGTAACGATCGAGAGTTCAACCTTCGGACGAGACTGGAAAGCGTGATACTACACTAAGTACAGAGAAAGAATGGTGAAGGGCAAGAAGAAAGAAAGGGAGGGAGTGAGAGGGGACACAAGAGGCAGAAGAACATACGAAGTGTCTCCCGCTGTCTGCATCCTTTTTAGGGCTACACCTTTTCTGGGCTACTTTTGAGTTTGGACCAATGGTCTTCCGGGTAGGTTATCAGAAGAGTTTTAATATTATACCCTCCGGTTATCAATATGAAAACAATAAGTGCAGTCATCAATTTTAAACTATATAATTATCATTTTATTCTTGTTTTTCTACTTTTCTATCATAAACACTAGTGTAGCCGCCTGCAGGTTTTTTTTTTTCACATTCATCAGGTACGTGCACTGGCGATGATCCCCAGCTTTAATTCGCATTAAATGGCGACTGTCCTAGGCGGACAGTAGAGTTTTTTTTAGTGAATCCTGCCTAAATCTAGGCGAGCTACACGGACTCATTGTCTAAATCTGGCGAATTCTTTCTTTCTTTTTAAGAAATATGGCGAGTTTTTTTAAAGTTTTCAAAAAGAATCCTTTGTAGAGGTCGCACTGGGCTTTTCTTTTTCTTGTCGCCAGTTGGCCAAATTTCGCCCAAAAACAAAAAGCCACTGGGTTCTAGCCTGTCCCATTGGGCCAAGTATGAACAGGCTCAACTGATTTTCCCTTCCAAACCCAGTTTTTTCCAAATTTGTTCGAATTTCCCAAAAAAATCCACCAAATATTCAATATCTTCCAAACCATACCACTTAGGTCTGAAAAATATGAAAACAACTCCATTAATTCGGACTTGGTGAGAGCTTTCCAACATACCAAAAACGCCACCAAATTCCCACATAATTCCCAGTTTTTCTTTGTTTTTTATTCTTTTGGACACAAATAGAAAATCCATTGCAAAATGAGAACCAGTGCAGCACAGGCCAGGGGACACCCGACCCCAGCATCAAGAACCACACACCTACCAAAGGAAACTAGTACTAGTGTAATGTGATTGATAGCACCACCTAACTTTATGCCTATCCCTAGCACGAATGACATGGTGTGGACCCCACACCTTGTCAAAAGCCTCCAACAAATGCCTCATCAGTTGGTTTCTTTTTAATCTTCTGAAATGTGTGTTGCCACTCTGATCTACCATAATCCAAAATACCATCCCACATCACTTTTTTAAGTTTGTTATCCCACCATCTAGCACCATTGAAATTTAGATTGTTTCTTTTCTAGCCAAATTGATCAAAGGGTAACATCTCTAATTAAGGACCAAGGAAGGGTGAATTTTCTAAATATGCTAGGCAATTTCTTATTAAACATACATTGTTCAAAATTGAAATGCCTCTAAGTCAAACTAGCGTCTACAAGAGATTTGAGACTATACAAAAATGAAAAGGTTTGTTCCCATGTTGTCCTGGCTATAGGACATTGCCAAAACCTATGCATGATGGTTTCAAAGGTTCCATGTTCACAAGAGGGACAATCTACTTGGATGTTGTGATTTACTTTTGCCTTCTAGGTATTTACAACAAGGGCCTTATGTCAGAAAGAGAAAAGAGATTGGAACCCTCACTAGGTGTTAACATATTTGTATTAAAGTTATGGGTAAAGTAAGAAAAACACAACTCGGCTACCAAACCTTGAGTTTGGTCGTACACAAGGTGAGATTTTAAAAAACTTGCAAAAAAATACCTTAGCATTCAATAGGGGATGAAACTCAAAAAATCATCAATTTTGGTGGTAAACTAAGTTTCATCTTATCTTTTCTATTTATTGAGAGCCTCCACTAATGCTACTTATATTTTCACTGCTTTTAATTGTCCAACTACTATCATTAATCTTCAACCTCGTGCATTAAATGCTCGTGGTCACGTGGCGCTCTGAAATTTCAAATTGCATTTTGAGCCCTTAGGCCTACCTCTACTAACAAGATCCCTTTGTCATCAACCATGGATGTCACAACCATAATTTTCCATACACAAAGAACCCTAAACCCTAAGAACTCATTAAAACAAATATTGGATTCGCTACAAAGATTATCAAAACCTATGAGTGTCGACTGAAGAGTTTGTTGAGACAAACACATCAATAAGTGAAGTTCAGAGCGATTTTGTACTTATAGTAATGTTGCAAACTTGATACTAGCATTGTTACACATACGAGCTTGTGGAATAGTGGTGTGCTTTCAACTCATGCATGGCATACGTGAGCTTGTGGAATAGTGGTTGTGCAAACAACTTGTGCATGATGAACCAAAATTGCTACAAAGAAGTGCATAGAAACACTTGTTGCACAAATTTTCAGCAAAGGTTTGTATTTTCTAACCATTTATGATCATGGTTTTTTGTGGTTATAAGTTTGAGTGCAATGGTGGGGATGTGTTGTGGCAGAGATTTAATTGGTATGATATGTAAGGTGTTTTTCCATAGAATTTGGTTTATGTGGTTGCATCTATGGAATGGTTTGGAAAAATGGGGTTATTGATATTAGAGAGTGGTGATAGATCAATGAAGTAAAACACCAATGTGTAGGTGGTGGGCATCTTGTAGAACTTGGCACATCAACAACAATGATTCAAGAAGTATTAGCAATAACACCAACTGTAAGAGATGGAGGGAACAAAGGAATGATAACAGTTGCTTCCACATTACAAAAAGTCCCAATTTTCGCAAAACATGATGTCAAAGCCATGGCACAACAAGTGGCATCTAATCTAGTTTCCATTACGTGGGGCCTACTAACTATTGTTTCTGAAAAGGCTTGTGCACGACCACATGTACTAAAGTTTTGCAACCTTGGGCTTGTATGCACAATGCACTGATTATACATTATTCAATATTATCTAGATTGTATCACACAACATATATCCTAGTTCTGTTGATAAGGGGTTAAAACCCACTATGTTTATGCTTTGGGTAGGAGGATATGTGCCAAATTCATGATTGAGTGTTGTCCTTGGAAGGGTGTGCATATCATGTTATGTGGAACATAACACATTTTAAGTCGCATGGCAAAGGAAGAGGTGTGTCATTTCGACTCACCAAATGTTAATGCAAATAATTACACAATCTTTCGAAGGGTCTATGATGCAAATGGGAAAATTCAACCTCGTAATCACAAATTCAAGCCCCGTGATCATGTCATGGTTTGCATTAAAGACTCAAGATATTGTGCATTGTTTTTTACAACCCCATAATCCATTGCCTTCATCAAAGTGCATTAGTGAAATGCATGTATGTTATTATTGCTAAAGTTGGGTTCCTTGTGTTGAAGTTACTATGGGATTTTAAAAAGTGTCCAATTAATGTCTTGATTTTTTTTGGTAGGATTTGAAAACCTCGCAACAATCTTTCCTTTCCTAAAATTCAAATGGAACATTTGTTAACCAGCAAAAGCTTCAGAGGAATGGTGCAAAAGTTGAGTTCCAACATGGACATATTGTGTCCCTTGTTGGTCCACCAAAACATGGTGAATTTCTATCATCTAACCATGCATTTGCCATTCCCTCATTTGGTTTTTTCCTTCACCATTACTTATCTATGAATTACATGCATAGGAATTCTAAGAGTTGGCTATTTTGGTTCTTGTTTGTATGTGCCTTTCAGAAAATGCTTTTGCATTTGTTTATAGAACGATGCCAATAGGGGAAAACATGTTGGGGATAACCTCTTAGGATGACCCCATTGACAACACAAAAGCAAGAACTCTAAAGAGGAAAAACACCCCATATTGTAAGCAATATTACAACCATGAAACCAACAAAAAAGAGGTTGTCAATAACCCTAAATTTTGAAAAACCTAATTATTTCAAAAACCATACACCACCACACCTTAGTCCTAAGTTTATTGCAACATGTTTGTGAATATGGTGCATTTTAGTCAAATCATATTGGAGTTGTATTACAAACAATGTGGAGGATGGAGGATGTGTTAAGTGTAAGCAGAGTCAAGGTCTCAAAAGTGAAGCCCTAAGATCCCAATTTCATTCAATGATGTTTAGAACCTACAACATTCAAGTGAAGTGAGCTTCACAACTTGTAGACTTGATGAGGAGGTGTAGATGTTTATTTTACTTAGAACTTTGCTTCTATGAGTTAGTTGGCTTCAGCTTCAACTTAGCTTCATTTTTTGTTCAATGGGTGTTTAAACTACTAGCTAGGGTCATAATTTGTTGTTGTGTGATGCATTTTTTTGCTTTTTGATGCATTTTTTTATTTGACACGAGAGTAGGAGCTTCATCAACAGTTAGAGATACAAATCTTACCACTGAAAAATTGCAAACAAACTACCATGTATTTGAGGCAAATCATGATGTAGTGGGTGTCTTCTTTTAGGCTCTCCAAACTCCTTTAGATACTAGTCGATTGAGTAATGTGGCAAATATTTCTAATATGGGAAAAGCTTGTACATTGGTATTGTAGGGCAATTCTTGAAAGTTCAGCTTGTTTTGCTACACATGAGTTAAAAGAGGTTGAAACATTAATTACCATGAAGTATGCAACTTAGATTGAAGACATGCAAACACAACTTTTTACTACAACAAAAGAGCTCAATGAATCTACAATCACAATTTCACATTAGCAAAACATTATTGAGGATCTAAAGCAACATATGGATGTTGTTACCAACACACACCTTCATGTTAAAGAAACATTACAGAGGTCTTGAAATGGCCTAAACATTTGCAAGCTACAAATGTTGAGTGAAATAGAAGCACTACTAGGAAAGTGGGGTGTAGTTCACTAGACTATTTAACTGTGGAACCATAAAAGTGAATTAAGTTCACTATAATTCATTGATTTTACCTTCATTGGTGAAAATGGTTCACTATATGGTGTACATGTTTACTAAGGGTAAAGTTTGTTTACTAGGTTTGTTTCTTTAACGTTAGATTGTTTATCACATTTCAAACCCAAAACTTGTCTGGTGAAAACATAACATTATTTCCAAACATCATTAACCGGTCTACTTCAATTGTGCCCAAATTCAAACTCCAATCGAGCTTCACAATCTGGTTGGTTCAAAGCGGGGCATAGGGAACATGGAAATCGTTCGCATTAAAACGTAGAAAACGGCCAGCACAAGGAGGGTTTTTGTAGCGGTGGGAATTTCATTAGCTCGAAACGCATCGAGAACGTGGCCTTCATTTTTAGGGCGATAGAAGCAGCGCGCACAGAATCCATTCTTCTTCCTCTTCAAGCTCTTTCCGCCACTTCGCTCGTGTTTCATGGTGTTTTCTCCGAGAGGTTATGTGTTCTGGGGTTGTGTTCACAGGTTTGTGACTGAATTGTAGTTATTGAAAATTGGAACAGAGCAAACAGACTGAGCAGGAGGAGGAGGAGGAACAATGGGTCAAGGACAGTCGGGCGGGTTGTCGAGCAAGCAAGGAGGTATAGGGGATCGGAAAGGCGATCCTAACAATAAGAAGGAGAAGAAGTACGAGCCTGCGGCACCGCCGACCTGCGTCGGCAAGAGGCAGCGGAAGCAGAAGGGACCCGAAGCAGCCACTCACTTGCCCGTGGTTCACGCCTGCCACCAAGTGCAAGTTTCGACTTCTGAAGTTGGATCGCGTGAAGGATTACCTGTTGATGGAGGAGGAGTTTGTGGCGGGTCAAGAATGTTTGAAGTCGCAGGAAGATAAAAACGAAGAGGATCGGTCCAAGGTGGACGACCTGAGGGGATCTCCCATGAGCGTGGGCAATTTGGAGGACAAAATTGATGAGAATCACGCCATTATGTCCTCGTCGGTGGGGCCTAAGTACTATGTCAACGTCCTATTGTTCGTGGACAAGGACTAACTGGAGCCAGGCTGTGCTATTCTGATGCACAACAAGGTATTCTTCTCCTTTTATCTGGTTCACATAGCTTCGAAAAGGAGCAATGGTGGCCTGACATGTTTGCACGCACGTTTCTGTCTGTGCCTTTCTGCTGTTGCAACTGTGCTGGCTCCTGTCCACATGACGGGCAACCTAAGCGCTTAGGCGCTATGGAATCCAGTATATCTGGTGCTATAAGCTCATCTTTTCCTATTGAAGGGGGGGAATTATCTAGGATGTTATTTACTGGAAGCTAGGGGCCAATGGACATTTTAGGGTTCAAGCCTAGGGTACTGAATATCCTGGAAGTCAGTCCATTATGTTGCGAGATTCTCAATAGTAAGGTTCGGCAAGCCAAAAAAGAATTCACCTTGAGTTGCAGCTGTGGATGAATTGTTCAAGTTGTACCCTGATATTGAAGTGTGGAGATTAAGCAGTCGCTTGCCCGGGTGAAGCATGAACCCCTCCTCATCCTGGGCTTAGTCAATGAACCTCTGACCTCTAATTGTGGTGGCATTTGATGGCAAGGATCATTTTTACTCCTTGGTCATACCAATTATTGTTCTTTCATTCCAGTTTTGTTGCTCTGCACATTTCCTGCAGTTCCCCTCAATGTGGACCACGACCTACATGTGGACCTAGTGTAGAAGTCCAGACACAAGTGCAATTTCACGCATCATTTTCACGGCCTCGTAGCGCAGACACATTACGGGGAGGTCCTTCACTATCTAGGTTTGGGGATTCCTCTGCAGCAGCTCTGGCTCCTGCTCCAGCATGGAGTGGTCATGCAACAGCTAGCAAACTGGTATGCTTATTATGTTGCTCATATTTATTCTTATGATTTTACTTCTGTGAGTTTTGGATCGGTTTCTCCCTCCTTAAACGCAGGACTAGTCTACTTAATAGTGTGGGAATTACTTCTCCAGGTAGGTTTTTGGTGAGGGATGGGGCATTGGCAAATTTGCCTGAGAAGGTGATTTGTATGGTGGACATGAATCTTGGGCTGTAGGGGCAGGCAGATGAGCCTCACCAAGCATCACGTTTCAAGTTGACGAGACTGGAATTGGAAACTGAAATACAACTACAGATAGGTATGGGGTATCATAGAGTCCAGTGTCAGTTCTCCACCTTCTCATGTCCACTTAGAGCAAATGTATGGAAGCTTGAAGAAGAACTATGTTGCACTCAATGGAATACATCAAAATAGATGTTATCTTGCAGTGATTGCAGTTGTACTAACTCCTGAAACACTCCCCATTAGCCAGGTACGAAGATTTTTTTCCCTTTGCTTCACAAATTAGGGTCTTCTACAAATGTTATGTTTTCTTATGATGTTGTGTTGTGAAATGTTGCTTGGACTGATTTGATTGCACTGGAAAGTGTCATTGCTTGCATGAAAGGCTTAAGAAATAAATGCCACTTCATGGTTTGGTGATGGTTGCATTGTATTTAGAAGCATGTGACATTGTTTAGACCATGGTGTGATGTGCACTTTACAAGTGGTTGCTCTAACAAATGATTTTCATTCTGAGGTGGCTTCTAACAATTCCTGCTTAGTGTTGTGTACCTAAGGTGATTAGATGTCAAATATGTTGGCTTTCAACTTTGCTGGTTGTATAATTTGTGGCAGCACCAAGCATTAATGCATCTCCGTCAGAGGACAATTTGCGCTTCTTTAATGTCATGATTGTGGGACCATCACAGTCTCCATACGAAGGTTTTGAACTCTGGTTCTTATTCACTTCATGGTTTGTTGAGTTCATTATCCTTTTGGTTGCAAAAATCTTTTGGTCATGGTGATGTTTGCTTGCATTTCTGGTCTGAATATGTTTGCTTTCATTCATTACTTGGATTCCATTTAGCCATTTCTTTCTCTCTGCTTCTTTTATGTAGTGTTCAGTGTGACTGTGGTGAGAAAATGTGTGAGGAAATTTATGGTTATTTTACAATCTTGTTGGAACAATTGTCAATGTTCATAGGTGGGGTGTTCAAGTTGGAGCTTTTTCTACCAGAAGAATATCCAATGGTAGCACCAAAGGTATGTTGGAATTGTGTTTTCACAGAGGACCACATAATTACCTACCTTGGCCTTTCTACTATGTTGGTGTCTCTATAGCTTTGAAAGATGATGGATGTTAGTAGGAGCATGCCATCTTGCATAAGGCCCGAGGCGCAGTAGCAGAAGTACCATCGGCACCACAACCCAGCAAGCCTTGGTGTTTAAAACCATGGAATAATCTAGCTACCCAGCGACGACCACACCCTCAAAGTACAAGGATTGCACTAGATGAAGCAGCCCCATTGGGCACAGCGTCCTCACAGTCCTACATTAACCATAGTGCATCTAATGGAATCAATGGTGATAGCCAGGCTGTAGACATTGATATGTTGTACGATGGATATTTTAGGGGCCTTTTTCTAGCTGAGAATGGAAGAAGCAATGAAGCAAGCACATCCCAGACAAATGAAGTTAGATGGTTTCTTGCTGGTGGGGAGTTTGGTCAGACCATCGTGATGATGGTCTGGCACTTCGTGAGTGAGCTTGTTGAAGACTATAATTTCAATTTTTATTAGATTTCCTCTTATCCACCTATCTTCTCTCAATTTTTTTGTTTCACCAAATTTGTCTCACTCAAATTGTCCATTGTCATAAATTTATTGATGTGGTGTGTCTAGGTAGTCTAGGGCAACAAAATGTCATCCAAGGGTAGTGGTGACTCTTCACTTGTATAAATTGCAAGCACAGTGAAAGTTCAAACAAGGATCATCAAACCTTAGAAGTTTCTATGCATGTTTCTATACTTGTCATCTTGAATTCTTAGATGGACACATGGAAATTACAAGATGAAAATATTATGGAATTAATTACCCATATTTAATAGTTAACAGATGGAAAAATCTCCCTGAATCAACCAACCATAATTTGTGAAATAAATCTGTTAAATTAACTAAACACAATATGAAAAAACAATTTAAATTAATTAATCACACCAGGTGAAAAAAACCTTTTAATTGACTAGTGTTTAAGGTTGATTTAACTAATAGGTGTAATTTCCACCTGAATTTGGACATCACTTGTTTCCATCTTGTTTCATTGGCTTAATTGACCTGTCCGTAGCCACCAGTCCCCGGTCACTAGGGGGTTAACATGTTTTACCATGATTTCCTATAGTGAATCTGGCCTAGTTCACTCAAATCTTAGTGAAATACCCAGTGAACTTGGCCACATCTCCTAGTAGTGAAGTCTCAAGTAGCCTCTGCATGTTTTTGTATTGTAATTATCATGGTAGCACAATAACTAATATACCATGTTGTTATTGTACTTGTAGCCGTTAGGGAATTCTGGAATTGGAAAATCGACTAAAAGATGCACACATTCAACATATCAAAGACAAGGCACTAAAAGAAGCAAAATCTAAGGCAGCCCTTGACCGTTTGTGTATTGAATCAACAAAAGAACTAAGACACATCCTCCAACTTGCTATTATTCAACACAAGGAACAACAGGACATCGTTCTAACTATTCAAGTTTACATTCTAGGTTGTTATTTTTTGACAAATATACCTTTTTTAAGCTATGATTTGCATTGTTGTCAACATGGAAATAAACATTATATCAATGATATTCTTGGCTTAGCAAAAAGACTAATTTGTTTCTTATGGGTGCAATGTCCATACAATATCTGTTGTAAACATATGTTCAAGATACATGTATAATAGTCATTATATAGGAATCAAAGATGGCATTGAGACTCATAGCTAAAAATCTATGGGAGGTAAGTTGTAAGGCAACGTATGGAGAGCTTCCAATAGTTCTTCTAATTGTTGTTCTCTAACCTTTTGAAACTTCTTTGTGCATATGCTAAGAGCCTTTCCACACATCATAAAACATAGTGGGGATTAATCCATCGGGGTGAAGAATATTTGCTTGTTCACTATGTGTGGATTACACACACATGAAGGTGATGGATGCAATGAGTATGTGCAATACAATGTGCAAATAATTTCTGAATTACTATTGTCTATTTGATTTTATGATAGGATATGGAGAGGGCAGTAGTTGTTGCTACTGAAGAAAAAGTACATTGTGTGGAAGCTCAATCCAAAAGGTGACCCATAATGTAAATTCTCGGAATGTAAGTAATAACAAGTACTTATGACCATAGTGTTAACAAGTAAACAATGCACCATGAATTGTTCTTTTGCAAGATGAATTGAAAATAACAACAATATTGTAGTTATATCTCATTATCATATGTATAAAGAGTTAAGTATGTGTGTGTTGAACTAATTTTTAAATTGATTAGATTTTGTAATTCACTTGCTAAAATTGAAAAAGAGCTACAACAAGCATGTTGAGAGCATGAACATGAAAAAGGTTCTAATAACTAGGGTTACATTCTTAATATTTTTGTGCCATGTAGTTATACCTTACCTCAAAAAACCTACATTTTAGCAATAAAGAGATTTTTTGCTACTCATTATAGACTAGCTAACTAGTAGATGATAAATGTACATCATGAATGTGGAAAATTATTTTCAAAGTATGTTGGCATTTAGTTTGTAAATTGAAGATGTGTGGAAGAGTAGATAGTTAAAGAGGTTGTAGAAGGGCATGCTACAACTTTGGAGATGGAGATGAAGGTAGTAATTAAAGACCTAGCACTTGAAAAAAAACAATTACAAGACATAAGAGAATGCATCTTGCTTTGGTATATGGGCTGAAGTGTAGTGGGTTTTTGTTTACACACATGGTTTGTAATATTGGTTTGTTTGCTAGTTGTTAATACTTGATCCAACTTTCTTTGAAAGGATGGTTGAAAAAAGAATATCATTTCACTACAATGGACTTTGTGTTCAATCCTTTGTTGTCCAACATCAAACAAACTTTATGTATAGAGTTCACATTGGCCTTTTAATTGGCCAACAAGATTTAATGTAGAGTAATTTGCACCTCTATTATAATGAAAAGTTATTAATAGTAAAGATGCATTAAACTACATTGGGAGGCAATTGGGTTTGCAGCTTGGGAACTCATATGTGAGCATTCCATTCAACAGCTACACAGGTTACAACCCGATAACAAAAGCAACATGAACAATTTATTGCAATGTTGAGGCCACTAGAGGATGGTGTTGTCAAAAAGATAAAGCGTGAAGCTAATGTGCCTAACATGAGTCCATACATAAAAACAATACGAGATTCACTAAAGATTGGTGAAGGTCCAACACATAGAGATGAAGATCAAATTATGGACAATAAGGCACAAGACAATTGTGTTGAAGAAACCGAGGAGGTTGATGAGAATGACATAACTAAATCCAAATTACCATGTGATGAAGGCAAGGGTGAAGATTGTCATAGACCCATGATATGGCAACAACTAGGGAATGAAATCTTCTTCCTATCAAAAATGAATGCAGGCAAATTGGAGGAGCAAGTGAACCAGCAATTCAAGTTGTGTGAGAGCAACATGAGAGTGAATGCTAAACAAGATGGTTGCAACATAGTGCAAAAGGGAAAGCAACTAAATCCTCATAAGCTTTGGATGGAAGATTTGCAATTGAATGATTTTCCAAACACTAGGATCAAATCACAAAGCCCAAAAAAGGTGGAAATTTTTCCATATATAATTCTAGGCTATGATAACCATTATGGAGGGGAGTCACATTCATGTGACAAATCTGAAAGTACTGAAGAGGGTGAAATCGATAACTCTATTAAAACTAGTGTTTAGCAAGTGATTGCTATTGATCAAAATATTAAAAACATAGTTAATTAAATGCTCTAGTATATTCATGGGTTCAAAAAGGCAATAATCTTTTCATATATGCATTATCTATAACATATGGCTTTGTTGTATGCTCTAGTGTTTAGTGAGCTTAGGAAAGAAGTAATATTTTTTAGCTAGCTTGTTTTACAAGCTTTGTGATGGAAGAAGTTTCAACATTAATGTGTTTGTGTTGCTTTGTTTATGAGAACTACTTAGATTTGTAGGGTTTCCAAGTATAAGTCAAGGCTTGGGAGTAACGTTTTTGAGCAATTTTTACAATATCTTTTTAAAAAACCACTTGATTCAATGGGTTTGATTGTAAGGTTGTGGTTTCAAGGAATATATTTTATCCCTGTGTGAGTTCACGTCCTTTCACATGTAGCATGATGGTTAAGGTTTAATCAACATGGAATCACAAAATGCTCATAAGATGTGTGTCATCCTTGGGTGGCAAAAATACAAACTATAACAATCATATGTAAAAACATGGTGAACATTGTTCCAAGTTGTGCTAACTGGATTGGAGGGCCTTCATAGGACAAGTCAAAACGTAAATAAGAGGTGAAATAGGTAACTATGATGAGACAAATGTTTAATAGGTGCTTGTTTTATTAACACACATACAATTATTAGGCAAATAGAAGGGATGGCAATTGATTCCAACATAAAACTAATGTCCAAATGTTATAATGACTTGAGTTAATAATTTTGAACATAATAGAAATGCTTAATTTCATAGGATTACAATGAAAGGAACATGCAATGTAAGACTTGCACAAAGGGTTTTGTTTGCCCATGGAGTATATGCACATGCACTACTAGAAATTATGTCTTTTGCAACCAGTCACTATGCAACTGGCATGCAACTAGTTGTCATTTGCAACTATTTTGGTCATGTTTGTAATTATAAATATAATATTGTATAATTTTTCAGCCATACGATTGTGTGTGCAACTAACGTGCAACTAAATGTGTACAACATGGACACATGTCATAAAAATAATGGTCTAAACTTATACATACTTAAATTATTATACTTAATATATCTACATAAGCTATGTATAATAATATTATGTGTTTTTACTACTAAGGTTAACCCCATGTTAACTTAAGCTAACTTAAACTAACCTAGGCTAAATAAACAAAAAAGTTAAATTAACCATGGCTAAATTAAACTAGGTTAAAATTAACCATGCCTAATTTTATTAAGTTAAAATGTTTATGGTTAAATTAAGTTAAACCAAATTAGTTATGGCTAAATTAAATTAGGCTAAATTGTTTATGGCTAAAATGAATTAAACTATATTAATTGTGGCTAAAATAGATTAAGCCAAACTAATATGGCTAAATTAAATTAGGCCAAACCAATTATGGCTAAATAAGTTACGTTAAACTATTTATGGCTAAATTAATTTAGGCTAAAACTAACAATGGTTAAATTAAGTTAGGTTAAAATCATTATGGCTAAACTAAATTATGTTAAATTAAATTAAGTTAAACTAAACCATGGTTTAAATATATATTTTGTAATTTTTTAAATTTTATTCGTCAAATATATTTAAATATTTGTTTTGGCAAGTAAAACTTTTTTATTTTACTTAATCTGGAATATTTTTCAGAAAATGTAAATTTGATTAAACAAAATATTATTCAGAATCAATCAGTATGATAATATTAAAATTTATTATAAATGTTCATAATTATCAATTAAATGTTTATTATAATTATAATGATAATAAATTATATATATATAATCAATAGGTATTATATATTTAAATTTTATTATTATGTTAAAATATTAATGTAAATAGGTTACACAAATTAACCTACACGTACATAAACATCTTAAGTTGATAAATAATTTAAGCTAAATAATAATGTTAAAATCATATTTTCATTAAGTAATTATAATTATTAAAAATATCCTACAATCATTTTTGAAGTGCAAAAGACAAGGAGTAATGAAAAATTAACAAGAAGAAAAACATGAAAAATAAGAAATTTAAGTTTTTTTCCAAGTTACAAAACGTGTTTTTTTTCTTTTCTTTGGACCCCTCCTACTTTCAAACCTCATAACTTTCTTAATACTTATTCAATTAAACAATTTAAATTGCTATAGGAACGCCAATTGAAGTTCTACAAATCATATTGACACTTTAATAACAAAAAAAAACATAAAAGGAACTTTTTGGGTGTTTAAGAATCGGCCTTTGCAGTTTTCAATGGTCTTTTTTGAATTTCTGACCCCCTTTACTTTGGGGGACCATAACTTTCTCAATTCTAATCCATTTTTTATGATTCTTCTTGTGTTAGATGCGCTAATAAATGGGCTTAAAGTTTTTTTTGGACACCTGAATAAAAAAAACACTCCCCTGGCTGCTATATTCTAATACATTAGTTGCATTTGATGTGTAACTAAGTTGGTTCATGAGGTTTGCAATGGAATTTTTTATCCATATCCTTTAGCTTCCAATTCTCTTTGGCTCAGTATATAATTAGGAGCAATCATTTTGTATTAACGAAATATCAAATGCCATTGGGGATGAGTGAATTAAAAAAGCTTGACCTTTATGAAATGGTTAATTTTAAAATAAAAATGGATTATTTTAATCTTACTTATATAACCTAAACCTAGTTATGTTCAACCTACTTACATACCTAAGTAATCCTATTCATCTAATAGGATTTAATAATAACCTACCTACATAATCAACATGTGTCAACATCTTACTAGTAATATATTGGACAATTTATATTTTATTAATTAATATTTAAAAATAGGTGGGCTTGAATTTCCACGTGTCACCACATAGTTGGTGTTTTAAAATTGACACGTGTCAATTGGTCAGTGAACGTTCCATGGTGTGTCACATGTCATCATCTTAGTGGCATAAATTTTAATGATTGAGATTAATTCAATGAATTTTTAATTTTGAAAACACATAAATAATTAATTAATGACACGTGTCCACAAGCTAGTTTTCCAATTTTAAACATGTGTCATATTTTTATTAGTTGCATTGTAGTTGCAAAGAGAGTTGCACATAAGGTGCAACTACCTTTCGATTAATATGTATGGATGAACATGTATATTAGCATCGTATATACATGTTGCATACATAGTGTCGCATGCAACTGAATGTCATATGCAACTTGTCTTATGCAACTACACAAATTTGTAGTTGCATGTGTCACATGCAACTGAATTGTAGTTGCAAATGACAGTTGCAAAACCCAAATTTCTAGTAGTGATGGTTGTAGGCATTAATCAAGTTCATGTATTCAATCTTTTCATTGCCAACACCAAGATCAAGCTCAAAAGGAAGTACACAAGCTTCTCTTTAACACACAGGCCCTGGTAGTTGCACCATTTTCAAGTGGGTTAGTGAATAGATAATTTTATTGGCTTTGCCCATTAGGAAGCAACTAGGCATCTACATAACAATTCAACATAATTTTTTTGCTCACTCCTAAACCAATGTGGAGTTGACAAGTGGCATGGAAATGTTATTTTTAGATGGATGAATTTTTTCACGTGTGATTGGATGTAACCCAAAGTTGTTATATTACAAAGATCAAAACCTACATTTTGAATTCTTGAATCATTTTCCTCGGCTCACATGTATACAAAATCTAAAAGCAATGAAGATGTTGTAAGAATGTTCAATAATTTGTCATCTTGAAATAAAAGTAGATCCTTCAAATGTCATGATAACACAATATTTGAAATTTGGTGAAGGCAACTTGGCAATAGATCTATTCCAACAAATGCATCAAGAAGGTGTGCAACCAAACCTTGTCACTTACGTGAGTATGCTAGATGTAAGTGTTAGTGTAGATGCATTTAAAACAATGGACGATGTGTTATGAATAGTTCATCAAGGCCAATGCGCGTTAGGTGGTTTTTGTCCGCAATAGCTTGATGGATAAATTTCCACCTATTGTCCATTGGAAGAATCGGACACACATTTTTTGGTTGTTGTGAAAAGGTTGGATTTGTTAGGTCATGGAGGTTGCCAAGTTTTTCATGTATTGTGACAGTTTGTGTTACCAATCAACTAGTTGTTGCCCTCCATTTCATCTCTCTGCAACCAACTCTATGTTGCCACAATGGAAATAGAATCAAGTGGAAGCTTCACATGTTTTCAACTGCACCCATAAGGTTACAATTACACTTGTTCACATGTTATCTTCATAATGTTGTCATGGACATTTGGCTGCAATTTTAGCTGCATGTCATGAAGATGGATGGGTTAAACTTGTCAATATTGTTTTTCTAATTATTGTAGAAATTGGTCTTGCTGGAAATGATGCAGGATATGACAGTGAGTTGAAGCTAGGGTTTTATAGGTGGGCAAGTGGATCTCATTTCACCTAATCCCTTGACATTGTTTACCTATGTTGATATCAAATCTCAAAGGTGACTTTAGTGAGTGATGTGCTACTTAATATGTCCAACTACATTTGAAATAAATGTTTTGAAGAAAGCTATTGGTGGGGTATGTTGTTACCAACATCCAAGGGCATTACAAATCATGGCCTCTTCACATCACCATAAAGCTAACCTCAAATGCATGCTTCCAATATGTTTGTAATTGCCTAGGAAATCTTGGCTCCGTATGTAGTTTGACATGAATGGTTTTGTCCATTATGGTTGAAGGTTAAATTGTCTGAAGCACATGTGGTAACTTGTCGATGAGGAAAAGGAGGTGATGTGCATTTCATAGTGATGCAGTTTGAAAACATGGGTAGAGGGAGATCTAGGGCCCCTTGATGCTGCAAATGTGGTAAGCCTTGTGACTCACTAAACTTCAAAGTCTACCTCTAGATTGATGTTACTACACTGCATGTATATTTGTTATCACCCTAACAATTGTGTGGATTACTTTGTGTTGTTGCCACATCTTGTAACACTTGGAATATTGTGTCTCTTTTAACAATTGAGCTATTAAACTTTTGCACATGTACCATGGAACTATAGTTGTTTAATGCAAGTGAAGCCTCTAAAGGTTTGTGGGGTTGATCACACAAGTACTTTGTATATTGTGTGTTTTAATGTATATTGAATGTGTTAGACAAGGTCAACCACCTTGTATAGCAAGGACCAAGTATAATTGAAGCTGATGAACTCTAGTGGAAATGGTCATGTGTCTTTTAGGCAACATTGAAGTACCAATGGAGCAAAATTGAATCAAAATGCACTTCCATAGCAAAGAAGTGTTATTAGTAGCTTTTGCCAAAAAAAATGACCAAAAGTGTTATTATTGTTCCCAATTAATACACTTTAATAATTCCTATGTTCCAAAGCCAATTGCCAAGAGTGTCATGTGTAGGCAAGAGTAACATAACTCCTTTTTTTGTGGAACAATCAACTAAACCTATGCATCTTCTTGCTTATCTCACTCATCCAGGATTGGCTACATGTTGTGGCCAATCAATTGTCATATATTTGTGAGCCATGGGACTAAAATCAACTAGGTAAACAATCAATGGCGTTCATGTACTTACATTCTACTTTGGTGTGTGTAAAAGGAAGCTATCATGTAATCAAGCATATTTTTTGAGCATCTAGGAAACTAAAGGAAGTCCTTCATTTAGATAGTTAGGAAAATTTGATCATACAATTGTATCTCTACTACCAAATTGAAACTCAAAAAAAATGTATATGGGCCTCTCTAATGTTATAGACATGATAGAAAGTTAATCTTATGTATATTGGAGAATATTTTAAAACTTGTACGTGCACATGGACAGTTGCTATGGGACAATCAGGTGGAAGCTACATATTGCAGCTACAAGAAAGGGGATTGAGTTTCATAGCATTATCAATCCAAGACTTACCTCTAATACATTATGCCTTTTGGCAAGGTGAATTTTTTTTCCAATATGTCATCATAGTGGATGTTGTTATGGTTGATGGTTTAGCTCTTTTACTATCGCAAAGTTCTTGTTTGGAAACTATAGAATGAGGATATATAGCCTTTACATGAGGCATCAACCCTTTGTGTGTTTGTGTTTTTGGATATTATTTTTGCCAATCATTGAATAGTCTATTGGGAGAAGTGAAAATATGGCCATGTGTGTAAACTAGTTGCATTTTGAGGATTTGGATTGGTAACTAGAAGTTGTACTAAGGATAAAATTTGCTAGTGAATTGTTGATCTTTTTATGTTTACACATAGTTGAGTGGTGCCATTCTTATTACAAGCATGTAAAGTATGTTAGGATAGCCAAATGTGAATTGTAATGGACACTGTGGATATGTTTGCAAGAAGGAACTACTAACCAACTTTTATTATATTTCTTACAAGGTTGAGAAAAGAATTTTTAAATGTGTATGCAAGTCAATATCATGATTCATTAGCAAGCGTGTCAAGTCAACCAAGGCTAATTTCACTTTTGGATTTACTCTAGTCTTGGGCTTCATCAAAATGAATTTGATGTCTAAACTTGTCTATTGTTTCCTAGGGATTCAATTGGGAAGAAATATTCAAAGGATACTTCGTGTTATTATTCCGTGAGGTTGTCGCATATTATTGTTTGTGATGCATTTCTTATTCAAATAATTTGATAGGTCATGAGATGTCAAGTACTCTTGCAATTATATGTTGGATTTTCTATGTTGGGGGTGCAGGTGGTAGGCATTGATATGTTGTCAAAGCCATTGTTGCCCACAATTGGTGACGCCAATGTTGGATGACACACAAACATGGGGGTATGTTTCATTTGTTGGTTTGTTGTGTTTTATTCAAAGCCAAAAGATGGTTGACATCCTTGTGACCATAGTGGCATAGTAGTCCAAATTTCCTTCTTTTCACATAAAATAATATCCCATGCCGTGGTTGATATTGTGACAATGCAAACCACACAAAAAGAAAGACTTCTATTAGTGATAAAACATGGCAAGTGGCAAGAAGCAACTAGATGATCCTATTAGGCTTACAACTAGGGATGATAAGTTATGGGCTAGAGAGTTGTCATGGGCCCAACAACATGGCATGACTAAAATGCGATGTCCATGTAATAAGTGCGCATGAAAGGGGAGGCCAATCTTGCTTGACATAGTTCGAAAACACCTCATCTTGAATGGTAGGCACTCTTTGTATAGAGTTTGGAAGGGCCTAGGGGAAATCAATGACTCTAATGAAAAATGGGTTGTAGCAACTAAAAGGTCATTACAGACAGCAAAGCAATTGGTGGATGAGGGTGTCCACATGGAACAACTTTTAGATGATCTATTCCTAGTTCAAGATGTTGAAGTAGGCATGGAGAATGTTCACTTGAACCCGAAGTCAAAGGAAGATGGAATTGGCATGGTCCAAGAGGTGTGTGATGTCATGGAAGAGTTGGTAGTTGTGTCGAAGAGCATGACAAGGCAAGATGAAGGCAATGTAGAAAGAAACATAGGAGACAACCATGAAGGATTTGTAGCAAACCCCGATGAGGACATCTTTAGTGAAGGTCAATATTTGCAGGAAACATGCCAACCTTTATAGAGTGGTGCCAGGTCATCAATGCTAGCAACCACACTCCTATTAATGAACGTTTGTAAGGTGCATGGTGTCTCCAATAAATTTGTTGATGAACTATTAGCATTACTTCACAAGCATTTATTACCATTAGATAATTGTTTGCCACTAATAATGTATGCAACCTTAACTAGCAAGGTAGGCCTGAAATACAATAACATAGATGCATGTGTTAATGGATGTGTGTTGTTTCAAAAGTAATATGACATGTTGGAAACATGTCCAAAGTGTGGGCTAGCACGCTTTAAGGCATATGGCAAGTCAAATGTGGCCGTTAAAATAATTCGATACTTTCCATTAGTTCCTAGGTTATTGCACATGTTTTGAGCTTGAATAACAGTTGAATTCATGACTTGGCATAGTCAAAATAAGAGCACAAATGGGAAGGTTTGTCATGTGCCTGATAGTAAGGCTTGGGCCCACATTGATAGGACTTGGCTAGAATTTGGGGGTGAGCCCAAAAATGTCAGATTAGGGCTTGCCACAGATGGAGTGAATCCATTTGGGGAAAAGAGCAATGCATGGTCCACTTCACATTTGTTGTTCTTGAACTATAACCTTCCACTTTAGCTGGTGACCAAAAAGTATTTCTTGTTGTTATCAATGATAATCCATGGACCAAGTAATGTGAAGAGTAGTAATTCTGATGTCTATTTGGCCCCTATGTTTGAAGAGCTTGTTGAATTATGGAAGGTGGTGAGGGTTGTGGATGTATTGCAACTTGTCAAAAGGAGGGAATTTACCATGAGGGTAGTTTTAATGTGGACAATCCACGATTTTCCTGCTTATGGGATAATTTTTGGTTGCCAACACCAAGGTTATAAAACATGCCTTCCACATGGCACTGATATAGTCAGCTGATGGTCCACAAAACTTGGGAAACCAAAATTTTAAGGAATTCAGAGGTGGTTGCAAAGAAACCACCCATATAGAACACATCCAAATGCAAAGCACTTTGATGGCAAAGAGGACATGCGAGGGAGGCTTAAAATAACAACTATTGTTGGAACATAAAGGCGAGCACAAATGATAGAAGATTGGGTGGCAACAAGAAATGTTTTAGGGGCAAAGGGGTGCCCATCACACAAAACTGGGGTGAAACGCTGGTTAGCCCTATTTCAACTTCCATACTGGGATGTAAATCACACAATTGGTAATGTATTTGACAAGTAGGCTAGTCATCACAAAGGAGGTACATAAAGTGTTGCAATATGAAACATATAACTACTGTTGGATGCAAATGATAATATGGTAGCTAGGTAATGTCAAAATTTTAAAAGATCTGGTGTCATACAAAAGGAAATTTGGTAACCTAGTTATCAAAGTTCGAGAATAAAGTATGTTGCCAAAGGAAAAGTTATGTCAAATCATTTTCATAACCGAGCTCAAGAATAGATTCTACTACCATAAGAAAAAAAATCTTATCATTATTTTTCAAAATTATAATACAAATTCTACAGCTATAAGAGATTAAATTATTTGAACATTTTGTTTCGAGACTTACAAGTTTTGTTGTAAGAAGAAAGACTATATCTTGTAAATTTTTTGGGAGCTTGGTTACAAGGTCTACTACTAGATTAAAAGGAATTATCTAATAATTATGTTTTCAAAGCTTGGGAATCTATTTTTCCCATAGAAGGGCTATCTAATTTAACATTCTATTTGCAGAGCTTTACCTCAAATTGTCATGCCTAGAGAGGGGAAAATTTAAGATCAATTTTGTACCTTTTAGAGTTTGAAGAACATTAGTATTAATTTTTATGGTGGACGAAGTTTAGAGTGTGTAATGGATAAAATATAGATCTAATATAGCCACAATGGTTTTTCAGAAGCTTTCATGGTTGGCCAAAATCATTCAATTCCTAATGTGGCATTAATTAGAAAGAGGATGAAAACTAGGTTTGTTGTGTTTCATTATTTTTGATTATAAGTTATGTATGCCTTACAACTAAACCATGTCTTCCCCATCTAACCATACTAGTGTCCCATTTGCAACAATTAATGATCTGACACACACTAAATGTGATGCACATTGAAAAAACATTTGTGAAAGTTTGATCAAATTCATGATTAGAGCAAAAGACACCATCAAGGTGTAGTGTGACATGGAGGTTTGTGGCATTCAAGAACACTTGTGGCTAAAGGAAGGTCCACATAAATTGGGGAAGATTTTCAAACCCATTGTTTCATATGTCCTACTGCCAGAAAAGTTGAAAACATTCCTATCCAAATTAAAGAGCTTGAAAGTGCCATCAAAATATTATGGTTTAATAGGAAGACATATTACAAAAAAAAACTACGGTCAATGAAAAGCCATGATTAGCACATGTTGATGTAGCAATTAATGCCATTAGGGTTGAAGGGATTAATGCAACCCCATTTTCGATTAGCTTTGATGCGGTTCAACAAAAATTTTCGTATCATATGTGTGAAAGTTTGGGATCCAAGTGACTTTCAAGCATTAAGAGATGATGTGGCAACCACATTTAGCTTACTAGAATGGGAATTGCTTACTGCATTCTTTGACATTATGACACATCTAACCCTACATGTGGTAGAAGAGTTGGATGTTTGTGGACCTATACATGCTAGGTGGATGTACCCTATTGAACAAGCATTGAAGATGTTCAAAACCTATGTAAGGAGTAGGGCTCACCCAAAGGCATCCATGGCTAAAGGGTATCTTTATGACAAAACCATTAGGTTTTTCACAAAATACATGCAAGATTTTTCAGATGTCCAACACTAGATATGGGATGCAGATGTAAAAGAAGGGGTATGCAGTGAAGTGGGGAAGGTGCAAGAATCAAATTTATTCTTAATAGTGGGTGTCGGGATTTGGCACATCAGTATGTGCTCACGAATGCAAGTTGCATGGCACCATGGGTCCAGTAGTTTTACGTAACCCTAACGCCATCCTCAAAATTAATAGTAAGCATGACAATGCAGTATGCTAATGTAGCCACCAAGTAGAATCTAACATGAGAAGGAATGCAAGAAGCACGAGGAGGAGCAAGCCCGGGTGAACAACCTACGAGCATAATTTCAATCACAGTGGCAAAAAAATGCTTCAACAACTAGCATAACCATACAATTTCCATATGAACTTTCAAAAGTCACAAAGTTAGTTACTTGGGTACAAGCTGTTGTCTGGAACCACATTGCAGATGGTGGCAAGATTGAAAACATGGATGTTATGCAACTTCCAATGAAGCCACAAATGACTACTTCAAGGCATGCAAAAGTTAGGGCGTATGACAATCATTATAGGGTTACTATACATAATGAAACCACAACAACGGCCACATATGATTCTAGGGTTGCATCTATATTCCAGTAACCACATGCAACAAATGAAGGCATGACACTTGGCTCCATCCAATATGTGGGTGTATTAAAGGACATAATCTTGTTAAATTACGGACCGATGTCTCAACCAGTGGTACTCTTCAAGTGTGATTGGGTTACACCTAGGTTTGATAGGTGGGGAACCCAACATATATATAGGATGAAGATGGATTTTTGCTTGCAAAATTTCGCAACTTGAAAGCGGAAGTTACTAAACCATTTGTGTTTCCATCACAAGTGCAACAAGTGTTCTATGTAGATGAACCAATCACTCCGTGGTGGAAGGTCGTTCTCCACAAATAGGCAAGGTCTAAATGCATAGTAGTTAAAAATAGTGAAGAAATTAATACTCCTATTGACAATGTAATTGGATCAGAGGTGCCACTCATCATCCCAAAGAAACTAAATAACATTACACTTGTAGGTGCCATTGAACTAATTGGAATTGAGGCAATCTTGGCTATTGGGGGTTTTAAAGGCCCTCTGATGATGAAGAGGACGCAATGGGTTGACCTCCCTTTTTATTCCAATCCACATGGGCAAGGCACATGGGATTGCAAGCTTGTTCTTTACTAATAGGTTGGCCCATTTGTATTTAATCCCACTAAACTATTTTTTGCATTTCATGTTCAATAAAATGGTTCTATAGTAGGTAAGTAAATGACTTTGAGATATTATAACTATTTTTTGGAACATATTTAAAACATGTATGTGCTTACAACTCTAAACCCCTAGATGGAACAAATGGGTATTTTAAAATGTTGAGGCACTTACTTTGTAATTGCTAGTTTCCATATCATATAAATCTACTAAACCCTAAACATTGTTTCAATGGATGGGTGGATATGTAACCTTTTATAGTGATCCCCATGGCCATACCAAGGTTGATTTTTCATAAGAGGATTTATGCACTTTGGAGGTTTATTGTGATGGACAACACTATGGTATCCAAGGATTGATGACAATGGAAAATATTGTGCATCATGGAATTTCTTGGTTATATATTGGCAAGGCAACTTGGACATTGAAATTAGGAGTTGACATATTTTTTCCAATCTTAATTAGGTAACATTTATATGTTTGATTAAGTTCTTAAAAGTTACAACTCTACACAATTTATCAAAATCCAAGGATTGAATGACAATGAAATATATTTTACAACATGGAATTTCCTAGTTATATCTTGGAAAGGGTATATGGACGTTTAGGTTAGGAATTGACACATTTTTCCAATCCTTATATATCATTCACATGTTTGATCAAATGTTTAACAAGTTAAACTTTGAACAATTTGGAGTTGGAGTTTGGGGTACCTAGATAAGGTTATTTAAATGATAAATGGTCTGAAAACATTTTTATGTTGTGTTCCAGTTCTTTAACTAACCATGGTGGTTAGCTCAATTGGTTTTTTTTACTACCTACCTGCCAACAACCCACAAGCAGGTTATTAGTAGGTAGGTAATAAAAACAACCTTTACATATGGATAAACCATCTACTTACCTAGTAGTTGCTTATTTTCCTACCTACTTATGTACGAGACGTATTTCCTACAAAATTGGTTTCCAAGGTGAAACCAAATAATAATTCAGTTGAGGTTCATACACAACTGAGTAATAATGGGCATCCAGTGGATGGTGCACTCGTGGGTGTTGGTTCATTGTGGTTAACTAACAGTTTATGTTTTTTTTTACCTATCCCACACCTTAGACATGTCAGAGAGATTGTGATCATATAAACATAATCTGATCAGTCCTGGACCTTAGTAGAAAGATGGGGATCTAGTGTAACAAAAAGAAAGGGGTATAAAAAATATCTCCTTATTACAAATCCAAACTTTGTGCTTGTGAGTTTTGCATTTATATCATGTAAATCCAACATTGTTACAACACCTTTGTGCTACTATCTGAATTGAACATGGGTCTTTATACCCATGAAAAATTCTTGTTAGTCCCTTCTGGATTTCTATAGTAGTAGCCTTCAAATTATTTCCAGGAGCAATTCCACACATTGTGAGTGTATGAACTAATGGGATCTAGTTTGAAGTTAGAGCTCTTAGTGTTCATTTGGTCTATTATGGGCTATTAACTCGTCCCTCCACAATATGAGATAATGTAGAAAACTATTTGGTTTAGTTCTATAAACAAGTTGACTTTTGGTCACAAATTAAAGATGAGCAATATATGTCAAGTTGGTTTGCAACCACTTAAGAAAAGCAAAATTTTGTGCAAAATATGGGTCTATGGATATTTTTTATAATCTCCCCCGTTTTGTTCCTCTTTTATCCACATTTTGCCCAACGCAAGGATACCCTACTAAGGTTTCTGGATCTAACTCATCACACATGTGCTACTCATTGGATTTCAAAAATGATTCCACCAAGATCCATGCAAATGCATCTCTCAATATGGTTTTGATTCTACAGCTCAAACTTCCTTTTTGCATCATCAACCCCTTAAAGATCCTAACATTAACAAGAACACACAACCTACCATGATATAGTTACTGGTGCAACAGAAATCAAACAACAACTATTGATCTCTACAAGCTCCTGATTTTACACAATCTACAATAGATGCCACCAAAACAATAGACCTATCCTTCTTTGCCTTTGAACTCCCTTTCTTATATTTGTCCTGTAGTGTCTTATTTCCTTTCTCCACTAAATGATTGCAGCACCCTTGGCCACCCATTGTTTGTTGCCAACTTTTTCCACATAACACACAAACAAACAAAGTTTCTTACTTAAACTCACAAGTTTTCTCCAAGCAATCATAACAACCAATACAAACAGTGATAACATAAACTCCGCCATCTGCACGAAGAAAGTTGACAGTCATTCAAAACAAAAAACCTAAACCCTAAAACAAAATAATGTTCACACGAGATATATGCAACCAACTTCCTGTCTGATCACACCATCTCTTTACCAAGGGTTGCACCAATTATGTCATGCCCACTTTTTGTATCATTATCTTTAGGTCAGAGTGAACCACCACCCACCATCCTCTAGGGCACCATGCAAGTAGCAGGATGATAAATGGCGTGTGAACAAGGAACATTTTCTCCTTGTATCCATGTCGCAAGGCTAGCAACGGTGGTTAACCATGTACCCATGGTGGTTAACTATGTACTAACCATTGACATTCATCTATGTACTAGCACAAAGTACCTCACCTGCTTACTTCCTACATAGAAAACACATGCATTTCGTACTTGTCTAAGATACTTATCAACTTACTACCTCAACTTACTACCTACATTATTATAAAGTGTAAATTATAATGTAGGTAGTTTTCACAAATCAAAAAAGGTATATTCAAACGAGTCAAAGTAATTTTAAAAGTATGATGTCCATAGTTACATTAGGTGCATTGAAAATAGCTTCCAAGACTTGTAAATAACATGTAGCTCATTACTTGATGTCTCTACCTTAGCACATGACTTTTTGGTGCCAGCAAATGGCTTTGGGCCATAATGAACCAACATCCATTATTGCACCATCCATTAGATGCTTAATAATGTCTCAATTGTGGACGAAACACAAATTAATTAATTTATGGTTTCTTATAGCTTATTTTATAAGAAGAAGGTCGTGTGTGTAGGAGATAAAGTGGCATAACTATTATTGTTACCTAGAGACTAGAACTGAACAGAAAACTGTGTACTGACCACTCACCATCCATTCTAAGTGGTGCACTATGGGTGCTAGTTCTTTCTAGGCGTGACTTTGTATGCCATTCCTTCCAAACGAGCAATTGTTCAAATAAGAAATACTCTTGGAAATGGGAGACCAAATGAACTCTACATGCTTTTGTAGTCTCCCCCTTAGAGGAGGAGCCACTCAAAACAAAGATAGCACATGGGATGTACTTGTGACAGAACAGTAGTGGGCCAAGCGAAATGTTAACCAAACATGAGTAATTGACCATTACAAGTGAGGCTTTAATGATGATACTGTATTTTCAAGGTAATTTTGGAGGGGGAACAACTCTAGTCTTATAGTTCAAGAACCAGACTTTCACGAGTTAGGGTTCACAACAACTCCAAAGGCATTAAGGTTTGTGGTGGCAGATTGTGTCATCTTCTTGGCCACCTTACATTACACAATCTATCGATGATCATCATACACCTACAATAGTGACCAAAATGTGACTTTTGAACATAATCATGTTCTAAATGGTTGAATTTGCCACCCCATACCTTAATGTCGTGGAATGCCCTCGCCCTTGCTCATTATGTTTGGCTGTATCACCTAGCTTGTTTTAATGGGTTGGCCTTGCATTTTACCCAATATAATGGGCAGGTGCTTAACCATTCGAGGTGGCATGCCAGCATCAACTATCATGCCGGAATGCAATGAAATTAATATTGGTTAGTGAGGAGACATGACAAAGCCTTGTATTGTAGGAGCCTGTATATGAGTACTTATACTCCCATCTTGTGCTGTGATTTTTTCAGCATCACTGAAAACTTTGGAGCTTGTGGGAATTCTCAAGACAATCAAATTCAGTTTTCACCTTTGGGTTGAAAGTATTAATTACTTCAACATTCTCACTTCTAGGCAAGATTGGAGACCACATATGCACCAACAAGAGAATTAAACTCAGAGAAAACATTAAAACATAAAAAAAATTATAAACAAACATGAAGTTGTCACAACATTTATCCATGTAAGTAATGACCAAGGACCGTTGGAGAATCTTTAGGCAATCTAGATCTCTTAAAGGAACAGACATAGAAGAATCAGAAGATGTTTGAACCAAGAAGGAAACTCAAATCCTCTTCTGTACAAACACAAGAACTTTGGCTTTCCACTCCCTTAACATCCATGGAACTCCTAGAAGCTCTTCTTACTTGTTGACAAACTTTTTAAAACCTTCATCAACAACTTCTTCAATAGACAACATAGACAAGAAGCCACTTCTAAAGCTCATAGAAAGGAGTTCAATTAGGCTAGGCTTTGAAAGGATATGAAGGTTAGTATAAATAACATGACCATGATGGGAATCAATAAAACCAAGGAAATAAAAACAAACACAACCAGAACGAATAATTTTATTAACTTGAGAAGCACAAACATATGTTCCCAACGAAATTTCATAATTAATAAGATTTTTTTGGGGTAAATATTAAATTTGATTTTTATTTTACTTTTTAATGATATTTTTATTGCAGAAATGTTGACAATGAAACAACATATTCTAATTGTGAATCCCAATAATTTCTCAAAAAATGTCCATTAATGTAAAGTCAAATTTTTCATTACAATATAAACTCGTAGTTAGTTGTGAAAATTGAATATAAGGCTTTCGCATCACTAATTTTAAAAAAGATGGAAAAACATCCAAATCTATGCGAACTTTAAGATGATCTATTTCAAAAGTAAGCAAATATCTAAATAGATCATTAACATATTTAATTGGTTCAAAATGTTGAAAGCTATAAACTACATGTAAGGGGATACATTAAAAATCCATTCCACATTGAGACATAATGTGTTTTAATATTTTATTCCAAATGTAGATTAGCCTTTGTAAATACTCAATTATTTAAAGTATATAATGAATTTTCGTAACAAACCTCCCATAGTAATAGTAGCATTTAGTGTCATTTTTGTCACATTCAATAATAAACATTGATTTAAATGTGTAATGTTGTTTTGCCTCAATTGAAGAGATGACAAATGATTATCCAATAATAATATATATAATTAAAAAATAGTATTCATATTTGTATGTTGAAACCAAACGAAGACCATATGAATGCAATACATGTTCAAATGATGAATCAACAACATTTCATAAAGTTGTTTCCATTATTATGAACTTCAATTTAATCCATATAAATAAATAATAAAAATCACCTTCCTCATTCATACATATTCAAAAACACATGAAATCAATGATTCATGAAATCATATTTACATTGAACTATTATTTTTTGTAAAACTAATTACATTTAAAAAAAAATAGATTGGAAAATTATTTATATTGAAAAGCTATTTGTATTGAAAATTGTTTGTACTAAAAACTACTTGCATTAAAAAAATATTTATATTAAAGAACTTCTTATATTGATCGACTATTTACATTGAAAAACTACTTGTATTGAAAAATTATTTATATTAAAGAATTGATTACATTGAAAAATCGCTTAAAACATTCAAAAAAAAGAAATCACCAAAAATATGGTATAAGGATATTTCATATATATGTCCAATATTTTTATACTAAGAGTAATTATAAAAATGTTGCATAAAAACTATCAATAATTTTAGTATTTAAAAGGGTTTTTGTTTAAAGATGGATTTCAATTCCTCAACATCAAACTTACTTTTCACATTACATTGGACATTATCACTATAACTAATTGCTAAAGGACCAACCAAATCCTCACCATGCAAATTGGTTTTTATTTATGGGATAAATTGTTGTATGTCTTTTTGAAAATTGCCAAGGGTAGATGTGGGCAACAATTGAAATTCACCTAAAATGTGAATTGAAATGAAGAGTTGAATTTGTTTTGGATGAGCCAAATCTAAAAATTCAAATTTTGTCATATGCAAAATTGCTTCATGTCATTTTCCCTCAATGGTCAACAACATAGATCCAACATTGGTTGCAATCGAACCATGAAAAAAACATGATTTATGAACATTTGATTTTGAACTACAAACATTACAATGAACATCAGTTGTTGAACAAATGATAACATCCACTACATGAAAATTTTCACACACTTTTTGGAATGGAGGTGTAATAAGGCTAGCTATGGAAACACCCTAATCACTTGAGAAATAAAGAATAAAAAATGTTGAAACAAGAAATAATGAAAATGAACAAAAAAACAAAATGTGGAAAATTATAGATCAATCAAGAAAGAAGATAAAAAATACACACGCATATACACATAAGTACACAAAACATTTAACAATTTTTTTTGAAATACATTATAAATACATGACAAAAGGTGTTTTTAATTTTTTTTCCCTTTTGGCAAGAAGGAAAATTGGGTTGCTTCCTAATTTTTATTTTCCCAAGGAAACACTTATCCTTGGGAGGGGAAATTTTGGGCAATTACCCTATTCTAATGTTTAAATTGTTTTGGGGGGGAAAAAATAATCTTTTAGGCAAGGAGGAAAATTGAATTGCCCAATTTTTGTCCCAAGGAAAACTAGGTGGCCACTTGGTTGTGAAGAAAAGAAAACAAAGGCTATGGAAAAAAAAAAGTTGTGTCACTTGGGTGGAGGACAACTGGTGGCCACCCAATGGTGTTCCTTGGGAGGGGGAAAACAAATGACCATTTGGTTGTAATATATACACACACACATATATAATAAATTTGTAAAAAATAAGGTTGTGTCCTTTGGGAGCAAGAAAACTAAGTGGCCACCATGTTGTGTCCCTTGGGAAGGGGAAAACCAAGTCACCATCTAGTTTTCATCCCAAGGAAACAATTAAATTAAATGATTATGAATTAAAATTAGAATTTCTTAACATTTTTCATTACTGTTTAGTATAAATGAACATTTGGCACCATTTAATTTTTTCCCCTAAATTTGAAAAAAAAACTCAAAAAGTTTGACAAAAACAACAAGAAAGGAATTTATCTCTCTTTGAAATTTGTGTATTGTTATGATTTCATATATCAACCTTCTTTGGATGTTGTCGCATTCTTGATCAAAACCATAACGCATTGGCCTCCATTGTATGCTTCAAAAAGTTGTCCATATTTTGTTTTAAAATTGTTGTTAAGAGTAAGAACATTTTGGTCAAATTCATTTTTTCCATCTACAATCAACAACTTTCTTTCACCCTTGCTATCCCCTCCTCCCTTTACACCAACAATGATGCTAACAATGGTAGTAGAGTTTCAATTTTGGAGAAAACTTATGAATTTTTTAATGGAATCTATGTGACCAAACATGGGAACCAATTTAAGGCAAAAAAAAATGATTGATGACACAATGGTTGTCAATTATAATAACATGCATGTCATCTTTCTCAAATCCCTTTTGGACTTTGATTCAATCCTAAAAAAATTGACCTTCACAAACATGCATTTTTGCATATGATGTTCATTCATTTTTATATGAGGTGATTTCACCTTGATAGTGATTATAATTAGAGTTGCATTGTTTAGCAAATCACAATCCAAGTATGCATAACATGGATCTTCCATGCTTCTATTTGAAATTCAATCAAAAGTGCCATACCTATTGAACACATTTGCCTCAAGCACAACATTTCTAATTCTACAATTCAAATTATCCACCACGAAAATTGATTGACCTTCTTTTATTGTAACATTAACCATTGGGCAAAAGGAAAAAAAGTAAAAGTTACAAAAATTAATTTGATAACAAATAAACAAAGTAATAGAAAAAAACATTTAGAAAGCACACACTTGCAAACACACATGCTTGAAAAAATTCAAAAATAACGATACAAAATGAAAGTTGAAATCAAGCAAAATGTTCATGCTAGCGAAAAAAAAGACAACATACAATGTTATATTTAATATGAGACAAAAAACCTGATGGAAACCTTAAACATAGCTTAAACCTTTTATTATTATTATTTGATTTTAATTAATTTTGATTACATGGTTGATTACAATTTAACAATAAAAAATCTTGTTCAAGGTTTGATGGCTAAATTATGCTAATAATGAACAAGGTGTCCTATAGATTTGAATGATGCAATTCATGAGTACATCCAAACCTTACTTGTGTCAATTTGAATTTGAAATACAACATTTTAACCTTAAACTTATTTCCATTGTTTAAACCATTACTTCATTTTCACTTCAATATATATGTATTTGGTAAAAATCAACTTTTTGGTCATTTGTGTGAAAATTTTGATCACACAAAAAGTTGAAATTGAATTTTTTGCAATTTTTGATTTAATATATTAAGTGTTTGATTTCAAACAAGATTTTGTTTATTCTTTTTTTCTTAAAATTTGAAATTAAAAAAAATTGTGTGAAATCTTATCATGTTTAGAAAATATTTTTGTGAGGAAAAATCCTTGTTAAGTCATCATATCCCCCCCCCCGCCCCCACCCTTTCTCTCTCTCTCCCTTTTTCCCAACCAAGAGAGAATCGAACCAAGAAGGATGATCCTTGTTTTGTGTTTTTTTTCCCAAATTGCGCGGTAGGTGGGTTGGTCAGCATCCACAAGAGGATTTAGCCAAATTTGGCTACAGGTCAGAGAGGAAAGATGGAAGATTTTAGCATTAATCCTATATTTTCACGACTTTTTGCAACCTAGTTTATTGTCTAAATATGGCAAATTCAGAATGTTTTTCGTCATAAATGTGGCGACTTGGAAACCAAGTCCGTTGTATCATTCGCATCTCCGAAAAGAAAATTCAGTCAGGATGCGAACGAACGAGGATGAACGAACGAACGAACGAACGCCTTTGGCTGTCGTCTCTCCTCCCTGCCTCTTGCGAGACAGTTGAACATGAAAAGGAAGAAGGCCGAAGTCTCGGGGAGTTGCGCGCGTTTGGGTTTCGATTTGCGTCGAGAACGCACCATTTCTGATTTAGCAGCAAGAAGAGTCGGCTACTTACTTACTGAAGCAGGAGTTCGTTGTGGATTGGTTGCGAGCATCGCAAGAGCAAACCAATCCCCCAAAATCCGTACTTACCCGAACTCCAAACCTCGGTTGAATCGTGATATTCTTCGAAGTTTGTCGTGAACTAGGTCGTCGACGATTGCAAGCGAAGTTTTCTTTCTTTCTTTTTTTTCTTTCTCCGCGTTTTTGTCGCGTCTTTGATTCTCGCAGCGATTCTGTACAAACGTTTAGGTAGTGTGGGATTTTTGGATTAGCTGTCGACTCTTTGGTGCTTGAAAGCATCATTGAGAAGATTGTGTGTGTGCGTGCGAGCGCGCGCGCCCGTGCGTGTGTTGAGGAAAGATTGAAGTACAAGACGAAGAAGAATAAGAACATCAACAAGACCAAGGAGAAGAAGAGAGAATGCACAGACACCGATCCCTAGAGATATCCTGCGTCGCACTTCACGGCAAGCGTCCGGGACATCCCTAGAGCGAGCGAGCGAGCATCAGGTTGTGCTCTTAAGAAGCTCTGGGTGTCGATTTTGTGATTCTAGGAACAAGCTTTTTTGGTTGTTACGGCAGTTCCATGGAAACCTTGCACTTGTTGCAACCCCAATCTCGTCTGTGCAAGGTGCTCAGCAGCCCCTTGAGCATTAGGGCAGGAGCAGGAGGAGGAGGAGGTTTGAAGCTTGCAGACCATCAGCATCATCCTTTGCGACTCAAGCAGGGGGTTTTGGAATGGGGGAGCATGAAGAAGCAAGCGCAGGAAGAAAGGATGGCAAAGGGATGGGGGCGAGGTGGAGGGTGGGTTTGCAGGAGCTATGAGAGCTCGAATGGGGGAGGAAGCAGTCATGTGGAGGATGACAGCAACAGTAGCGGTACAATGGAGTACCTGGAGGCACAAGTGATGGACGCCGTGAGCATGGTGCCACTGCATGGGAAGCTTCTGATGATGTTGGCCAATGGTAGGGAGCAGGAGGTGGATCATATCAATCCAAGCAAGGGACGCTTGCTGTACAAGACCAGCACACCCACCATTTTCCTCAAGGTTAAAGATGGATCTGATCTCATGCTTCCCATTGTGGTAGGAGAAGGAGCTGTGAGCATGCTTATGAAAGCCTTGCATGATGAGGAGCATTTTGGTCGCCCCAGTTGCTACCACATCATGAAGGAGATGCTGGAAGCTTTGAACTATAAGGCAAAGATGGTGCGGATCACTGAGCGTGTTGTGGACACCTACTATGCCCGCATCCTCTTTGGAAAGAAAGGAGCAGAGCAGCAGCAAGAGGAAGATGACGAGGAAGAAGCTCTGCTGAGTGTCGATGCCAGACCCTCTGATGCCATCAATTTTGCAGTGCGGTGCAAGGTGCCAATCTTCATCAACAAAAGAATCATCAGAGCTGATGCAGTCCGGCCTGTGTTGGCGGAGGAAGAGTCTGGAGGCAGAGCTGTGATTTCCAAGAGGTTCAAGCTCAAGGGAGCTGCAACAGCCTCTTTCTGCAGCAAAGAAGTTGCAAGCAAGGGAGATTCTTTTGCAGCAGATGAAGCAGCTATAGTGATGAGCATGCTAATTGCTGCAACTGAGGAGCGGTATGCAGATGCTGCACATTGGCGAGATGAACTCGTCAAGCTCCGCATCATCAGGAAGGAGAAGATGAGACCATTCTAAGGTTTCCTGCTGAACTTATCAACCAAACCAGGATTCCTTTCACTCACTTGAAACAGTCTTCATGAGGTTTTTTACATCAAGTTGATCAAGCTCATGGTCAATCTCTTCTTCAGACAAAAAAACTCTTATCCAGGTCTGTTGGCCAAGCTCTTTCGATAACACATAAGGTATATATTTTATGCTCATGTACATACAAAAGGTTCTGGACCTCTTAAGGTTTCTGATCTCTTCAGGTTCCGGGTCTCTCAGGTTTTCTGAATCTCTTCTTCGGACAAAACTCTGATCCAAGGCAAGCACTTTTGGTAGTTGCATCTGTGAAGTATCTTATGCATTTTTGTACATAAGAGAGGGTTCTGGACAGAAAACTGTGGCTTGCAGAAGAGTTACAGTTGCAACAAAATGGACTGTTGGATTTCTAGCTTTGGTTTTTCTAAAAATCCTGCTGAAAATCAATCCCACGAGAGCCTCAGGTTTGAATCTGTATATAGAGCAGCATCTGAAACTCTGCTCAATTTCATGGAGAAGCAGAGCCCAAGCTTCCATGGTCATGTAATGGTAAACAATGGGTGACATTGCACCAACTGCAGCTTGTTTAATCTTTCTCTCTTTTTAAGTTATATTTTCTTTTTGTTTGACATAAATATTCTCACCTCAAAGCTTGTGCAGAAGAACTGATTGTTATGTTCTTCAAGGGATTTGTACTAAGTATGGGATATGGTTATTGGTGGATTTGCTTCACTTGATACCTAGAGTGCTTTTGGATATGTTGTAAAGTCACCCATGATTGTACCTCGGCATGTCAATCTTACTGAAAACAGCATCTGTTTTCAGAATGAATAGAAATCTTAAGGAACTACTCTTTAGTATACTTACCTGCAAAAAGCATTCCAAGAAGCAGCCCACACTCTTAATTAGTATAGTTGTGTGGACGTACTAATAACTGCTGCATATAAATTAGCAAACACAAATCTTTTGGAGCTTCTTTGATAGAGTATTTGTGGATATCTGGGATGGAATTCTAGTGAAAGACACAAAGCTTACCTTTTTCAGATTTGGAATTAGTTAAGAAAGCCTAGAGGTATCAAGCTCATATTGCCTAGAACATATTCATTACCCTTCATGGCAGCAGCATTCTACAAAGCCCCATAGAGCTCAAGCACTTGCAGGAGAAAGAACTGGGTGACCGTGCCATGTCCCTACAAACCCTCTTTCTTAAACTATACAACTAGATGACCCAATTGCAGACACCATAAAGGGGATAGCAACACATAAAACTTGACATCTACATTTGATTGAAGTGTACAGCTGTGAACATTCCCGCTTGCCCTTTAGATCCTGTCCTTCATGTGGAACCCTGAATCCATGACTTGCCAAACCACCATCTCACAACCAGCGTACCACATCACTAAATGCCTAAATGAAGCTAAATTCATGAGTTCAAGGGCTTGCTAAATATTGTCTCAAGAATTGAATTTCTGTTGGTTTCAATGTGTTAGCAACTTGTGCCTGCTCACTCACCAGTATGGGCAGAATCAACAAAGGCAAATGGAGAGAGTGACTTTGCCGCACTTAATTGCTGAAACCCAGTCTTTCTACCCTCTGCAGATCACTGAGCATCAATAATCATTTTCCTGGCAGCTATATGACTCAAAGGACCCTCATCCTTCTCTCCAATTAATATTTCAATCCTCCTTTGTGCTTCTGTGTTGCAGACAGCAAGAATCAAAGCAAACAACCTTGCAAGTCATTGGATTCAAATCACCACTGCATCAGGCTACATGGCAACTACGCTACCCAACCCAGTAACAATGCAGGACACTAGGTTGAAACTAGTCATCCAAAGTGTGAGAAACTAATAGCTTCCAGTAAACAAGAGAAAGGCAAAAGAGAAACAGAAGGTTTATATCACAACAAGAGCAACATTTAGAATACATGACCATCAGATACAGACACTACTGTGGGACATGGAAGGTGAATAACCATCCTTGCATAGCCAGCAAGTAAAATTGTCCACTTCCATATTAATATACAAGGTTCAATTTGCGACTTCTGATTGAAGCGTCCAAACCATCCCAAAATTCAAGGACTGCTGTCTTGTCCTTATGCCGCTTGTGCTTGCTTAGCTGCCCACATACAACATAAAAAACTTCAGCATTTCACACACAAATAGCACCATAAGTGTAGCACAGTCTATGTCACAAACTGTGTGGTCGGCTTCATATATGCTCAGAAGTATGTGCTACCATCACAACCACCAATCATAAAATGCTCACATACCGAGATAATCTTCACATTCCATTGCATTGCTGCTTTTGCAGATTCCACACTATCATCCTCAAAGCGCAGAAACACTCCCATTACTGATACAACCAACACCTCTGTTAGTATGCAAGCTGCCCTGTAAACTGCAGAATCAGTCACAAAAACTCCATCACATAACAAGACATATCTACATAGCTCATTATGCCAAGAGTGAACATGCCAAGATATGCCATTTACAACATATCCTCAACTTCAAGTTGCTGGAGAATTGGAACCTACATTTGATGAATATCTCTACATGGTCCTTGAATGGCCAGTCTTTGAATTGCCAGTCTTTCCCAAGAACAAAAACAGCAACAACGCGATCCCAGTCCTTAGAAGGCATAGAAGCAGGTTTGTCTTGGACTTCATAAGTGACAGGGCGATGACGACCCATCTTCCTCTGAATGAGAACGTTTTCTGGTCTTTTGCTGAGAGTCTTGGCCTTCACATCAGGAGCAACATAGGTACCATCTTCAAGAAATTCTTTGACATTGTATGTGTTGATCAGGGTTTGAGAAGCATTGGGAACAATGATGATAGGATGTCCACCTTCAGCTTTCACTTTCAGATTTGGGACTGAAGGTTGGTGATAAGGATGTTGGTGAGGTCGATGATGTTTCAACTCAGGCTTCAACCTCGATGCATCTTTCTTCTTGTGATCAGCAATGTATGATTGTGAGGGATCAATGCCCAGTTCCTCAGCTACATCTGTTCCAAGATGATCTTTCCAGAACCGCTTCTCTTCAACATTCACATACCGACTGGCAGGGTTATTGGAGCCTGGCATCATGAGAGCTTCTGATGACTTCCCTGGTTCCTTGCGCATTTCAGTTTCAGCCTTCTTCTCATCCTCTCTCCTGTTCAGCAGCAACAGCATTCCTTCAAAATTCTTGTTGTGGCACAGGAGAATGCTCTCTCTGTCCCTAACAGGCCATTCTCTTTCTCGGATCAAATCTATTGCTGAAACCACCTTGTCTTCATGAGGGTAATTGCTTTCATCTTCTTGTCCATCAGCAGCATGTGTTCGAAACTTCTTGGACGCTGGATAAGCTGCTTCATCCACTCTCTGCTGGACCAGTGCATCCTGATCACCTCTAGAATGTTTCACAGCTCCTCCTCCTCCCCATTCATCCCTGGACGACAAGATGGCAGGTGCAGGTGGCAAAAGCTCAATGGCATCGTTGGTAGCAACTTTGCCTTCCAGATAATCTTGTAAGGGTTTTCTATCAGTGAAAGTCACAATCTGCAGCTTTGCGGATCGCACAAGCTGCATGTAGTCAGTATGCCGCAAATGCGTATTTGTAACAAAGAAAACCAGCGATTCCAAGTTGTAGAAACCTCCCTGCTTCGATCTATACGCAGTCTCGATACCTCGAGGAAAGCGGTAGTCATCTCCGAAATGATACTCGTCCCCCACCAACTTCACATTCTCCAAGTCACCCCGCACCGTGTAGTCTCGCAACACACTCAACGGATCCATTCCTCCACTCTTCCTACTTCTACTCCTCCTCCTCCTCCCCAATAAAAGCTACCAATCTCCCCTTCTTCCAGCAGCACCTAGAAATGCAAATGGACACAGCACAATAACAAAAAACTAGTTCTCAAAAGCTCCATGCTATCTTCCGCTCACTCGAATATATTCAACACAAAAACCCTGACGCACAGTAAGCCAAAAGCATCACGACCCCTATAAACTCCAGTTCTCCTTCCTCGCAAAACTCCTCCAACAGGGTTCAAAGGTCAAACCAACAAAATTTCTTAATATTTGGGACAAGGGAGTGGACGGCGAGGACTCTCTCGCTCTTCAGCGCGCGGTCTTGCGTTAGCCAAAAAACAGGTCAAGGAAATTTCTGAACGCGAGGAGAGAATTAGGGTTCGGAGTTCCCAGAATTAGGGTTTGGAGCTCCGTCTCGCATCTCCGCTCCAGAGGGGGGAGTGGGGGACCGGACTACTAAGAATCAGGAAAATTTTGCAGAATGAAATAACCACACTAGCTCATTTTGAAGCTTTTCTGCAGCCGATTGCGCGCAAACTTTTCTGATTATTTTTTTGAGCGAGCTAGTCTGGGAAGATTTACACAAAGGTGAAGCACGTAATAACAAGAGCATTTTGAATAAGGGCAAAGTTTGGAACTCGCTCAATCACTGCACAGTATTATTTGCATTTCAGAAATGATCACAAAATGTTCAGAACTTTTTCTTAAGTTCCCAAACTTCCATAATGTTGTTCTCTTTCTCAGCAGAAGTTCCATCATGTGCACCAAATAGAGCTAAGTTAGATTAACTACAAAATAGTTACCCTTAAGCGATGTGTTGGACATCGATGCTCTCCCTATGAGAAATGTGCACTCCTTTTGTGGGAGGCTTTTGAGCTCCACAATTTTGCAGGCTTGTGGAGAAAAGATCGACTTAGTAGCCTCCACCCTACTGTTTCCATTGCATCTAAGCTCCTCACTTTGAATAGACAGATCAAACCATTTACTTCTGATGTCTGCAGTGATTGGAAAATGGCAATGGAAAAACTCCCAAAGCTACTTTCTAGGATATGCATCTTGCTCCATTTGACATTGTATCTTTGCAAAAACTGGAATTAACATTACAAGCTATGATGCTGGCTAACGCAATAAAAACCAAAAGGAGAAGGAGAAGAGCAAGGAGGCCAAGAAGAGAGGAAAAAAATAAGGAGAAAGGAAAACTGAAGAGGAACAAAAATTAGAGATCTTAGAGAACTTCAGGAGCACATAAATCTCTTGAGTTTATAGCAAGCTTTGAAAAGCTCCATGGTCCAGATGAAGAAACCTTTCAAAAGATTATTTTGAAAGGTGGGAACACCGAACTGAAATCTCTCTGTCCAATAAATGACATTCCAAACATCATTTCTGAAATATATGAGCACTCCAACTCTCTTCTTCAAAGAGAGAGACCTGTTTGTTTGAATCTATTGCAGGGAATTTAATGTCTACGCTATAATGCATACCATGAAACGAGGGGAATGAAAAGCCCTCTTTTGAAGAGCAAATAGAGATAGCAGGAAGAATGCACTTGAGTCCCAATTCAGGAAAATCCAAGGACTAACAAACTGTTTTCATTTTCTTAAACTAATTACAAAATGCTGTGCAGATTGTCTTTTAAGATTTTCCAGAATGGAGCTCAGCTGAGGAACAGCAGAGGATGTGGTTGCAGTCTCAGTCCTATGTATCCTTCGATGAGGAGTTTGCTTGGGAAGGAGAGAAGGAAACCAACATTGTTGAGAGAAGAGGTGGAACAGAGCCAAGGATCAATAGGCAGAAACTTGAAGAGACCAATGCATGCCAAATAAAGCCTCCCTGCATTTTTCGCAGCATAGAATCACTGAAAATCATTAATCTCCACACACATACAAGAATCCATCGTCTTCCTTGTCTTCCTCCTTTTCTGTTTTCAATCTCCATCTGCCTACCTCTTTTTTCTCCTATTCTTCCTTCTCTGCTGTAAATCTCCCAACCAAAAAGCTCTTTCATACGGTTTAGATGTGAAATCCCACTAATTTTGTCAAAACCTACAAAACCCTTCTCTTCGCTTGTCATTACTGTTGCCCTAGAGCAGAATTCACATTCAAATACATCATGGATCAAATTCTCATTGTTTCAAATTCTGGGAATGAGAAGCAGAAGCAACCCATCACACTGCTTGCTGTTTTGCAATTGCCTGAATTCTTGCAGTTACCAAAAGACTGCTGCAAAGAACTATCTCAAACTCCCCTTTGCACCCTGAAGGCTTGCAATAAGCCTTGACTCCACAAACTGCAAAAGTCAGTTAATCCTGTGGCTCTCAGGGACACCTGAAAAACCAGGGAAAAATCATCACCAGAATTTGTGGGGCCTAAGTCCAACATACCCACAAAAAGGAACAAAAGGACAGGACATAAGCCATAAAATATCAACTCTTCAGCTCATGAAACTTGAGAAAGCTTCACTCCTGCGTACAAAACCCAATTGCAAGGTTCATAGACCAACATCAAAGCTCCGAAACCAAAACCTAAACAAACTTCAACCTGTTTGCAGTGCAATGGAGCTCTGGTTCATTTATTCAGGCACCCCATATAGTTTGCCAATGCACTGGAGTTCCTGCATGAGGGACAGCACCAACACGACAAACAGAAAAACAAACCAGAGGACACCCAAAACAAAAGGCAGAACATGGGCAATTGTCATTGCAGCTTATGAAGAGCTACTTGAAAACAAAGAGATTGCCAAAAAAGGGAGGGCAAAAAAAGGAGATGGGGAGAGGAAGAAGATGAGAAGCAGCATAGCAAGAAGATGAGAAGAGTTTTATGAATCGTCATCATCATCTTGTACTATGTCTAAATGGGTTACCTATCAATTTACATGGAAAAAAAACCCTCCTTAACATTTAGCCATGAACATTTTTGTCTTTGAAAATTCAAAAAAGACAAATACATGTTTGCCCCATATAATGTCTATAGCCCATGAATTGCTGAAGCTGAAATCTCCAACTTTGCACGTGCCTCCCGTACCTTGGCAAAGATTGCAGCTACAGCCGCAGGATCTTGGGCAGCAACAGCCTGTTTTTGGTATGCCTCCAGTTGTAGTGAAAGTTGCACATTTTTCTCCTCCTCATGGGGTACCAAGGCTTTCAATTTCTCAACCTCCTCTCTTTTCAATTGCATCACCAAGTCTTGCACAGCTTTTCCAGGAAAGAAGACACGTGACCTGGAGCTCTTAAAACCACTGCTATCATGATGATAATCTGCATGCTGCAGCTGCTGCTGAATAAGCTGCTCCATTTCACTCAATGCATCCTTCACCTCTGCAGCATCACACTGAAGGTTGAACTCTGTCACAGCATCTTGATGAATTTTGGCCACCACCCGTGTAAATATGGCATACAGCTTCTCCTGCTCCCCAGCAGTGAATTGTGGAAAACAGCTCAAAAATTCCTGCCGCGTGGTGGAGGTGAGAACGCCATGGATGGCCAGCGCGAAAGCTTGCTGCAGCTGCGCATACCTGTGGGGAGAACAACCGACATTGTCTTGTTGCAGCTTTTCCATGTTTGCTTGCTTGCTTCCCGCCTTCAAGCTCAGGCTAGGTCAGCAGCAACCAGAGTCACACACAAGAGATCAGAATAATAACCATGCTTTTCCTATCAGAAAATACTCATCCATCTACAGAATCTTCTTCTTCTTCTTCTTTGCAGTGACTCTTCGTGCAGCTGCTTTGCTTCTCGACACGAAGAGAAGACATTTCTCCCTTTCCTATTTCAAGATTAGATAGTTCACAGCCAGCAATCCTCTAGCACAAATGTGTTGTTTTTTTCTCTCACCTTTCAATTCGTGAAGTCGCAATGTAGAGGAAGGAGCTCCGTCCGCCGCCGCCGCCTCCTCCTCCTCCTCCTCCTCGCGCACAGTTCTGTATTGCTGTTCCTCTGCGTCTTCTTCCTCCTCTTCAGAAAGTCTTGTTCTCCTTCTTTTCTTGTCTCTTTTTTTTTAGTAAAGATCGAGCACGCCTCCCCTCGTCGTCTTCTTCGTCGTCGCGTCGGCCCCTCGCCTCTACGTATTTGTTTTTACTCAGGTTCCTCTCTTTACGATTTCAACGGGCAGGATGTGTTTGTTTTGTTTTGTTTGTTTGGCACCTTGAGATCTCCCGAACCACGGCACCTCTTGCTGCGTTTTTGGTACCGTTGGAAAGCCCTCGATAAGGGCTGGCCGCAGGGCCGGTGTGACCCAGCACCCACCAATGCACCAATTGGAGAAAACTTGTTTTGGGTTTTCATCCGGATGAATCTTAACTCAGCCCCCATTGGGGTCCAGGTGGTCTTAGGGAAAAAATAATTCAGAAGATATTTTTCTTACCTTTTTTTTCCTTTTTTGCTTTCTCTTCCTCCTTTTTTTATTTCCTTCCTTTCGTTGTTTTTTTTCCTCTATTGCAACAACGAGCTCTTTAAATACTTTCATTTTTGTTTGTTTGTTTGTTTGTTTTGTGATGAAGTTCATTGATGTGTTTTTTTTATTTGAGAGGTGTAGTCATCACTGCCTCTCTCGTTCCATCATCGGCCTTCAAATTAAAATAAGGAGAAGTTGGATGAACTAGTGTGAACACACAAAATTTTAGGGTTTTTAGTTTTGTCATTGTCAACTTTTTGCAGTTACAAGATAATTTTTTTCATCTATTGTCTTTTTCTTTGTTTTGGCCATCATTCTATCGACTTCAAAAGTGCATGCAAAGGAGTGTAATAAAGTTTTGTTGTTTATGTATAATGTGGAGCTTATATCTATGGAGCTCTTGATGGAAGAGGTTGGAGTGCCATTGATGGAGCCACGAAATTTGGTTGCGCAAATGGGAGAATATAAAGCAATTGCAAGAAGAGATTAGCAGCTAAGTATATTTGACAGAATTATAATAGAAATGTGTGGAGAAAGTTGTGGTTTTTTGTGTTTGTAGTTGCTGAATTTTTTCCATTGCACTAATAACTACTAAAGCAATGTACTATGTATTTCTGAAGTTGTATGAGGGGGTTGGTGCCAATAACTAATGAAAATACAAGGTGTTTTGAACTATAGGGGAGAATGTGTATATTGAATCGTGAAGCCTTTTGTAGTTTGGGTTATGTCCATAGAACATAAGAAGTTTGATTTGGGAGATGGTGTGGGCAGAATTTGGGTTGGGTCTCTGTTGTCCTGATAATCATCCATATGATTTTATTTTGTGTCACATTTTGCCTACTCTTTTAATGGTTTTCTATGAACCTAATGTCTACCACCTCCTTTGAAACCATGCATTACAAAATGACAATTAGAAGGAAGAGGGATTGTTGTAGAGAAAGTCTAGGGCAAGTCAAACATAACAAATGCATTATGGTGGGACTTTAATAGCTCAAATGGACTAAGTGGACATTGAGTGATCTAATTTCTAGTTAAACTTTCGATAATGGTATAGTACATGTTGTTTATGTATTAGTAGTTGTGATTTACTTGTTGAATGAACATCATCAAGTTCTTCAATTGGAACATTGTTGTATAACTAATGTTGTTGCAACAACAATAGATTTGGATTTATGTGAAATTACAATTGAACATTAACGCTTGTACCCACATATTCCTGAAACTTAAGATTCAAGTGGTATTTGAAATAGGATTTCAATAGATGGTGATGAGCCTCATTGTATTGATCTCTTGTTGTTTTGTAGCACTTTTTCTTTTTTGTTACAAACCTACTTTTGAACTTTGATAATCCTTTAAGTAAATCTTGTTTTTGAACATTTAAAAAAAAACGTTCATGCAACCTTCAATTACAAACAATGATAATGAGCTTGCAACTCATCATTGCCATCATTTTTTGTTTTATAGAAAAAAAAGGAGAAAAACACAAAACGACAAGAAGAATGAGAAGAAAAAAATGAAAAAAAGAATCATAGAAAAATTAACAACAAGAAAGGGGGGGGGGGGGGGAACAAGAAGGCAAAAATCAAGGAAAAAGAAAAAAATAAAGAGGGAAAAAAAAAGAAGAAAAAAAAAATCAAAATTTATTTTGTCTTGTGGATATTTTGATTTCCCTATTGCAAAATATTGAACATTTTTTGTGGCGTGTGTTTGGAAGTTAAAAGGTCTAATTGTGTTTATTTTGTTGGAGCATGTTTGAAAGCTAGGAGGTAAGTTATCATTTAATGCAAAAGCAGTGAAATTCCATTCAATATCTTATCATTACATGGTTCAAATAACTTTACTCCATTTTGAGGATCAATTGTAGGAAAATGTTGCAACAATACTTAAGTTTGTAAAGGTGTAGGCAAGAATGCATGTGTTAATGTTGACAAGTAATCATTCACCACAACAAAGCGAGTAACAAAGTTGTTAGGGATTGATGATTAAGATTCAAGTTTTGAAGATAAATTCAACCAAATCAAGCATTTATTATAGCAAAATGATAAAGCTCTTCATAAAAGCCTTTAGTTTTTCAAAAAGACCTTTCATGCTATGGAGATGGGTGAGGTTTGTCCATTTCATACCATGCTATGGAGATGGTCTAATGTCTAATGCTATCAATTTTCTTATTGGTTGAGTGCACTTATTTCCACATCTTTTGATCAACCATGAGTTTTTTCATAATTGGTCATTTTCCTCTTCACATATGATATGTTCTTCCTTTATCTTGATTTTTCTTATGAAGCCCATTGTGACCATTTAACTTTTAGGATGGAAAACCATTCCACTTTTAATGAAAAATGTAGCCAAACCCACTATTGTGCTCAACTTGTATTGAAAATGTAACCGAACCAAAAGTCGACAATTTTGGGATATAGTATTCAACTATTCTAGCTTTGAACAACAATTGGTAAAATATGCAATACCTACATATGGGTTTATAAAATATGCATAGGACTAAACTTGCAATACTCACAAATGGGTGGGAAAATAAGGGTTTCTTTTGAGACCAAACATGTAATACACACATTTGGATGGGCAAATATGCATTGGTTTTTGTAGTCGTTTGAATTTCAAATGGCATTTTTCATATGCAAGTATTGCATTTTGGGATTGGGTTTTCAACTACTTTAACTTTGAGTGTTAACTACCAAAATATGCAATATTCACATATAGGTTTAAAAATATGTTATGGATTTTTAGATTGAATTTGCAATACTAACATGTTGGGTGGAAAAATAGGTGTTGGTTTTTTTTTTCCAAACTTGAAATAGTCAAATTTCAATCACAAAGTATACATTGGTTGATGCAGTCTATTGCATTTGAAATGACATTTGTTTCACTTGCAAGTTTGCCATTTTGGGATTAGGTTTTCAACTAATTTAACTTTGAGCAATAATTGTCAAAATATACAATATTCACATCTTATCATTGAGGACATCATAATATGAAGAGAGGTTAATGCCTACTTATGCAAATCCACCCCCACCCCCCCTTCCCTTCCACGAATGCGCATATGGAATTTCTCTCCAAAATCCAACTTAAATTTCACTTTAATTAGTGTAAAAAAGGTGTTTATTGTATCCCTAATTTTAAATCTATGATCTATTGTTTAATTAAATTTGGTACCTATAATTTAATTAAAATAAATACATCATGCATTAAATTGTTCAAAGTGGAGGTGGAAATTTGGAATTGATGCAAAAACAATTGTCCACAACTGCAATACCCACATTTGGGGTTAGTAATTTATTACCATTGAGGCTTGAATAGGACTAAAAAACTATTGGTAGGTTATTTGTAATAGTTGAATTCTATGCTATAATTTCATCAATTAACAATGAGAATGTGCAAATGCTAAGTAGGTATGAAGATGGGTGGATAAGTAGGTAAATGGGGTGAACAGGTTGATAATTAAGTTGGTAAGTAAGATGGGTAGATAACTAATAGGTAAATCGGTAGATGAGATGAGTGAGTAGGTAGATAAATAGGTGCAATGGGTAAATAGGTAGGTAGGTAAGATGGGTGAATAAATAAGTAGGTACAATGAGCAGGTAACTAAGTAGGGAAGGTTGGTTGTTAGTTGGTAAGTAAGGCCATGTGGAGGGTTGTATGTTGTTGAAGTCAAAGTTGGCAAAAAAAGAAAAAAAAAAAAAGGTGAGCACAAAAAAGTTTGACAATGAAACCATGGTGATTAATTAAAGTTCAAGACCTAGATGAAAAATCTCACCCCATCCAATCAACGAACAGAACCACTAATTGGTGTGTTGGTTCATTATGGCCCTTGACAAGTAAGGATGCACCAAGTTGGGACTGGCATCATTTTTTAATACCAACTTTAAGTTGGTCATGGTTTAACATCTTTTTTTTAGTTACAAGGGCTTTTTGAATTTTCTGATACTAGACTTATATGAATAGTTGAATTTTATGGTCATTTCCAAACTAATGCTAGTATTTAAACCTTTAAAATTAATATTATAATAAAGCAGCATCTCAAAACGATGTAGTAGCATAAAACTTAATCATACATGTTTAGAATTAGCATGTTTCTATGAATCCCAAATGAACAATAGTGGGGAAAAATTATACCATAACATAAAAATAATGTCAAGAATTTCAACATTCAATGAGGAAGGATGGAAAGTAAAAACCTTAATGCTTGTTGGATAATAGGTGAATGGTGACAAGTTGGGTAAAAACACTCTAAGGTGACCAAAATGGGCACATGTGGAATCCTTAATAATACATTTTTGCACTGTATTTTGATTGTGGCCAAAATGTAAAACCATCTTATAATCACTTTATCCTAAAAGTAATTACATGGGCACCTCTTAAACATCCTAAAATTTGAGGTTTGTGAAAAGTATATATAAATTCCACAAAAATCATGTCCAAAAGGATTCATAAAGTTATTTCATAAACTTTTTTATAAAGTCCATATATTTCCATGTCATCTTGAAAATGGTTTGAAAACCCTTATTTTGAATGACAATTTTGAAGTGCAAAGACTAATAAATGATTCCATCAATGTGATAATTGGAAATTGTGAGTCCATATGCACACCCTTTGTGTATTGTTACATTTTAGGGGGCCAAATTAAAAAAACCCTCATGTGGAATGTTTATATTTTTTTGATTTGTTTCTTTTTCTTTCACAAGCAAATTTCGTTATAATCATTAAATTGAGTCCCTTTAAAATACTTATTATAACAAATACATGCATCACACATTTGAACCCATAAAGGTGCAAAAAATTTGGGTTATTACATGATTTTGTGAACACTTTAGTTTGCAACTACCTAGTTAGAGGACAATTCAATATCATAAGGACTTGTGGACACCAAAAGTACATTTGATGTTGTTTCTTTTTGTGTTTGGTTGTTTTTTGTTTGTTGTAGGTTATGTGTGCTTGATTTTTGTCATTCAATGTAGCAACATTGATGAGCTAGGTTGGGTGGTGGAATGCTTTTCAAGCTTCTATGGTAATTGTTCCTAGATATGGTTAGTGTTAATCACGATGCTAGGAGATGGTTGGTGGGTGAGATCCTGATGGTGTGGATGACGGAAGTGTTTGAAGCCTCTATAAGTTCCAAGGTCTTCAATGGATAGGAAAAACAAACACAAGGCAGTGGTTTTGAGTATGTGTTTGTTTTTAGGATCTTGAGATAGTTGTGTGAATAGTTGGGGAAAAATGTCCCACTATTGGTCTTCAAATTCTTCCCCAAAGCAAGCATTTTGCTATGCCATGTGCTTTAGGGAAAAAGTAGAAGATGTAGTATTATGTTTTAGGGACTAATCCAAGAGAAATGATGAATGTGTCTAAAGATCGTAAAAGTGGTCAATGTGGCATGTTCAATATGTTATGTGCATTCAAGAAACTAGAAGGGATTGTCTACCAAGTTGTGTATGTGTGTAAAAGAGGTACATGTATTGTTATAGGTGCTTTGTGGAATGTGGTTTTGAGAGCATTATTGGGCTTTATGGAGAAAAACTATTGAATTGTTTTGTGTCTCATTGTTCTCTGTCCAAGTTCCAAAGGGGGAAATTTGGGAAAGTGAAATAAGATGGAGTTGGGGTTTTGTTATTGAACAATCACATTCATGACCCGTTGGCTCTAAGAAGATGAAGAATGAATTCATCCCTTGAGGTCTACAGTCTTATGTTAGGGTCTACAAGGTGGAAGGCTTAGTGATTCAAGAATGCTATGGACTTATTGCGCATCTTGGACAGTTATGTTGTCAATCTGCTGGAACACATTGTTTCTATAAAAGATTATGTAACTAGAACAGCCTGCCCTTTTTGGCGATAGTACACTAGAATTGGGGGAAAAAAAAGTGTAGTTGGCAACTCATAATCTCACATTACTCTCCCTCCCACAACTCTCATTACAAAACTGTGGTGCAATGAAACCCTTATTGATATTAGTATTGACATGAATGTTACACTGGTTTCAACCTCCAGTGGAGAAGTAATTTAGTATTGAACAAAATTTTCACTGAAAATTCATTTAAATCAAAACCAAAATTTATAAGGGATTTGGTCACACTCTTACTTGGTATTGGTGTTGGAAAGCCCTTGATGAGTAGGATTTAATGAAGGTGGTTTGAAATTTCCAGTAGTTTTTGTCATTGGAGATTCAATCAAATTACAAAAAATTGTTTTGGAAGGAAAAATTATTTGGGTAACCAATTCACACTTGGGCCACTCACACATGCTACACTTTTTATATATACTATGGATAATAGATCATGGATGTGATAATCACAGTGTGTAGCACTGTGATTTCCTAACTGAACTTGATTGATATTCCTGCCTTGACACAGGTACTAATTTCCCCTCTTGCAGGCTCTATAAACTAATAAGCTATTCTATTTTTACAGGATTTATAACAGATTTACCTGGTTTTACAGCTCTTATTCTTAGTCACATTTCTGTAGTAGTATATACTATGGGCAGATCATGGCTGTGCTAATCACAGTGGGTAACCAGTCTCATTGTTTGTAGTTGTGTATGGATCTCCAGAGAAGGTGTTATGGTGTTGCAAAAAATCTGCCATGTTTTTGGTGCCATAACAGCCTGGTACTGGTGCAGGAAAAACTTTCACTCAGCCAACCACTCATCCTCGTACTTTGATGTTCATGCATCTTCCTTCATCTGTATCTCCAAATAATCCAAATAAGCCTCAAAGAACATCGTTTCATCTTCCTGCATCCAGGTTTCTTCCAGCTCATCAGATACCTGTATCTCCATCTGGGTTTCTTCCAGCTCATCAGGTACCTGTATCTCCATCTCAGTTTCTTCCAGCTCATCAGGTACCTGTATCTCCATCTCGGTTTCGTCCAGCTCATCAGGTACCTGTATCTCCATCTCAGTTTCTTCCAGCTCATCAGGTACCCGTATCTCCTCTGTTGACCATGCTGTAACTGACAAATTGAGGGTAATCTGTTCACCTTCATTTGTTCCTTGACTGTTTGCCATGCGTGAATCTGCAGGAGCGGGCTCAGTGATGACGGGATATGACTCTGGGGTGTAGTCAGATGACAATCCTGGCAGCTCAAACTCCAAAAAGTTTGCTTCAAAATTTGCATCCCCTCCTTGGCTTGTTGAAATATTCCCAGTGATGACTGGAGTGTGGTCTGATGACAATCCTGGCAACTCAGACTCCAAAAAGTTTGCTTCAAAATTTGCATCCCCTCCTTGGCTTGTTGAAATATTCCCAGTGATGACTGGAGTGTGGTCTGATGACAATCCTGGCAACTCAGACTCCAAAAAGTTTGCTTCCAAATTTGCATCCCCTCCTTGGCTTGTTGAAATATTCCCAGTGATTACCGGAGTGTGGTCTGATGACAATCCTGGCAACTCAGACTCCAAAAAGTTTGCTTCCAAATTTGCATCCCCTCTTTGACTTGTTGAAATATTCTCATTGCCATCAGTCCCATGATGTGCTGCATCAAGTCTTTTGAACAATTGTCTCATCTGCCCCAAGTTCTGCTGGAATTTCTTGTAGTTCTCACACAGCTGGCACAGAATATCCATGAAACTGCTGGTACAATGTGACGACATGCAAAAGGAACAAACAAGTGAACATGAGTTGCAGTGTCCAGCTTCAATTGGTCCAATGACACAAAAACATCCATGAAAGGACAACACATTAATGCTTGTCGACAAGCCATCTAGAATTTGTGCAATCTTGTCAAGCTCCATGGTTGCCCACTTCTTGACTTGCACTTTCAGTGTCCAGCTCAGACGAAGACAGGCTGAGCTGTAAGAGGTCCCAGGCTAACATGGAGTAGGATATCCCATGACTGAGAAAGGATTTCAATGCACATTTCTTGCAACAAGGCTATGAATCCTAGCAGACAGATACTTCACATCCAAGCACATCTTCTATTCGTTAGAGAAAAACCTAAATCAATACAACAAGTAAGAGTGCAGCTGTAACCTGTGATAGGCAACCACAAGTAATAGAGGATTGCCTCCATCAGGCATGACAGTGACCACTGCCATCACTCTCCACTGATTTTGTCATGTCCCAGCAAGGGGTGTAGATATATAGGTAGTAAATGTGTTCAAAATACCAGGCTAACAAAGGTAGAAAAATCTGCATATAAAGCTTGCTGCGAAGTTTGGAAGTGTTAAGAAAAACTCGGCAATCAAGAGGCCTACCTAACAAAAATTGAAGCTGTACAAGAGTGCTCTGGACAGCAGTCTAGTACACAACCTTCATAGTTTGGTGAACTAATGGTCTTCAACTTGGGCAAGAATTAGAGCAGAGCATAGAAGCTTCTTAAGGTGCATTATTTAAGAGCTCAGGAAATAAAATTGAAAATCCGGCCAGTCTTATCGATCCATTTGCTTGCCAATCACAGAGTGTAACAGACGGACAGACCCATCTTAAGGTGAAACTCTGGACTGCCACAGATTGAACATTTTCAATCAGGTCTTCACAAACAATGGAAGCACAATAACTCTCATGAGTATCAGAAATCTCCATACTCAATATTAAGGACACCAGAACCAGACCAAAAACTTTTCCTTTTTAGGTCAAGAAAAAACTCCCATATAAGGACTGAAGAAGCAGGAAAAGGAAAAACATAGAAGGAAGAAGAAGAACAAAAAGAACATGCCTGATAGTAACTTATCTATTACTAACTTACTGACTTCACAGGCTCCCTACAGGGGGTATCGGCCAGTGTAAGCACTAGCCTGTGTACTGAGTTTCTGTCACAAGTTTGGAAGCAACATGGAGACTTGACCATGCTACCTGCTAGCACCCTACACCCACACAAGGCAAAACACAGAGAAAACAGATGGAAAAAGAAGAAAACAGCAGGCAATTTAGGAGTAAAGAACAGAACATAACAGATAAAAGCGAGAAGAAGATGAAGACAAAGTGGGCATTAAAAAAACTCTAAAATGAAGTCATTTGGAAAACTCTGAAAGAAAGTTTGCCCAAATTCCAAAAAGAAAGTTCTCCTTATCAAGCAAACAACTAGAGCTCTTTAGGATAATCTTCAAAAGGTGGTCTTTATTCTTCATAAGGACAATAAGACTGATCATCTGAAAATGAAGCAAACTTTAAGCTTAACAGAAGCAATGGACATATAATCTTGACTAGGCTCAGTCTCTACTGCAAAGTGCCCACAACAATTATACAATAATCTGAGTCTTGAGCTTCTATAGCATTTCCAGAAGCCACCAGAAAACTCATCAATAGATTGCTAGCACTCAAGAAGCATAGCTGATTGAAAAGTCATTAGTATCCTCATTCAAGCTGCAACAAGCTTCTGACAATGATGTTCATTTTTTTAAAAAGCTTGTTCCTGTACAAGCAAGCATCCAAGCCTAAGGCAAGGAGAGGCCTAAATAGAGTACTCTCTATTTAATGTGCAGGGGCTTCCTGCACCCTGGACATATCCTTTAAGCATACTACTGGTGACTACTTGGACACAGCACATCTGCTTTAGCCACTGGAAATCCTATCCAGTTGTTTCAACACATATCCAGAGAAAACTCTAAATAATGCTATGAAGGCCCCCCATTTTGTCAGTTCCAGTCATGCAAGAACAAAGACCCCAAGAAATGAGAACAGTCAGAGTGTTGTGAGTGACACTCACAAAGTTTCAAACCATTACCTTCATCATGAATGTCAACAACTAACTGCTATTACTCCCCACTGACTTGATCAGCTCTCAACAGAGGTTGTAGTCAGGTGTGTAATTAGTCTGCTCAAATTTTCAGGAAAAAAATTATTAAAAAATCTGAGTACTTTCCAGAAGCAAGTTATCATATCACTAGCACTCCAGAGGCATAGATAAAGAGAAAAGTCAATAGTATCCTTATTCAAGCTCCAACAAGCTCGTGACAGTAAGCTTCATTCCAATTTAGCTTGCTCTTGTACAAGCAAGCATCCAAGCCTAAGCATAGAGAGGCTACATTGAGTTAGTGGTTGGGGCTTCTTGCACCCTGAACATATGCTTCAAGCACCCCAATGGTGCAAGACAGTCTTCAAGCTTCATACTACAGTTCCTCTATAGGTCAGTGCATGTAAGAAATGCCAGCCAAAGCCGAGCATTTGATAGGAGCCTCTTCCCAAGGGAAGAATCTGTACAGGCCTTAATCCTACATGTGTCCCCCTCAGTATGCTCTTGCTTAACAAACTGCAGATGATAACTTGCACAGGCATGACAGACCTAGATTAAAGAACTCTTTCACCCAACTAAACAGAGGGGGTAATCAATCAACCTGGAATATCCATATGTGTTAGGCATTCAATACTTTGGGGAGGCAAGAAGCAATGAGAAGGATAACTTACCTTGCAAAAAACGTTGCACTCTCATCCGGGGTGGCCATCAGGCATGGTGAAATATACGATGAGCAGGTTTAACAGCAACCTTTGCAATCTTTGAAGCCCTCTTCCCAGCCTTGAGCAGACCTCAGTTGATCTGCGATCAACACAAAAATTTCTCAGACAGAGCTCATAAAGTTGCGAAATTCCACATACACAAGCAGTTCACTCCAACTTGCAACTGTAGAACTGATGGGAGAATAAGTTTCTGATAGGAAGTACTCGTCCATCTACTGAATCTTCTTCTTCTTCTTCTTCTTCTTCTTCTCATACTTCTTAGTAATGACTCTTAGTACTGCTGCTTGACAAGAAGACATTTCTCCCTTTCCAATTTCGAGATTATAAGTTCACAACCAGCAATCCTCTAACACAAATGTGCTGTTTTGCTCTCACCTTCAATTCCTGCGATCGCAATGAAGAGAAAGGAGGCCCGTCCGCCTCCTCCTCCACGCGCGCCGTTCTGTATTACTCTGCTTCTGCGTCTTCTTCCTCCTCTTCGGAACGTCTTCTTCTCCTTCCCTTCCCGTCTTTTAATTTTGTAAGCATCGACCGCGTCCGCCTCGTCGTCGTCTTCTTCGTCCACGGCTCGGCACCTCGCCTCTACTTGTTTTTGTTTTTACTCAGGTTCCTTTCTTTATGACTTCAACGGGCAGGATCTTCTATCTGTTTCCGAATTCGACGGTTCACCTCCCCTCCTCTTCTTCTTCGTCTTCTTCGTCCTCGTCCCTGCTCGTTTTTCCTTTTTACTCAGGCTCCTTTGTTTACAATTTCAACGGGCAGGATCTTCATCTGTTCCCGAATCGGACAGTTCTCATCCCCTCCTGATCTTCTTCTTCTTCTCACTTAGAGGGCACATTCAAGGTCTGTTTTTCCCACAGCAAAGGACGACAGGTTTCATTTTTGAAGAGGAGCTTTTGAGTTTGGATTGGGCATTTTCGGTTTCCTGTACAGTAAACTCTCTTTAAACTAATATCCTTGGACCAGCCAGAAGATATTAGTTTATGAAGAATATTAGTTTACACAAATTATATGAGGTAACAAAAATCATTTCGAAACCTGTCAGAGCAGCATGGAAGGTCATGAAGGTTAGTAAAAGGTCATGGATCATTGGGGAAAGTAACGGAACCTTGTGGAGCTTGGTGGAGGATCAAAGAAGCACATAAAAAATCATATGACATGAGCGGTAGAAATCTTGGCAGAAAGTGAGGTTGTGGAAAGTTGTAGTCTGGGTACTCTCAGAATACATTGGGTTGGTGCCATATATATATATATATGATGTATTAAATTATAAAATGCTATGGGACCGGAAAAAAATATTGAATATCAGTTTATCCAGAATTATTAAATAAAGTATGAGGCCCGTCACGGGCCTGTGCCTACATATTAGTTTAGAAAGAATATTAGTTTACACACTATTAGTTTAGAGAGAGTTTACTGTAGTTAGTTTCCGTGCTACCTTCGTCTTTCAAGATAAAGATATCTTTGAAGTTAAAGTTCAACAAAATTAATGAACGTAAAATTGCACCACCACTTGGACCAATCTGAACCATTCAATGATTAAATCTAGAATCGGACAGTTAGATTGGAGAGATCGCAATCTAGGCGCTAGAAAATTTAATTTAAATAATAAATTTCATCCTGAAAGTTGTTTTACCAAATAAATCCTGATCATCCAATTTCGTAACTTCAAGAGTTCGTTTTTGGGAATTCATTCGACCATCGATTTTGGTCCACCGCAGCAACTGTCCGTCCGACCTAGGTTGTTGTTTCATCCTGTCATGCAGCTAAATTTGGGCAGTACATACATGACATGTCAGGGTTGATCTTTTTTCATTAATTTTATTTTTGATAAATTTTTGTGGTTTCGAAAATTTGGCAATATTTTCCAAATGTTTAGCTAAAACTTTCGAGTTTTACTCGAAAAGGGGGAAAAATAAATCCAATTTTTTTTGGTAACCAGAGTGCCAAGTTTCTTTGAATTTACAATGGAAAAAGAGGGGGAAAAAAAATTCGCAAATGTTTTTTTAGTCAGGGGGCCAAGTTTCTCCCCAAGAAAAAACACGGGTCCGTGTAGTTGGCAGTGGTTCTGAGATTCAGACAATCGCAATCTCTTTGGAGGAAAAATATAGCTGGTTCGTTAACCCCCTAGGATTTGAGAAAATCAAATCAAATTTGTTGCACAGTTCTGTGCAGGGGGGCAAAAAAACAGAAGCTTGAGTAGAAACCACCCACGGCACAAAAAGACTAGGCCAGACATATAGTGCCAGACAGAGCTCGATATCTGTGCTTCGACAAGCTCAGATGAAGCTCATATAAGTTTTTTGACTTATACATCTGTGTCCGCACATGCTGCTGCTGTGATTTTCAAATTCTCCTGTGTAAAGGAGTACTTTGAAAGTATCCACATTAGTTATATTATTTGTAGAAATGTTGAAATTTTGACAAATCTTTTTTTTTTTCCCATAGAACACAGTTTCATTTAGAGAAAGAGAATTTTTAAAAAATAAAATCTTGAATGAATATTTTTCGTTTTTTGAGATAAAATCTTGAAATTTTATTAATTATTTCAGGGAAGTGTCTTTAAGCTGGCCCCTTTAATAATTCGGTATTGACTTAGTGTTTTCATCTTGGGGGATTTCCATTATTGTACTGGAGTTGTCTGCCTTCTGCTATTTCTTTGGGGCTGAAGTGTTTTGGAATTCGATTTCTGTCTTTGTTTTGGCTTGCAAAGATCTGCCAAAATATTTTTAGAGTTCTGGGATGACTAGTTTTAAAAGGAAATTTTTTGTCGGCAAAGTTCTTACTCTTTTCCAAGCAATCTTCGATCTTTGATAGATCATTTGGTCTGTCTAAAATCTGTCGCAGGATCTTTGCGTTGGATAAGAACATCTCCGCACCACGCCGGCAAACAACTCCGTTATTTCAAAATAGAATACCGATTGTAGGATAACTGTCCCCACCCACAAATGTCATAAAAGTCCTTTTAAACACTCAAAGATCACTTATGTCTTTACATCTGGATGAGTAATAGTCACCGTTCAAATCAACAGTAGAAAAAAAGCTTTTAAAGGGGTTGAAATGAGCACTGCAAAATGGAACGTCAATAATCAATACCTTAGGGAGCAGCAGGACTTGAGCTATCCTGCAGCAAGATTTAAGGAAAAGGGCTGTTTGCCGGTGTGGGGTGGAGATGCTCTAAAGCCCTTGGAAGTGGGATGCATTATCAGAACAGGGACTGCACTCAGTTACCACCTCACCCAGCCCCTTCTTCACGGAATGCCTTCATCCTAGGGCATTATGTTACACCTATAAATTTTCTTGGCTCTGCTCTCAATGAATTGAATTGCTGTGTATTGAAATTGTGAAATCTTTTTTTGTCTTTTATTAATTAACTTTTGTTAGAGAATCATATATTTACTACATAAAGAAATCCATCACTTATTCTAAACAAATTCCTGTATCTATATCTTTCCACTCCATAAGGCCCTCACATGGGAGCGTTACCAGAATGGGGCTCCGTAACGAACATACCCACAATTTGGGACACCCAATGCAGGGTCCCTTATTACAGTTATGCTCCCATCCTCGCGCCTAAGAGTGTTGCTTAGTATAGAACCCCCCCAAGATGTCCATCACATCCAAGTTTAGTTGATTTCTTCTCTTTTTTTTCCCGATCCCACCTTTAAAACTAAAAGTGAGACTACCAAGAGCAACCCACTTGGACCAATCAAACTATCTAGCCAATCAACAGCAAGTGTCAGGTTTTGTTTTGCATTTTTAACCAGCCTCTACATCTCATGGAAAAATGCTGGGCCAAAAACCATTGTGCAGAGCCAAACTGGCATGTTTTGACTTTTTTCCATCCAATTTTCTTTTTGCATGGCCACGTATCAAGTACTGTGATGCTGTTCTTAACCTCCGGATTCTTCTTTATTTTGTGTTCTTCTTCTGTGTTCCTCTTATTCCCCTTATGAAGGCTTTCTGCTGCGTTCTTTTTCAAAAATTCCTTCTTCTTCCTCATTTTTGCTTTCTTCCTTTGGCCTTTGATTTTAGTTTTTTTTTTGTTTGAAGTGCTATGAAGTGGCATAAGTTATTATTGGAAAAGAAAACACCCTGCTCATAGTGGACCATAACAATACAATCATCCACTAGGTTCCATTTCCATATGAACAAAATTTGATAGATGTGTAATAATTTCATCCACTTCATTAAATCCAATTAGGTGTGTTGATGGTGTATTTTCTTTTATATTTTGATAACATATGCCATCTTGGGCATGTTTTGAAGCTTTATTTTTACTTTTTGACGTCACAAACTTTGAGATTTTCAAACCATTAATATTTAGTTTAAATTATCCATAAGAATACGATTTATAATTTATTTTAAAATAAATATGATTATGCAAATAAATAAAATTTATTCCAAAAATTTCACATTTATCAAATTATTAAATTGTAATATTGAATATATCATTAATAATAATTTATCCCAAGAAGGTCAATAGTTAAACCATCAATGGTTTAAGGTTATGGAAAAGAAATAATATCCCAACAAACATTCACCCATATCAAATTAAAGAAAATCCAACAATCAACATGAAAATTCATTTCACTTGGTTACTTGGCTTAATGTTGTTGAATAAAGAGAATTTTGAAGATCATTTACATTTTGAATAAATGAGGGACTAATTAGTTCAAATTAAGGCATTACAAATTGTTTCATGCAATATGCCATTTGACTTAAGGCAAGCATTGTCGGTACTAATTAAAGGTATTCATAATGCAAGTATTGTTAAAAGGAAAAGCATTCCTTGTATTCCATAATGAGAAATTCTAAATGTAGCATATTTAAACATACATCAAAATTGAGCACAATATACCCAATATTAATGTGGTTTTTGCCATTGGCCCCAATGTGAACATGACCATAACCTATTGTGAAGTTTTAATTTATAATTTATTTTCAATAACTTTTCTACTCTCAATGCCTATCATATACTTTGGCATAATTTTTTTTTGATTAAAAAATCTTGAAAACAAATTAACCATGTTGTAAAAAGTTCAAAATATTTAGATTGCAGGAATTTGCAGGAATCAAACTGTGGCTTAATATAGATAAGCACATTTGTTGTGAACACATTAACCATAAGGATAATAAGAGTACTTTGAAGTTGAGTTAGAATTTAATATGTAAATTTTTTATATGTTGAAAAGTTCAAAATTAAAAACTCACATGCTGAATCTTAAATCTTAAAATAAATTAATTATTTGACACTCGAGTGTTGAACTCTCCCAGGTACTATGATATAAAGAAAAATGTTGTGCATGTAAATGATTGTGTAACACATCTTATAAAACCATGTAAATTTTATGTCACAAGACCTTTGCCATTCAAAAATGTCAATTTACAGAAATTTTTTAACTTTACATAAATAAGCAAAAAATTTAACTTCAACTACAAGTGTTTTTTTTTTTGAAAGATGATGAAACCCTAACATTACTAATGTGTTGCATACCCTTTTCCTACTTAAAATCTTCTCACATTTTGATGATAATTTTCTAGGGACCTTATGAAAAATGTATTGTTTTTGTGATTAACAATTTGAAATTTTATGTGAAAATATTTATTTGTTAAAAAAAAGGTAAAGTAAGATGGTTTTTTGTGTGGAATTCTTTTATCAAAATGTGAAATATATATATATTCACAATACTCTCATTATTTTAAACAACATAATTATCAAAAAAAATTTAATGATTTTTTTCACAATTTGGACTTTGAATTTAATATGATAAACTTTTTTTAGTAGTTTTTTAAAACTATTTAGACAACATGTTGTTAAATCCTTCTTGGGCTACTACCAAATGATGCAACATCATAAATTTTCTTTAAAACATTAGTGGTTCAATAGTTTCAAATTGGATATTTCAAAATTCTAAAAATGATGAATTATTATGTTCAATGCACCTTATATTTTTAATTTATAACTATAATTTAGTGGTTGGAACAATGGATTTTGTCCCATATGTTACCAGTCCAATTTCAATGATTTAAACAAATGGCATTAATATTTTTTCCTTTTTTTGACCAAACCTTTTGAAAATTATTTAGCATTGAACATCAATACATTTTAAAATAATAATTCCATAGAATGCAATAATAGTAATAATGCATTATAAGTTATCCTCCATATCCACTAAGCCAAATATCATAAGATATTTCAAAGGTCTTTTGTAATGTCCAATTTAAGTATTAATATCATGTGGCATGCTATTGTGTATTGAAATACAATTATTCCAATAAGGGGTTTGTTTATATACATATACATTTTCATCAAATTGTTAATAATGATACCTGAAATCATATGATTGTTTCCAGCAAAAGGTACATTCTTATAAAGTAAAATAAAAGTCAAAAATATAAATATTATTGTTGCTGAATAAAGAGAACTAGGGAGTTTAATGAAACTTTAATGAACATTTCAAGCAAATGAAAAATCAATGGGTTTTGATGAAAATAAGTCGAAATTGTTTCATGCCATTGGTTTAATGGGCACTTTAGATGAGGGCACAAAATGGAACAATCTTGTTGGTCAAAAGTCATAAATTAAACCCAATGTTGTTACATCAAAATTTGAAACCAACACAAACCAATTTGAGGTGGCATTTACTTGGCATCATTTTGAAAGGAAACTCAATTGGTTTCAACCAAAAATGATGCTAAAAAATGAGTTCATGGTTTGGATGTAAATTAGGGTCCAAGGTTGTTTTTTTATTGTTTTTGTTGTTTTCATTATTTTTCATTGTTTTTCTTCTTTTTTTTAAAGTTGAAATTATGCAAGAATAGAAGACATTTTGTGGATTGGGGACATTGTTGAGAACACACCCACCATTCCATTTTTAACATATCTAATGTTGACATAGTTAGATTTGTAGACTCACACAAAATTGTTGTTCAAAGGAATGCATTTTCAACCTTGCAAATGCACAAAATGAGGACAAAAAGTTTTGGCCATAGAGGGTTGAAGTGTTCATTTTCACAAGTTGAAGGAGATTTGGATTTACAAGAAATCCTTAAACTAACTCCCCTTCCAAAAAAAGAACAAGGAAGAAGGTGGTTATAATTGTGATGAAAGAGGAAGATGAAAAAAGTGAAGGGTTCAAAATAATAATAATAATAATAATGAAGTATTACATTTGATTGCACTATGATTAGAAATGGAGCTTGAATTTGTTAAAAATCTAAAAAAATGAGGAAAATTGTAATTTAGTTGAAACCCTAACCATGTTTGTTTTGATATAATTTTTGAAGAGATTTTTCTTTCAAATCTAAAACTTGAATTGATTGATAGAATTTTTGAAGGCAAAATAAGCCAAAAAAAAAGAATTCAAATTGGGCCTTTGCTTCTTGCCCTTGGCCCCCTTTCCCTCATTATAGGTCACCATTTTAGGTGCAACAAAGTTTGAATCAACATCTTCTTGGGGAAAGGTGAGGAGCTAATCTCAAAATCAACTTTATTTCAAATGTTTTGATAATAATTGCATTAAGTTTATCAATATAATAATTTATTTATTTTTGTTTCTAGGATTTCTTTTAGCTCATGAATCATGGTTTTTTATCTCAATTCTTTCTTTTTATGAATGAATTACATGGTTCAAATTGCACACCCCAATGTTAGTTTCAATCTTTGGTTTTTCAAGGATTTCAATCGCTTATAAAGGAAAATTCAATGCAATTTACAAGCTATACAAAGGTGACAAAATTGCAAATGAAATTTTAGGTAATGACCACCATGAATGCTTTTTCTATGATGCATTGGATAGTTGGTGGCATCAAAATAAAAATGTGATGAAACATATGAGTGTTTTTATGAATGAAATTGATGAAATTGTGGGCAATTCAAAATTTCAAACAAAATTTGATAAGAGTTTTAAGTATGATGGTAATAAAGTGCCCTTAGATAAACCTTTCACTCCAAATGAAATTTAAAACAAAACAAAACAAAAAAGACCAATGTTTATGAATATTTTTCAACCATGGTTGAAAATAATACATTAATGTTAAAATAATTTGCAAAAACCAATGTTTTATTCAAAAACATGGATCTCCAAATTAAATGTTTCATATATAAGTTATAAGTTACATAACATTCTGAATCATTCATCATATCTAACTCAGATTCAAATGTATCCGGGAAGATAACATAGTTATTTTTTCTCAAATTAACTTAAAAAAAGATTCATTGTTAAACGTTCATGAGTTGTCATAACCTTTGTCAATATCTTCTTAACCTTCTTTTCTTTTGATTTCATGTTGGGGTTGTTTCCAATAGTTATTATATTTTCATATTCACCTTGATATTCTATGTTCTCCATGTTAATTTTATCATTGTTCATTATCCTTGGATTTTGTAACCTCTTCATTTGTTTGATTTTATTTTTTATCATTTTGAACACATTAGTTCATTTGATGTTCACAAATGTTGAATTTGCTTCTAATTGTATTTTTCTTTGAACCTTTAAAACCTAATCCATATCAAAGCCATCTAAGTTGATAATGCACATGTTATGCAAACATATGCAAGATGTCACCAAATCTAGCATGTGACACTATGGAATATTTATTTTCTTGAATAACATTTAAAACATTTTTTTTAGCATTCCAAAAATTCTTTCCATTGACATCCTTGTACTTGATTTGATAAAATTCCAATGTGCTTTGTGTTTTGGCAATTCATATTTTTCAGCTTTGTATGGAGAATATAACCATGGTCGTATTGGATAAGTGGCATCTCTTATCAACTTATAAGGTAAAACTTGTCTCTCATCACACAATTGTTTTATAAAAAATTGAAAGAAATTAAACTCAACCATGAATACTATATGCCCACCCATAGTCATAATCCCCAAAACTACATTTTGCATCTACAACTCTTCAAATCAATGTGGAATAAAAATCTTTCCAATAATAATATGATTTTGAATTTATTTTAGGTGTACAATAATTGGAATATGACTATCATTTATGGTATCTAGAATGTGAATAATTTTATGAAAAGTTTTCAAAACCAATGATGATTTCTTTGATTGTGATTCTAATCAATTAAGTATTACCAATGGTTTCTAGTGTTTCCTAATTGTTGCACAAAACTCTTTGTTATTACTGATGTTGCACTTTTTACAATGCCATACTTTTCTACACATTTGCAATGAATTTCCACTACACAATCTTACAAGTTCAATTACTACTTTGATTTATACAAGGATGTTTTATCTCATGTCTCTACTTTTTTCATTCAAGACTTGGACTTGCAACTGTAATCAAAGCTTGAAATGTGTTATTATTCAACCTTGTACACATTGTTGAAACATCTACTCAAAAACTTTCAAAATTTTGACTTTTCATTTATCCAATTGCCCTTTCCATATGTTCCGAACTTTTGGTGGCATGTCAACAAATTCTGAAAAAAGTAGTAATGCATTCATCATACTCCAATCTTCTACAATAACTTCTTGTTGCAATGAAACCACTTGTGCAATGACTCAATGCATTGCCATAATAAAAACTAGGACCATCAATATCTTGTGTGTATAGTAGGAAGAAAGACTTGGAAAAAAAAAACATGAAAGAAATGAAAAGAAAAAAATAACGAAGAAAAAATGTCAACCTAATTTTGTCACATGTGAAAATCAAATTTTTACTAATTGAACCTTCAAATCGAACTTATGCTTTTAATCACACTCATTGTACCTTATGAAAAATAAATATTTTTAATGTGAAGAAATTTCCAATTCAAGGATTCAATTTGTCCAAATTGGCCCCTAAGATTTTGAACCCTAGACCAATGTATAAAGTGGCCCTAAGATCCACTTTGATACAAATTGAAAACTTATTTCAATTTAATATTAATCAACATTCATTTGGGCAATCAATCAATGATGAAGGCATTATGAATTGAACATTAGAACTATGATAGTACAATAGAGTTATCCATAAAGTCACCTAGATTGGAGGCTCTCCAAACTTGACATGAGAAGAGGACTATGTGTCTATGTTGTAGGGCCTCCAATAGTCAACCTTCAAATCACCTTGATCCTCAAGTCTCTAGAATGAAAAGCAACCCACACTCTCTCTAAAGGACCAACATAGACCTCCATGGAACAAAAAGACACACAAATCCAACTACAAAAGCAAGTAGCAAACAAAAGTGTCAAAATCCACCAACAATCCTGAGTTGCAATGACTTTGTGAGGTAACCACAATGATGCACCCACTAGGCATGAAAACTCCAAAACTCAAAGTTTTCTTTTTCTCAAACTTCAGAAGTGCAACCATAACCAATGCTCGCTTCTACATGACACACCTAGTAGGCAACAAAACCCCAAAACTCAAAGCTATTTTTTTTCAAACTCTCAAATCCCAACCAGAATAAATGTTAACTTCTACTGAGCCTCCAATGCCAAGGAAGTTTGTAAGGGATGCAACTTACAGACCAGATGTTTAACAACTATTGATGAATGCAAAAGGGAAAGGCTCTAGAGTTTGTGAGAGACAACAACATAACACAATAGTGTAGCAAATAAACTTGAAGTGTTGAAACCTATGTTGGAAGACACTAGAGATTTTGCTGAAAACACCAGAAAAGAGCAACTAACACTTTTGCCAAGAACAAATCACAAAAGTTGCATACCACACTCCTTGCCAAAAATACATGAAACCCTCTATGTGCAACACTCCTTGTTGAAAACATAAGAAAGGGAGTTGGCCACAAAAATGAAAACATTAAAACCCATCGCTGCAATGCTCCAACCTCCTTTCTGAAAACACGAAAAATGAAATAAGAAACAGTAGAGAGCTTGGTCATGTTAGGCAGCACCAAACACCAAACTTAAATGAACCCAAGTTTGGGTGCAATAACAAGTTTCCTACCCTGTTGGATTGCTTTGTAAACTTTTAACACTGTGTATGTCATTTTGGCCCATGTATTGCTGAAACACAGGGTTCTAGCGCTGAATTTACAAGACTATACAAATAACATTATTATATAAATCTTTTCTACAAATACACCACCAAAAAGGATAAATATTCATATGTTATACTCAGAGGTTTAGAAGCTAATTTCCATAAGACACATGACACCAACTTGCTTAGCCAACCATTCATAGTCAATCCAATGTCATTGCATCTTCCTCCATCTGGGTTAACTCTGGCTTCACACAAGCCAAAGAGACCTTCAAACAACAACTGGCTGCATTTTCTAGCATATGGGTTTTGTTCAGCTCATTGGGTACCTGTATCTCCTCTGCTGACTTAAGTTGTAACCAACAAGTCTTTGGTATTCTGTTCACCTTCATTCGTTCCTGGAGCATTTGCCATGTATGACTCCTCAGGAGCAGGCTCAGTGATGACTGGAATTAACTCTGGGGTGTAGTCTGAAGACAATACTGGCAGCTCAGACTCCAAAAAGCTTGCTTCCAAATTTAAATCCCCTATTTGGCTTGTTGAACCATTGCCATTGCCATCAGTCTCAGTATGTTCTGCATCCAGCTTTCTGACCAATTATATCATCTCCCCCAATTTCTTGTTCTCATCATGCAGCTGGTGCAGCATGTCCATGATGCTGCAGTACAACATGATAACATGAAAAAGGAACATGAGTGAATGTGAGTTGCAAGTGTCCAGCTTCAATGGGGCCAATGAAATAAATAATCCATGGAAGGAGAATACTTTCATGATTGTTGGCATGCCACCTAAAATCTGGGCATCCTAGTGAAACACTGTGGTTGCCAGATTCCTGACTCAGACTTGCCTGTACAATGTTCTATGGCATGAAAATGAGGCCTGACCCCATAAGAGGTCCAAGTTCTAGGTAACAAGTTCAACATGTATGCTTAGTGAATCTTCAACTGTACAGCTAGCTACTTATTGCAAGGTGCCAATGGACCAAACACAATCCAGCTGTCTGTTTGCACCATGTCCTTCCATCTAACATGACAGCATTCAGTAATGAAAATTATGAACTTCCTGACTGCAAACTTTTAAAGAAAATCAGAAAAAATGAAACTGCATTCAGAGCATCCTGAGACAAGCAGGTCAAATGTGAAGCACCAAGCAATATTGATGTCATTGTATGGAAAAAGTTCAACAAAAGAGAGTAAAAGCGATACCAGGGATTACCCAGCAACCCCAATACTGCAGGTTCGGCCAACATGGGTACCATACAGTATCGATGTGATGTGATTTCAAACCCACAGTGCTTGCAAATTAAGGCAATGGATCCTAGCAGATGGGTAGTTCATATCCCATCACATCTTCTATTTGTTATTTAGCAAAACCTAAACACCACAACAAATAAGAGTGCCGCTGTAACCTCTGATAGGAATTCACAACATAATAGACAATCACCTCGACCATGCATGGCAGTGACAAGCTGCCATCACTCTCAACTGACTTTGTCATATGCCAACAACAGGTGACAATAAGGAAGTGGTAATCTGGTCAAAATACTGGACCCACAAAGATTGGAAAATCTGCATCTGCAGTATGTTGCACATTTCTGGAAGCTGTGAAAAAAACTCAGCAATCAAGAGCCATAGCTAATAAAATGAAAGCCCTGTTGCAGGGCATAGTCTAAACAGCAGTCTAAGTGGCAACCTGAATACCTTTTGTGAAATAATATCTTCAACTAGGACAAGAAACAGAAGACAACATAGAAGCTTCTAAAGGCGCATCATTTAAGAGTTTAGAAAATTGAAAATCCAGTCAATCTCATCTAGGTATATATCTGCTGGCAAGTCACTTGGTTTGATAGACAGACAGATCTGAAGTGAGGGAAGAGTGGGAATTGTTATATGGTGAATATAATCAGTAGTGTGAAATCCTCACAACTAACAGCAATTCTGGACACAGAAACATGACTATTCTTGGTTGCCACTGCAAACTGCCCACACAACAACAATAAAAATGAAAGTGATTTCAGTCATCAATTCCACATCTTCATGGTCTATTATGTGTCATTTACATGAAGCCACTGTCAAATATTTATCCAAAGGGCAGACAGCTTGATTCTTGGCAGAAACTGTGACTAGATCCTTCAAGTCAAAGATTCTAGCTCTAAAGAAGCCATAGCTCAAACTCCAGTCTCTGCTGCTTGGAAGGCAAGATTGATCAAGCAGTCCAGAGCAATCATAAATTTGTCAAATTCATGACAACAGCTGATACTTGTGTTGCTGATGTCTTCGTTTCCTATGCAAACTCAAACAACATTTCATTTTGGAAACACAGCCATATTGAACAGGCACCATACTATATCAGGTGCAGATCCACCTCACTCTTTTGAGCTCCCAAGTGCTTTATCTGACTGATTTACCAAGGTGGGGGAAGGGTCTCCATGACAAGCAGTTGGAAGGTTCATCTGCAGAGCTTGGAATTGAAGTGCACACTGCTATCTAAGTCTTGCTCCTCTGTTGCCAATTTGGTGCCAAGTGTAAAATTCCATCAAGTTTCTCAAATTTGGCCAAAAATTGTACACAGAAACATAGGAAAATTTGCTGGGACTGTTGAAGTGAACCTACCATCCATTCAAAATGCAACCCAGAATCTTTTGACCTAAATCCAGATGGTGGAAGCTCCCAGTTCTAAGCACCTGCAAATACACAACAGATCCAACATGTCAACCTGTGGTGTCCGTCCAGCTGGATGTGGATGATGCATTTAGGGTCTGAGAGAAAGGATCTTACAAACCTGGATCCAGACCCTGCAATATTGACCTGCAATGGGGAGGGAGGGCGCACAGAGAGAGCAGCAGTCCTGTACTATAATTGTTTTCCGAGTACAATTAGCTCCAATCATCACGTGACACCAAACTCAAGAGCTGATTTGGAATCAAACTGGAAAAGATGCAGGATCAACGGAGGAAAATTTCGCAGGAGAAAGTCGTGGCAATAAAATAAACTGTCCTCTGCCCTAGTTATATGGAAGATATAGTTCACACAACATTGCTAGTGGCTAACTTCTTCTCTCTGCTCATCACCCCTACCTAGTTATCTGTTGTTCTGCAGCTGGATGCGTAGACAAAATTGAGCATGAATCCAAACGTAGCCTGTCCAGCAACATGGCTCGTGACAAGACGAAACACCCTTACTAATTTGTATCAGAACTGGCCTTCTATGTTCTTCTTCTTCAAGTCCTAGACAGAGTTGCTACTGAAAATCTTACGCCAGGCAACAAGAGGTGTTTTCTTCCTGTATTGTTTGGTATGGCACACGGACGGCATTTTCTGGCCTATAAATTCAGCGTAGATTTACAATCGCATACAGCAAACTTGAAAGCCGACGAACATGAAAAATACGAAAGAGGAGATCATCAAAGGCACAATTGCGCAGGGAGAAAGATTTCGTGACACAATCAAACTCTCTGCAACGTCTATCCTTCTGTAACAGATAACAAATACAACGTTACTACTAGTCGAAAACTTACTACTCCTCTCCTGTCCATCAGCCCCTGCCTATGTGAGCCTGCGTTTCTACCAGAAGCATAATCAAAGTCGACCATCCCTCTACTACCATAGCGTTCAACAGCAAAGTTCAAGAGATAGAGAAATGAAAATACCTTGTTTGGAATCAGAGTTGGTCTTCGATGTTTATCAGGTCCTCAAAAAAAAGCTCCTACTGCAGCATCTTGTTCACTAATCCTGCTTCACAAGAGGATTTTTTCTTCGTGTCCTGGTTTGGAAAAGTTCCAAACACCATCACTGATCTCTTGCACACATGGAAGATGAGGAGTCCTTTGTTCCTTCAAGCTCCAAATTTTTTTATAAAAATTTCAAAAAAAAAAAAAATCGCGCTCCTGTATGCAGACTGAGCTTACAAGATTGCTGATTAATAAATCACGAGCACCCAACCGGATCTGTTTTGTTGTCGAAATGCCTCGCGAGTTCTTCCGCTCTGTGAAGGTGCGTCCAGATACACCACAATATTTTGGTAAGGGTTTTGAAGTACAGGAGAAGGTTCCACCGACAAAACTGAAACTGGGACAGTAAATGGGTGAGGGAGTACTAATAGCAAACCACCTGGACGAATCGTTATGATGGGCCAATCAGAAACACTGAGTAGCAGTTAGATCATATTTATTACACTCTTTTTGTCAGGTGTATAGCGTTGCTGTTGCTGTGCCTTTTACGAGCCACCGCATGCTGTGCAATTTTATATATTAATTCACGTTTTATATATTAATTCACGTAGTCTGTGCGTCTATCTGTCTGACGTGATAGTTCTGCGTTTTAATTCGTCGGCAGAACCGGCTTATGCATTTTCTATGGCAAAATCGATTTTGCCAGTGAATTAAATAGGTACCCCATCAAATTGAGTTTTTATTCTTGAAAAAGCTAGCGGGTAACTTTATCAAACGGCAGTAATAAGTAAATAATAAAAACAAAAAATCCTCGATCGAGTTTGTCTTGCACCGATGGCGGCGTGCTACATTTTCTATGGCAGGGGCAGGGGGAGGGCAGAACAGGGTGAGCAGGGAGGGCAGGGGTCAAGGCAGGGGGCAGGAAAGGGCGGGCAAAACAGGGGCCAAATAAAGAGTAAAAAATAAGAAAATCACACTGACCTTCGACCACGGGAATCCACTAGTTATATACTAAACCACCGTTATCGTGAGCCAGACCGACACATTTTGACTTTTTTTTTGAGAATGATTTAAGAACAAACCCGGTTCTTTTGAAAAAACAAATCAGTCAGGGTTTCAATTTTTTTTAAATATTAAAATCCATCCGGTTCTCATGAAAATGATTCTCATAAATGAATTTATATAAAATGCAATAAAGATGTCATCATCATTTATTGCACTCTTAGGAAACATCATATGTAATGACATTATTTTGCTCCATGTATAAGATGAAATTGAACAAATGTTATTATGGGCATAACTTAAATGAACAGCAAAAACGTGATGGCATTTCGCTATGGACCTTGCATGACTAATAATGGTAAGCACAACAAGTTGTGCCAAAATTTCAAATTCTACCAAAGTGAAATTGATGAGGCTTTTGAACAAACATGACATCCCATCCCCAACCCATCTAAACAAGAAAGGGAAAATATAAAAATAAAAATTTACTCCCCTGTGTTGAGGTTGCCAAAACAAAACAAAATAAAATGGACAACCCGTCTCCTCACCCATCCAAAATACCCCCCCCCCCCCCCCCCCCAAACTTTAAAAAGAAAAACAAGCCCCACTCATGACCCCACTACTAATGAATGTGATAGGATCTCCTCCCCACTTTTCACTTAAAAAATCAACATTGTGCTCACCTTTTGTTTGACCCTGTCTTGTTTCTTTTCGTTTTGACATGAGAAACTTTACAAGTCTCCAAAAAAACAAGGCATGAAATGTGGACATGAGTTGAGAAACACATGTGACCAAAAAACAAGGCATGAAATGTGGACATGAGTTGAGAAACACATGTGACCAAAAAACAAGGCATGAAATGTGGACATGAGGTGAATAACACATGAGACCAAAAACAAGGCATGAAATGTGGACATGAGGTGAATAACACATGAGACCAAAAACAAGGCATGAAATGTGGACATGAGGCGAATAACACATGAGACCCAGGCCTCTTTACAGAGAAATTTAATGCCAAAATGAAAATGCCTCCGAATTTGGAACAATAAATGGCTTAACGTTGTAATGGCTCTGACGTTTTAAGACAGAATCAAACAGAATCATGAAAATGGATGAAATCGTGGACTCGGTGCTTTGAATGCAAGATGAATTTGATTAAAAACAAAATTAGAATCAAATTTTCACCCGTGTAAAAACCTCTCTTTTTATTTCTCTTCGTGTTTATAGGGATGTCCCCCAGCAGAAGATCCTAGGGAGTTATGCCATGGGGGAGATCCCAGTATAATTCTATGTTCCCATGTTCCCATGGAAAGATTGTTTGATGGGATCAGGAAAATTCAAAAACACAGGGAGGAAAGGGACAGATCAGGAGAATTCAAAAAAACAAGAAGGAAAGAATGGAGGAAAGAAAAAGAAGAGATTTTTTATGTACATGGAGGTTCCCATACTTGTGTGTTCTTCATCGATCGGGAACGCCCTTGTGCGACTTTCCCTCAGGAGAACCTACTCAAATGGGGACCTCCCCTACAAGAAAATCATAGGTACATGGTACAAATAATCTTTCCTCCAGAAAGAACCCAGAAACTTCCCAGAAACTTCCCAGAAACCATCTTCCCAGAATTAACATTCATCCAGGAGAGTATCACACCATCCATCCAGGGGAAACACTTGTTCATTGTAACTGTGTCCCATATCTAACCATGGTAAATAGCTACATATTAACCATCCACATCCATATCTACCTACCTAGTAGCCACCAAGTGCCTTACCTGAGACTTACCTACAATACTTGCACACTTACATACCTTCCTAGTGTGCTCCTGGTGAGGAGAAATTTTTTTAAATATTTTATTGTTGGTTACCATGGTAAAAATCCCAAAATCCATTTTAAATTGTAATCAAATGTTATACATTGATGCCTAGTAATTCATGCTTTTTTTAGTCTAGGAATCTCCCATCTATTCCTCATTTTATACACACTAGTGTAGCCTATGCTATTGGCCCAAGTGTGAACACATTGAGAGTTCAACTGATTTTTTGTTCCAAACCCAATTTTTGCAATTTATTTGAATTTCCAACAACAAAATCCATTCAAAAATCAATATCTTCTGCACCTTAGATCTGAGAATTGTGAATAAACTCTATTCAATCTGACTTGCCTAGGTCTTTCTAACAACACCAAGAACACCCCTAAATTTCAACATAGTTTTCAGCTTTGATTTTTTTTAGTTTTCATTGAGAAAATGGTTCAATAATCAATAGCTTCCACACTGTAGCTCCAAATAGTCTTAAACCAAGGCAATGCACCCCTGCTCATCAAGAGCATGAGGTGATGTGGTTTGGGACATCTCAATGTGACAAAACAAAACAAACCACCTTGCTTCATGGATAGATAAGCAATCTAAGTTATCCATCAAACAAAAAAATAAACATCTATCACAATGTTGATGCATTTAGATAACCAAAGATGACATCAAAATAATCATCAAGGCAATCAATTTCACTTGTTTTGTTTTGTTTTTTTGGTTTGTTTTGTGGTTTATACATTTTAATGGTGTGTCAACACAACAACTAGGTGAAAGGGCTTGGGGTTAGCAACTTGGGTTTTGTAGCTTTCATTTTGGGTTTGGTAATTTTGAATATGATTCCATAGTTGTTCATTTTGGAAGTTGCTAAACTCAATTTTCACTTGGTTAAAAAGGACACTTTCTGGTGTAGTTATTTGAAGCTTTGAAAGTAATCAAACAAGCCCAAAGTGTCGAGTTTGACCATGTTTTGAACATTTGTGTAGGCGAATTTTGGTATTGGGTATGTCCCAAGTTGGATTGAATGAACTGAATTTCCAACTCTTGTGTCTTTTTGTATGGAAATTTGCACTTTGGGAACTCTTCTAATTGTCTTAGTCATTGCAATCTATGCAGATCAAATCCAGGCATCTTAAGCTTTTAAGGAGGGCTTGAATGATCATTGACCTTCTTATTGTTAATCACCTACTACTTGCTTGAAGAGAGAGAAACCTAGGATGAGCTTACATACCATGGTGCAATGTAAGTTCTTCTTATTACCACCATGACATCCACCTCATTGCCAAGAGGTGTTGATGAAGTCACTAGGATGTTATGGTAGTTGGTCACTACCATACCATCCATCAACATGTGCTTGATTGTCACTGCTATGAGCTGATGAAATCATGGGGATATTATGATAGATGGTCACTACCATACCATTCACTCAATTGGCCATCCAAAGTGTGGGACTCTAGGGGGCCTGCAATTTTGTTAGGAAAAGCAAGCAACCACCTTGCCTTTACAAAAACATTGTAAATATTTCTACCATAAAGGACGTAGTAGTTAATGTTTACAAGACACTCATTCATGTTGGCTAATGTTTCTTCTACTTCTAGAACTTATCATGTTCTTATGGAGTTCCTTTGTGCAATCACATAAAAGAACTACGAAACAACCTTCACTTTTGACCTATCTATTAAAGTCAATCAAAGTTTACTACTATAGTTCACCATTCAATACAATATGTAATAGCCTTCAGGTTCCAAAATATTGTCGTAAAAAAAGGACCCAATCATACATTGATGTTGAAAGTCGTGAAATCTTTCATTTTCAGAAAGGTCAAACTGGCAACATCCAAATCACACCATATGATATGAAAAGACACAGAACATTACAAGTGCAGAAATCAAATGTGTTCAAGTTGGAATTCGTATACAAGTATGTGCATTAACCCTTTCATGGTTTGGATTTATTGGCTGTTGGGGATTTGATTTGAATGAGATAGGGAAGCACTTAAGAAAATCATTAAGTAGTGATCGTTGTTCAGTAGTTATGTGGAACATCAATTGTATTAACAACAATTAGCAACAATAACAACAAAAGAACCAAGTTATCAAATTCCAAGTATTTCATGCACAACATATTTAACAAAGGTAACATTGAGGAAATCAAAAATGTTTTTTTGGGTTTTTTGGTTATGTTGTTGTGTTGTGGATTAATTGCACATGAGCCCAAAATCCATTTATAATTTTGTACTCATAGAAGATGAAATTTTAGAATTTTTATAGGTGAATTAATAATTTCATGGGGTTTTTAGTTGACTTTTGAATATAATGTGGGTGATAAACAACAACAATTACAAAATGTAGATTTCAACTTAGACATGAAGGTTGATGCCACCAAGGCTAAAACATGATTTAAAGATTTTTTCTTTTATTTTGGTGTCTTTATCTTGTCAATTGTTCCTCTAAATTGTGTTTATTTCTTTTGTTGGAAGAATGTGACAAGTTTTATTTGCTTGATAACTATGGTGGGTCCAAAGTTATTTTATTACAATCAACGAAATGTGTGGTTATAAATGTTAATGTGATAGGAGATTAAATAGTGACATGTTTAACAACAACTCCAACAACAATAACATGTATTAGAAGTGGTAGTTTCACCCCAATTAAAGCAAGGTCTATCCCCATTTCTACAAGCTAGAAACATCTTGGAAAGGAAGACAAATTTATTAACATCATGTAAAGTATGTCATGCACTACCCTATTGGTGCTCGCACCTACCATTGTTCAGACATCACATAAAATAACATAGAAATATTCTAAATGACACACCATACTTAAATCTATAAAAATTCACTTGAACAAGTAGAAATCCAAGCCCAAAACATAGAATAAAAAACAACACAAAATTATGTGCAATTTTTTTGCATAAAAAACAAAAAAACCCTACAAAACAAAAAACACACTATTTTTGGAATTTGAAATCATCAAAAGTGATTTGAGAACCCACAACTTAAGATTATATCTTAAACAATTCGTGTTCACAACTAAATTGGTTCCAAGCTAAAAACACAATTAACTACCTTAAACAAACTTATCGTTAAACTAATTGTGACTTAATTCGGTAGTTGAAATTAAGCCTCCTAGCAAGTACAACAATATGTTAGGCAATGAGAACTAAATCTTTGATCATTTTTCATCACAATGTCTTAAGACATCAAAACATGTTTTGAAATTACAAGAGATTTGAAGCAGATTTGAAGCATGATTTAAGAAATGAATATTGGATGAGATATTTTCATATGACATTTAGGCATGCTTCTAGATCAGGCCTCATAAAATTAGGTGAACACCTAATTTAAACAAAATAAGCTAAATTAGGCGTTTCCTGTGCTGTCAAATTCGGCGTTTACTAAAAATTGCCCTTTTGTGGTTATTTTGTCGAATTATTCGACCGGATTGAGTAAGCCAAGCATTTCGCCGATGGTGCCCATTTGTTTCGTCTGGAACACACCCTCCAGCGACAGTGCCATCAGGCACGTACAGTAGGTGTCCTTCTCGCACTTTAAAATTGAGAAGTCGCTCTCCACGCACGTCGTGTTGGAAAAGGCACTCGCCAGGCCACCGCAGAACAATCGAAGATAGTTCAGGGCGGGCTGGGCCGGCAAGGCGTCCTAGGCGTTGTTGAACATTGTTTGGAAGCTATGACTGTCAACAATACGCTTTAGAGGAGCAGAGCCACAAACCACCTCGACGAGCGCACGATGCTCTTGCTCAATAAGATCGACTAGCTCTTCGCCCCAAGCTTTGATCATCATTTCGCGGCGGGGACCCAGGACATGTTCAATGAAATAACTCGTTCACATCTTGTAGAGATGTTGAGGGAAGACGGGCGGCGCGAGCTGTGCTGCCGGGTTGTTGCGGCAGTCACGCTTTCCCTGCACGAGTGACAGGCCTTTGACAAGGCGCAACGCATACCTGTCGATCTCACGCAACACGCCGATCTGGTCTTCATCGGTCAGTATCAAGAACAGGTCCTTGACCTAGGTCCCCTGATCCTTGACATGCACGAGGACATCCTTGAACGTGACCCACCACACGCCGAGTTCGAGGTAACTATTCTCCTCACGATCACCTCGCTGCATTGCCTTGTTGTTGTCTTCATTCATGCTGGATGTCGACCATTAGGAGAATGTTTTGGACCAGCTGCTCAATGTACTCGGTCTGCTGTGACAGGCAGAGGTTGCGTTGTTGCAAATTGACGAGCGTGACATTGCACGCCTTGGCGAGAGGGTTGATGGCGCAGGCGATGATCCAATACTCGATAGTCGACGACGAAGCATGTTGTCGCTGCTCTATCCACTCCAACAACTTAATGCGGTGTGTCAGCAGCCACTGTAATCGGCCTTAGAAGTGTGCCCAGCGATTCGTGTCCTTTGGGCACTTGCTGCCCATCACGAGCTGTAAATTGGCCTGTTGGCGGAGATGCACCGTGAAGTTGTGTGTCGTTTTGGTGAATGCGCCGTCGTTGATCATGACCATCACGTCCTGAATGACGAGGTCCATCTAGTGTGCGGGACACCATACGCGCAGGACCTTGTTGGTGGGCTCCTTGTCCATGAGTGTCACAAATCCGCCTTTCCATCCGGTCATGGTGTTCTCACCGTCTGTGCTGACCGACAACAGCTTCTGCCGCCAAGAACTGCAAAGCTAGTCGAACAGCTTGCAATCATCTTGCAGATGTTTACAACCGAGTGGCGATCGTAGAATGGGACAATGACCAAATGGATATTGAACAAGCGGCCACCGACACAGACGCGGATAAAGAACCGTCATCCTGCTGGTGGAATAACTTCAGGGCGTTGGTCTTAGTGATCAGCTCCATCTCCTCGTCATCCTCGTCTAGCTCTGGTTTGAAGAACATGTCGCCAATGATGACCTCGACAATACCCTTCGATATGGGGATGGTCAGCACCGTCTGCATTGAGTTAAGATATCGGTGCATTGATTCCTGGACGCACTTCCTGGCATCGAAAAATTTCTTCTTTTCTTGGTTACTAAGAGCCTTGTACTTGGCGAAATCATCAGGGTGCTGCGACATGAGATGACCGGCAAAGTTCTCCTTGCGAAACGGTGGATTCCAGTATTTGGTCTTGCTGGTCTGATTGCGCTCGCGACCATCATCTTCCGTGGCGCCAGGGCGCCTGAGCCGCTTGCAGAACAGGCAAACGATGCATGTCACAACAATATTGTGCTTTGATTATGTGATCTCGAATCCAAATTCAAGCAAGTGTTTCTGCTGAAACGGTGTTGTGCGAGATGGTATACCGCTTGTTTTCCTCTTCTTCACGGTTTGTGCCATGTCAATTTGACTGTGAACGCGTCGAGGCGGCTGAAGGCGTCGACTTGCCAGAAATTGCGCCAGGCGGCCCAGGCCAAACCAAGCGAACTCTAGGCGGCGCCACTGCACCATCAATATCACTCCTTGGCCCCAATGCACGTCAATTATGATTTTTCCTTATTTTAGGTGTTTGGCTCATTTTAAATTAGGCTAATTAGGCATCTATTTTTAGAACGCCTAATTTTATGAGGCCTGTTCTAGATGAAGTAACTATTAGGATAGTTACTAGTAATGCCTAACTAACTTCCTGTAATAGTTTCTACAGTGTGTAAATAGGATAGGACCGCCATGCATTCTAAGCCTTCTTCTTGCTTCTTCCTTGTGTGAGAGTCTGTGAATACAATGTTAGTTTTCTTTGCATGGAGCTATGTATGTTTGGGGACATGTATAGTACCTATAGAATAAGCAATTGATATTTTTTGCATGAGGCAGTTGCATATGATGCTAAGATAATCTAAGCATTGGATAGTTGTGACAATTTAACATGATTGTTTGCTAAGCAAATGTGATGTTCTTTGAAAGTCTCTGATCTTGCATATTTAAATCTCTTTATTAATTCTTATTGATCAAGTATTTCCAAAAATGAGTGTCCCACCAATTGGTTCATGTGGCTTGGAATTTCCAACAAAGTTTTCTCAATATTCCTAACTCAATTCAAGGCAACGCTATGGAAAAAACACCTTACATATATTGGTTGAGCCTCTACTAGATGCAACGGTTGGATTTCCAACTAGACCAAACACAACAACAAACCCTTTTTTTATTTTTAAAATTTCCAATTATGTGATATAGTCAAACCCGTGATCATCAACAACAAGATTTGACCAAATATGGCTATAGACCAGATATAATTTAATTTTTTTAATTACAATCATTTTGTATTTTGGCTACTTGCTAGATGTTGTAGATTTCCGGCAATTTCTTTAAAATTTTCGAAATCTGGCAAATTAGGGCCATTTATTCCACAAAAATCCATACATGTGTTCAAATCATCTTTTTCAGGTCAAAAAGTTGCAAAAAATCAAATAAGAATTCTCTGCAATAAACCCTTTTCAATATTGTTGTTTTTGGTTCTTTTCATTACTTTCATTAGTGTAAATGCATATATCTCCCTTGGAGTTCTTTCCATCTTCCCATAACAAGTTATTCAAGCTTTTTAATTTAAAGGTCCCAAAATATCTAAGGAAGTGATAAGCACACTAAAAGCAAGAAGGGCAGTTCTAAAGTACTTAGGATTGAAGGTCCCTCTACACGTCATAGTTTATCACCTCCTTTGCTTTTGATGGAGGACATTTACATATCAAATCATCATATTTGTGACAACGGTTCATCTGCCTTACATTTCCTCAAGGTTTAACCCAACAACTCCCCATTTTCCTTTAGATGATATGTTTAAATTGATCAAAACATACTTATGTCAGTCAATGTAAGATGTATGCGTTTTTCTTTTGAAGTTTTGGTGTTAAGCTAACATCACATTAACACCCACTTAACATTGTGTGCCACCTAGGATTCAATGTTAGCTAACATTCTTGATGTGAATGCAACAAAAACAGAAAACTTGCCTCTCTTAACATCAACTTAGAATTAGGTGTAATTGCAGCATAAGTAGTGTTTAACATGTCTTCATGATGAGTTGAATCCACAATCACATGCAAGTTGGTCACAAGTCCCAACCTGTCTGGCCATTGGTTCCATGTTCCACAACACCTAAACGAATGAATATCGATTTTGCCATTAATTGAAAAGAAATTTTTTAACTCAAAGTTTGTTTACCTCAAGTCAAAATGAATCCAAGCTTCCAAACAAGATTTTAGTGAAACAAACAAGAAAAAACACAAGGTTCACATCTGCTGTCCCACAGAGTATCCCTTCTAGCTTGTTACCTTTCTGAGTTACCTCACTCTGCTGAGTACTTATACTACTCTTTATTATTTGCAGGCTATGTCATTGCACTCAGCATCTATGTCACTATGATCCTCAAGTCCCCCACACTCTCCTTGTTATAGCAGAATGCCAACTTTGGCATTTTGCTTTCTCCCCAAAATGGACAAAATGGGAGACATGATCATGTGACACCTTATGTTATTGTTATCCACGATAAAGGATATCCCCTACTTCCTCAATTAATGGTCCCACATATGCAAATTGGACTTCACCATACCATAGTGAAAGCCTTCATTACATATGAGGCAACGCTGGCATGGTAGGAACATAATGGAAAATTCATTCAACATCTAGAAACGAATGTTAGGGAGCCACTATTAAAAGACCAATCTAAATATCATGCTCACCACCATTCTACCAGCAAGTGTGAACTGATGTTGATATGTGCAAAGTTCAAACAGCTACCTATTGATTTGCCCAAAAATAATCTAGCATTTGGGTCATTGCAAAATAAAGAAAAGACCAGTAAATGTTTGCCAAATTGTCCTCATGAACTTGGACCCCCTGAAGTTCACTAAGAAAAGTAACCAAATTAATAATAAAGCTTGATGAAGTTGCAGAGAAATCTCCACAACAACAATTATAGGTAAAACGACAATGAGTGCAGTCATAACCTCATGAGTCGCTCACAAAGTGTCAGACCATCACCTTCATCATGAACGGCAGTGACAAGCTGCCATGACTACCCACTGAGGTCATCAGCTCCCAACAGTGGGTGTAGATAAGCATATAATAATCTTCCCAAAAACTTGGGCAAACCATTATACACAATCTGCGTCCAGAGTTTCTGTTGCCTTTCCAGAAGCAATGGGAAGACTCAGACATGATGTTGGCTAGCACTCAAGAGACGTTGCTAATCAAAAAAGTCAAGAGTATCCTCATTCAAGCTGCAACAAGCTTCTGAAGGTAAGAGCTTTTATTTCATTTTAGCATCTCCCTGTATATGCAAGCATCTAGAGGCCTATATATAGGATAGTGGTTGGGGGCCTCCTGCACCCTGAACATATCCTTTAAGCACACCACTGGTGAATACTTGGATGCAGAACATCCGCTAAAGCCACTAGAAAAAAGCTTGATAAAGTTGCAGAGAAATCTCCACAACAACAATTATAGGTAACATGACAACGCAACAGGTTTATCTGGTTCCCCAACTCCTACTCTCAGTTATATTTCTATGGAAGCAATATATATATTAGGGATAGATCATGGCTGTTGCGCTCACCAGTGGGTATTGTGATTGTAGTTTGAGTGGATCTGGCAGAGAAATTGCTATGGTGTTCAAAAAATCTGCCAATGTTCGATGTCTGCTGCTGCCTGGAAGACACTCACTCAGCCAACCAGTCCATCCTCAGACTCTGAGGTTGGTGCAACTTCCTCCATCTGGTTCAATTCTATCTTTGCCTGAGCCAAGTAAATCTCGAGGCAACATTCTTCTGAATCTTCCAGCATATGGGTTTCATTCCGGTCATACATACCTGAGGTATTTTGTTCCCCTTCCTCTGTTCCTTGAGAATTTGTCAAGTATGGTTCCTGAGGAAGAAATTCAGCAATGACTGGAATAGACTCTGGGTTATAGTTTGAAGTCATTCCTGTCAACAGACAGTAAAAAGCGCTTTGTTCCGAATTTGCACCCTCTCTTCTGCTTGTTGAAGCATTGCCATCAGTTTGGCGATGTCCTGCATACCGTTTTTGCAACAGCCCTATCGTCTCCTCCAATTTCTTCCCAGATTTCCAGTTGCAAATAAGCAGCTCGTACAGAAGATGCATGCTTTGGCTTGTTGAACCATTATCGTTGCCACCACTCCAGTTGCATTCTGCCTCCAGTTTTCTCAACAAGTTTATTGCTTCCCCCAATTTGTCCCCCGATTCCACATTGGTTTCAAGCAGCCGGGACAACAAATCCAAGATAGTAGCATGTGAAAACCTGCAAAAGCCACAAACAAGTGAATATGAGTTGCAAGTGTCTAGCTTCAATGGGGCCAATGAAAAAAAAATTCATGAAAGGTGAATACATTCATGCTTGTTGACACACCATCCATGGTTGTGCCCACTTCTTCAATTTACCCCTTCAATCTCCTTTCGCTCTTGGGAAGCCAGGCTGGCCAATACAAGGCCCCAGGCTAACCTAGGTAAAGTACTGCATGACAGCGAGGGATTTCAACCCATACTTCTTGTGACAAGCCATGAATCCTAGCAGATAGATCTTTTATATCCAACCACATCTTCTATTTGTTATCAAAACAAAACATAAACCTGTGATAGGCAACCATAAAGTAATAGATGATAGCCTCCACCAGGTATGGCATTGACCATGGCCATCACTTTCCAATGATTTTGTCATGTGCCAACAAGGGTGTACATACATAGGTAGTAAATATGCTCAAAATACTGGGCTAACTAATAAAAATCTTGATATACAGGTTGTGGCACATTTCTGGAGTTTTTAAAAAAAGCTCAGCAATCAAGAATCATAGCTAATAAAAAATTGAAGCCATACCAGGGTGCTCTGGACAGCAGTCTAGTCTGCAACCTTCATATTTTGGTGAATTAATGGTCTTCAACTTGGGTGAGAAGTAGAGTAGAGCATAGAAGCTTCTTAAGGTGCATTATCAAAGAGATCATAATATGGAATTGAAAATCCAGTCAGTCTCATCTGTCCATTTGCTTGCCAATCAGAGTGTCACAGACAGAGAGACAGACCCACTTGAGTTAAGACTCGGGACTGCCATCGATCGTTTCAACATTGTCTTCCCAGATAGTAGAAATAATGGAACACTTGACTATTCTCAGTCTCTACCTCAAAGTGCCCACGACAGGAAGTGAAACTGGAAATGATTGTACTGATCAATTTCAGCTCTTTATGGTCTATTATGTATCAACATGACAGTAAGCTTCCAACAGCAGGGGTAGATAAGTGTGTCAGAATCTGCTCAGAATTTCAGGAAAACAATTAACCAAAAATGTGTGTCTTGAGCTCCTATCACAATATCAATAGCATTCAAGAGGCATAGCTGATGAAAAAAACCCAACAGTAAGTTTTGTTTCATGTTAGCTTGCCTCTATACATGCAAGCATCCAAACCTAAGGCATAGAGAGGCCTATTTAGAGGGTAGTGGTTGCAGCCTGCTGCACCCTGAACATATCCTTTGGTCACACAACTGGTAACTACTTGGATACAGTACATCTGCTGTAGCCACTGGAAATCATATCCAGTGGCTGCAGTGTATCCAGAGAAAACTATAGATAGCACTTTGGAAGGCCTGTTCTCTCAGTTCCCGCCAAGCCAAAACAAACAAGAATGAGTACAGTCATACTGTGATCAGTTGTGAGTGACACTGACAAAGTCTCAGACTGTCACCTTCATCATGAATGGCAGTGACTAGCTGCCATTACTCCCCCATTCACTTCATCAGCTCTGGCCAACATTGTTTGCAGATGAGGGTGTAATAGTTTTGCTAAACGTTCCAGACCAACAATTATACAAAAATCTGAGTCCGCAGTTTCCCTTGTACTTCTGGAAGCAACTCATCACATCACTACCACTCAAGAGGCATAGCTGATGAGAAAATTCAATAGTGTATCCTCATTCTATCCCCAACAAGCTTGCCAGAATAAGCTTCATTTTTAGCTTGCCCTTTTACAAGCAAGCATCCAAGCCTAATGCATAGAGAGGCCTACATAGGGGGTAGTGGTTGGGGCCTCCTGCACCCTGAACATATCCTTCAAGCACACCACTGGTGCAAGACAGTCTCAAGGTTCATACTACAGTTTCTTTATAGGTGTCTGTTTCACAAGAGATGCCAGGGAAGGTCTGCAGGTCTTCAGTATGCTCTGGTTTATCAACCTTCAGATGACATACTTTGGACAGAGATGACAGACCTAGGATTAAAGAACTCTTTCGCCCAGGAACCTTCAGATAATTGCTGACCACACAAAAATGACAATCAACAGAGAAGCTGAGAGTTAGTTCTAGCTCAGGTACTCACTGCACAGCTATCACTCACCACAATTCCCTGCCAGGAGCATATTAAGATTTGTGTGATTCCAAACAGAAAAAATCAGGGTGTCATACTATGCTCCAGCCAGTTGCAATCATATTCATGGTGACAAAACGCACATGAATCAAAACCACTAAAACAGAGGGGTAATCAATCAATAGGTTATCCATCTGGGTTAGATATTTACTACTTTGGAGAAGCAAAAAGGAATAAGAAGGTTTAACTTACACTGTTGTGTGGTCTGTGCCCTTATAACAGGATTTACCCTTGTCTGGCATAGTGACCTTGCGGGGCCTCTGTTGATCTGCATACAACAAAATTCCTTAGACAGAGCTCACAAGTTGCAAAATCCCACAAACATGAGCAATTCAGTCCAACTTGCAACATACAATACACAATGACCTTTTTGAAAAATGACACCAAAATTTGAAACTTCTGGGTAACTAAGAGCTCTACAGAGGCTCTGGATACCACCATTCTATATCATACCAGCAGGGCAAAAAAGGAACCCCAAAATCTCTATGAAGGAAGAAGTTTACCAATGGAAGCCACATGATCAGATGCAGGCACACTCTAGCAATGCAACCCAGAACCAAATTCACCAAGAAGTTGTAAAGAAACTCCTGCCCACTAAATCGTATTATGCAACCCACAATGCACTCTCCACGATTATGCAACTCACCAAAATAAAGTAATAAAAACCCTCACATGAGTACCAAGAAAACTCCACACTCACATCGAAGGTAACCCTGACCAGCAAAAAGGTTCTCCTGTAAGTCAAAGAAAAACTTTCTGATAACAACTGAGGAATGAACAGGGCAGAAGAAATAAAACAAGAAGAATAATATAGCTACTAGCAGTATGAACAGCACTGACAATCTCTCAGTTATTCAGAGACCATCAACAACACTAACATAATGTATGATAGTGACACTTTTATGCTAACTTACCCAATGATTTCGTCAGCTTCCTATAGTGGAATATACAGGCCTGTGTACTGAGTTACTTACTGTTGCAACTCTGGAAGCAATTGCAAGACACAGCCATGATACTGGCTAGCACCCGACACAATATAAGGGAAAACAAAGAGGCAAAAAATAAAAACAGAAAAATTAGAGGAGACACACTAGGAAGAAAGTGTAGGGTATAGCTGTCCCAGACAGTGGGTGTGGGGGACATTCCCAAAATGCAGGACCGGACAGCCACGTTGTTTGTTTACAAATAAACAAGAGTTCTGCTAGGAGATTATTGAAGCAAACCTGCAGATCCGTTGCACTGTCCTTGCAAAATGCTGCCTGGCCTGCAGTATCTTTCAGACCTCAATCCAGATGAAGTAAGATACTCGTTGATCTGCTGGACACCTGCAAAACCCTCACATCCTGCAACATGTCAAGCTCTGTACAGGCCATGGAGGGGGTCAACAAATTCACTAGGGAAAGTTCAGGAATTTCAGAAACGCTCCAAGATTGGCCACACACAATGCAGCAAACACTCATTAAACTTCTTCTCCCTGGCCACTCATCACCTTCACCTAAAGTGCGAGTTTGTTTCGCTAAACAAAAAAATTGAACATCATTGTCTACCTTGTATTGTTCAGCAGCCAGAATCACACAAGAGGGGAGAATGGTAATCTTTGCCTCCTATCAGAAACTAGTCATCTACCTTCATCAAGATTGATGACCTTGCTTCCTTCCTTTCAGAAACTATTCTTCTGTCATCATGTACTTCTTCTTCTTCTTCTTCTTTTTCCTGCTGCTGCTGCTTCTTCTTCTTTCCTCCAAGGAAGAATGATGACCTTGCTTCCTTCCTATCAGAAACTAGTCTCTAGTCTTCTATCTTCATCAAGCACTTCTTCTTCTTCTTCTATTCTCCAAGGGAGATTGATGACCTTGTCTCCTTCCTAAAAGAAACTACTTTCTAGTCTTCTATCCTCATCAAGCACTTCTTCTTCTTCTTCTTTTCTCCAAGGGAGATTGATGACCTTGCTTCCTTCCTATCAGAAACTACTTGTAGTCTTCTTATCTTCATCAAGCGCTTCTTCTTCTTCTTCCTATCAGAAACTACTTGTAGTCTTCTTATCTTCATCAGATGATAAATCTTCTTCTTCTAGTTGAGCACCAATTAGCGCTTCTACTACTACTACTACTACTACTTCTTCTTCTTCTTCTTCTTCTTGCATGCAAAACAAAAAATCGAACATCATCGTCTACTGTAGAAATTGTTCAGCAGCCTGAGCGACACACAAGAGAGAACCATAATAACCTTTCTTGCTATCAAAAACTAGACGTCCATCTTCATCAAGTACTTCTTCTTCTTCTTCTTCTTCTTCTTCTTCTTCCTCCTCCTCCTCTTCTTCTTCTTTCCCTTTTTGGCCAAACAAAGGAATCGAACATCATCGTCTACTATATATATTGTTCAGAAACCGGAATGACACACAAGAGACAATTATACTAAACCTTTCTTCCTATCAAGAACTAGTCCACCATCAGCTTCATCAAATTCTTCTTCTTCTTCTTCTTCTCCCTTTCCTATTTCGAGATTAGATTACTCACAACAGCAATCCTCTGGGGTACATGATCATGTGTTGATAATTCCTCTTACCTTTCAACTGTGCAGCGGCAATGTCGAGAATTGAGCCTCGCCCGATTCCTCCTCCTCTTCGTGCTCCCCTGCCGCCGCTGCATTCCTCTGGGTCTGGGTCGGCTCTTCTGGGGCTACTTCTTCTTGTTCCGTCGCCTTGCTTGTTTTGTTTGTCCCTTTTGCTTCGTCTTTTTGTTTTCTCCTCTGCCCAACTGCCCAATTGGTGGATTTTCAACACTGTGGCGAGAAAAACGTTTGGAACTTTTTTCTTTTAAGTGGAAATTCAAAAACATTTGGCTAAAACTTTAGAATCATTCGCCAAAAATTCGAAACCACAAAATTGAAAAGGAAATGAAATCTTATTGTGGGGCATTTGAGTAATTTTTACCTTTTTCTGCTGCCGCCTTGCGAATTCGAACTCTGGACCTCGCCTATAGAGATCACAACACTATCAGCTGGGTAAGAACCCTCCCGCTACCCAGGAGTAGGCATAAGAACATCCCCCCCCCCCATTCATACGCCTTGTGATCTAGAGTGCATGATAAATTTTGCCTCGGCCTTTATGATAGATGAAGCCCATGGGGGAGGGACATTCCCAAAATGTGGGGCTGCACTTGGCAAGCCCCAAGTTGAGGGGCATTCCCAAAATGCAAGGACCATGTAGTACAGGGCAATAGCCAAGTGCGGCCTTGCATTTTGGGATTGTCACCCCATCCATGAGCCTTATCCACCATAAAGCATGAGCTTCTCCTTATCGTAAGCCTAGAAGTACATAGATCATGAGGGGATGGGAGTGAGAGGGACCTTATGCCTACTGTGTAGGAATAGGAATATATTATCTAGCATATTTTGGAGCCTTGTTTTGGAGCACCTATTTTGTTTAAGAGCAAGAGGGACCTTACATCTATACATCCCTTGTCTCTTTTAGGAGGGATATTCATAGATTCTTTGAGCATGTGTTATGATAGCAATTCTCAACTATATTAAATATTAGAAAATATATACACAAATTACAAGCTTGCACATTTTTTCCATATTCAATAATTTAAGTATGCAAAAAATGAAACCTGTTTGGTCACACTCAATGGTGAAGGTTTTGCCCAAAACAAAAAACAAAAAAACCCCAAAAAGTTTTTTAAAATACACACACACATATAATCACATCATCATGATGTAAGGTGCCATTGAATAAAGTACCCTAGTCTACAATAGGCATTAGCAATTTTGATTGTTATCACAATGAAGATAGGCTATTGCATTAAGAGGTTTTTTTTTTTTTTTTTTTTTTTTGCAATACATTTAGAGCCCACTGATTCTTTGTTTATGTTAAATGTTGTTTTCCAATTGGCCACTCAGAAAGCAAGACAAATGAATCTTGTCACAGTGAAGGTTTATTCAACTTTAGTGGGATAGCCTCAATCTAAGTAATGTGATGTGTTATTGTGTAAAAAGAGGCTTAATTAAAAGCATGCTTGTAATACAGGTTGTGTGTGTGTGTGTGTGTGTATGTGTGTAAGTGTGGTTTTTTATGCAAAAAAATTTTGAATTTTCACTAAAAAGAAATTTAAAGAAAACTTTGTCTTCACAATGTGAAATTTTGCCCGCACAAAAATCATTGTATTGTGCAAACAAAAAGTTTAATTATAAAGCAATATGCACATTGTGGATGCAATCAAGATTGTGCTTGCTTCAAATGACCACATAAAATTCCCATTCAACTTCTATCTTGAAAAAACTAAATCTTCTTAAATTCCAAATTCATACAATTGGACAAATATTTATTTCTCACTCTTAACTTGCATATTTATGATTATAGTTTTACATGAAAGTTACAAATAAGTATCCATAATAGTTTAAATTTGAATGAGGGTGAAAACAATTTATAGATTTATCAATATGGAGCAATTAAATGAATTTCACTACATTATCTTGTTCAAATGCTTTAACCATGTATTGGTCTTGAATCAACTAAACTTAATTCACCCATTTCTATCAAGTTCGTTTTCTGGTACCGATTTTTATAGTAATTGATTCAATAAAGTTTCATGAAAAAAGTCAGAGTCAAAAAAAAATATCCATCTTGTGACCAAAAGAAAAACAATCATATCGTTTTCAACCCCATCTCAGTGCACATTGCGCAATAAGATTATTGTCTGATTTGACTACAATTTGACCTACTATAAGCTTTTTCCAATCACAAGTGATACTAGGGCACTTGTTGTTAATCTATAAAATACTAAAATGGCTTGGTGGCTTTTTCCATGTCATTTTCATAAAAGTTATGCCATTCGATCTTAACTTATTGTGTACACTATTCGCAAGTTGTAATTTTCATGTACCATGGTTTTAAGCCAAATGCAACAACTCTAAATTTAACATGTTTACTAAAGGAAAACAAGATTAGGAGACGGGCAACACCACAATCCTCAGGTGTTACCCTACACTTAAGTTTCTCAAAGGCTAAATTTTGACATGCCTATGCACGGTGAGTGTTTTGTGGCCTTGAGGATTTGTTAAAGGTTGCCTTTCAAAACAACATCGAATATGTGAAAGGGTTGTATAGGCTTTCACAAGCTTGAGTGCAAGGCCTAGGTGATAAAACCATTCTTAGTATTTTATATCCATATGAATTTTCTTGTAAAATAAACAAAATCAACAACATCCATTTTCATAGATTTAATAATGAACACCCTAAATACAACACCCACAACCTCTATGAATTCAACATACCAAAAATTCCAATTCTACAAAATTACAAAATACCTTCACAAAAAAAAAACAACCTAAAACATTATGCCCAACAATTTTTATTTTATTTACATCGTGATGTACAAATTTTGACATTAAATTAAATCTCACTATATTTTTGGAAATGACACTAAATAATTTGTACCAAACATTTACTAATTTGCAAAAAAAAAAAAATAGAATATCAAGTTCATAAATGCAAGGTACTACAAAACTATGATATGCATCAAGATCCCCTAGATTACGTAAAGCTCTATTAGCACCATGGCTTTATGTATATGTATAACCTAGCAAAAAAAAATTGTTATGCTTGGTGCATTGTTATTTGATTCCAATTGATTATCAACTAGTGAGTATCTATCTTTTGAGATAGGCGTTTGTTTGGATGTGACCATTCTATGGCTCTCACAAACCTTTGGGTGCCCAATGCACTTTTGGGACCATTGGAAAGCCCTTGATGAAGCAATGTGGAAATTTGTTGTTTCTTAATTTTCAAACCAAAGCAAAAGTTATTGAACTTAGTATAGTTTTTATTTTTGAAAACTAGATTTAAATCAATTTAATAAGGTTCCATAAGAACTCTAAAGTTAAGCCCACTTTGAATTGAATAATATTAGTATGGGCAACCTCATAGGAAATTTAATGTACCCATTAATTTTGTTAAATTTTATTTCTAATTATTATGTTGTTATAGTTGTATAGGCTGGTGACTCAATACTGAGTGTTTCAGTCACCTCTGTCTCACTCAATCTGCCTCCTTTCCACTACACTCTGAAGATAAAATATAGCCCCCTAGAAAGTGCATCCATGGTCGTTTGAATCGCTCAAAACCGGTCTAAAATGAGGAAGATACACTCTTCAAAGTTTGGGGGGTAAATTTTGATTTTAAAAAATGGATTATACAAATTGATTTCTAAAAACGGATCGTACACATGGCAGCCTCTGATCGCTTCTTTAGTCACCTAAAACCAAACACTAACTTGGGCACCAACGAATGCTATCTACCCAGTTATCAAATTGGATGAAATTTTGGATGAAAAATTTCCTCAAAATAAGTGTTTTGTTTTTATCATAGGGCTCAAATCACATGCAAACTTAGGCTTAATGATCAAGAGTTATGGGTAAACATATTCCTATTCACCAAATTTGCTACCCTTTCCCAAATTTCTATGGGTGCAAGTTTTTCATCACCTCCACCAAGCATTTGACTCTCTACCATGCTACATCTTTCTCTCTCCAACTCTCTCAAACTATTCGTGGGCACAAGTTTTTCATTGCCCCCACCAAGCATTCGACTCCTAGTGATGTTGCTTCTATAAGCTTCTTTAAGCTCATATGAGCTAGATGTTGTCAAGGTACTATTCGTTTTTGGTTTGTGTTTATAGGTCTACATGATTGATGCCCCCTCTCTTTGCAATTGATGCCCCTTTCTCCAAATGCTCTAAGCTTTTACAATTGTTGGTGATGTCCCATGTCTCCTCTCTTTCAACTTTCATATTTCCTTTTTTTTTTTTTTTGATCTCTTTTCATCTCTTTCACTTGTTCATGATGGTGTTGCATTAAACTTTATCCTTTTTTTCATCTCTCTGATCTCTTGCACCCGTTAGTGATGGCATTGCATCGAACTCTATCCTTTTTCTCCTCTCTTTTTCATCTCTTGCACCTATTGGTGATGGCATCACATCAAACTATATCCTCTCTATCCTTTCTCTTTCATTTTTCACACCTGTTGGTGATGGCATTACATCGAACTCTATATTTTCTCTCCTCTCTTTCTCCTCTTTCTCTCATTTCTCACACCTACAATGATGGCACTATGTCCCCTTTCAACTCTCTCATCTTTTACATTTGCAACAATGGCATCACGTCCCCTTTCTATTATCTTTTTCAACTTTTTCATCTTTCATTTCTCCTCTCTTTTTCATTTCTTGCACCTACAATGATGGTGTTACATCCCCTCTCTATTTTCTCTTTCAACTCTCTCGTCTTTCCTCTCTCTCTCATCTCTTGCACTTGCTAGCCTTTACACACGTCTCTCTCTTGTCGTAACTATTTTTGAATTCAAAGCTTAGAACTTGCTTACCGTTGACAATGGTGATCAGTGTTCCCTCTCTTTTATCAACTATATCAAAGCTTGGAGCTCTGAGTTTGCTTATTGCTAGCGATGGGTATCGATGCCCCTTTTAATTTCCTTCAACTTTTTCAAAGTTCGAAGTTCTAGACTTTCTTACTAGGATGGCAATCCACCCCCATTCTCTCATCTTTCATCTCTTTCATAACTTAGAGTTCTCTTGTTGCCGGTGATGGTGATCCACCCCCCTTCTTTCTTCTTTCATCTCTCTTACAACTTTGAATTCTTTTGTTGTTGGCAATGCCCCTTTTTCTCCTCTCTCATCACTTTCAAAACTTAGAGTTGTAAGCTCCTTTGTTGTTGGTAATGGCAATCCACCCCCTTTATCTCCTCTCTCATCTCTCTTAAAACTTAAATTTCATAACTCTTTTGTTGTTGACAATGGCAATCCACCACCCCCTCTCTCCTCTCTCAACTCCTTTAGAACTTAGAGCTCTAAGCTCTCTTGCTATTGGTGATATCAATCCACCCCTTTCTTTCTTCTTTTAACTTTCTAAAAACTAATAGCTCTTATATTGTTTTTTTTTTCCTCTTAGCCATCTTAACTCCTACGATTGATGTCCCTTCTTTCCTTTAGACCTAAACACATTGATATATTTCTCTCATATGCTATGCAACTACTATCCAATTGTTCCTCAATTATTCCCTTTCTTTTAGCTATTGTTACCTTCTTTCATATGTTGTTTAATTCTTACATGTCTTTTCTCTATTGCATAATTCCACTACCTTTCCCTTAGTAGCTAGCCTCGTTGTTTACTGTCCTCATGCCTATTGCTTAGCCCGTGCCTATAACCTTCCCTATTGTTGAACCCATGTTGTGTAGCCTAGATTCGCCCGAAAGTACTTGCATTAATCTATTTGAAAACTTGCTTGAAAATGATGGTGAAAGCAATCACCCACTTCAACAATAACTACTAAAGTTCAAACTACAATGAATTGTGTTTTAACATGCTTCCCAATAGTCTTTCAAACTATTCATGTTATTGTGGAACCGAATTCTACTACTTGTTTGGCTCACTTATCTTCCTTCTCCTTTCTTTTGCATGCTTTGATTTCCTTTGCAATTACCTTTTCCATTTTATTTTTCCTTAGGATGTCTAGGTACTCATAATTAATCATAACATGTGATTGAGGATAATTGATAAATGGTTATTTTCCCTTAGTGTGTCTTGTAGGTAAATGAAGTAGCAAAAGTAGGTTATGCACCTTCATGGATTCTTAGTCAAATTTGGAGACTACTAAGTTTCTTGTAGTAACTCCTAAGTATTTTAAAGACTACCCTTGTCTACATTCATAACATCAATCTATATTGGATAATGGTGTAATATTATAGGGCATATCTACATAGTAGTGCTAAACATTTTGTGACATATAAATAGGTAGATTTTCAAATCTTGGATGTTGATCTATTTTAGCTATATGGAGAATTTTTGTAGCAATAATTCCTCCCCCATTGGGGATTATTTTCAACTTCTTCCTTTGTTGTATAATGTTTTTCACTCATTGCATTGTTCACGTGTGTTGCAGTGTGAACCTCTAATGTTTTAGTCTTGCTATCCATTGCCTTTGGGTTCAAAGGCCATATACATGTACTTCTAAACTTAGACTTGATTTTTTGTTTTGTGAATGATTATTTTAAGGCTTGATCCACCCATCCAACTAGGGTTATCTTGTCTAATTGCATGTGATTGTTTCTAAACATAGTTGCATCCTTAACCTTTCTAGATGTTGTCTTAAAATGTTTGAAACAAGACACAATTAATGGTTGTAATGCATGTGATGTGTGTGATGGCAATGTGATCACGTCTAACCCACAAAAAGTAACATGTTATAATACTTTTAAGGTAACATGGTTGCCATGTCCATCTAGAATTAATAGGTGTTTGTTGCCAAGGGACATTCCACCTGGAATTGACTTATTAAATAAAGATATAAATTTTTTAAATAAAAAAATAATCATCCATGTTTTTTTTTTGCATTGCCATACAAGTACTTAGTTTGTAGAATTTAATGTAATCATCCTTTAATCTCTCACCTCTGAAGATGTAGAAACGAAATAAAACACCTTTTCTATCATTGATTGCACAATTTATAGTTAACCATTCTAGAAATTTGGGGATGATACTAGAAACTGCATTAAATCCTCTCCTAGCCCATACTCTTGTTCTGAACTATTTGCCAACTTGAATATCAGTTTCATCATAATTATATGTATGATCAAACCTATAATTATGTTGGCTATACAATGATTGCAAGTTAGTGTAAAAATAGTTGCATCAATTAGGTGTTAGCCTTTGGGCTTTACAAACTTCTAATCCTTTTACCTACTATATTTTAAAATTTGAAAGTCTGCACTTGAACCAATACCACCAAGTAATGCTTAGTATTCCATCTTAGAATGGTGTAACCCTTGTTTATGTTAGCTCTATAACTTTCATCTTCAGTTGTTGTAGGCTAATGGACAGTCCACATTCTTGCATTGTTAATGTCTACGTGATCATTACTACATCTTTTTTTTTTTGTGTAAACACACCTCCTAGCCCCATCTTCCTAGATTTGGTTTTTCCATTTAGGTGGTCAGCAAGGGAGCCCATTGGGATGTTCCATGACTTACTAGTTCCTCTTATGGAATGTGTCCCTCTTTCAATACACCATTGCTTCTTTTAATGCTTGATTTGTCCACATACCTTTTCTAGTTTTTAGAGGCATTTGGTTCAACTATGGTGTTGATTTGTTCCTTTGTGGGTCAAGAGTAGGGGGAAGATTTTCCTTGGTAACTACATGGTCTACTACTTACAAATCCAACATGTTGATGCATCTCTTATGAGGGACTATCAAGTTCATGATTGCTCTTCTCTTCCTGGTTCTAACCTTTAATAACTTGGTGGAATACGATATGACCCCACTAAGGGTATGCCTTTTTCTTCCATGTAAACAACCCAAGAATCTAGAAAGTGTAATAAATTTGGAAGTTTTGCTATAACATGTTCTAAGATTGCTATAGTAGAATATAATAATTTATAAAATTTTGCCAAATCATTTCAATTTAAATCAACATCTTTTGTTGTCGTGCATGGGTGGGGAGAAATGTGTAGGAATGATTTGATATGATTTAGTTGGTCTTTAGCTTTCTTGAAGCTACTTGATGTAGTGTTTCAAACTATGAATTTTTTGATCCAATGGTAATCAAGATATTTTTAAAGCCTCTAATTGTAAATTTGGTTTACAAGTTCAACTTGTATGTCTTATGTTGATCCCTCTTCTACATGCTCTACTCTCACCTTTTGCAAATCAACTTTTGAACATAGCTTTTGTTCTTCTACTTGCTCTACTTTCTTTTTGAGATTTGTTTTTTGCAAGTAAACTCTCAAAGTTGGACTACTACTCTCTACATGTTCTACTATCACTAACAAATCAAAATCCCTTAGCACTACAACATTAAGACCTAGGAATTTTAAGTGGAGTTGGAATGGTTCTTCTACCCTAGCTCGTAGAGAGGATATACTTGGAGCTTAGATTAGGAGTAGAAAATGATGTATTCATTTGATGTAAGTTTTGTTGTAACTTTTATTTGTGATTTTTTTGGGGGGAGGGAATGCTCAATTTTTATGGATAGTAAGAATCTTTGGGGACCCTCTTTTGGAGCTAATAAATGTGATGCCTTTAATGATTCAAAGAAAGAATGTCCTTTGTTGATCCTTGTGCATTGTATCCTTGTTAGGTTTAGGATTTGTTAATGAGCAATTTCATGCAATTTAACATGAGCCTAAACCCCCATAACCAAACAATCAATTTTTATTTGCATTTTGCTTGTGTTAGCTCTCTGAAAAACAATTGAACCCACCCTTAAACCCATATGACACTGTGCCTTTGTTTTGGGTTATTGCTTTTTCCCATGCCCATAGTTAAAATCATGCAGGTGATAAAATCCATTTTCTTCCTGACAGAGCTTGACTTTCAATTGGAGGATATTGACTCCTTCAAGGTTGAGCAGTGGCTCAAGAATGGAGTTGTTCAACCTGAGTCCCCTTTTAAACTCACAGCATTCCAGGTTTGAAAACCTAAACCATACACCTCTTAATCACTGGACTGTTACTGCACATTCAAATCAATTGACTTGCTACCAGGTTTCAAACCCACAATCAGGATGCCATGTTTCATTTGCAATCTATCACAATTCATGTCACATTTGCACATGGATGGATAAAATCTAGAAGGCACTGCCCATTGCAATCAAATGTCTGCATGATGACTATGTTTCAGGTTGCATAGATTGCTCTTGCCTCCAACACCAGTGCAAGTTTTCTGACCAAACTCTGGCAGATGTCCACTGTGCTGTTCATGGTAGACCATCACCAAGAGGATTGAACAATGAAACCCATTGAAACTTCAGACCCAAGCAACTGAAGCCAAATCATACCATTTACAGCTACAAAATATTCACTTACATAGCAAAAAAGTCTAGAAGTGGGGGGAATTCTCCTTATATCCGGTGCTTCAACAGTACCAAACAATAAATGCCCTTTTAGATCTGTAAGACTATAAAAATCTCATAGTGATTTTTGATTGTGCATGCAGTAAAGATTTGCAACAAAGGCTGAAGTTGTTGCTGCAATTCACAAATTATGTGGATTTGGAACAGAGTCCTGCACTTCGGAATTGGACAATGGTAACAAGTGCTCACTCTGGTGACTTGCACCTTTGCTTAAAAATTCATTGGACTCAGAAAATCTTGATGTGGCTCAAATATGTGTCCTCAAAGTAACCTTTAATTTCTCTTCAATTTAGTTGCAAAAGTGCAAGCAGGTTTCCTACAATGCAAAGTGCGTTACCCTGGCCAAGTGTCCAAGTAGTGGGCTTCCTTCTTAGTGATGATAAGGTATAGATGTAACATTTGCTATTGAATTCAAATCTGTTGGTTATGACCACCAACAGAGTCCACAAAGCCCAATCCTAAAGATGACAGACCTGGGCCATTGATTTCACACAGTTGGAGAAGAGGGGAGAAAAGAGGCAACTTTGTGGAGAGCATCTGAAGGACTGAAACTGCATTTTCTTCCTACCTACAATTGTGACAATCAAACAGGCTATCAAAAGACCAATCATGTTGAGACCCAGAACTCTCCTCCTACCATTCTTATGATCCTGACCACTCTTCACCAAGCAATGTCAACAGCAAAAACAGATGTCTGTGCAATTGTTTCTTCCTTGTAGAAATTTTACATCAGAGTTCAAGTGCCTCATGTTGCCAGCAATTGCCTGGGAGAAAAACACAACCAAAAACACAGAAATCAGCTGGAAATGGACTAACAATTCTCCTGCTTCCAATTATGGTTCATCTCTAACTTCAGCCATTATAGCAAAACTGCTTGTTCTACAACTTACCTGGACAGCCCGTCAGGATCATCCTCTTCCTCTGGCTCTTGCTCATTTACTTGCTTTATTCGCTTGCCCTCCCTTGGTCCAGTTCGCCCCCGCTTTTGCTTACCGCTGTCCACAACAAACAAGCAGCAATATTGAGGCTAGATCAGGCAACTATGGACACATTCTGGAATCAATCTCAACAACAGAAACAATATTACATGTCACAAGGACTTCAATTTTATAACAGCCCACAAGAGCTCCGATTTATACTTTCAATGGCCTTTGATAACCTGAGCACAAAACATGGGAAAACCAATCCTGAAATATTCTTGCACCTACCATTAAAGAAAACTGTTCTTTAAAACAACCGATACAAAATGGACGCACTCATGATCGTGGATAGACTACACCTACGGCCCATTTGTAGGAGTTCCCCCAGTCTTTCGGCCAGGCCCCATTCCATCCATCCTGGCATCTGCAAGTATTGTTGAACAATGGTGGAGTCATTGAATGATGTAAAACCAGAGGGATCACCAACTCAACTCGGTTTTCTTCCAAAAATATAAAAGCAATTGAACTTAAGCAAGAAACAACCAGTAACAAGATATCGATGACACAGAGCAAAAGTATTGAGACAGAGTGCTACAGAAGGCGAAAGCCCTATCAGTACCTGAATCACGACCTGCTGCATGTTCATCCATCTGCATAATAGTGCAGGATAATGCTTAATGTATTTACAGAAATGTTGCTGTCGAACAACTCACAATCACAGATTTGTTTTGTACAAAACCTTACACAACCTTGTATCCAGAGAATGGTACCAAAGAAACTACCTCCCCTTCTAAAACCTATACTAGAAACTAGGTTGTCCATAACCTTGTAAAAGCAAAACCAGTAGCAAAAACACATCACTGCAACAACACTCACTGCAGGAGATGTCACTGAAGATAATGAAAAGAGGCGATCCTCTGGTTGGAATTTGCGTGGTCGCTTCAGACTTCACACAAGAAAACAAGACATACTTTACAGTCTTAAATGCTTAAAGAAGCTCTGTGCATCACCAACATAGCAGATTTTTACAGAATGTCGAGAGGATATATACCCAGTTTCTAGTTGGGAAAGAAGCAAAGACTGACAGGCATTTAGAGCTGGAACTCAGTGCAGGAAACAATGTGAACTAGAGGCCCAGCAGATGCAGAAGATGCACTTACTTGCTTGCTCCTTTACCTGAGGCTAGAAACCCTCCAAAACCTTTCAACACATTTCCAGAATGGCTAGAATCATGCAAATAGGTGGTCTCGAGATCATAGACCAGCATGTCACGTCCTCATGTGCGACACTTCAATTCCTGACCTACTATAAGAAGAAGAGGAGGCAGTGCCTGCAGGCCTGACTAAATTGTGGTGTATTTTCACCAAGTTCAAGCTAATGTCCCCCTTTCAGATTCTTGCAGGAGGGTAACACCTTCTAACGGGGCAGATTGATTTCCAAATTCTTCCCCAAAGGACTTAGAAGCCCTAGGTTCCACCACAGTAGATTACCAGAGCAATCAGTTACTCCTTTGATCATAATTGATGACATATCTAGTAATACACTTCTAGGGCTAAATCTTCCTAAGGACCATCGCCAGTTTTTCAACATCTTTCTATGGATAGTCACCACAAAAGAAAATTCATTAAAGCGAGGTTGCGATGTCCTGAAGGAAAACTCGAACCCGTTTCAGATGGTCATGGATACAAAAAGATGTTGGCTGTCTATTCACCAAATTTGAAATCTAAAAGTGCCATGTCATCTTGTCATCTCAATTAGGCCTTCAAATTTGGAACCTTTTCTTTTATTTTCTTTTAATTTAACGTCAATACCCAGACCAGAGAGATCCATTTGACGACAATTACATAGTTGACTTGAGCAAAACACACTTGATGTCTAGGCAAGAAACTAAGTACAAAGCTACCGCTTTCTGATTAGCTGAATACATCAATTCAGGAAGTAAGTTGCGTGGTGTCAATTGTTTCCCTAATTGTTGACTAAACTTGCAATGAATGTCATGGTGAGCAGGGCACACTAATAACAAGTGGTCTTCATCCTCAACAGCTCCTAGGGAACATAGACAACAAATCCTATCTCTCCTTAGGACACTCTCAGGCTTTGCATGCCTGCCACACTCTACCTCCAAACAATGGTTTGAACATCTGAACCTTGACAAAGATTGCCTGAACTGAACATTTGTGATCACTTGCAAATACCTCTGATGTGCATATGAGTATCCAGATTATGTTGTACAGCTTGTGTTCATCAGCTGGTATGTACGTAATCTGCTACTTTTAGTTCTAGCTTGTTCACCATAAGTGGATTCTAGGTAAGAAGCCTGTGCACTTGCTATAGCACACTTGATATTAGCATAGAGAACCTCAACACCTTGGTCTTTAAGCCACAACTGCACGTTCCGGAGCCAACATTGTTGGTTATCATCGAACATGTTGAGTATCTGGATCTGGGTCTGGTAGGCACAGTACAACAGACGATCTGCTGTGGATTTCCGTAGTCTATCATAATACTTGAGCGTTTGTTGCCACTAGAAATATTATAATGGATAACTTCCAAACTCCCCCAACACAACAAAAATGCTTGTTGTTTTATTGACCCCTAATATTCCTCTCATGAACATTCTATGTACTTGTTCTGCTTATTGCAACCCTTTCGCCCGTGTACAACTTGTCCACACGTCGCATGCATAGCTCAGTACTGGGCATACCAGTGAGTCGAATAACTGACACATTACTTTCGAATCTGTTATGCTCAGATCGTTGCATCTGCGGCATAATGCAAACAGTGCCTTCTTCCCAACAACAGTCAATTTGGCTATGGATATTGCCATGCCTTTTGTACTATGTAACTCTAAGCCCAAGTATCTGAATGATTGAACCCGCACAATGGTTGTCCTTATGTATGTGAACTCTGGCGCTACACTGCGGTGTTTCTCAAACACCACCACCTTGGTCTTGTTCACATTGATGACCAATTGTTGATCAACACAAAACTCAGACAAAACATTTATTTATTTCTGCAACCCTTGTCGGGTTTCTGACATCAATGCCAGATCATTGGCATACAACAGTAATTTGACTATTATGTCTGCCAGCTATGGCGGGCTGTTGCCCTCAAATGCATCTAGATGTTTTTCAAGTCCATCAAGGTAGAGTCTAAAAAGCAGTGGACTCAGTGGACAACCTTGTTTGACCCCAATGCCACATGGGAACCAAGCTGATAGCCCTTCTATTGGATGCATAACTCTGACACTATCATGGCTATACATGCTCTGTAGACACTGCATGAAACGACCCACAATTCCCATCTCATCTAGCACTTCGGATAGTAGATCACGAGGCACTGCATCAAAAGCTTTGCGGAAGTCCACAAAACAACAATACACCTTTTTGCGTTTGTGAATGCTCTGTTCAATGAGCGTTCGCAAAATGTACAGATTATCCGTGGTGCGGAAATCTTTCCTAAAACCAGCCTGTCCCCTGGCACGTAGGCCCCTCTTTTTTACCCAGCTACTCAACCGTGCCTCAAGAATCATGGCAAACACCTTAGCTAATACACGACCCACTGTGATTCTCCTGTAGTTTTCAAATTGCAAGGCATCACCACCTTTGTGCAATGCATGAATGACTCTAGTAGACAAGCTTGTTGAATAACCTTGTTGTAACAACTTGTTGAATACAATCTGTAGTGGTACATGCAACATATCGCCAGCATCAAGGAAAAACTCTGCTTTGATGCCATCTAAGCCAGTAGACTTGTAACGTTTGAGTCTCCTCATCACTTGTGCAATCTCATCTAAGGTTATGTCACAGTTTAGTGTGCTGTAAGCATCACTTGCAAAAGGGTGTGACAAGTTCAAGACCACCTAATCTGTAGAGCTACCCTGTGCCCCAACTGTATTACTGGGGCATTATCCTTCCAATAGTTTCTGGAAGCCAGCAACCAAGTTTGTTTTGTTGACAACAACGGATCGCTCCTTGGTCTTGGAATATTGCCTCCAGAAGCTGGTTGGATCTGTCTTTGCTAGTGCACACAACTGTCGCCCTTGCAGCTTCTTGTACGTGCGTTTCTTACGACGCAGTAGCTGTTTAAGTTGCTTCTTCCATTCGCGTGCTAAATGGCTATTAGGATGAAGCTTTGCATATGTAGATACTTCCTTGTGCTTGTTATGACATTTAGTATCAAACCATGGTTGATGACGATGTTGTGTTGTACTGGTGCGTGCCGCAAGGCAACCATGCACAGCCACAACGGCGTTACAAATGCAATCATTGTTTGTGTCACTCATCTGTGTTGTGCACTGGGCAATCTGTTGCTGCAGGTGTTGACAATACTGTGTGCACTTACTAACATCATATTTGAAACGATGGATGTCTGCACGAAAGTCTGAAATTGTTGGTGACACATGTTGCCAAGGTAACTGCAAGTTGAGTGAAAGTGGCTTGTGGTCGGAATCACCCCCTTTTCCACAGAATAGAGGGCATTTATGTACCACAAGTGATGTGGCACAATCAAACAGAGCAAGTGATGCGACCATATAATCCACAAGGCTGGAGCCGCCATTGGCAAGGCAAGTGCATTCCCCTGATTCATCGCCTGTGATCCTGCCATTGAGAATGAACAATCCCGAGGAGCTGCAAAGGTCTAAAAACTCATTGTGCCAACCTTTCAACCCCCCCTTGTCTGAGTTATGTCGCTTAGGCAAAACCTCCGGGAAGTCATTCCCCAATGGCAGCGTGTCAAGCATGTGCTCTGCAAAGTAACGACAATCAACATAGTCGTCAGTTGCACTGGTCCTTGCATTGAAATCACCAGTGAGTAAAATACTGCCCCCAAGGTCTTGAATCATGCCGACCTCTGCAGCAATGTTATCAAACAAACCTTCATTAGCACATGGGGACCTTTTGGGTGGAGCACACACTACATCCAAAAATAACAATGCAGCCCCCGAACGTTGGAATTGTAGCCACAATCTGGTGCCATCTGTGCTTTGTTTCCATAGGGATACACAATCTGACCAGGAGTCATTCACAAATACTGCAACACCGCCACTATGCTTCACTGTTGCTCTGACTGAGCTCATGTCAAATACAGGGCGTGGATTGTGTAAACACTGAAAACCAAGCATATGCAGTGGTGTTTCATCAAGGAACAAGTGTGTTTCAGTTAGTGCAACAACATCTGATTCATCAAACAATCTCTGTATATGTGAACTGGTACTTAGCTTTGTGTTTGTCCCCCCATGGATGTTCCACAGGGAGACTCGTAATGCTCTCTGGTCCCAGCACCCCTAGTGCTGAGCTGTGACTTAAGTGTCATTGATGTAAAGGTTTGCGCCACGCTAGTAAGCTTTCATCTTGTCTGCTTTGGCCTTATCAAATAGATGCCATGATGCCCTCTTTTGCTCTTACTACTGTTTGGTCAAATCTTCCTCCAAGCCCCAGTGGGTACCTTTCAGAATTACACGGTTCTGAAAGACAACTTTTCTATCCTCAATTATAGCAAAAGTAACAAGTACAACTCATTTGTGCATAGTCCCAGGTTTAGTCTCATCTCTCCTGCTGATGGGCTGGTGCACTACTGCCACAACCTTGATGGCTAACTTCATCTGTCCTTGTAGAACCTGACTATTGACTTTATCTAGCAGTTGTTGTGTTGTCTCACCTTTTATTTCGTCAAATCGTATGATACGTGCGTTGCAGGAGCGTGTGGCGCGTTCCCTGGCCTCACCTTGGCTGACAAAGTTATCCATCTGTTTGCCCATTTTCTTCACAACGTCCACCCACTTTCCCCCTGACTCCTCCACCACCTCCTTAACAAGTTGTTTTGTAACCTCATTGTCATGATTGGCAGTAGGGGCTAACTGTTGGGCTGCTGTGATACTTTCTAGAAATTTGTTGGTGACCTGCTCAAAGATCTGTTGCGACTGTGCAATTTGTGCTTCGATCCTCTTTTGAGCACGTTCAAGGAGCGTGTTGAGCTTGTTTTCGTTGTCATTTTGTGCTTTCTTGTTTTTCTCAGACTTCAAGGTAGGTGTTTCGAAAAAATGGTCAACAATTGCCAAATGTTGTTCTACCTTTATTTTTCCTGGCAAGTTGTAAAGCACGCAAATGGCCTGGGCTTACTTGCTGTCGAGGCTCAAAACACACCTCAGACTACGAGGGTGAAACTCTGAGGGGTCTAACTCGGTCATCGTACTCCAAACCCCCTAAAAAATATATATATATATATTAAATTTTAAAAAAACCCTAACCCTAAACCTGGCACGCCACTGCTGAGGTCGGGCTCGCCATCGCTATTGTCCTCATTGCAACAACCTGATTCCAGGCTCCTATCTGCTAACAAGCGCTGCTACAGTACAATTGCGCTGTAACCGCTCCTCCTCCTCCTCTTCCTCCTCTGCTCAAATCTTCGGCCTGTACCTCTATGTTCTCTCTATTCTTGATTCGCAGTGTCAGGAAAACTACTCAGAACTCCCAGTACTTCGAAGATCCCAGTACAACCTAGATATAGTACCTTCGTCCACCGCGGTGTCAGAACACCACTTCATCGACAGACGCTCCCTTTCTCGCTCCCTCCCTCCTTCCCCGCCTCCTCTCTCTTCTCCCTCAAAGAAGGTTTCCCGTTTCCTGTATCCGTGAGCCCCAGTAAATCAAACACCACTGCAATGAAAATGTCAACACTCCTAGCAATGTGTAGTGGAAGAGAACGAGAAGAGAACCCATTCATAGCTGTATTCACACTAGGAGTTAACTTAGTAGGGATAGTTCTATTCCATTTAAGCCTTTCTTGATTTCGGAGCTATAATGACCCAAACATAAGAAGTAAATTAACTCCTGTGCTGTTCACATGAAGGGGATAGATTAAATAGGTAGTATGATGGGTTTAATTTAACCTTATCTTGAACCGTTCACATTAAGGGGTTTTCCAAACTAGACCAAAAAAGTTTGGGCAGCTTGGGGAAACTTAGGAGTCTTTTTCATGCTGCTCAAAAAAATTGGGCACTTTGGAAAATTCTTGAGAAATGTTTTCCAGGATGCTTGGATGGCAGTTTGGGATTTTTAATAATTCTGGGCACATTAAATAGGTATAAGAAATTTCATTTCTGTTAAAAAAATTTAAGATTTCAAAAAATCATGATCCTCAAAAACTTTTGGGCATTTCTGGAATTTTTATTCTGCCCCGAAAGTTTATAAAGGTTGAAATTTTTATTTCTGCCTCGCCCAAAAATCTTGATGTTCAAATTTTTTTGCGATTTTGGAAAAACAATTTTGCCCAATAATTTCGGGCACCCTATAAAGGTTGAAAAGAAATTTCATTTATGGCCAAACATCTTGCACACTCCGAGAAAATACACGACACTTCGAAAATTTTGGGGGACTTTGAGAACTTGTATGCTGCCTGAGAATCTTGGGCAGATTATAAAGGTTGATTTCTTTTTTGTTGTTGCCCTCCATTTTTGGTAAAATAGAGTATGTTGGCAAGAAAAACATTAGAAGCTCTTGTGAATACAACGGGATATTTTAACCCTTTGCGATCAAAGGGTCAAATTAACTTCCTGATTCCACCCTAACTTGATCCCAAATCTTTAAAAAAACAAAGATATTTATTCTTGGTTTTATTCGAAGACATTTATCCCCCTTAACCTTAATGCCATGTTATTTGTCAAGTTAGTTTTTTACCCTTGTTGTATGAATGGGATAGCATTAGGGTTAGTTTATTATGTTAGTTTATTTCTTTTACCACCTCAGTGTGAATCTAGAATGGACATATTTTGGTTACCCAACATTTCAGTTAGTGTAAGCTAAAGCCTCGAGGTTGGAACATCCCAAAAGAAGTGGCTATAACCTAGAAATAAAGTAGACATATTTAATCATCCTACATAATGAAAGTCGATCTAGGAATTACAATACTTTATGTTAGGCATGTCTCATCTCTTTCAGAACGTAAAACTTTAACTCTTTTGTTGTGCTCTTTTATAAATAGCAATGGTGATCAACCTTCCTTTCTCAACTCCCTCAGAGCTTGGAGCTATGAGCTTTCTTAGTGCTAGTGATGGCAATCCACCCCCCTCTCTCAACTCCTTTAGAGCTAACAATTCTTTTGTTGTTTTTTTTTTCTTGACCATCTTAACTATTGTGATCGATGTCCCCTTCTCTAATAGACTCAAACCCAAACATATTGATATATTTCTATCATATGTTATGTAACTATTACATTTTTCTTAGTTATTATTCAACTATTTTTCAACCATTACCTTTTTTTCAACTATTGCTACCTTATTTCATTTATTGTTCAATTGCTACATTTTTTTCATTTGCTGCTCAACTACACTACCTTTCTCAAATTCACCCCCATGTAGTTGCACATATCTATTTGAAAACTTACTTGAAAATAAAGTGAAAGTAATCAATCACCCACTTCAGCAATAACTGTTGGGATCCAAGTTGTAATGAACCATGTTCTAAAATGCTTTTCAATAGTTTTTTGAATTACTCGTTTTGATGTGGAACCAAATTATGTTACTCGTTTGGCTCACTTATTTTCCCTCTCCTTTTTTGTGCATGCTCTGATTTCCTCCACAATGATCTTTTCCATTATTTTTCTCTTTAATATGTATAGGTATTTAAAATTAGTCACAAGATGTCATTGAAAATAATTAATTAATGGTTCTTTCCCCTTAGTGTATCTTGTAGGTAAATGAGGAAATGAAAGTAGGTTATGCACCTTCATGGATTTTGGGTCAAATTTGCAAACAACTAAGTTTCTTGTAGCAACTCCTTAGTATTTTCAAGATTGCCTTCATCTAGGTTTACAACATCAATTTCTATTGGTTATTGGTATAATACTATAAGGCTATGGGGCATATATTCATAGTAGTGTTAAACATTTTGTGACATGTAGATAGGTAGATCATCAAACCTTGGATGCTGATCTATTTTGATTATATGGAGAAGTTTTTTGATAGTAAGTTCCTCCCCATTGAGGATTATTTTCAGCTTCTTCCTTTGTTGAGTAATCTTTTTCACTCCTTGCATTCCTCATGTTTGTTGCAATGTAAACATCTAATGGTTTAGTCTTGTTATCCATTACCATTGGGTTGAAAGGCCATATACATGTAGTCCTAAAATTAGACTTGATGTTTTATTTTGTGAGTGATTGCTCTATGGCCTAATCCACCCATCCAGCTAAGGTTATTTTGTCTAGTTCCATGGGATTGCTTCTAGACATAGCTACATCCTTGAACTTTTTTAATGTTGTTTTAAAAGGTTTGAAACAAGACACATTTAATGGTTGTAATGCATGTGATGTGTGCGATGGCAATGTGATCATGTCTAACCCAAACTTTTTGGCACATTCTCTTGCTTTTAGTGTAATATGGTTACCATGTCCATCTAGAAGTAATGAGTGTCAATTGTTGAAAGACATTCCAGTTGGAATTGATTTGTTAAAAAAATACATAAACTTTTTAAATAAGAAAGTAATCATCCTTGTTTTTCTTTTGCATTGCCATACAAGTACCTGGTTTGCAAAGCTTAATGTAATCATCCTTTAGTCTCTCACCTCTGAAGATGTTGAAATGAGGTAGAACACCCCTTGCAACATTGATTGCATAATTTATAATTAACAATTCCCAAGACTTTGATATGATATTAGAAATTGTATTATATCCTCTCCTAGCCAAGACTCTTGTTCCAAGTTTTTTTCTAGCTTGAATCCTTGTTTCATCATAATTCCATATATGATTAGAATTATAATTGTGTTGCTAGCTACATAGTGATTACAAGTTAATGTAGAAAGAGTTGTATGAATGAGGTGTTAGCCTTTTAATTTTGTAGACTTTTAATCCTTCTAGCTATCATATGTTGATTTTTGAATGTCTATACTTGAACCAATACCACCAACTAGTGCATGGTATTCCATCTTAGAATAGTGTAGCCCTTGTATGTGTTAACTCTGCAACTTTCATTTAGCTGTTGTAGGCTAATGGACAATCCACATTCTTACATTGTTAATGTCCATGTAGTGACAACTGCATCTTCTTCTTTTGTAAACACACCTCTTGGCGCCATCTTCCTAGATTTGGTTTTTCCATTTATGTGGTCAACAAAAAAGCTCATTGGGATGTTCTATGACTTGCTAACCCTCCTTATGGAATGTATTTTTCTTTCAATAACATCCATTTCTTCTTCTAATGCTTCATTTGTCCACATGCCTTTTCTAATTTTTGGAGGCACTGAATTAAGTTGTGGTATTGATCTTTTGTTTTGTGGGTCAAAAGCAAGGGCAAGTATTGAAATTGCTATAGTAGAGTATACTAGTTTATAAATTTTTACAAATTCGTCCCAATTTAAATCAACTTATTATGTTGTTGTGCATGAAGTGGGGGAAAATGTGTAAGAGTAATTGATATGATTTAGTTAGTGTATGCTCTCTTGAAGCTCCTTGATAGAACATTTCAAACTATGGATTTTTGGATCCAACAGTAATTTAGATATTTCTAGAACCTTTGATTGTAAATTTGGTTTACAAGTTCAACTTGTATGTCCCATGTTGATCCTTTTTTGCATGCTCTACTTTCACCTTTTACAAATTTACTTTTGAACCTAATTTTTGTTTTTTTACATGCTCTATTTTCACCTTTTGCAAATCAATTTTTGAACATAATTTTTGTTCTTCTATTTGCTCTACTTTTTTATTTTAGACTTGTTTCTACAAGTAAACTCTTAAACATGGACTATTGTTCTCTACATGTTCTACTATCGTTGAAAAATTTGAATCCATCAACACTACAACATTATGACTTAAGAATTATAAGTAGAATTGGAATTATTCTTCTACCCTAGCTTGTAGAGAGGATGTACTTGGAGCTTATATTAGAAGTAGAAAATGATGTATTCATTTGATGTAAATTTGTTGTAGTTTAAACTTTGATTTGTGCCCTTTTTATTTTTTAAAGGAAATGCTCAATTTTATGCATAGTGGGAATCTTTGGGGGCTCTCTTTTGGAGCTAATAAATGTGGTGCTTTGAATGATTCAAAGAAATGATGTCCTTCGCTGATTCTTTCTGCATTTTATCCTTGTTAGGTTTAGGGTTTATTAATGAGTAGTTTCATGCCCTTTAATGTGAGCCTAAACCCCCATAACCAAAAAGGCAAATTTTTATTTGCATTTTTCTTATGTTAGTTCTTTGAAAAACAGTTAAACCCACCCAAATAAGTGCATTAGAATGGGCTAGTCTTCGCCCATAACCAAACATGACTACATATACAATGTGTTAATCCTTTCCCATAACCAAACATGATTACATACGACATTGTGCCTTTTTTTTGTTATTGTTTTTCCCCATACCCATAATCACACACACAAAAAAGATTTGTTTGGATTATATGGAAAGATTGAACACATTTTTTCAAGATTGGATGTTCAGTCATAAGGTTACATTCAAACATTTGCACAAAAGACTATGACCATTAACTGACACTAATTTGCACAAGAGGGGTGTTCATTTACTAAATGATGATTGGTTGAGGGCATTTTTACCCTATCTTGGTTTGTTGGATTATGAATTTATAGATTCAAAAAATACAAATCATGCCTAAAACTAGTTATGTACGTGAAGGCAAATACACATTGTCTTCAATGCTATTGTGGCCAATGCCATTGGCTCAAATGTGAACATGACTTGGATGATAAACCTCAATCATGAAAAATTTATTTAAATTTAAAACTCATTTCTAATGACACAAATTACTCAAAATTCAATGTCTTTCACACATTAGGTCAAACAATTGCAAAATTGCCTTTAAGAAGTCCCACTCATCACATGATTTCTAATGATACTCAAATCTCTCCCCAATTTTACTATAAAAAAATTGTTTTGAATTTTTTGAATTTTTTTGGCAAAATTATACAATATTCAATGGCTCTTGCAGGTCTAAGCGTTATTAAATCATCATAGTGCACCCCTACAACTTACCGAAGGATTTCCAATGATACCAAGAACATGACAAGACCATAGGGGGCATAATGGTTTGGGAGATCTCAATGTGACAAAGAAAACAAAGAAAACAATCTTCCTTAGTAAATAGATTGAATACTTTTTACTTGGTTTTGATGCAATTTAACCAGTCATCATTAAAACTCTCATTTCCATCATTATAAGAGAATTGCTTGTTTCATCCTTAAAGCCATCCTTATCAATATCAACTTTCATTTTAATATCCTTGAATAATTGTGTTCTTTTGTTAGAAGTAGAATTATCCCTTTTAAAGACACTGGTAATATTAAATGATTTTTAATGTAATTACTGCTCATAATGCAACCAATGTTTTGTTTTCAATTTTTTTGATATAGCCAAGGTGGCAATTGTCTACAAGTAGCTAAATTTGGCTATTAAGAAATAATGAAACAAAAGAAAGTTAAACATCCATATACAATTTTTACTACCTATCTGAACCATAGACATGATTTTGATTTTATTGTTTTCAGATTTTGATAACTTTTCAAAAAGAATCATTGAATTTGTAACAAATATTTCAAAAATTTCACAACAATGTGGAATTTCACATGAACAAAAAAATATCAACCTAACATGATCTAAGTTCTCTCTAAGGTCAACTTTGTCAGCATCCCAAATCCCTTTCTGTATTGGAAGGTCATTATGTGACACAACCTTCCATCCTAGCATGCCAGTGTCATTTTGCAAAAAAAGTTCTTCCATTGGGTAGGGTTAAAAGCGTCTCAAGCGGTGCTCAAAATGTGAACTTGCACAGTACAATTGGATGAAGAAAACTGAAAATATGCCAGTTTGACACAGGACAATGGTTTTGGCTCAGCATAATTGTCCAGTTTGCTGTGGCCGGTATAAGCTCCAGCAACACTGTGCACCTGCGCAAAAGAGTGTGATGGATAGAATCTGACTGCTGTTCAGTGTTTTTGATTGGCCAATAATAATGATTGGTCCAGATGATGAAACCATGCCAAACTTTATAAAGAGAAAGCGCCCAAGAAAGGGAGAGAAAAAGAAACAAGAGGGCAAGGACCAAAGTCCAGGCAAGCAAAGAGCCCAAAAGAGGCGGGCCACAAGGAGGAAAGGGAACCACTAAGAACAGAACCAAACCCTCAAGATGGTTTGCTATTAGTAGTTCCCCACCTATGTGTTGTCCCAGTTTCAGCTTTATGAGTGGGGTTGCAAAAAAGTAAATAACTAAACTTGGATGTGAAACATATTTTACAAGGTTGGATATAGAGCACAACTGTAGCATCTCCACCAGTGCTCAGTATGTCACTCTAGATAATAAAATTAAATGTCTAAGTTGGATATTGAGCATAGCTGTAGCATCTCCACCAGTGCTCAGTATGTCACTCTGGATAATAAAATTAAATGTCTAAGTTCAGCTGTTTTTTATTTGGCACCCCCATCAATTAACTGGAACTCCATATACGTGGGAACTACTAATAGCAAACCACCTGGACCAATCATTATGATCGACCAATGAGAAATATTGAGCCGCAGTCACGTCCAATTTATTACACTCTTTTTTGGAGGTGCACAACTGTGTGGCGCCTTTTACCAGCCAAATGCAAGTTGCACGAATTTGGTGCGAAAAAACCAATTTCCTGAGATAAACTGGCACATTTTGACTTTATGCAATAAATTTTAGTGTCTGGAGTCGCATACTGAGCACTGTTGGAGATGCTCTTAGAAGATGTATGGCTCTTCAATTTCATGTTTAAATTCACTTCATTATAATTGCATACTAGTGTATAGCCTGTGCCACTGGCCCAAGTGCGAACACATTGAGTGCTTAATTGATTTTCCCTTTTAAACCCAAATTTGGTGTTTTCCATGAATTTCCAGCATCAGAATTCACTCAAAAAGCAATATCTTTCACACCTTAGCTCTGAAAATTATGAAATCAACTCTATTAAATCGACTCGCCCAGGCTTTCCAACAACACCAAGAACGCCCCCAAATTTCAATACAGTTCTCGGTTTCGATTTTATTTAGTTTTCATTGAGAAAATGGTTCAATAATCAATAGCTTCCACACCGTAGGTCTAAACAGTTTCAAACCAAGTCAGTGCAGTGCACACTTACTCATCAAGAGCTTTCCAAAGATACCAAGAGCACAGTTGAAGCACCATGGTTTGGGAGATTTCAGCCTGACAAAACAAAACAAGACACACTACCTTGGTTCACAGATAGATCTATGTTTTTGTTGTGTTGTAGGTCTACAAATGTTGGCAATACATGTCATTCACATGGGAAATTTGTAGTTATGTTGATGAAATTAACTACCTTCATGTTATTGAACATTTTTTAAGTGAGTGTGTCCAAACAGATTATGCTTTGTTTTTATGTCTATATAATCTCTTTCATTATGAGCTATAGAAACCAAGAATTATATATATAAATTCACTACATTCGTCTATCTATCTGTGACGGAGCTTGGGTCCGTCACAGACAGACGATCGTGCGCGGCTCGGCACTCCCGGAGTCCCACATTTCGACAAACCACGCCCAGCCCGGCACGGCATTGTGACGGAGGTCGAAGTGCAAGGCGACTGGGCTTGGCCCGGAAAAAACGGGATTCGAATGAATAAGGAATTGGATTGAATTTTGAACTGGACTGGAAATAGCAGGAGCTGCTTAGGTTTAGGTGTAAGGGTTAAAGCCTGGGGGGGGGGTTGATGGCATTCACCAAAAGAAGCTGTAGCAGTCAAAGATTAGACTGCTGTGACGCTGCAAAACATGCACATCTTCCACGGCTCTCAAGGCGCCTTGGAAGTGTCCAATAAATACATCAATTGGTCTTTATTGACTAGATAGTTTGACTGGTTCAGGTGTGTTTTTCTTGGTTCAAAGAAATCGGGGGACTTCATAGTGTCCGAAGGTCATGGGCACCCACTAGTGCGTATGTGCGTGACACGACAGTTCTGTGTTTTAATTTGCCGGCAGAATCGGCCCAGACAGTCGAACAGACAGACAGACAGACTTTCTATGGGAGAACCGGCCCAGACAAACGGCCTCTGTATAATTTCGACCAACGTTCGTTAGTCGGTTTGTCTGTGAGCGGTTAGTCTGTCTGTGACGGGGATTTTGGGGGGTGGCGGAGGGAGAGGCCGGACTGACAATTCTTTGCCTCTGTAGCAAAAAAATTTCACAGGGCTTAGGAAGGGCTATATATTTGTAGGCAACGAGGCCGGGTACTAAAAATTGTAACAAGGCCGGTTGTGGATCAATCCGGGTATCAAGGTTGATATCCATAGTTATCATATATATCTGTGGTTCTCAAACGTGTTTTGAAAAAAAACCAAATATCCACCTCGAACTGTCTGGAACTCGGCGGTTCTTTGAAATTTTTTCACCCACCCACACTGGGGGCTCTTTTTGATTTTGCTAATTTTCAAATACCAGGAACTTAATTTTTTGGTTCTGAATTGTTCAAATCCACAGATCCGGAGGGTATGTAATATCCCCCCCGCATAGCCCTTTTCCCCACATTGGTCAATGCCAGGGTTTTTTTTTTTTTTTTTTTGGGGCAAATTTCTCAAGTAGGTCCATTGGCGAGGATCCCGAACATTAATTAGCATTAAATGATGACGGTCCTACTCAGGCTATAGCATTTTTTTAAAAATAAATAAAATGGCGAAGTTAGTAAAATAATGCAGGGGCGCCTCACAATGACCGAAGGTTGCAGGTACGCACTAACGGAGGGACGGACATATTTGAGTTTCCATAATTCTACTTTTGCCTTCAAATACCTTTTTCATGTAAATGGCAAGGTCGGAGCTTGACAGGTGCATTATGCACTGGGTTCACACTAGTATACAATAACTTTGGTAGCAACAAATGCATTTAGAGTTCTCCAACTACATTTAGACAATTTTTTAATCAATTTGTTTTATTTAAAAATTTATAATACGATGCTTTCATTAAGACTATAGATATGTAAGGACATATCTGTAGATATAACAAATACATATATAACATATAAGCTTCATGTCATTGTGATTAGATGATAGTTGTCTGTAGTGCACCACCACCCCCCTTCCTAAAAGGACTAATGTTTGCTCAAAGATGCATAACCAATGCTTTTTAATATGAATTCTTATGGAACCTTTTGTCATCTACATATGCAAAACAAGTGCATGTTTAACACATCAAATATGCCCCCACATAATGCAATGATCATATTTGAGCTATAGACATCAAATAACACATTTTTTTGGGGGGCCTCAATGCAACATGGATAGAGAAATTGTTCATTTTGCACTAGGTTTTTTTCACGATAATGTCATGGGAAATGAAGCAAATTTTAAAATTTATGATGGATCATGCATGTGATTAGTTGCACCACTTACTCGCTCACTTTTAAGTTTTTTTTCCAATGTTCGCTGAAAAAAGAATTGCAGAATTTTTCTCACAAACCAATTCACAAAATAGTGAGAATTGGGCACACAAAAAGTATCATTGCACTCACTTGTACATCACAATATTATATGCAAGAAAAAACATATTATTGAGTACAACGTGTGAGAATCAATTCAAGACAACTAGTCGTCATTTTTTAATTAATTCAACTATAAGTGATTTGCAGTAACAAGATTTAGTTGAAGGATTCACATGATGGCCCTATTGGAGTCACCACTGCCACAATAAAGTTATTGACTCCAATGCAAGGTATGAACTCTACTTATAAATGATATGTTACACTCGCTAGTGGAAATTTCACAAATGGGTACTATCTAATACACCAAAAATTAGCAGAACTAGTTATGAACCTGGTGCATAATGCACCCGTCAAGCTCCGACCTTGCCATTTACATGAAAAAGGTACTTGAAGGCAAAAGAAGAATTATGGAAACTCAAATATGTCCGTCTGTCCGTCCGTCCGTTAGTGGGTACTCGCGACCTTCGGTCACTGTAAGGCGCCCCTGCATTGTTTTACTAACTTCGCCATTTTATTTATTTTTTAAAAAATGCTATAGCCTGAGTACGACCATCATCATTTAATGCTAATTAATGCTCGGGATCCTCGCCAATGGACCTACTTGAGAAATTTGCCCCAAAAGAAAAACAAAAAAACCCTGGCATTAACCAATGTAGGGGAAAGGGCTGTGCGGGGGGTATTACATACCCTCTGGATCTGTGGATTTGAACAATTCAGAACCAAAAAATTAAGTTCCGGGTATTTGAAAATTAGCAAAATCAAAAAGAGCCCCCAGTTTGGGTGGGTGAAAAAATTTCAAAGAACCGCTGGGTTCCAGACAGTTCAAGGTGGATATTTGGTTTTTTCTCAAAACACGTTTGAGAACCACAGAGATATATGATAACCATGAATATCAACCTTGATACCCAGATTGATCCACAACCGACCTTGTTACAATTTTTAATACCCGAACCCGTCGCCTACAAATATATAACCCTTCCCAAGCCCTGTGAAATTTTTTTGCTGCAGAGATATATGAGAACCATGAATATCAACCTTGATACCCGGATTAATCCACAACCGGCCTTGTTACAATTTTTAATACCCGGCCTCGTCGCCTACAAATATATAGCCCTTCCCAAGCCCTGTGAACTTTTTTTGCTGCATAGGCAAAGAATTGTCAATTCGGCCTCTCCCTCCGCCACCCCCCAAAATCCCCGTCACAGACAGACCGACCAGCGAGCGTTGGTCGAAATTATACAGAGGCCGTCTGTCCGGGTCGGTTTTCCCATAGAAAATCTGTCTGTCCGTCCGTTCGACTGTCCGGGCCGGTTCTGCCGGCGAATTAAAACGCAGAACTGTTGTGTCACACACAGACACACTAATGGGTGCCTGTGACCTTCGGACACTATGAAGTCCCCCGATTTCTTTAAACCAAGAAAGACATTCCTAAACCAATCAAACTATCTAATCAATAAAGACCAATTGATGTATTTATTGGACACTTCCAAGGCGCCTTGAGAGCCCTGGAAGATGTGCATGTTTTGCAGCGTCACAACAGTCCAGTCTTTGACTGCTGCGACTTCTTTTGGTGAATGCCATCAGCCCCCCCCCAAGGCTTTAACCCTTACACCTAAACCTCAACAACTCTTGCTATTTCTAGTCCAGTTCAGAATTCAGTCCAGTTTGTTATTCATCCGAATCCCGTTTTTTTCCAGGCCGGCCTCGGTCATCTTACACGCCAACCTCCGTCACAGTGCCGTGCCGGGTTGGGCGCGGTTCATCGAAATGCGAAACTCCGGGAGTGCCGGACCGCTCGCGATCGTTTGTCCGTGACGGACCCGAGCTCTTTCATAGACGGACGTAGTGAATTTATATACAAGATACACATTGCAATTAGTTGAATAGTGTAGTTATTAAGTATTATAAGGATTTGGCTGCACAATGTTATTGTACATGGCTCAAAATGAAGGACCTAATTGTCTCATGTCATTTGGTTTAAGATTGCCTAAACCAAGCATTGTGGGTATTAAAGGTGTTCGTGCTGCGAGTATAGTTAAGAAGAGAACTACTCATATTCCAGTATGAGATTTTCTTGAATGCAGGACAATTAAGCATACATCAAAATTGAATACAATATAACTAATATTTGTAATAAATACAACAGAATGAGAAATAATTGTATGTTATACTCAACAGAGCCTCATACATCTTTTCTCTAAAACATGACACACTCTCCCTCAGCCAACCATTTATGGTCAATCAGATGTCAGTCCATCTTCCTCCCCTTGGGTTAACTGTCTCTTCACTGATGTCAAATAGTCCTGCAAGCAACACGGTGGTGCATCTTCCAGCATATAGGTTTCACTTTGTTCATAGGGCACCTGTGTCTCCTCCCCCAACTCAGCTGCCAGTGACAAGTCTGGAGTATTTCCCAAGCATTGCTCCTCAGGAGTAAACTCAGTGATGGGTGCTGGATATGAGTCTGCAATGTGGTCTGGAGACAACTCTGGCAACTCACACTTTAAAGAGCTTGGTTCCAACTTTGCAACCCCTTTTTGGATCATTGAATCATCCCATCACCATCAGTAGAGTGAAATTTTGCATCCGATTTTCTCAATAAGAATTTCGTCAATTTCTTGTTGTCGTCAGGCGGTTGGCACAGCAAAACCCATTTTGAAGCATGTGGACGATGCTTGGTGTGTTTTGTATAGGATAATTTGTTGCGAGTGCCATGGGACAACCTGCAAAAGGAACAAAAGAGTGAACAGGAGTTGCTAGTGGTCCTAACCATGTTCTTTCATCTAACCTCATAGCATTCAGTTATGACCATTATGAACTTGGCATTTGAAGAGCTGCTATAGCATTAACTGATTTTCAGCCAACTTTTCAATGCAAATCCCATACAATTAAAATGGACTCAGAGCATCATGACACACACAGGTGAGATGTGAAGCACCAAGAAATATTAACGTGATTGTACAGAAAAACATCAACGAAAAATAGTAAATGTGATATCAAGGATTACCCAGCAACACAATATTGCAGGGTTAGCTATCATGTGTATAGGGCATGACCACAATGTGATTTCAACCCACAGTATTTTCATATTACGGCCCTCAATTTAGCAGATGGATACTTCAAACCCAATCACATAAACAACAGAACAACTTACATTTCTGCTGTAACCTCTGACAGAAATTCACAAAGTAATAGAGGATCACCTCGACCATGCATGGCAGTGACAAGCTGCCATCACTCTCCACTGATGAGGGTGTGGACACAAATGTTGTAATCTGGTCAAAATACTGTGCCCACAAGGATATGACAATCTGTATGTGCAGTATGTTGGCACATTTCTGGCAGTTGTTATAAGAACTTAACAATCAAGAGGCATAGATTATAAAAATGAAGCCCTGTTGCAGGCACTATTCTGGACAGCAGTCTTATCTGCAATCTGAATATGTTTGTGAAATAAACTAGCAAGAGAGATAAAGTACAACATAGAAGCTTCTAAGGGTGCATAATTTAAGAGCTCAGAATACAGAACTGAAAATCATGTCAATCTCATCTATCTGCTGGCAAGTCACTTGGTGTGATACACAGACAGACAGATCTGAAGTGAGGTAAAAGTGTAAACTGCTATACTGTGAAGATAATCAGTAGCATTGATCCTCACAACTAACAGCAATAATGGATGCAGAAACATGAGTATTCTCTGTTTCTACTGCGAAGTGTCAACAACAGCAATGAACACCAATATGATTGCAGTCATCTCACATCATCATGGTCTGTTATGTGTCAATTACAATTAGCCCCTATCAAATATAAATAGCATAATTAGGGCAGAGACAGCTCACTTCTAGGCAGAAACTGAGAGACTTCATCCTTCAAGTCAGAGGTTCCAGCTCTAAAAGAATCCATAGCTCAAACTTCAGTCTTCCTTGCTTGGAATCCAAGATTGATCCCAGTTCAGAGAAACTGTAACTTTGTTTGATTCATGACAAACTGATACTTTTTTCAGCTGATGTCTCCATTGCCTATTCAAACTAGAACAAACAACTCATCTTTAAAATGCACTCCATAGTGTATGGACACCATACTATGTCAAGTGCAGATCTGGCTCACTCTTTGAGCTCTGAACTGCTTTACCTGACAGAATGGTGTCAATCCCCCAGTGCAAAACAGGCTTCAAGTTTAATACTTAATGCTGCAGTTCCTTCCTAGGTTTTCACATATAGGAGATCCCAGCCAAAGCTAAGCACTGATAAGAGCCTCTTCCCAAGGGGAGGGTCTGCTGGCCCTCATCCTAAATGCATCCTCCTCTGTATGTGCTTGCTCAACAACTTTCGGATCACGGATTTTTCAGAGACATGACAGACCTAGATTAAGGACCTCTTTTGCCCAACATACTTCAGATGACTGACAACATGTACATGGCAATGAACAGGGGAGCTTAGAGTTGAGCTCAGGAATTGAACTAATTAACACAAGGGTATCTCTCACGACATTTGCCTGGAAGGAGTATATCAAGATTTGTGTGATTCCAAAACAGGTCACAGCGTCATATGACACTCCAGCCAGTTGCAATCATGTTCATGGCAACAACACATGTACATGCATCAAAAGCACTAAACCAGAGGGGTACCCAGTTGATCAACAGGTTATGCACCTGGGTTACATATTCATTACTTTCGGGAGGGAAAGAAGCAATAAGAAGGTTTAACTTACGCTGCGGTGTCCTTCACATGCTCATCCTGTGGTCCACCTTTGTCAGGCATGGTGAAATTTATCAGCAGGTGACAGCAAAGGAAATCTTTGAAGCCCTCTTTTGAGCCTTGCAGATCTCAGTTGATCTGCATACAATAGGATGGTCTTAGATAGAGCTCACAAGCTGGTGAAAATTCTACAAACAGTAGAGCTGAATGTGCATATTGTCCAACTTGAAACACATACAAAACTAAAATAAGAAAATGCTCAAATTTTAGCCAATTTTGAACTTTGGGTATTTGTTAGCTAAGAGCTTTGTAAACTGCTCGCCAGTACACCACCAATGTGCATCATACTGAGTGCAACAAAAGGGCCCTCAGGAAAGACAAATCCAAAACCACCAAGAAGGAAATACTTAACAACAAAAAGAATGCTGATTGGATGCTGCCATGCTAATTGCAGCAATGCGACCAGGAACAAACTGAGCCAAAATCTCACAGTAGAAAGTTGTGGCAACACAACAAACCCTTGTTCACTGCCCTTACATGGAAGGATAATTCCATGTGACATTGCTATTTGCTAACTTCTTCTCTCCCCTCCATATCATCCTCGCCTCAGTATCTGTTGTTCTTCTAGAGGCCGCATAGGCAAAATTGAGCATCATCTAGTCCACCAGCAAGGATTACATGAGGTGTACTCGGTTCTTCGAGGTAATCCTGCTGAAACGGCCAATCCTCTATGTACTGTATGGTTTGACATCCTAAGAGAGTCCAAGACAGAATAGATGAGCGTCTAAACACTCTCAATCACATCAAGGAGGAGGATAAGGAAAGACTCATGCTTGCCTCTAGCTTGATGATGCCTGGACGACAGGATCTGTTGTGTGCACAGGTGCCGACGGCGGCCGTCTCAGAAGACCACCGTATGGAGGCTCGTTGGTGGAAGCCGCTAGTTCTGGAGCACCTGGGAAACACAATATCCGACATGTCAACTCGGTCATGGCATACCTCCAGCACATGTAAAGGCTTCGCGAAGATTATGTTGTAAACTTGTATCTACATCCCCGTATCTGGCACACGGGGACATTTGCTGGCCTAAAACAGTCAGAGCAGATTTGCAAAAGCAAACAGCAAACTCAAGAGCTGCAGCTGAACAAAACGATAACAGGATCATCAAAGACCTGCAATTAAAGCAGGGAGAAAGCTTTCTTGATACAAGAAACGCTTTCAAGGTGTCTAATCTTCTGTAACAGATAGTACACACAAGATTACGAGTGGAAAACTTCTTCTCTCCTCCTCAGCCCGTGCCTGCGTATGTGTCTATTGCTCAACAGGAAGCATATGCAAAATCGAGCATCTCTAGAAGCATAACTAAAATCGAGCATCGTCAACATTAATACTGTTCAACAGCCGAGTTCACGAGAGAGAAATGAAATAGGTACCTTGCTTTGTATCAGAATTGATCTGCTATCTTCACAAAATCCTCAAAAAGAGTTGTGCAACTGTGTCTGGGTCCTGCTTGATCACAAGAGGAGTTGCGGGTCCTCCGAACAGCGATGCTCTTGGCGCACATGGAAGACGCAGATAAGCTCCCAAAAATAAAACCTCACTGCACGACGACCTTGAATGTGCACGGACTTAACAACATTGCTAACTCGCAAGCGCAACACGACAGGACTGAATCTGAGGGCGAGAGGAAGCGATGTCGCGTTGGGAAACCCCACCCGGGTGCGCCTTTCTAACGATCGGTTCTTTCCCGGTTCTTTCGTGAAAAGTACCGGTTCGTTCATGGCTCTGAAATACCCGTAACCGGTGGTCCCTTAATTCTGATTTTTGTCCAAAAAACCGGAACTGGTCGTTTTGGCTCTGAATTTTAAAGAACCGGAACTGGTCGTTTTGGCTCTGAATTTTTAAGAACCGGAACCCCCGGTTAATTAAAAATAAAATAACCCCACCCATCACTGGTTGCGGCGAGTGCTGAAGTGGCGAAAGGTGGGCAAGGCAAGGAAAACTGAAACCCCCTTTTAGATGGTCATGTGTACAACAAGATGTTAGCTGTCTAATCACCAAATTTGAAATCTCAAAATGCCATGTCATCTTGTCATCTCGATTGTGCCTTCAAATTTGGAACCCATGAGACAATATTCTGGTTACCCCTGAACTAAGGTAAAGCCCCAGGGTGGGGACATTCCCCAGAAGAAGGGGCCTAATGGTGCATTCACACTTGATGTTAGGTTATTGTTAAATGAAAATCTAGGTGGCATCCTAGGTGGCACCCAATGTTAAATGGGTGATATTTTAATGTTAAGTGAAGGTTAGCTTATGCTCCAATCACACTTGATGGCAAGTCATTGCTAAGATGATGTTGAGGATTGTAACAAAATTGTTGAATTCAAACTAACAATGTTAATTAACATTAAAATCTATGTGGCATCCTAGGTGGCATCCAATGTTACGGTGATGTTAGTTTAATGTTTAGTTAATGTTTGCTTAACACACAATCTTCAAAAATGGTAGATTTTCCATTAACATTTCAATGTTAGTTAACAACCCATGAAAGGGGTCTTTAACTTAATATTAAGTTATCAAAATGTCATTACATAGTTTTTCTCTAATTCCCTTTTGTTCCCTTCCCTATTCACCTTCCACATTCCCTTCCATTCTCATCTCCTCCCCTCCTTGGCACTTTCTTTTACCTCCTTCCTATTGTTGTTTTGCCTTTGTTCTTGCTACATTTTGCTCAAAGAAAACACAAAAACATCCAATTGTTTTGTTCAAGATTGTTACAAAGCAACAACTTCTCATTGCCACAATGGCGATTTCAAGAACATGTTTCTCCAACCAAGATGATGACCAGAACACAAAAGGTAAACAACTTTTTCTTCCGTTTTTTCGTTGTGTCTTGCCATGAATAGAAATCACCATCTGTCTTCAATTCTTGAATAACATTGACATGTGTAGTAAAGTCTTCTACTTGTATTGAAAAAATAATTCTTGGACAAAAAAACCTTGACCAACAAACTTTTGAACAACATCTACACACACACAAACACATAAACACTTGTTAGAAATCAAATTGTGTGCAACTATTTTGAAATTGCAAAAATATTTACAAAGGAAAACCAAACATAGTCTTGAATTTTATGGAGGTGCAAAAGAAATTTTCATGAGCGATTACCTCAATGAGGTAATTGTTCCAACACAAAAGAAAACAAAATGTAAGAAGGTAGTTTCCAATTAGACAACAAGTTCCAATGTGCAAATCCAAGGCATGAAAACACACCAACTAAATTGGGAGCATGGCAAAATTTTGGCTTTTGTCAAAGCCAAAAGATATGAACATATTGCAAGCCTTGATACAATAGATGGGAGAGACAAATTTGAGACCATTGTTACAAAGTCCAACAAGATTTCAACACAAGTGATGAATGCAGAGTTTTCAATTTAAGTAAGAAACAATGCAACTTATAAGGATAAATGGGGTGCTCTTACAAGAGACTTCAAAAAGATCTATGATTACAAAATAGGCATAGGAAACAACCAAGATTATCGGGCCATGAACATGGAGGAAAAACTTGCACAAGGATTGCTTAGGAACTTTGGTCAAGGATTGTATGAAATGATTACAAAGTTTTTGGGCACATGACCCACCTTCAACCCATTTCATATGTGAGATTTGATGGATGATGCAAATGACATCTATAAGCCATCTACTTTCACATCCAACAACACCATCAATTTGAATGATGTTTCAAACGCAATAGAGAAAATGCAAAATTTTACCATAGAAGAAAATACCAATGCAAATGAAGCCCGGATGTTTGAACCACCACCCGTTGCATGTTTTCCCTCTTAAACTAGAGCAACAAGAAGTCTTATAGAGTTGATGCAAGATATTAGTGGTGGTTTTTTGGATCCCATTCAACTCAATGGAATTGTAACAACATTGCCCACTCATTTCAATGCAATTACACTAGTACCACATCTATAGCACTACCCATTTGTCCTGATGCAACTCTAAACGCAATTGCACCATTATCCATTCAACCAAATGCAACTACACCATTGCCCACTCAAATGGAAGCCACACTATGTACTAATCCCCCAACACCAACCTTAATTAATAGAAATTCAGACATTCCAAAAACATCAAATGGTCAATCTGTTAAAAGCACAAGGGTGAAGAGAACATACTCTTCTACTCATAAGAACATGGCGGAAGTAATAAAGAAGGGGACAAGATGTTGGTGGAGTCCATTCATCAAATCAATGCCACAAGTATAATATTGGAGGACTAACAAACAAAAATCCAAAATAGACTTGTTGAAAAGCAAATTGAGTTTTTCAAAATTAGAGATGAAACTACCAACTAGACGCAAATGGCCATGGGAATGGGCATGATTCAAGCCTTCAATAATCTGACACAAGTGATGACCCAAGCTTTCATGTGAGTTGTTGCCAACAATGATGCACAAACAACAAATGTAACTACAACTGAAAAAAAGATCACAAACGGTGAAGATGATGCCAAGGATTAAAGGTATTTAAGATTAAGCTTAAAGCAAAGGCTTTGGTTGAAAGTAGATGTGAATTTTTGTATGAAATGGAATTTTAACATTGATCTTGTGATTATGGTGTGAATGATAAAATGGTAAAAAAAGAACCCAGTTGCCAAGATGTAAAGGACTTGTACATGATGCAAGCTACTATCATAGTACATCTACCACACAAATTCAACAATTGTTACTGTAACATGAATTGGTAAACCATGAAGTTATGGTAGAAACTTGAAATTAATTTAAACGTAGAAACTTAATATTACAAACTTTCAAAGAACTTTTACAAACTACAATTTTGGTTTGATTCAATTTGAACTTTAATGGGAAACAAGAAGGATAAACTTACCAAATCATGCAATATTCCTCTATTTATCGAGGTACGAAATTAGTTCCCTTCAAATTGCTTCTCTAGATATTTTTTGACCCTAAACTTGCATTTGATTCATTGTTTCATCAACAACTCCTTGTTGTTTATGTTGTTGTTCATCTTGTGCATTCACCTCTAATTCAATGATACGAAGTAGTTTGGCAATGTTAGTTTCATCTTCAAACTTAAGAAGATTATGTAACAAACAACAACAAGTGCAGACATTAAGTAGGAATGTCACATGCAAATTAAACTTCTACATTTCTTTGAAAGTTTTTTTTTAAATGCCAAAAGCATTCTCAACTATTGACCTCCATCTTTTATGTTTTCTATTATAAAATAATTCTAGGATTTAATGTTGTCCTTCCTTTTGAAGGGTGTCATTACCCAACAAATTAATGGGTAGCCCTTATCATTTAACAAATATGGAGGAACACCATCGACACCTTTGTTAGGATCAGAAAAATCATGAAATTGAACATGTTGATACAATGTAGACCTGTGTAAAACTCTATAATCATTAACACTATCTAACAATCCAACACAAAGATCAATAAATTTTTTATTACAATTTGTGATGGCTTGAACAACAATAGAATAGTTGCCTATTTTATGGTAATAGTAATCTTTAGGGAAAAAGGTTTGAGGTTCAGAAATTATAACGTGGTTGCCATCCATTGCACCATGCACATTCGGCAACCCACACCATTGTTTGGAACTTTCCATCGCATCATTCAATTTTGTTCCAATTGGCCAAGATATCAACTTCATGAAGGTGATATTGATGGCCTTTACAAATTCATGTTACACCAAGGAAATTATCAACTTGCCAATTGCAAACAACTCATTACAAACCAAAAAATTAGCACCATGGGCTAGCTTGTAAATAACACATGACATTCATATTTCAACTAAAATTGTTTTTCAATATCAAGTGTCCTACTTCAACGATAGAAGTTGCAATTGGTCAATAATCCTAAACAAAGTTTTTTTTGTCATTCTAAAATTTTCTACCCATTTGTCATCAACATATTCTAGTAATAAAAATCGAAAAAACCATGTGATGCTCTTCAATTTCACCAACCTAAATCTTGTGACAAGACTAAAAGAATATTGCACAATTGCAGATGATGGAGCACAACTATAATGAGAAAAAACTTTGTATTCATTTTGTAAAAGCTTGGATTTAAAGATGATATAATAGAAAATTTGAAAACATAATCCATGATTTGAAACAACATGCACCATGTCAAGAGGAGAACCTTATTCTCCAAATTATCCACGAAGCAACAAATAATGAAAAACGAAAACTTATTTGAATTGCAAATGTGTCAAAGTTTGATACTATTGATTCTTCAAAGCTTGAAACTTTTTTTCAAAGATTCAATGTTGTGGAAACAATAAACCTTAAAACGAAAACAAAAAAACATATAAATAAAATTTTAATTTGCTGCATAGTGATGGAGGTCACAACAACAATGAATTCAATTAACAACAATGGAGGGTGTGAAGACCTGTGCTAATTTTTATTTTTTCAATTATTTTCCCTTGATACCAAGCAAAAAGTGAAAAAAAAAAATTGAGTTCAAAATGGAATGCTTCCATTTTTTTGAAATTTTCATTGAGCAGTTGAAGAAAAAAATGCTCTCTGTAAGGTGCTCTTTGATTACACTAGAAAAATGGATTCAGGTCTTTATGTGCAAATCATCACTCAGATTCAACATCGCTCTAGATGCTCTCAGCGGAAGCTAGTGTCAGATCAGAGACCTAGAAATCCATTCTGCACAAGCCATTGAGTGCATTCTAGATCACAGAACAAATAAATCTACCTTAGGCTACCAACTTTGCTCATCAACGTTGCAGCTCCCTAGACACAAAATCTGCTTTGGATCTTTCACTCAAAGGCTTAAAAAACTTGTGCAAACTCTGTAGCCCAAAATATAGAAGGAAGTTTTAATTTTTTACTTTTATAGCCAAATTTGGCTAAATCTTCCTGTGGATCATCGCCACTTTGCCCCCACCACCCCCAAAGCACTTAGATTCCGGACTCCTTGCAGTCGTCGTCCATAACTCTGGAAGAAGAAGAAGAAGAAGAAGAAGAAGACTGCTAGCCTAGGGTTTCTGGCGTTTCGACGGAGTTGTCACAACAATGTCCAAATTTCGGGTACGTTTTGCTCCCGCTTTTCGAACTTCTGGGCTTCGTGTCTTCTTCTTCTTCGTGCATCATTCATTATTCCGTTTTGTTTCTTGAGATCTTCTTCTTCCCCCAGCATTCAGAGCTCTCAGCTGCTCGTCGTAGGCTGTTGCCAGATTTTTAGGGTTTCCGTGTTCAGGATCTCTATGGCTGGGTTTTCTGGTTGACGAGTTTTACTCGAGTCTCGAATTCAAGTTCTGTTTTTTTCCCCCTTTTCTTTGGTGGCGAAAGGTTCTTTCTCTCTTCTTGAGAACAATATCAGCCTTTTGTCTTTTGCTCCAGATTGCGAGATCACGATGTTAAGTAGAGAACATGAGGCGAACTATTAGTCTTTCCGCCTTGAGAGCTTGCTGCTGCTTTGAGGCATCGATCGCAGTCGTAGAAAAGATACAAGAGAACGTTTTCTGATGTAACCCTAAACAATCTCTTGCATCTTTTCTGAATCCATCTGCATTTTGTAGCTCTGCAAGCGGACTTGATGTTCTTGCATCCGGCACACAGAGATCTGCTATTCTAATTCTTCAATTCACTGTTTGAATGCAGAACGCATTAGCTGGTTTGACTCCACGGATCACCGATGGCCTCAGATGGCGAGTCTTTGATGCCAGAGGACAGGTCTGAAGCTCAAAAAGCCATCTGGCATTTTAGGGTAGACAGAGAAACCCAAAAACTGCGGTTGGTTGTGGGATTGAATGCTTAATCTGATTGCTCTGAAGATCAAATTCTCGGTCTGAAATGCTCTGAACATTGAATGCTCAAATCTGAATGCTCCGAACATTCAGAAGTTCAATCTTCAAGCCATTTCTGCAAATTCTCTTGCTTGAAATTGTGGGGTTGTGGGGTTGAATGGGTGTTTGTGAGCAGGTGTTAGGGAGATTGGCATCACGGATTGCTGTTGTTCTGCAGGGCAAAGACAAGCCTACATATGCTCCGAACCGGGATGATGGTGACATCTGCATTGTGTTGAATGCAAAGGATGTTGCAGTCACTGGGAGAAAGCTCACAGACAAAGTCTACCAATGGCACACAGGGTACATCTGCCATGCATTTTCTCCAAGCATTATTTGTTGCCCTGCTGTATGATACTTGCATGTATGGTGTTTGCTAAATCATTATGTAAGAGACAACAAAAAAATCTACTTCATTGGAGCTCAATATTGTTGACAATATTCTTAGCATCCTTCAGAGTTCTCAAGAGAGAGATGAAGAGTCTGCCCTTGCCAATGTGGTTCACAGAATTGCAGATCAGAACAACACTCAATCATGCATATCACATTAGACTTAAGGTTTGAAATTGTAATGTATGTCTACTGACTGTTTCTGCTACTTGCTGGATCCTGCTGCCTCCCCATAAGCTCTGCAAGCAGATTGAACTCCTGCATCTTGAGTCACTCAATTTCTCCCCCAACATTGCATGCAAATTCATCAACCCCAGAGTTGTTAGAATGGTTGTAGTTTTCTAGATGCATAAGGAGTTTGATGTAATGTAAGCTCCTGGGTTTTAGTTGGTGGGTGTTGGTGGTGGATTTACCTGATAGTGCATGTTTCATTGATTTTTTGCAGCTATGTTGGTCACCTCAAGGAGAGGACATTGAAGGAGCAAATGCAACGGGACTCAACTGAAGTTATTCGAAAAGCCGTCCTACGTATGCTGCCCCGCAACAAGCTCCGAGATGTAAAGTGCCTTCTTTCTTCTGAAGTGCATTTGCCATCCAGGAATGCATATATAGACCTGAAGAGTAAAAAGCCTGCTACCTACCCATTACAGGCTTTCCTTTTTCTTGATGTAACAAATTCTCAACAGGAATGGATTGTGGTTTGTTTTTACAGGACCGTGCAAGAAAACTGCGAATCTTCAATGATGAGATTCACCCATTTTCTGTTCAGCCACTTGACCCATACACAATGCCTCCACGCAAAGTGAGGGAGATGCGACCCCGAGACCGGCGTGCTGCCAGTCGTGCACAGCAAAATTCTACCCAAGATCAGAAAGCTGCTGTTCTGGAGTAATCATTGTGTCCAGTTGAAAAGTTCCCCATATTTTCAGCATTTCGAATCCTGAGTTGGAATCCTGGAATGTTGGTAGGTTAGTGTTGTTTGGGGAGAGAAACAGAGGAGACACACTGTGGTACAAAATTTTGGGACCAAGACACTAATCCCTCTGATTTGTTTACAGTCACATCATAAAGTGTCAAGTCCATATTGTGCATTTGGTTCAAAGACTGCAAACATTTCAGGAAATGTGCATGGACAAAGTAATGACTTTTTAGATGATAATGCTAACTCCTAAATGTTTCCATTTTAACAAGTATTGGAGTAGGTCCTTTAATGGTACTAAAAATGCTTACTCCTAACAAAAACATAAAGAGAAATGAGAAGTACAAATCTTCAATTTAATTTTACAAACTCCTGTTTGATTGTAAACCCTCAACCCTAACCTTAGTCTTAGGCTCACCACTTACCTAAGAGAAAGTGAATGAATCAGTTCTCTGAGATGATGTTCAGAACAAAGATCTGGAATCTAGTTCCTGGCTTCAAGCATCTGGACCTATGGAACCATTTGTTTATGAGATTCAGAGAATTCCACAACAATATGATATTGAGGTAAATATTGTGTCAGTTCCTGCAAAACTGAAAGTAACAAGACAAGAACGAAGGTGGTCATAACCTTGCAACTTACAAACTATCAGACTGCCCACCTTCATCATGATTAGCAGTGACTTCCTGCATGGCTACCTGACTGATGTCATGAGCTTGTGACAATAGTGAAGTACATAAATATATCTGCCAGAAATTTCAGGCAAAGTTGATCTACAAAAAGTTATATCCTTGAGTTTCTCAAATTTCTGGAAAGCAAGAGGAAGACTCAGAAGACATCATGGTGGCTAGGAGACAAAGCTATATAACCTCATTCAACCTACTACGAGCTTGCCCATGTACAAGCAAGCATCTTGTAGCTGTGGCTTTTTGCATCTCCCCCTGCAACCATCTGTGAATGAATGATCCGGTACTTGTTTCAAATCTCTTCCTGTTCTGCATTGAGAAAGGGGACCAGAGTAGAGGTGACACCATGTAGTCAGAAATGTCAAACCCAAGAACCCAACCACCACAAGCCAGTATGTCATTGCAGCTGAAGATGCAGCAGCAACCAAACATCCTCCCAACTGGGTGGCATCCAAACAAATAATCATCCCACCATCGTGCACCTTTGTGCATCTGATCAGGTGCTTGCACCCCCAAAGGTCCAGGTGATTGCTTGTCAGCCAAGGTATGTTCCAAGCAGCCTTCTGACTTTGGTGCATCATCTGCCATCATGGTGATTCCCTCCACCTCACAAGTATAGTGATCAAATGGTGCATGGTACCTGATACCCTCTTGCATTGCAGATACCCCTTGTTGCCCTGCAGGAAATGGTTCAATGTCATGGTGTGGACACATTGAGTCAGAATCTGCCTGCACACTTGTTGCCCCAGATACTGGAGCAGAGTGCACTTTCTCAACATTCAGCACATGGGCACATGTGTCTTGGAGTGGCTCTTGCTGGAAGTTCATATAATCTGGGATGCTTGGTTCCTTGAAAGCACCAGAAGCCAGCCTGCAATGAGACAAAAGAGTGAATGAGAATAAAGAGCATCGAGCTTCTAAGTGGTCAGTGACACAAACATCCATGAATGGAGAAACATCAATGCTTGCAAACACACCATCTAATGCCTAAATCTTCAGAAACTGGGGCAACCACTGTGGTAGCCGAATTATTCACTCAGACTGGCCCCTGGAGTGTCTGAGAGCATGGGGATTGGTTGATAACTAAGCCCATCACAGGTCTAGATTGTAGGGAAGAGGTCCAGCACACATATGTTTAGTGGGCAATCAAATACATGACCCCTTTGCAAGCTGCCCATGATCCTTAAACAACCCAGCTATCTGTTTGTAGCACATATGCACACATATGCAGACATTTTTTCCTATCTTTTGTTGGCAAATTTGCAGATAGAAAAAAACTCAGCAATTAAGAGACATATCTAACAAGAATTGAAGCCATGTTCCCAGACTCTTAATCTGTAACTGCAGTATTCTACAACTACATAATAGCAATAATGGACATAGAAGCTTGACCCTTCTTCAGCTCTACTGCAAAGTGCCCACAACAGCAATGAAAATGGATATTATCACACTCATCAGTCCCACATGATTATGGTCTAATAGGTGTCAATCATGTGAATCCACACTCAAAGAAAAAGGGTTGTCCAGAGGCCAGAGACATCTCAATTCTTGACAGAAACTGCAACTCTATCCTTCAAGACAGAGATTCAAGCTTACATAAAAGAGCCCACTGTGGCTCAAACTTCGGTCTTTTGCTCATAATCCATGGCTACCAAGATTGATACCACTGCTAGATTACTTATTAGTTACTGTTGAAATTTTGGAATATTCAAATTGGGGCTGCTGGACAAAAATGAATTATTTCAGCAAACATCTGCTGATGATCAGTTGTGGGTATGATAAACTGTGGAGATGACAAGATGGGACAAGAACTACTTACACTGCCAATCGATTTGAAAACTCATCTCGCGTGTTCATCAATTCCGGCATGGTTGATTGGAACCTGCCAGACCTTGGTTGGTTGCTCTGCAAAGTGGTACAGAGTATGGTTTTGTATCATTAAGGACAATATACATATGGTGCAAAATCCCAGAGCTGAAACAACTCTCGAGAAAACTCCGTCACAGAAGAACAAGGTTCAAAGCTTTTCTTTTCTAGCTTCAAGAAAGACTTCCAGATAAGGACTGAGTACAGAACAGGAAAGGATGAGGAGGAACAAGAGCTGACAAACACTAGTTATAAGACTTAAAATTTGCTGTTGACAGTTGAATTTGCACACACTACACAAACTGACATAAACCCAAATGCTCAAATTTCACCACCCAAATTTGGCTCAAGATAGATATATGTATCATACCAGATCAAGCACAACAACAAAAACAAGCCCCCCAAGATACACTAGTCCTCATTACTGACCCAATTTTATTAAGGAAAAACAGAGAACAAAACACAGAACAAAAAGCAAAAACAAAAACAAACGCAAAACAAGAAGAAAAGAAATCCAGAAAAGCATGTCAAAGGAAAAAACACTTACCCTGCAAAACGAAACACCACACTGATCCGAAACCAAAAGGAAAGAAAACTCCAATCCTCTCTTTCTCCTTGTGATGCAGCTGCAATCCTGCAATCTGAAAACAATGTTGAGAATACAAACTGTCCACACTCTCTACTCCATATTCCCCCACCCCCAACACACTGCCTCAAAACTACAAGATCACACAAAAAATACAATACCCCAAATCCAGAATGCATGCAAAACTGCAATCACAGAAAGCTGCAAAACAAAAACAATAACAACAACAACAACAGGACTGAATGAAACAACCAAAACATGAAACCTGACTGAGCCTATTTTTCTAGTGTAACTAATTGCAAAGTCTTTATGCTCGATAAAGTTCTCGATTCTGACTTGAATGGAGCCCACTTCACATGGGCCCTTATTCCAGTAATTCCAGTAATGTCCAGTTTATCCGGCAACAGACATGTCTTCCAATTGCTGGATTCACACTTTTATTTCTTCGGAATTGCTTTGCGCTCTTGTGGACTGGTAAATTTACCTGGATCAAGAATAGGGTTCCATTCGTGGTACCCACCTAATCTGTGTGTGCGTTTTCGAACTTAAGCATGCAAGAGTACCTGGATACCTACATGTAAAAAGTCTCTTTTGGGTTTCTTTCTTTGCAATCAAGACTTTGTTTTTTTAGCAGTTGGGAATCTAGGACTCATTCAAATGATGATGACTGGGAAAAAAAAAAGATATAACCTTGCCGGACTTTATTATAAAGAAAACAAAACATACCACCCCAGGTCCATGGAAGTACAAAAGAGAGGGCCCCAGTACTACTTGAATAGCAGGGAGTGATATTCTTCGTCAACTGTGGACATTCGATATCAAGTTGAGCGTGTGAATGGGATTGCTGACAAGAAGTCGACCATGTGAATGGGAGGTGGGTCCTGAAGAGGAGGGAGGAGTCGAGAAGTAGCTAAACCTGCTAAACGTGCCGTTTGTTGCGCTCGCATAAAAGGTGTAAATAACGAAACTTCTACTCTTAAGTATACATTTTGGACACCACACTCAGCCTCATGATGGGTGCCCCAAAGTCTCAACATAATTATTTGCATGATGAGAAGAATGGGCATTGGTAATACTTCAATATTTTGTTAATGTATTTAGAAAAAGTAACCAACATAAGTTTTATTGAATTGGTTCCATGGTAATTAAAGATAAAAGTGTTATAGCAAGTTTGGTTCCATGTGAAGTAGTCACATTGGGATTTCTCAATAAGCTTTGATGACTAATGGCATTGCATAAAATGGTATACATTGAATGTTTTCAACTTGAAGTTGTGTTAAGCATACATGTTATAGAATTGGTGCATAACATTGCTTCCAAAATTTTGCAACAATTTTACAACATAAACTATGAACATTGAGCTAATGTATAAGGGCTTATGTCACTTATGGAGGAAATGAAACTCTAAATTGCCATTGCAAGTTCAGTGGCCAACAAAATTGAAATTCAAATGAAATCAACATTGAAGAATCAAGATGCAACAAGGCATCACAAACAGGCTGGCCCAAATCACCAAACAAACTGGTTCACCTAATGTGAAACTGGTTCTAATAAGGTAAAAACTTCCAAAAGTTGGATCCAATGCACTAGTCCATGTCCCCACACCCAACAAATTCATAGATATTGCTGAGTGGGAACTAAAGGGACAAATTCTAAAGGTACTATACACAATAATTAAAAATTAAAAAAATATGGTCATAAGAGCATCCCCACCAGTGCTCAATATGTGACCCTGCAAAAATATAGTTGAACCTTGAAGTTAAGGGGAAGTTGAGAACCTAGCTTGATGCAAAGGATGGATTTCAAGAATCTCAAACTTGAAAAACGTTTACCATCTCATCAAGTTTCAAGTACTTAGGCACATTATGGAACAAAATGTTGGATGTTGAAAGGTATTAGTTATGAGGTTGTCATCCAAGGGAAGTCGCATGGCATCCTATATTTGATTCTTTGTTGTTACTTTTCAAGAGTTAAACTAAAGAGATCTCAAGCACTAGGCTCATGTGTGCACTTGCATATAATGTGGAGTTCTAAAATAGGAAGATGTTTCAAAAAATCTTTTCAACCTCAACTTGAAGCGAATATTGTGAATAAATGATGTCAAGAAGGGAACCTATTGTTTAGGTTCTCTCATTGTTTAGCTCATACATGCATAATCTACAATTTTTGTCATATATTAAGATCATTTCAATGTAGGCTTCGTGGGGAGTTACAAATTATATCATGAGAGGATAATTGCCCTTTTTCTTAATCCAGGCCATGATGAGACATTGTCCCATGTCCCAATTTTAGTTCTAAGTACATTATTTGTCTTTTTTTGGTTTGTGTACTTAATGCAACCAAGAGATGAAGGTGACATGCTTCATGTCAACGTCAATCTCCCAATCTTACTCTTGGGCTCTGGTGAGACCCTCTTTGTTTCAATGTAATGAACTAGAGGGTGTATTCAAAGTTTGAAAATCTTCAACGACAATGCACCACACAAGGAATTATTTTTGATATCATTTGGCAAGTCTTTGGGGGGTGCATTGGTGAAGATGTTTGATGACCAAGCAATATATGCCATGCAAAAACAAATTTGAAACTCTTGTGTGACAAAAAAACATTTCAAGGGTTAACATCTATTTTTCCATTGTTTGACTATTTGCCCCTAGCATTAGTGTGGGGCAAAAATGGTGGCCAACAAATTGCAGTATCAAAATGTTGCTCAACCAAAGAGGAGATGCAACATGCACCCTAAAGGCATAATATTTTATTTTTCTTTTGGGAGGGGGGATAAGAGATTTTTTTTTAAATGCCGGGGGGGGGGGGGGGGGGGGGGGGGGGGGAGAAGTGAGGTGGGTGGGGTATGAGTATTTTCTTTTTTATTTTGGGTCATGGGTGGCTTTTTGTGTCATGACACACATGTCGTTTCACTTACATGGGTGAGTCACATGCAAAGAACATTAGAGGCAAAATTCATTTTGGTTTAGTTTGCAGTGTGTTGTGGAGGTCCAAAAAGAGTTTTTGTCACGTGCATGAATTGGGCACATGGATAAAACACTAGAGATAAACTTTTGTTTTGGTTTAGTTTGTAAAGTGGTTGTAGAGGTTCAAAGAAATTCTATTCAAATGTAAAAAAAAACTAGAAGTTTTAGACTTAATTTTGTCAACCTTTTTCATGAATACATTCCTTCCGTTCCATTTGTTCATCTTTCTGCTTCTTTGTGCTATGGAGAGAGGAGATAATTGCATGCATAGTGTAAATAAAACATATCTTTTACATGGAGATCTACAAAAAAGTTTCAGTTTTTTCATTTAGATCAGTGTTGATTAGTGGGCTAGCGTAGAGTTTGTTTTTTGGTGATGAATCAATAAGAGACATTTAACACGGAAAGAAAAAGAAAACCCAAATGAAGCAAAATACCCAAAGTTTGCAAATACATGGAAGAAAGTCAATTTTGACTCCAAACCCAATCTTTTTTGGGAAATCTAACCTTGGCAACAACTAACCTTGCCCATTGGATCTAACTATGCACTACATATATTAATACATCCTATCCATGTAACCTTCACAAACCCCTATTGTAATGACAATCTCACATAAAAATGTTTCAACTTTGGGCAAATTTACAGAACATTTGCACATACTCAATGTAGTGATGGTAACGTGATTCATATTAATTAGTGTCCTTTTTCTTGGTTGCAATTTTTTTTGTTGGATTCATTTGATTTGACATTCCCAACACACGAGTCTCTTGTAACAAAAAAGTGGCATGCTCAACTTCTTGCAATGCACCATTTAACATCATATACTTGAATTACTCAACATCAAAGTCTTTATACAAACCATTTTAACATCATCATATAATCATCATAAATCTGATCCCAAAATTCTCTACACCATTACTAACCTTAATTTTGTGGGTTTCCAAGAATTAAAGCTCTTTGACCTCACTCTCTTGAGCTTCAACAAGTCATATTCAAGTATCACTTTTCATAAAGCCCTTTGACAACCACACAGACAACACATACACACAAACCCCACCATACAATTTGACAAAATATTGTTGGTTGTTACTACACTTAGTCACTCAATAGTCCGATCCATTTAGATGACAACAACATTCACAATGAAAGAATGCCTAAACCCCGTTATCAACATTGAAAGTTTGGACAAGGAAAATTTGACACCTTTTTGTCCTCACATCAAGGTATATCTTTGTTGTAGAGATCCCATATTTCCATCATAGTGCTTAGAAAACTAGGTTCTCTTTCTCTTGTTGTGACTTGAGGAATTGACAAAAAAGACCAACAAACGGACTCAAACAACCAGTAGTACACTTCACAACCACTCCGAGATCCCTATAGCTTTCATCCTCTTCTTGTCATCAACCCACATCTTTCTTAAGGAGAAACCTAACACAACAGAAAACTACTTCTCCTACAAAATCCAATCCACCAAAATCTTCAAAAACACTTCCTTCATCCTAATGCAAAGAAAACAAATCCATTTAACTTTGACTGTCTGCACTTTGGACCAGTTGTGCCCTTTTATCTCCATCCAACTCCATTGGTCAACAGACCACCATCAAAGCTCTAGTGGAAAACTAATCATACCACAAAAAATGCAACCAAGGAAAACACCTCACCATATAACAGGTGCTGTTAATAGTGAAAATTGTAGTTCTCATAAAAAGCAAGAAAACAAAGGTCATGAACACAAATGCCACAGAAGATAACTTCAAGCTTCACATCTCAAAAAAAAAGTTTTTTTAAACAAATAAAGAAAATTCCAATGTCTTTTGTGTTATTCTAGATAAGATTTATAGGCCATACATTTAAGCTATTCTATGTTTATGCTTTGCCAAATTGTAACCGCATTTAGATAACCATGAAAGTGTAACCTAATTGTGCATCCATTACATTCCAACTCTTCTCTATTTGTTTTCATGATTTGTGTGCATAGAATCCCTTCTTCCAACATGCCACTAGTTTCATAAATCTTGTGTCAAAATTTGAAGTAACTCTTTCATAATAGAATCAAATTAATTTGTTCTTGATTCCAATGCTCTTACATACAATTGCCAATGACAATGCTATGGTTCAAGAACACAACTTTTGTCTTTGGCGCAGAACAAAATGAAAATATATACATTTGAGACTTGCAAAACACCATACAACACAGAAGAAATATAATGAAGCTTGGGTTTTGATTTTATGACAACTCTAAACTCTGCAACGAACCAGTTGTTCTTGCACAGGTTATGTGGTTCTAAGCAAGTTCATGTATTTCAATGTTGATGAGCACAATACAAGCCACAGGAGAGATATTTTTCCCCTTTTTTCCATCAAAAAGTTTCAGTGGATCATGATTTTTCTAGGACCTGTAAGAAAGAAGAGGATTATGGAATGATGATTCATCTGCTGTGATTTTGCATCTATTAGCCACTATGTACTATGGAATGGTCAAGCCCCTACCCATTCTGTCATCAACTGCTGATTGTGGCATAGATAAGTATGCAATAATCTGCACAATAATTTCAGGCAAACAATTTACAAAAAAGCTGTATCCTGCGTTTCTGTCACTATCTCAAGAAGAGACATTAATGACTAGCAGTCAGGAGACAGTGCTAATTAAAAAATGTCAATTGAATCCTCACTTGCATAAGTTTCATCAAGAAGAGACATGAATGACTAGCAGTCAGGAGACAGTGCTAATTAAAAAATGTCAATTGAATCCTCACTTGCGTAAGTTTCATCTCATTTTGGCTTCCCCGCCCTCCTCAAGCAAGCATCTAAGCCAAAGGCAATAGAGAGGCCTACATGGAGAGTGGTGCTTGTGGCCACGTCCTGTACCCTGTACAGATCCTCAAAGTACATCACCAGCAAGACTATGCAATCCACAGGCTGATGGGGCAGCTGCCTAGACAAGTCTGTTACTGACCTACCATACCACAATGGCACACTACATTGATAATTATGCCCAGATATGTTAGCTCAGTACAGTCTACAGAAACATGAAACATATGTATGTCATATGAGCAAGATGTTAGATTAAGTCACCATCACTTTAAGGGGTCACAGCTGTAATCTTATCTGGAAACTTCATACCTGTAGCTTTTGACGTCTATCGCCAACTAACCGTGAATGGGTTTGTGCTTGTTACACATTCCTTCCTTCTGCATTGAGGAGGGGGACCAGAGTAGAGGTAACACCATGTGGGTCTAACATGTCAAACCCAAGAACCTGGGCACCACCAGGGGCACCACCATGTGGGTCTAACATGTCAAACTCAAGAACCCGGGCACCACCAGTGGCCACCACTTCATTTGCAGTATTGTCATTGTAGCTGAAGATGCCATTGAACATCCTCCCAACTGGGGGGCAGCATCCAAACAAATCAACCCACCACTGTGCACCTTCCTGCATCTGAACATGAAGGAAGTGAGTTGAATGACTTGAGGATGTCTTTTCAAAATGAATGTTGGAAAGGGTAGGTTGGTGCACACATCCCAAGATGGAGTCCTATAGGTGTTGAAGTTGTTTACCCATGAGTTGTTTCAATGGTGAAAGGTAGCTCAAGTTGAATTGAGTAAGAGGTCATAAGTGTCACTAGAAAGGGAAAACAATTTTTTAACACATGCCAATTAAGTCTCAAAATGGAGAGGGCACTAGTTTTAGAAAAATCTAGAAGCAAAGGTGAAGGCTGCATGGGTCTAGCTACCTACGAATGAAGATGGAATGATGTGGATTAAGAATATCAAACTAACACCTCCTAAAGCAATGAGGAAGGAGAATTAATGATAAGCTAACAATCCATATGGATTGTTAGAAGAGCTTCCAAGGTTACAAGTGCTCCAAGACTTATGTTAAAGAAAGGCCAAACGATGATTGGTGAAGTAAAAAATATAAGGTAGAGGGAGAACATTGAAGTATGAAGCTTGTTGTGCAAAACACCATGTCAAAATCCCATAGGTTATTTACCTTCAAAGATCCGGGCAATGGCTTGTGAGCCAAGCTATGTTCAAAGCAGCCATCTGACTTTGGTGCACTCTGCTCCACCAGTATCTGGGGCAAATGTGCAGGCAGATTCTGACTCAATTTGTCCATGCCCTGATATTGAACCATTTGGATGTCGTGCACATGTGCACTTGTATCTCGGAGTGGATCTGACTGGAAGTTCACATAATCTGAGAATCCTGGTTCTCTGGGACCAACAAGATCCAACCTGCAACAAGAACAAAAGAATGAATGAGAATAATGAGAATAATCACTTTAAAGTGGCTAGTGACGCAAACATCCATGAATGGAGAAAACATCAATGGTTGCAAATGCACCGTGTAATGCCTAAATATTGGGCAACTGGGGTAACTGCTGTGGTAGCCCAATTCTTCACTAGAGTGGCCCCTAGAATGTTCTTGACCATGGGGATTGATTGACAGCTGAGCCCATCACATGTCCCAATTGTAGGTAAGAGGTCCAACAACAGGTATACTTAGTGGGCTATGTAATGCATGACTGCCTTTTGCAAGCTGGCCATGATCCTTAAACAACCCAGCAATCTGTTTGTTGCACAGATCCACAGATCTGTAAATTCCTGGAAGTTAGAAAGAAAGAACTTAGGAATCAAGAGGCCTAACTAATGAAATTGACACCATGTTGCAGGGGTTCTTGGGACATCGGTCTCATCTGCCACTGTGATGTTTTGGTGGACTTCAATGGTCTTCAACTAAGGCCAGAAATTTGTTGTGGGGCATATTAGTTTTGAAAGAAAAAAACCCCAATTAAGAGCTCAAGATATGGAATTGAAAATCCAGTTGATCTGATCTGTCTGTCTGCTGTCTGATCAAGCAGTGTGAGAGACAGAAAGATGGATCTGAGGGGAGGTAAGACTGTGACTGCCATTCAGTGAAAATGCTCAATAGGTAGTGTCCTCACAAATAATAGCAATAATGGCTATAGAAGCTTCACTCCTTTTGGACTCTACTGCAAAGAGCCAAAATGGCAATAAATGGATATGATTGCACTCATCAATTCCACTCTGTACATGCTAACTCAACAAACCTTCAAATGACAGATTTTTCACAGAGATGGCAGACCTACATTGAGGAACTCCGTTGCCCAACAGCCTTCAGATTACTAATGACCTCAGGAAAATGACAATGAACAGGAAAGCTCACACTTGATCTTAGCTCAGGAGTATGACATCTAATCACTGCATGGCTATCTCTCCTACAGTTTCCCATCAAGAGCATATTGAGATTTGTGAGAGTCCAGAACAGAAAGAAACATGAGAAAGGCTCATGGTGTCATTTTTTGGTCTAAACATATGCAGTTAAGTGTTGAGGTTGCAGGTTTTCACTGCAATTTCATAAGTATGGTTCAGCCAAACCAAAACAAACACAACAAGAATGATGTATTCAGGTGTCAATCACATGAAAGCTGCACCCCATCTAAATCAAAATCAGCAGCCACAGGAAGAAGAGAACTTTGTTTCCTGGTAGAAACTGAAGCTCTCTATCCTTGTGGGAAGTCAAAGCTGGAGATCCAACTCTAGAAGAAGCAATCATAGGTCAAACTTCAGTTTCTGATGCTGGAAAACCAATATCAAACAATTCCAGTTACTAGAGCATTCACAAAATCCACTCAATTCATGAACAGCAATTAAACACTTTTGACACTCATTGTTGTTCGGGAAGAGGAACACACATATTATGCATTGAGTGGGCAGGGTATCCTGTGTGTGTTCTTCTGTAGGTATGCAATTGCTTGAACCTAAACGTCAGATAGGCCCAAAATGGGCTGCTTTTCAGTGTAAATTTGCACCGTCAACATGTTTCAAGTTTAACAACCTTCAGATGACAGAGAGACAGACTATCACCACAGACATGATGGACTTCAACTATTGAGCCCTCCAGCATAAAATCGAAAATGAACAAGAAAGACCCAGAATCAATTCTAGTGCAGCAATAAGTTCCTTACAAAATATCTCTCATAAGAATCAAGAAATTTAAGAGAAGGTGAAACTCACAGAAATTTCCAGAGTAGTATAGACAAAACTGAGAACAAGGGACCATAAAACAAAGACCAAACAAGGACAAAAACAAAAAATAAAGACATTTGCAGTATGAACAAGTCTCACACCTGTTCTGTAACATGTATGAGGTGTATGATAGTGTCTTCATCAGTTCCCTACAATGGGTAAAGGCCAGTGTAAACACTAACCTGTGTACTGAGTTTCTGCTGCAAATCTGGAAGCAACAGGAAGACAACAAACAACAGCCATGCTACTAGCTAGGAACAAACAAGACAAGGAGAACACACAAAGCAGAAACACACAACAGAAGAGACTAAAAACACAGAAAAAGACAGCAAGGAAAAACAGAGACCAAGTGGGCTTACAAGAAGGTCCCCTATTTACAAGACTCCCTACAGAATCGTTTGGAGTGAAGGATCCCATAGAATCTCATCTTTTTCTTCAGATACCTAGCTGCAATGGTGTTCATGACAACTCCACATCTATGGGTGCATCCATCATAGGCCGTAAAGAATCCAAGGAAGGGGACCATCAAAGAAGTGCATGAAAGAAGTGATCTATCTAGCTATCTTACAATCTCAGGACCCATGTGGAGATGAGATGGATGGGACAAGAACTACTTACTCCGCCAAGCGGTTTAAGAACTCGTCTCGGCTGTTCTTCCGTTCCGGCATGGTGACTTAGATCAAGGACCACCGCGACGACAAAATTCTTCCAGGCCCACCTGCCGCCCCGTACCTGACTGGCAGACTTGGGTTGAGCTCTCCAACAGAAGATGCAAGAGGATGATTCAATGGCTTATGGTAAAGAAGGTGTGAAGGTGCAAAATTTCCCACAAAACACCAGAGCTGAGTATGCATTTCGCACACAAATTTGACATAAACCAAATGTTCAAATTTTACCCCCAAGATTGGATCAAAACTCTGTAGAGAAGATTCACCAGAGACCCATCACAAACAAAAGAAGAAGAAACCAAGGACAGTGTTCCTTACTCCTGCCGAAAAGACGAAGAAGAAGAAGAAAAAAAGAAAAAAAAATTTGAAATCAAGTAGAAGAAAGGAAGAAAGGAATCGATCACTTACCTGCAAAAGAAAAACCCACACCGATCGGAAAGCTGGCAGGTGCAGCAAGAACAACCAGAAACCGAAAAGACCCAAAAGAAAGAAAGAAAGACAAGACAAGAACGAAAACCTCCAACCAAACTCTTTCTCCGTGGGATGCAATTCGCAACAATAGTGAGCATGCTGTTGTCGAGACTCCAATCCACAAAATCCGCAGGTTCTCTCTCTGTCTCGCTGTGTCTGCCCGTCCTCTCTGTCTCTCTGTCTCTGTGTGTGTGTCTGTCCGTCTCTCTCTCTGTGCACCCCCCACCGACTCACAACACAACACAATTCCTCCCCTCACAACATACAATTACTACCCCAATCCAGTAAGTATATGGGTAGGCACGGAAGCAGCGAAAGCTACTACACAACAAACAACAACACAAAATGCGAGAAACAAGCACAAAAACACTACCAACACGCGTGCAAACGATAAACAGGAAGGCACGCACGGAGACCTAAGTGCCAGGGGACAGGCTGGTTTTAGGAAAGATTTCCGCACCACGGCTAACCTGTACATTTTGTGAACGCCCATTGAGCAGAGCATTCACAAACGCAAAAAGATGTATTGCTGTTTTGTGGACTTTCGCAAAGCTTTTGATACAGTGCCTCCTGATCTCCTATGGCAAGTGCTAGATGAGATGGGAATTGTGGGTCGTTTCATGCAGTGTCTACTTGAGGACAACAGCCCACCACAGCTGGCAGACAAGTGTTTTATTCACTATCATTTATATGGTCTATAGCCTAATTTGGCTAAATCAACTAATCACAAAAATTGAAAGAAAGCAAACCTTGTATAATAAGGTTTTTTTTTTCAAATTCCTTAGGTAGGTGCAATGGCGAGATCCCCAACTTTAATACAGTAGCGTGTTTTTTTTTTTGGCGAAATTTCGCCAACTGGTGACAAAAAAAAACCCATTTTGACGTCTAGGAAGGAATTTTAAAAAAGAACTTCCAGAACATTCGCCATATTTCTTAGGAAAAAAAAGAAAAAAAAGGAAGAATTTGACAGATTTAGACAGTGAGTCCATGTAGCTTGCCTAGATTTAGGCAGGATTGCAGAAAAAACTCTACTGTCCTAGGTGGACAGTCACCATTTAATGTAAATGGATGGATGAAAAGACAGATGAATGGATGGACGATGGGACGAATGGATAGATGGAAAGCTTCATTTCATACCGACGTCAAATTATCCTCAAAATAATCTTATGAACAACACAAAAAACTAGCTTGATGACATTCAAATGCAAAATGAATGAACATTCTACTACAACAAGGTTCAACCAATATGAAGGATACACAAGGCCAAGATGGGCCATGCATGGGAAGTCAACTTTACAATATTGAAATCAAGATTTGAGTTGCTCGATCAATACATGAATTTTTCACTACAACAACAAGTCTTTTAAAAGCATCTTGATCAACCTTGATCCAAGCAAGACCCATTTGCTGGGCTACAAGAGTGAATAAATTAAATCAATTTTGCAATCTTAAATCCAAGAAATCCTTGAGCCTCAATAAGATGAAAACACCAAGATAAAGGGAAAACATCATGAGAAATTGACCTACTTTTTTTTTGGGTGGTATGGATCTTTAACTATGTCAAAAAGTCTCACAACCCTCATACTTCATATGACCCTAATATCTTTTTAAATTTGAGCAACTAGAAATTTTGAGGAATTGGTATATGGGAGATTTTTAAAATAATTTTTTGTATGATTGTCCTTGGACAATTCTAAAAACAACTATTGCATTTTAAAACCTACTTATTTTATTTTATTTTATTTCCTTGCCCACTAACATGAATATAAAAAATAAATTTGTGCCTTTTTAATGTTCATAATATTTATATTAATTTAAATTTATTATAAATAATGATTAACTATTGGAAACTATGTGAAAACATAAGAAGAGAGAAAAGAAAAAGGCAAAAAAAAGTTGATCATCAGTGGTAATGTGTAGAACCCAAGTCAAGTTAACCCAAGTCAAGTTAGGCTAGGGAACACCTGCCCCACCTACCCCAAGCTGATGATGTTGGCAGTTTGGCACCAGGGTTTTATGTATTTAATCAAAATTTGATATAACAATTTAAGAAAATTTACCAAATTTTTTTTAATAAAAAATTAGTCAAATTTACACAAGAAAAATGATTTTTTGGGAAAATTATTGATTAAAAAAACCAGGACTCTGGGGGTACAAAAATTGTGGGGGGGACGACTCCCATTCACACTTGCCACAGGATGGGAACAACTGAACAACAACCCTACCCATTTTTGCTCCAAATCATGTGGAAAGCAAATCAATCACATGGTTTTGCATTTAGCAAGTCTTTCTATCATCACCATTTCACAGGCTCCTTGAAAACTGCAAGAAAACCCTAAGAATTTTTTTAAAAAAAACCCATTCCAACAAATCTGTGATACACCATATTTTGAAACCCACATGGAAAAATTCCAACAAAAGTGTGTGAGAGAGAGAGAGAGAGAGAGAAAATTTTGGAACAAAAGTGTGTATGTATGTGAGACGATAAGCTCTGCCTTTAAATTAAAGCACCGTTCATGAGACTATAACTTATCTCATCACTCTTTGTTGTTGTTGTGTGGTGCTAAAAGACAAAAAACAAATCGGTTTCTGGTGGCCACAGAAATCACCATCTTGACCTTTTAGCTTGTTTGTAGGACATGCTCAGTTTGTTGCATTTTGTATCCTGTGACAAGCTAAGAAGATATAGTTAGTAGTCTCTTTACAAGAAGACTCATTCCAGAATGGGGTTCTGCTGGACTCTAGAAGGTCAAGATGGTGGACTCATTAGTTTTTGTGGCGACTAGAAACCACCACTGATGATGATGATGATGTTCCCAGTTGTCGAACTCCTCCGAGAAATGTTGTGCTATGAAAGCAATACTTAAGATTTTTGCTTCTAGTTTGTGCCCAGATTAAGCCTATACTTTAATAATACTTGAAAAGAAAGTTAGTACAAGAAGAATGTTCACTTTGTCCTCATTCATTGGCTGCACATTCTTGTTTCTTCCTCCACATCCATTTCACTTGGTTCTCACCTCTCCATTTGGCACCTTCTTACCGGACTCCACACTCCAGGGTTGTTTGTTTTGTCTGTTCCAAAAATGAATCAGTATCTTGATAATATAAGCTCTTCTGGTAGGACCCATCCATCCATCTTGTCCTTTGAGTTGTAGACTTTGTGAGAGACTTGTACCTCACCAGTTCTCACCATTTCTGTAAAGCTTAGACTTGAACCCATAAAAACATCATGGGCAGACCAATTTGGTCCCACCGAAGGAAAAAGGAGAGACAGGATGAAACTCAGTTTACCACCCAAAAAAAAAGTAGGTCAAGACTACTATATCTTCTTAGCAGGATACAAAATGCAACAAAATGAGCATGTCCTACAAACAAGCTAAAAGGTCAAGATGGTGATTTCTGTGGCCACCAGAAACCGATTTGTTTTTTGTCTTTTAGCACCACACAACAACAACAAAGAGTGATGAGATAAGTTATAGTCTCATGAACGGTGCTTTAATTTGAAGGCAGAGCTTATCGTCTCACATACATACACACTTTTGTTCCAAAATTTTCTCTCTCTCTCTCTCTCTCACACACACACACACTTTTGATGGAATTTTTCCATGTGGGTTTCAAAATATGGTGAATCACAGACTTGTTGGAATGGGTTTTTTTTTAAAAAAAAGTTAGGGTTTTCTTGCAGTTTTCAAGGAGGCAGTGAAGTGGTGATGATAGAAAGACTTGCTAAATGCAAAACCATGTGATTGATTTGCTTTCCACATGATTTGGAGCAAAAATAAGTCGGGTTGTTGTTCAGTTGTTCCCGTCCTGTGGCAAGTGTGAATGGGAGTCGTCCCCCCCACAATTTTTGTACCCCCAGAGTCCTGGTTTTTTAAATCAATAATTTTCCCAAAAAATCATTTTTCTTGTGTAAATTTGACTATTTTTTTTATTAAAAAATAATTTTGGTAAAATTTTCTTAAATTGTTATATCAAATTTTGATTGAATACATAAAACCCTGGTGCCAAACTGCCAACATCATCAGCTTGGGGTAGGTGGGGTAGGTGTTCCCTAGCCTAACTTGACTTGGGTTCTGCACATTACCACTGATGATCAATTTTGTTTTGCCTTTTTCTTTTCTCTCTTCTTATGTGCTCACATAGTTTCCAATAGTTAATCATTATTTATATTAAATTTAAATTAATTTAAATATTATGAACATTAAAAAGGCACAAATTTATTTTTTATATTCATGTTAGTGGGCAAGGAAGTAAAATAAAATAAAATAAGTAGGTTTTAAAATGCAATAGTTGTTTTTAGAATTGTCCAAGGACAATCATACAAAAATTATTTTAAAAATCTCCCATATACCAATTCCTCAAAATTTCTAGTTGTTCAAATTTAAAAAGATATTAGGGTCATATGAAGTATGAGGGTTGTGAGACTTTTTGACATAGTTAAAAATCCATACCACCCAAAAAAAAAGTAGGTCAAGACTACTAACTATATCTTCTTAGCTTGTTAATAGTCTGTAAACCAACGGTCATTAAAAGTGGAAAACCTAGGGTTTTTTCCACTTATTCCACTTTTGCACATGGATTTGAATCCACTTTTTTAAAAAATTCCAAACTACTACAATTAGAGTTAGTAGAATGTTAGATTGTCGCAACCCTACTTTGGCCAAGTGTGGGGGTGAAGCCCAACACTTGGAAAAAAGTGGGATTTGGGGTCCTCCGGGACTCCCGAATGTTCAGAGCTCGACAGCAGGACCCAAAACACCTCGCATTGAGGTGTTCTTGGTGTCATTGAAAAGGTCTTGAAGCGTAGATATCGAAAATGGCCTCGCATTGGCCATTTGGATATCTGTCGCCCAAGTTATGGGCAAAAGAAGGGCCGGGTGTCAAACTGGCAGTTTGACTCCCGACCACTAAAAGTCAGGAATCGACCCCTTCCCGAAGTCCGAATTGAGAGTGCGATACGTCGTTGGAAAGATCTCGACGAGGACTACAACTTTGGTTCAGACGTCGTTGCGATCCAACTCCGCAGTCGAGAGTTATGGCCGTTCAAAGTTCCAGGAGTCCCGCAGGGACGATTTCGGGACAACTTCGGGACTCCATTTCGGGAGTCCCGGGAATTTGTGCCATTTGGGTGTAGTCCCCACAACGTGGCGCAGAGTATACTATAGGGAGTATGGTGGTGGCATACTCCCGAGCCAAGGATGTGGTGAGTCCAAGTGAGTCCGGGTCCCCGTGGCTTGTCCTAACACCAAAAGAGTGCAAATGGATTCTAACCAACTCGTGTTGGTTTGTGATGCAGGTTCGTGTGATCTAAAAGCTTGATCTCTTCCTAGTCTAATCCCGGGGCTCCCAACTCGACCCTCTACCCCTTTCTAGAGTTGGAAGCTGGGAGCGTGCTACCAAGTCTCAATTCCGCAACTTGACTTTGGTGAGACCCTCAAGTGGGTTTCACCCCCCGTGACTTGGGAGCGCGTCATAGATGCTCTGTACAACTCAGGACATCGCTCAAACTTCGCAGCCCGTGTCAGTCGCACTTGTTGTGACGAGCGTAGAGCTTCAGAAACGACGCTTTCGGAGTTCGCAGGTGTCGTGACGGCTGACTTCGGTACACAAGACGTCGAGCGCAGTCTGTGAACCGGAACCCCATGGCACGTGGCATCTGGCAATCGTCTTATAAACGCAAGTACGGGTTACTCGTGACGCAACAAGACGGGTTGCGAGTCAAGGGCACTCGCTGTAAGTTCTGCAAGTATTTTGGTCGAGAAGTGTTGCTCGACAATCGCAAGCGTGGCGCCCGCAAAACGGACCAGTTCTATACAAAACCGTTCCGAACCGACATGATCACCAGGCACCTCGAGAATCAGCACGCCAGCAAATGGGCGGAGTACTCCGCGCTATCCGCCGACGACCAGGATCGCTTCTTTGACAACCTTCAGCCGCATGCGAACACGATGTTTTATTATCTAGACCCGGGGTCAGACGAGATCAATCTTGTCCTGTCGATTGCTATTGTTGAGGTTGTCATCGGCGACATGATGTTCCGCCCAAAAGATGAGCTGGACGCTGACGACGTCGACGACTTGGCCCGCATCGGCGATCGCAACCGAAAGATTACGTTGCTTCGACGTGCGGCGCTTCAGCTGTTCAAAAACAACGAGGTTGGCAACGACTACACGGTCTGCATCAAAACGGTCATGTGGTTCAAGCTCGCTATCCAGCATGTGTCGTGTGGCTTGTCGTTCCGGCAGGTCGCGGCAGTGGTCGAGCACACCAGGAGCACGTGCAATATCGCCAAGCTCGGCGGCTTGAGCGATTTGCTCATTGGGCAGTACGTGCGCGTCCTGGTAGGACACGCCTTGCAGGTTTTCAGCAACATTCTGGCTAGCACTAACGTGTGGTCATTCGCGTTGTCATTTGATGGCAGCCAGCATCGCGGAACGACGTTCTTCGACGTCCGTATCTGTGTCGCGGTTAGAGGCGTCCTGTTCAACTTGCATCTTATCGCGATGCCGCACTTTGACCGGCACACAGCTGCTCACCAGGAAGCCATGCTCGTGAAATTGCTCGACTCTCTGTACGAGTTCTGGCCGCGCAAGCTGATCAGCGTCACGACGGACGGCGAGAAGACGAATATGGGTCACCGCAACGGCGTCCAGATCCGCATGGTGCGGCGCGCCGAGTTCAAAGTCATTCAGATCTGGTGTGCCCCCCACCAGCTCGATCTGGTCGTTCATATGGCGGTCGATGAGATATGCGGCGGCACCTGGGTCAAGGACATGTACGTCCTCTCAACGTATCTGCGCAAGCAATCCAACTTGATCACGGAGATGAACGAGACGTTCCCGAAGAAGACGAACCGCTGGGTCGCGCTCTGAACGATGCTGAAGTTCTACATTTTTCGTGAGCAGCGCATCGTCTCCTACCTCAAGGAACGTCGCCAGCAGGTCGGAAACGCTGATCCGCCAGTCATCACATCAACCTGGTGGCTACTCACGCACGCGCTTGCTTCGACCATCTCAATCATCAGCGTGACGTTCGTAAAGCTGCAGGCGTGTGACTTGATCATTAGCCAGCAGCGTGATTTGTTGACGACTCTCGCCGCCGACATTCGCGACGAGTTCGATGTGCGCCATGTCGACGACGACAAGGATGGCTTTAACCAAATGGCCATCGCCGACTACGTGCGCTGGGACGACTCGTTTGTGCTGCTGTCGAAGCTGCGCGACTACGTCGCGGATCTCGGGTCGCATGTGTAAGAGCACTGGCGGGCAATCGACGTCAACAAGCAGATGACCGTCCTGCAGACGATCGCCCGGTTCGGGATTGGCATATCGAACAGTATCGCCGCAATCGAAGCCGAGCGCGACCGGGCCAACAACCCGTCTGATGACCTGGCTTCGCCTGTCATGCTAAAGGAACTTGTCACGATGCGATCCTCGACGTTCATCACCGACATCATTGAACCGCTCAAGGAGCAGCTTCAGGCGAACGCGTGGACCGCCGACCAGATCAACGCCATCGAGGTCGAGCATCGCGAGCTTCTCGCGGCGTACAAAAGGGACAGTGGCGTCGCGTCGATAATTAACGAGCAAGATGTCAAGACGACGTTCAACGAGGCGTGGGGCGCGGTCGGCAGCGAGCGGTGCCATCAGCTGCCTCGGTTCTGCGCGGGCCTGGCGACCGTCTTCCCGAATTCGACGTCGGTGGAGTCTGACTTCTCTATCTTGAAGTGGGAGCTTGACGAGTTTCGCACGAGTCTGTTGGATTTGTCGTTGAAAGGCATCTTCCAGGCGAAGCAGTTCGAGGTTCTGGACAGAATCGCCCAGACCCTGGATTTTCCAATAAATACAGCTCATTAATCCTGCTTAAAGGCACCTTATTTGGGTATTCCATTTTGGCAGCAGACTCTCGTTCCACTTTTAAGCTAAAAGTGGAAAAAGTGGATTTTTCCACCTTTAATGAGGCCTGCTGTAAACCCATTTTGTTTGCAAAATGATCAAATAAGCAAAAGATTAAAGTGTTATGTATCAAAGTCCATTTTGTCCACTTCTACCCATCAATTATTTTTAAAAATCAAATGTGCCCCAACACTGAATAAGTGGGGTGTTCTTTGCAAGGGGCATTAGCCCATGCCAAAAATGGTGATGAAGTCTTTTGGAAAGAGAAATTCCATGCAGCCAATGGGAAGGCCCAAGCATGCATTCAAGGCGGCTTGTCTTTATTCTTTTTACGTTTTGGGGGTGGAGGGGGGAGGAGGAAAGATTTTTTTTCATTTTTCTCGACTTCTCAATGTGTTCGCACTATGTTCCTTTCAAGTTCCCGATGGGTTCCCAATATTTTCCCCAACATTTTCTCCATACCTCTTCACTTTTATATGCCTTGGAAAATGGTGTCCTCCTTTCACCTATACAGGTGGGCCAAAGGGGAGGAATTGTACAGTTCAAAATAGAGCCTTGCCTTTAGGGGAATCTCCATTATTTCTTTTTTTTTGGAGTGATGCGCCAATCACATTGGCATGTTGCCCAAAAAAAAAACTTGGGAGGCACTTCATTTAATTAATAGGAGAGGTGACTATTTCCCCAAATTTATTTCCCTGCCATTAGCCTAGGCCAAAAAGGTAACTAACAGTTTTGGAAATAAAAATTGCATGCAGTCAATGGGAAGGTGTAGCATCCATTCAGGGGCCCCAGCTTTTTAATTTGGGATTGGGGGCAGGGGGGAGGGGGGAGAGGTCTTTTTTTCATGAGTTGCCGATGTGTTCCTACCATGTTCCCAAGTTGTTCCCCAATTTTTCAATGTGTTCCCCAACGGTGTTCCCAATAGCACCTAATATCAAACCCATATGTTTTGTCCAAAATCTTCCCCTTTTCACCTATATAGCCGACGTGTTCCTTGTGAGGGGTAATAGCCCATGGGAAAAATTATAATGGGGGTATTAGTCAAGGTTGAAAACGGTGCCAAAAAGTTTTGGGAATAGAAGTTTCATGTAGCCAATGGGAAGGTTCAGCCTACACTCAAGGTGTCTTGTTTTTTTCTTTTAAGTTTTGGGGGGGGGGGGGGGAAGAGGAAGATTTGCTTCATTTTCCCTTTGTTCCAACAGGTTCCTAATGTGTTCCCCATGGGTTTTCTTTTAAGTTTTAGGGGGGAGGGGGGGGGGGAAGAGGAAATTTTTTTTCATTTTCCCTTTATTCCAACAGGTTCCCAATGTGTTCCCCATGGGTTTTCTTTTAAAATTTGGGGGAGGGGGGGGGGCAGGAAGAAGAAGATTTAGAGGAGGATATTTTTCAGTTTTCCCTGCTTCGCACTATGTTGACCATCCCACCATCCGCTCACTTTGGCTGGGGCCCTCAAGGGAAAAGGGGGGTGAAGGGGGGGTCTCCAACCAATCATGAATTACCGCATCAAGCCACCAACACCCATTTCTTTATAGTAGTAGACAGGATACAAAATGCAACAAAATGAGCATGTCCTATAAACAAGCTAAAAGGTCAAGATGGTGATTTCTGTGGCCACCAGAAACTGATTTGTTTTGTCTTTTAGCACCACACAACAACAACAAAGAGTGATGAGATAAGTTATAGTCTCATGAACGGTGCTTTAATTTGAAGGCAGAGCTTATCGTCTCACATACATACACACTTTTGTTCCAAAATTTTCTCTCTCTCTCTCTCTCTCACACACACTTTTGTTGGAATTTTTCCATGTGGGTTTCAAAATATGGTGAATCACAGATTTGTTGGAATGGGTTTTTTTTTTTAGGGTTTTCTTGCAGTTTTCAAGGAGCCAGTGAAATGGACATGCTAAATGCAAAACCATGTGATTGATTTGCTTTCCACATGATTTGGAGCAAAATTGGGTAGGGTTGTTGTTCAGTTGTTCTCATCCTGTGGCAAGTGTGAATGGGAGTCGTCCCCCCCACAATTTTTGTACCCCCAGAGTCCTGCTTTTTTTAATCAACAATTTTCCCAAAAAATCAATTTTCATGTGTAAATTTGACTATTTTTTTATTTAAAAAAAATTTTGGTAAAATTTTCTTAAATTGTTATATCAAATTTTGATTAAATACATAAAACCCTGGTGCCAAACTGCCAACATCATCAGCTTGGGGTAGGTGGGGTAGGTGTTCCCTAGCCTAACTTGACTTGGGTTCGGCACATTACCACTGATGATCAACTTTTTTTTGCCTTTTTCTTTTCTCTTCTTATGTTCTCACATAGATTCCAATAGTTAATCATTATTTATATTAAATTTAAATGAAATTTAAATTAATATAAATATTATGAAAATTAAAAAGGCACAAATTTATTTTTTATATTCATGTTAGTGGGCAAGGAAATAAAATAAAATAAAATAGGTAGGTTTTAAAATGCAATAGTTGTTTTTAGAATTGTCCAAGGACAATCATACAAAAACTATTTAAAAAATCTCCCATATACCAATTCTCAAAATTTCTAGTTGCTCAAATTTAAAAAGATATTAGGGTCATATGAAGTATGAGGGTTGTGAGACTTTTTGACATAGTTAAAGATCCATACCCATGTTGAAATTGGGTTGTTTAGGACATAAACAAGGGATGTAAATCTACTAAAACATTATTATTATTATATTATAAACATTAATCAATGGCAAATTAAAGCATATTGTAAGTTCTATATTTCAGCATTATATGCAACTTAAATTTTATTTTTATTATATTTATTATTTTTTAAAATCCTTGGTAACAAACCCTTTTGACATCTTCAACCTTAGACTGGAATAAAAATAAAGTCTAAAAAACTAAAATGCAATTTGTTCAATTAAAAAACTCACAGATTTCAAATCAACTTCATGATATGCAATATTATATTCTTGTTCATAATTAGTGACCAATGAAATTTTTTGTGATGAATTTTCGTCACTTGGTGACCCCAAAAAACTGGAAAATGTTGGAAATTTTCTTTTTTTTTAACGTGTAATTTTGATCACCCCAAAATGCTTTAAAATTTTGAAAAAAAATCGCTAAACTTTCGCTAAACCACAAAATTGAGAATTTAAAAAAAAAAATAAAAAAATGCTACTGACCCGTTATTTATCACTCGAATGAAAAGGGTTAAATACTCTATCCCATTTACACCGCGGTAAAAACGTAAAAGACTCCAGTAACTTCAAAAGGCCAAGCGCCCTGCGGCGCATCACTTCCTCGCGCTCGCTTCTCTGCCTCTTCTCTCTCTCGCTCTCTCTCCTTTTGCGTCTCCGCGTGGATTTCTGCATTGCAATCGCAGCTGCGCCAGATTTTGTGAGTGCGCAAGCGACGTCTGACGCGAAGGAGAGAGGGCTGGGCTTTTCCAGAACTTCTTTTTTTCATTAAAAAGTTTTAGGGGAAGATTAATGCTTTGGTTATCAACTTGTTGCCCTGTTGTTTAGGATCTGTGCAAGTCTGGTGGTCTTCTGCGATTTGTCGTTGTTTTGCGAGAGAGAGAGAGAAGGACGGAGTATAGAGAGAGTTGGGACAGCGAGAGTTCGAGGGTTGAAGTGATCTTGGCAAGAACTGATGGCGGGCGCATGTCAAGTTTTGTGTTCCGGTTCCACTGGTTACAGTTGTGCAGGTGTGGCCATGGACTCGTCGGTGGCAGCCGCGGAGACCAACGGGTTTTCAAGGGAAGGAACAGTTGCGGGGGACTTGAGCTTGAGTATTAGTGGTGCCTTCGCGGACTTCAACAAGGTTATGGCGAATGCAGCCAGTCCACAATTGTTGGAGGCTTGGAGGAATAAGAACACCACTAGCAATAATTCTGCTTCTTCCATCAGCAGCGCCATTCTTCCCGCCCCGTCCCGGATCAAGCCAGTGGAATACATCATGAGCAGGAAGACATCAAGTTCGAGGAGCCTGGCCTTCGTCTACGGGACGCTGAAGCAGGGATTCTCCAACCATTGGCTCATGGAAGACGTGATGACCAAAGGCCATGCGCGCTTTGTGGGTATTGCGAGTACCAAGAAACGGTATCCTCTGGTGTGCGGTCCGTTCCAAGTTCCTTTCCTCCTTGACATGCCTGCTTGCGGCTGCCATGTCCGGGGCGAGCTCTATGAGGTCAGTAAGTCATTGGGTCCTTCCCGAAAAAATCTCTTCAGAACTTTTGGATCATCTGCCGTCTCTCATGTGAATCTAGCACATGTGAACACAGACATCATTGCACATGTGAAGAGAGACATCATCAGCACATGTGAAGAGAGACATCATCAGCACATGTGAAGAGAGACATCATCAGCACATGCGAACAGAGAAATCATGAGCACACGTGAAGAGAGAGAGAGAAACATGTGTTTTTTCTTCTGACATTTTCTTTGTTGCTGTGTTTTTTTTTGCCAGGTTGATCGAGTTGCCATCGATCATTTGGATGAGCTAGAGGGTGTTTTCAAAGGCCATTATGTGCGTCGTCCACTAGCCTTGACAGGTCTCCAGTCCTTGCAGTTCTTCAACTATGATCCCTCTGGTGAAATCCAAGCTGAAGCTTACTTCGCAGCTGCACCACTCACTCAAGGGTTGGCAGCAAGCTCTGCACATATAGAAGCTTACACCAAGAAGCAGACTGTCAATTATGTACCAAGAAAAGATAGGCCTCAGAATCGCACTTTTCTGGAACATGTGAATGCATGGATTGAGTCTCAATCGCAGTCTGTCCAATTGGAAGTATGTAGTAGATGACCCACAAGCTCAAGCTTCTTCACCTCAAAGCTTTTTTCCTTCTTGTAGAGTGCACTAAACCTCAATCATCAGCAGATCAGAGCTCAGCTTGGAAAGCAAGCTCAGCTTAGATCACCATCAGAATGTTTTCCAGGCAGGGCCCTGCACACGGAAACAGAAATCCTTCTCATCAATCAGAGATAGTCCTATTGCAGCTCCAGGGATGGCCAAGCACCTGGATCAGGAGCATTGAGCCAAAGCCAGGGGACACACATCATCATCAGATCTTCCTGGATCATGCAAAACAAGTAGCTGTCTTCTGACAGTGCCAAGCCAAGTGCTATGTCATGAAGATGCATCTCAAAGCTTACTGATGAACCTTGTTGTTGGCATCACTTGCCCAAAAGCAGCTTGTTCAAGAGCTTGACTTTGTTTCAAACTTTTGTTGAGGATTTGTAAAAAATGAAGATGTCGGATCACACACACACAAAAGTTCATCAATTTCTCCATGGCTTTTCCATCAATTCCTGCTCCTCTTGATCAATTTAGATCTTCAACAGTCCAAAATACTTCGCAAATTTCCTCTGTGTGGCTTCTTCTTCAACTGTGCAGAATTGCTTCTTCTGCCTTGTAGTATTGCATCTTCTTCAACTGTGCACTAGTGATGGATGTGCAATGCAGCTGGTTAAGGATCACAGAAACAAACGAACAGACCCTGACTGCAAATTATGGCTTCTTCTAATGGTGATGAAACCAGTACGGTGGTAATAGTCATGGCCACCAGCAGCTTGTCAATTGTGATGAAGGTGATGATGATTTGAGCACATTGTGAGAATTTCTTGTTTAAAGGTTATGATTGCATTCATTTGTGATGTTACCTTCAAATTGTCTGTTGTGGTTTTACATCTCCGGAATTTTTTCATACATTTTATGTATGTGTGTGTGTGGAGTGGTGTGTAGAATGGATATGTTGGGGTTGTTATGTGTAAGTAAGCATTGGAGGATTTCTCTTAGGAGAAGTTTGAGGGAAGAAATAGGAATTTGTGACTCTGTAATGATCTCTACACTGAGTTTCTTTGCTTCTTGAAAAGAAGAAAATGTTGAATTGGGTGTTAACAAACAGATACAAAATAGGACATTTACATACAATCAAAATAGAAATGTATTGTAAGGCCATTTTGCAAAAAGTTTACTTGTGCATATTTTTACCAGCATCTTGCACTCAATTGTGGGTATGCTTTGTTTGTGTGACTTTGTCAGTTGTGATATGAAGTGTTTGGGCACAGGCATCAATCTAGTAGCATATGGCAATTTTTGTATTGACAATTAGGAACAAGCCATTAGGCCCAAGGGCCCTCTATTGGTGGGAGGAGGAGGCTATGACATTGTCAACTGACAAGATTGTGGTGTTAACTAATGTGTTCATCATCTCATAATGCCTCTATCATTAGGTTCAATCTCACATAAGAGACCTTCCACTGAATGCCCAACAGGAATCATCAAAGAGCTTTCTACAACTCCATACATGGACACCATTGTATTGCTTAACCACTTTCTTTCTACAACTCCTTACAGGGACACCATTTTATTGCTTAACCACTTTCTTGCACACATAGTGGAGGGAGGGGAGAAGAAAGGATGACCCCAATTCCTGCATCCACCAAAACTTTACATAGTAGTTCCATGGTAGTCTGAAGGGTGCAAGTTGATTCACTCAGGTCTCCCAAACTACAACAGACTTCATGTTTAAACAAAACTTGAATGCTGAAAACTTCTGAAGAACAAACAGGAAATGGTCTCCAGAGAAAGGTCTTTCCATGATTATGTAAATTTGTAGGTGTCCACATTGACTAGGTTTCTATTAAGGGGCTCATCATTTGAAGGCATTGTGGCATCATAAGTCATGGGTATGCATAGGGTACTTCAAGATGCACCCTTGGAAACTAGAGAGCTCCACAAAATGACAGATATTTTCCAATATGATGCCTTCACAAATGTCCATCACACTTGTTTGTCCATGTGTGCAGCATGTATCAATCTGTGTGGTCTTGCATGCAGTTTTACCAAATCAGAAAGTGCAAGCAACAAAAACAGGTTACCGCTTATTCCATGAGCTATTAAATGTATGGCATTATATCGAATTGTATGCAGAGGCAACAAACACAAAGCATCTGTGACGGTACAGCCCACAGAAAGTACACTACCACAGCCCTTCAGGAAGTTTGTATTGCTGAAGTATTCAGAACCTGAAATCATTCTCAGCTGGTCGCTCTTCAACCAGAGGTTGATTAACCGTTTTTGCACAGCTAATGCACAGGCTTATATAGATTTTGCAATCAAATGTTGGTGGAGAATTGGAAGGCAAACACATAGGAATATACAAGCACAACAGATGTCATTGTAGTCATTTACAAATTGCCACAATGTTGGATTGAAGAAAGGGTAAGGTCACATTGTTAGGTTGAAAAATGGTTAAACTCAGGCCATTAAGCTGGCAACAAAACAAAAAATAAACTTAATGACTACACTTACCCATGATTTCCAGCATGCATTTTCTTAGTGCTCTACGAAATATGCACCTCTAGATGTGGAAGTTGGTGCACACAAAAAACCCCATGATATCAAACTTGATGAAGCAAATTGAACAATTTTACAAATGTACAAATAAACAACTACATTTAGATTATGTTTCTATTGTCATACCACAACCAAAGAGCTATGGCGTTAAGAGAATCATCAGTGCTACATACTAAAACCAGTGAAAATATGACAAAGTGCAAGTTTTCCACCTTCACCATCTCAAACTCACAAATGTCCCAATATGATGTCCATGTCCACAAATGCCAAGAATTCCAGGGAACCCTGCCACTCCACCTCCTCTTAGATTGATCACCACAATAACAAATTTTGTTCAAATCTACCAAGGTTTTACAGTCCAAGGACCTGTAGTCTAATTTCATTTGCTGGCATTGTAGCTTTCTCAAAGCCAACTTAGACTAGTTAGGGGTGCACTTTTCCCTCAGCTAGCAAAATATTTTTGCAAATTTCCATCTGATTGCAAACAAATCCAATTTGCACATACAAGAGATTTCCTATCCTCCCTAATTCTTGATTAGGAATTAATAGAAGAAATGTTTTTACTGTTGATGAGCACATGTTTACATCCTGCAATGCAATATTTGTGTTCTTGGATTGCTACTTCAAAACAAAACCTGTAGAAGGAAAGTTGCATTCTAATGAGATGTATGAAGAAATTGGAGATGGATAATCAAAGCTTCTCACCAAGAAGGAAATACTATCAAACTGTTCAAAACTGGTTGAATCCACACCTATTATTACACACACAACTAACACTACAAGCAAAACTATTGTGGAAAATGTTGAGGTCTTTTATACTAAATTCTAGGTGGTAACTAGTTAGGTTTTGTCAACATCAGATATCCCAATTCTCTTGAGCTCATGAGAACCTCATGAGAATCCTGTAGACTACCTTCATAACAACTGGGAAGCAAAATCTCTTTTTTTACATATATTGCAATCACATCACATGAATGTGCTAATTGCTAACCATGCATACCTTTCTCGATGATTTCAACATGAACTTGGGTTCTCTGGAAACAATCTCCCACTAATGCATAGCAGATTTTTATTTGTCCTTGGGTTGTGTGGAAATAATAATTGCTACTGCTAATGAATTGAAGATCATTTTCTTGTCCCTGGGTATCTGCAAACATTATCTTGCTGATGGATAAAAGATTTTCAGTGTCCTTGAGTTATGTGCAACTATGGTCTTGCTGATTTTCCAAAGTAGCAAGCAAGCTGTGAGAGAATGCTCTCTGCAGTGATGTTTTTTGAATGGCTGCTTTATACGCCACATCCTCATACACAATTGTGTATCATTTGCACCATTGTGTGTGATTGTTGTGTAATCTTGTGTGTAGACATAAAACACAAAGTTTCCATGGAAAAGCAAGTTGAATACATGACATCACAGATCATACATATGTTGATATTTTTCCAACCAACAACATTCAACATTGCTGTACTTTACATCTTCTTCCTTCACCCACATATTATCCATTGTCTTTTGACCAAAGTTTGATCACAAAATCAAGTAGATCCAATACACGATTTAAGAAGTTTTTCATGTGCTCTTGAAAGAATTAAGCTTGCCACCACACTGAACTCATTGCAATATTTAGTATATTATGCCTCTTATAACCAATGTTGTCCAGTTCTCAGTTTTGATAAGAACCTTAAGTTTGGGTTTTTACTGTTCCATTTTTTTTTAAAGGAACCTTGAGTGCAGTTCTGCGAAACCTAACAACTCATGCATTAGGAATTGGCCAGAGAAACAGACCAGTACCCTGAACCAGCTGGTTGCAGCTTGTAACTTGTCACACCTGCAGGAACGGCGACCTTCACTATGGCAGGGTTTGAGGTTCACAAACAACCTTGTGTACAGTTTTCAAGCATTCTCTTTGGGCACGCAACTTCAATTAGCAAAGGGTTTTAGAGGTAACAATTTACAATCTCTGTGCAGGTACGGATGCTCAACTTACAATCTGCAGAAAATTTGATCAGATTTATGTGCAACAAACCCTTAGGATATGCTGGTCTCCATGGCAACACGTTGATGCAAAATTCCTGTAAGCAGCAAGAATGCTGAATTAGCTACAAACCAACTAAAAAACTTTAAATGGGCTCTTAGGTATTCCTTGCAGAAAGAGTTTCTTTTGTTAATAAGATGGGGATAAAGAGGTGCCATTTTTATTTTATTTTTCTTGGGGTCTCAGGATACACAGCACCACGCTTAATTCCTTCATCATCTTTTGCAAGTGTGTGTGCAATTTAACAAGCATTGTGGGAGATGCTGCCTATTTCATGGAGTTGTATACCAAACATAAAAGGAGTTAGCAGAAACTAGACCCAGAGGATTCGAATGTAGAAATTATGATCAAAAGATGTACTCTAAAGTTGCAGGACAAAATGAACTTCAACTAAGAAATGCTGCAGAGCAGCATGGCTATGGGTGATTGATGGGCACAGATTGCAGACTTACAGACTCTATAAGCTGCAGGATGGGCCAATTGTGATTCTCTACTTCCATACAAGTGAGCAGCAGGTGACAACTCCCCCTGGGATCTTGACATTGAGGAGAATCTACAAATCCCTGCCCCAACCACTCAAGCTTTGGCTTGAAGCAGTCTATATTGTGCATTCAGGTATCCACTCAAGATTGCTCCTTGCTACGCTCAGTCAGTCAGTCCTTCCTAAGTGAGGGGTTAGTGATGGAGTTCCTTCCTGCTCTCTCTATTCAAGCCATTGGGGGTTTGCATTGCACCAGAGACATGTGAATAGATGAAGTTTATGTATAGCATTGAGAAGACATCATACTTGGAACTGGTTGCAAGGGCACTAGGAAATGTAGATATTTCTATGATCATCTGGATATTATTCATTGATTATCATCGAGGCATGTCTGCATTAGTTTAAGATCGGGTGGAAATCCTTCTTCTCATGTTTAGCTTCCAGCCTTATGGTTGGTCTATAGGACTGGAGATGTTACAAGCATAATCAATGGAAGGCGAGAACCTCATGTACATCAAAGTAATTCTTTAGGAACTTGTGGATGTTGTTTTGCACCGTTTCTCCCATCATTGCCAATTACAGGTTCTCTTCTAAAGTAGGGGCATGGGCGCAAACTATCAAGGCCGACAAAGAAGGTAATTTATAATTTTGGATTTTTAAAAAATAACAACAAAAATTCCCTTTTTTTTTTCATTCAATGTGCATTATCATCCCTCTTCTTTGTTGGCATTTTGTGTCGTGCTATGTTTATGTGATATCTCTCTCCAATCACTTTTTTCTACATTTATCATTACCTTCTTCTAGGAGCTTGGGAGCTCAAGGTTTGAAGTTTGAATCTTCATTGCAAGTCGTCATCTTTGCTTACTTGTTTCCTCATTGAATGCCTTCACCTTTGCAATGATGACCACTGCCATTGCCACATCCCCCTTTTATTTCTACTACCTACTACTGCCATGGCATCTTCTTCAGCTAGGATCCCAAATGCTAACGCCCAAGCCACTAAAACTAATGTTTTTTATGTTGTTGTTAGACCCATATAGTAGCAACAATAGCGATGTCAATGGCTTGGCTTGGAACTTGAGCTTCATAGCGATGACAACCTTCCTAACCAAGTGGAGCTGATGAAACAATGAAAAAGTAGCTTGTTTGGTGGAAGCCTCACCAAAGGACCTCACCCTTTTGGGTGTTCTTCAAGGTAAACAACAATCAACAAGTTGATTGGAAATAAAGCCAAGTCATTCGATGCATAGTTTGCCATAAAATATCAATCAACCCCGAAATTATGGCCTTGCGCACGAGGTGTCACAAAGGCCTCATCACATATAGTAAGTCCAATGGCATATCAACCATGACGAAGCATGTGGAACAAAACCATGCCGCTTTGTTGAAGCGGTTTAGGGAGGAGCTTGGGTCTCATTCTCAACCACCTTCTAATCGTGAACCTCCAACTAAGTGGCAGTAAGTAGCCCCAAGTTCCATTTTGGGTTTTTTTCCCTCCCCACACCCTTTCTCGAAAGATCATGAAATGCAAAAGAGGTTTTTGGAAGATGTAATGTTGTTCATAATTAAAAGTTTTTTGCCACTTAGGATTTTGGAGTCTATTTGGTTCGAAACATTGGCTCTCCAATTATGCCCAAAGGTGAGCTTTTCGTCTAGAAAGGCTTTCACTAAAAAGGTTCTTCCTTCCTTGGTGAACACAACCTCAACCGAATTTGTGCAACCTGCCTTGGTAGAATGTTTGACCGCCACTTGCACTTTTGATTTGTGCATGTCCAAGGGGGCCCATGATATCTTTGCAATGGTTGTTAATTTTCTATCCATTAGTTCGGAACCAAAGCACATCACGATTGGGTTATTTGAGGCCAGCAATACAAATGGTGTTGCCATGGCCGTGAAGGTAAAACAGATCCTCAAGAAATTTGGGCTCACCCAAAAGATTATGGCCTATGTCAAAGATGAGAGCTCCAACTTGGCCACTTGTGCTCAAGCTTTGAAAGCAGTTGTGTCTTGTGTAGATCTTAATAAAGCAAAGCCATTTGATGGCTATTGTTTTGGGCACATGCTATCAAAGGTATGCCAATATGTGACATTTGATGAGAAGGTGGGTTGTGGGTTACTGTATGCATCTATCAAATCTACCCAAGTAGATGTCCAAAAGTGCATCACATGGCCGAATAAATCTAATAACAAGCAACAAGCGTAGGAAAAAGCATGCGTGAATTTTGGTCTCAACCCCCACACATTCAACACCCATATGAAGACGAGGTACATGGAAATTTTCCATTCCTATTTTTATTTTTAAGGTTGGTGGATTTTTTTATAAATATATTTTTTTCCAATGCCCATTTATTATATCTTCAAAGGGATTTTTTCAAACATAGTCTTTGATAAAAGATTTCAACACCCACATCTTTTAATGGGTTTTTTGTGAATTTTTCAAGGGGTGACTTTTTATGATGGCCAACCTTGTGATTTTGCTTTAGGGTTTAGTCTACCATTGGGAGAAAATAAAAGGTCATGCCAATTTCCAGCGAATCAATTTTAGTAGCAACTATTTTTTGTTGAATATCATTGATGATGTCTTTTGTATAATGTCTTCCACATTATCTTTTGTTTAACGTTATCCCCTCAATTATAAGAGATGCCTTTGCAATATTAATGGCCAATGGTCACCACCACCTTTCTTGCTCTAGGAGATGGCGGCTCACAAATACGAATTTGCATTTCACTTGAAAAAGCACTATAGATAGGCAAGATGATTACCTCTAGCACATTATGATGTTAAACCTTAAACTTTTAATTGTTTCACACAAAGTTTGACAGGTGATATCAATTAGGGTTTTCTTCTTGCCTTGTCAAAAAAAAAAAAAAATCACCTTTAGGCTTAGTTAGATGGATATGCATCATTGTGATGAGGGCAACATCAAAATAATCAATCTCTAATTGTTTTTTATTTGTATAGAAAACCTCCTTTGGAGATATTTGTCCAGGGATGGTGAAGATGGGGTGATTGAAAAACTTACAAATAACCCAAAAAATCTTTGCATTTAGTGTTGTAGAAGTGACAATGAACCTTAGATCGAACTTTCATTTGACAAGGCCTTTCAAAAGGCAAAACAACACATCAATGTGTATCGTTCGTTCATGAACCTCATCGAACATGATCAGAAAATAAGAAACAAGCTCCTCATGTGAGATTTCCCGCCATTGATTTACTTTTTTTTAGCTCTTTAGATGCCCCTATCATTTGATTTCAGTTCGTGTGATTTCTTTTTTCATTTCAACTCCTTAATGGCCTCAATTTAAAGTGAGATTTGCGACCACAAATTTTAAATGAGTTTCATTGGATTTGATGAAATTGGTTTGTTTGATTTCAACTCTTTTATAATGCCCATTCAAATTAGGGTTCAAATGTTTGTCTATCATTATAAATGTGATTTATTTACAAACTATTTGTGGCCTTGGTTGATTTTAAGTGAACTTTATTGGATTTGATGAATTTGTTTTGCTTGAATTCAACTTTGTTTTGCCGATTCAAATTAGGGTTCAAATTTTTAGATGTTTAATGTAACTTATTTATAACCATTTGTAGCCTCGGATTATTTTAAGGTAATTTCCCAAGATGTGATTGGGCTTCTTTGTTTGATTTCATCTATGTTATGCCCCATTTAAATTAGGGTTCAGGTTTCAAATGTTCATATGTTCAATGTAAATTATTTACAAACCATTTCAAACCCCATATTATTGTAGGTAAATTCCTGAGTTGTGATTGGGTTTCCATCCTTGATTTCAATTTTACTATGCCCTATTTAAATTAAGGTTCAGATTTTCAGATGTACATATGTTCAATGTAAATTATTTGTTGCTTCAATTTTTTTTGGTGAACTTCCCAAGTTGTGATTGGGTTTCCATCTTTGATTTCAACTCTGTTATGCCCCATTTAAATTAGGGTTCAAATTTTATAGGTACATATGTTTAATGTAAATTATTTATAAACCATTTGTTACCTTGTTTTTTTTTTGTGAGCTTCCCAAGTTACGATTGGGTTTCCATCTTTGATTTCAACTTTGTTATGCCCCATTAAATTAGGGTTCAAATGTTCAAATGTTCAGATGCTTAATGGCTTGATAAAATATTTTAATAAATCCTTGATGGAGTCAATTGATTTAAGCTGGTTTTCTCGGGTTTTGAAGGGTTTTCTTTCATTGATTTTAGCTTTGTTTGCCCAATTGTGAATTAAGGTTCAAATGTTTAGATCATTAATGGTTCAATGAAAGATTTTTAAAAACCCTTACTAGAGTCAATTCATATAAGGTGAACTTCTTGGGTTATTATTAGGTTTCTTTCACACTGATTTGAATTTTCTCATGCCCCACTTGAATTAGGATATTTTTATTTTTGATATTCAGTAGAGTTATTGTAAAGTATTCCAGTGAGGGGTTGAAAGTGTTCCTTAGGGGTTCAAAACAAGTTGAAACTATAGATGAACATTAAATTGATTAACTAAATTATATTTAAGTGTCATAATTAAAATTAAAATTTTAAAATATTTTTATAAATGTTAAAAAAAATTGATCTTGAATGTGATTCCAAATTAAATTTTGAAATAGGTAATCAAAAAATGCTTGCAACACAATTGCTTTAAATATGAATAAAAATAGAATTCAAGAATTGTATGCTAAGTTTTGTTATTTGATCAAATTTTGTTGAACTTTATGAACAAGAATAAACAGAAAATGATGAAATGAAGAGGATATATATATATATATTTTTTAAAAACCAGTTTACATGAGGGTTTAGGTCCAATTTGAAAACGGAGCAGAGCAATCTTACTGGTTAAGAACTTAAAATCTAAGTAATTAAAATGACAGGTCATCCTACATGGCACACTTTATAGCATCAAAAAATTGGGCCCCAGATAATAAAAGGAATGCTCTTGAGATGGAGACCCAATTTCTTCCCTTGGGCCCAAGAAATTTATGAATTTATGAATAGTTTCTGAACCATCATAACCATCTCAAGATAATAAAAAAAGAACGCTCTGGAGACCCTATTTCTTCCCTTGGGCCCAAGAAGTTTATTGATTTTGTAATTAGTTTTTGAATCATCAAAAATATTATTTTCAGAGATGGAGTGAAGTGGGAAGCTAGAAATGTTGCGCATCTCTTCTCCTTGTGCATATCATTTCTTGTGTGTTGCTAGAATCAAAACAATAGAAAAGAAGAAAGGAATTGAACCAAAAATAAAAAAATAAAAAAATGTAAAAAAATGTAAATATATATATATATATATAAATTGAAAATAAATGAAGGTAGAGACACTCCAACAAAATGTGTCCTTGTCTGTAAAGTGAGTTCACTATGGAGATTTAGTGGGGATTCAGTAGATTCATGGGTCCATTCAACGAAGACTAATGGACCTCACTCACATCCTGTAATAAGGGGATCACTGTATGGTTTAAAAACTACCCAAACTAATAGCCAAACCCAAACTAATTAGGGTTTTTTTATTATCAGGGTATTAGATAATGGCCGAGCCACTGCCTATTCCACTTGCTAAGGTTGCTGGTGAGAGCAAGAAGGCGAGGCTGCCACCAAACTCAGCCAATGGCAGCAGCCACGCCCTAAGCTTGACCATGATTTGATTCTATGCCCCCAAAGTGACCCACTTTGGATTTTGTTCTTCTGACTCAGACTTTGGTGGGTCCTCTCTATCTCCCTCTCCTTCTTCCTTCTTTCCCCTCTTTCCTGGATGCTTTGTTTAATGGAGTTTGCCAGGGTTTTATCATTTTCAATTTTTTAAATCGACATCTGACCATTATGTTAAGTTATAGAGCAATCAGGTCAGTCATTAGACACTTAATTGTTCAGCGTCTAATTTCTTCTTTGTCACGCATTCATTCTAGATGGACTACAAAGACAAATGTAGCTTAGCTCTTGGCCCACCTGGAGCTTATTGGATCATGCACAACGATCCCAATTTGAGTGAGATATGGGGACAGAAGGAAGAGAGGGAGGGAGAACATAAGTTCTAAAAAATTCCAGTTGGATTAGAAAAATTGCTATGAACATTCATTGTCAGGCCTACAACCCAAAAGCAAAAACCTGACTGGTAGTCATTGGGACCTTCAGCACCAAATTGGATGGATTTAGGAAACACACACTTCTCCCCCAATTTATGTACACAAAATTTCCTTTTAGCAAACACGTTCCTTCCTTCCTCAATCTCGTACTAGATCTTGCCCTTGACCAAATGTTGAATAAAAAGTCCTCATATTTGTCTCCAAGCATCATCACTACTAGGCCCAATAATATCCAACACCATACCCATCACCAAACATAACCCCATTTTTTATGCACAAAACCATACTAATTATGCGTGACATACATACCTATTGTGGAACACAAATCTTCTGCCCTAGACCTTGAAAAGGAGAGAGAGAGAGTTGAGGAGTGACAAATAAAGAAGTAAAATCACCTTGGATGAGAAACTTCTGCATTTTAAGATGTTTATAATGTGACAGAATCTAACATCAAAATCTTTCTAGTGTCCCCAACTACCAATAGCTGCATGCAGAGAGGACCACAACTACTTTGCACATGATTTTAGTTGGCCTTTGATCTATATGTTCTTCTATTCATTTTGCAATAATATGATTTTCATCTTGCCATCGGTAGCTACAAACTTTGATGTCCCCCAAAAGGAGAATAGGATGTAACCAAGACATTTGCAATTTCAAGTGCACGGTAATTTTTACATACCTAGCATATGATATAGGCCTCAATAATAGTATTGATATATAGTGTGCAAGGTCAAATTTCTTACACTAATTTTCTGAATTGTAAGCAATTGTTACACATATGGACCTTTAGCTTGGTAAATCATCAAGGTGGATCCACTTGAAGTTATGCCCAAAATAAGAAAATCCCTTCAGGCTTATATGCCACTACTACAATCCCTTTAATAATAACTCTGAAGGAGAAAGAAGCATGAGGTATGAATTTGGCATCAAATGTTATGCATATAGTGGTCACCTATTTTGCAATTCTTACATGCCACTTCCACACAAAAATCACATAGCCTTTCCCCAATCCAATAAAACATAAGTTCATGTGTTAGTGTTCCCAATATTTTACAAAATTAAATTTTTGATAAATTGAATTTCCACATACAACATTATCATAGTACCTTGGTAACTTTGACACAAAGTATATTATTTCAGAGTTGTCAAAACTTTCAAGAAAAATAAATTCAGAGAGAAACTTTTTGTGAAGGAAAATGAAGAGTACTTTGAAAGATTCTGTTCTAAAAATGAAATCTTTGAAATTAATCAATTATTTAACAGACATGTGCTGAAGCTCCACTATGTGTGGGTTTAACCGTAAGGGCTAGTTCCTATTAACCAAATCAAATAAGGTATGATCACATGGCACATTTCAGTTACAAAATTAAAAAATTCACAATATGTAGTTTTCCGGAAACATCTGACCTATGTCTTCTTACTTGAATGTAGGTGACAACATTAGATGTGATCAAATGCCTGGGCACCTGACATCATAGCCTCAAAAACAATGACTAGCTATTGGCATTGAAATGTAAGGCCCTCTTTACACTAGGAGTCCAGGGCCAATGTTCAACCTAAATCCAGCATTCCTATTGGTGCAAAAAGTTGAAATCAGCCCCAAGGGCTTTACACTAGGAGTCAAGGCCGAAATGGGAAAAAAAACTTTTCAATCTGCCCCAAGTTACTAATAAATGCTGAACTTTATGGCCTTGTATTGTTGGCCCCAAGGCTGAAAAAAGGATGCCATCAAATTTGGGAGGCCAATTTGCAAACCCTACAAAATATTTTACAAGTTTATAGTTTGGGATTTTAAAGGTTGAGAAGGATCACATTGAGTATATTTATTTACATGAAAACCCTTTTAAGATTTGGCTTCCTAGTTAGTAATACTGAAGACCATTCATTATTGAATTCTTTTTCACAACTATGTCCCCAAAAATTCAGCCCCTGCCATTAGGCTAGGCCAAAAACGGTGATGAACAGTTTTGGGAAAAAAAATTGCATGCAGCCAGTAAGAAGCTCTACATGCACTGAAGGTGCCTTGATTATTTTCCTTTTGGATTGGGATGGGTGGGGGAGGTTTTTTCTTCATTTTCTCTCGTTTCCAATTTGCTCTCATCACATTTCCAATTTGTTTCCATGTTCTTGCAATGTTCCCCAACACCTTCTCAATTACACCTCCTTTTTACCATATGCTTTGGCAAATGTTGTCTTCCTCTCACCTCTATACATGGGCCAAAGGGTGGGAACATCACCATTGTTCTACTTTGAAGGCTGTTGCATGTCCAAAATTTCTGTGTCATATCACTCCTATTTGAGAGTGGGATCGAATTTGTTTAGTTAATGGGCTGTCCAAACTTTTGATTTTGACAAAGGTTTTTCCCTCCTATGACAATCAATCAATCAATCAATTTTTATACAGAATAAAATTGTAGCTCCCCCTAACTAATTAATATGAAACTATAATTCACAATATCTCACTAATATTAAATAGTCTCTTGATAGATTTGGGTCTTAGCAGCATGACTGGTTGTTTCTTTTGATTTGTTGGAGAAATATGATTATATGTCAAAAGCTAGAGAACCGGTAAAGAACCAATCATTTTTTAAATGGTTCCTTTTCTTTCACATTTTACTCAGAGATGTGGTTATGTATAAAAGCCAGTCCCCTCTTTCTTTCTTTCTTTGGTGCAAGCAAGCAAGCAAACAAACAGCAGGACTTGTTACTGCCACTTGGAGGAGGAGTTGCAAGGGGAGGCGTCATTGCTATGTGGGATCTCGAAGCTCCACCATGATGGTGGCAGCACCTCTGTCTCGTGAGCTGTCAGCATGACGCCACCCATAGCAAAATCGCACACCAGCGGCAGCGGGGCTCATGGCGGGCGCGAGAGGGGGGTGCGAGCAAACTCGGCTATCGTGCAATTCTTGCACAGTTGATAGCATTATGTAGAAAACGCTTTTCTTACAAAACTTGTTTCAAGATTCTAGGTTGTTGTTGAATTTGTTAGTTGTTGGGTTTTTTTTATAAATTTACTGGGGAGAGGTGGTGGTGGTGGTGGTTTCTGCCTCCCAGTTTTACTATATATATATATATTCGCGGGGGTTGTGCCATCGTCGGAGTCATTTGGTTTGCCTTGTTATTTTTAGTGTTTTGATCTTTTCTTTCCCCTCTCCCCCTTTGTTGGCTTGGGCCTTTGTTTTCCCTTTTCCTCTTGTGGGGTGGCTGTTTAAGCCAATTGTCGCAAACCTAGCTTGGTCTCGCAACCAAGGCAAAAGGGGTTGCAAGGGTGCGGGCCAAGAAGAAGCTCGGGAGTCACATCACATATTCCTGGGAGTGCAGGAAAGTGTGAGGGAGTGAACCCTCACACTCCCAAAGTAATTCCCACTTTGGGAGATGGAGTCCCGGAGGACTCCCGAAACTTCAGAGAATGATTTGAGGGGTCAAATCTCAATGTCTTGTGGCGTTCTTTATATCATTGGAAAGCTCTTGGAATGTAAATGTACGAAATGGGCTCGCATTGCTCATTTGGACATCTGAAACACAAGTTATGACCAAAAGAAAGGCCGGAAGTCGAATTGCTAATTTGACTCCTAACCATAAAAGTCAAAAATCAACCCGATTTACTTGGCTGCAGACAACGTGCCACATACCGTTGGAAAGCTTTCGACAAGAGCTACAACTTTGACCGCACTTCGATCCGAGGTTTGCTCGCAAAGTTATGGGGCTCCAAAGTCGCGGAAGTCCAAGTTGGCGCGATTTCGAGACTCCCACCCAGGAATCCCGGGAGTTCTAGGAGAGAAAAGCCATTTGGATGTGGGCCCCGTGGAGAGGTCCAAAGTATACTATAAGGGGGAAGGTGGTGGCTTCCCCCAAGTCCGGGCCGTGATGAGTCTTGAGTGTCCGTGTTGCCCATGGCTCGTCCTAGCACCAAAGGTGCTCTAACTATGCACTAACCACTTTGTGTGAGTTGTGTGCAGGTCCGTGTGAATGAGTAAGCTTGTCAATTCTTCCTAATCCCATCCCGGAGTTCCAACACCCCCTCGACCCCTCAAAGTGTTGTGAGCTAGGGAGCGTGTCCCGACTCCTCCTTCTTCCGATGTCTTTCACTTAGACTCACACTTGAATCCGTCAAGGAGTTGGGAGTGCGTCACCAATTGTCAAGGTAAGCCCATTTCTTCTCTTGGTGGCAAGAGTGAGGCCATCATGATGTTCCTTGTTTCGGATGTGGGTGCTCCTTTTGTAATGGTGTGACATGTTTCATCATTAGTGGCATTATCAATCATTTTAGGTTTGTTTTTCTAGTGATTTTTCTTGCCCTTTAATTTCCCTTCTTACCTTCTCCCCTTTTTGCAGCTTGGGTTTGGGTGTTAAAAGTGAACCCCTTTAGGGCTTTTCATTCGGGTCTTTCTTTGCCTTGTTTGTTTTCACGAATTTTTTTTGCTTTGCGTTAAGAAATGTAAATATTTTGATCTACCTTTGAATTGTTTTGTTCCAAACTCGTTCAACATTATTGCCTGACATTTTTTATTTTTTTTCTTCAGCAGTGTCTTGTCCTCCTTGCTCAAGGTAGCGCGACCACACACCCAAATACTAAAGCCCAACTTCAACGAATTTTGTTAGGAGATTAGGAGGAGCTTCAAGTGAAGCATTTTCTTCGAGCACAAATGCTTGTTGCAGTTTTACCTTTGGATCAAGGTTTTTCGATGCCCATCCTCCCTTTATATTATTCTTTTGTTTTGCCCTCCATTACGGCTTGGGTGGAGTTTGGTTTTAAGGTGTGCTGGAGATTATGGTTGTGGGGTAAGGGCCCTTGCCCTCCTGGCCTGGACTTTTCTCAGAAACCCTTTCAATTTTGCAAGCTTTCCACCCTTTGATTTTGCCTTTCACTATTCGCATTCTCTAATGAACTTTTAATCAAATGAAAAACTAGAGTTATTTTTGGATTCTTTCATATTAGCTTTCATGCACATGGCGCATGACTATAGATCTGTGTAATTGGATTTTTCCCAGACTCAGCTGTATAATACCGTATAATGTATTATACAACACTCAGAAGTCCACCGTCCACTTCATTCGTAGATGTTACCCTCGACGCCTCGTCCATCACCTCCTCGGCCTCGAAGATATCCTCGTCATGCATGCCGTCTACGCCTTTGGATATGTTAACACGATCAAATTCATCAACGCTACCACCAACAGCATCCTCATCCTCGTCGACAGGGTCCATTTCATGTTCAGATTCATATCCGCTATCAAGGCAGAGCTGGTGCAGCCACTTGCAGAACTTTGTATCCCTTGTTGAAGTGATTTGACGATTGAGCTGTTCCAAATTGAACAGAATGGCGGTCCCGGTCTCGATCTTGTGCTTGCCCAACCGAGCTCGTGAGCGACTATGAATGCGTTTGGCCGCCTTGTGATTGCGCTCACCCCCGCTTGCCCCTGTCGGATTCTTGTGCAATGCAAATAGGCGACCGTTGATGGCACCGTAGTAATGATCGTCAAATAAGGTCCATAATTCAGACGGCTTGAAGGTGATGTCACTGAAATCATCATCTTTGTCCATCGGGCGCACAATAAACGTGGCGAACTTGCTAAAGAGTTTTCGCCGGAGGTCGTCGTTGCCATTCGCAAGACGGCTGATTGCGGCCGTCGACTGCTAGTTGATTGAAGACTTCCCCAATTGCAAGAACTCTTGGCTGAACTTCGCTGCGATCCTAGTGCGCATGGGGGTGAATAATGGATCAGTAGCAAATGCCAGAGCATGGGCCTCCATGTAAATTGTTGAGAAGCGGTGGTGAATCATCGTCACAGTCTGTTCGATATCTTTTACAGTCAAATCCAATGCGTCTTTGACAGCGAAATTTAGCGTCTTAATGTGGAACTTGATCGCCACGAAACAGGCATACACAACAGAAAATGTCGCTTCGTCTCCTTCCAAATATGTTAAACATGAACAGATCGTCTTAAAGAGTGCCTCCATCGCAGACACGCCCTTCCAATAAGACTGATCTGTAACCAAAGCTTTCAGTTCGTCGGATATATCAATGTCATAATCAACGTTAAGAATTTCGCCTGGCAACAATGCACATGCCGATTTGACAGTGCTGGCACGCTGAGCGGCGTAGTAAACAGTACCCCATCGGGTCTTCGTAAAGAAAATGAGCACGTACGTCTTTCGATATTTCTCAATGCAGAGCTTGTCGAACAACTTTAACAAAAGATGGGACGACTTGAACGTCTTGACCATAAACATGATCTGTTTTAAAACCCGATTCACTCCTGGAAAGTGTTTGCACAAATCCATGCAAAGGTTGTGGATCGCATGGGGTGCACAGCCGTACGTAAACATGAACTCGTTCGACTTAAGACATTCCTTGCGCAGCTTAACCATGACGCTTGGTGAATCGCTACATAAGCTGAACATCGGTGGATTAACGAAGTGTTCATTCTTGGTGCAGGGTAGCCCTTCTTCACCGTGCTGTTCTACGACTTCAACATCGTTGTCTAGATCTGCAATCCTTTCGATGTTCCTTGATAAGACGAAACCAGGAGCCGGCTTACAAATATTTCCCAAAAGGCGCAGCTTGCAGTCCAACACCTTCTCCAACAGAATCACTGCACTCTCTCTATGCAGTTCCATTGTAAAATGTTCCAAGAACATTGCAATTGGTGAACAAGCCATCAAGTTGATCACCTGCTTACCCTGCACATTCGTGGCGCCATCCAAGGTAAGGCATATCAGCGACATCTTGCTCAGTGCGAGAAGAACATCATTCATTACATATAAGTATTCATTTCGCATCAATTGACCACTAATAGCTTCTGTAGAAGGAAGTTGAAAGCAGCCACGAAGCGACTTAAAGAACAGCTTCCATGTCGGATGCTCAAATGCAGCAAATGGCATAGCCGTGCGGTGAACATCACGTGCAAATAGTGTATCGAGCTTCTGCTGTTCGTCCTTCTTCAAGAAATCAAAATGCTTCCGACCGCCAGAGAAGAAATCATCCTCGAAATCATTCGGGGACACTGACTTACTCTGGTTGTTGCTGGCGGAGGCCGATGAACTAACGGTTAATGGTACCATCTTCTTTCGAGATGGCTGGAACCCAGCTTCTAACTGGCCTATTGACCGCGGCCGCTTCTTACAGCCAGCATAGTGATCGCGCATGCGACCCACTACCGCAATCACCGGTTCGTTGCAAGAGGAACACTTGCAGTACATTGACCTGGCATCACCCTGCCTGTAACAAGCTCCGAACTTCTCCCAAATAGCATCTTTTGGCTTCCCCATTTCGAATAGACAATGACAAATCTGAAATCTCACACTTTGTAGCAAGCCAACAACCCTCTGATTCTCTGAAGTCTGAACTCCACGGACTCCACGTCGGACTCATTTGGACTCCGTAACGGTCCGTTACTAACGGACTCATTTGGACTCCGCAACGAACTCATTCGGACTGTATAATACTCATTCGGTTTGAGAGAGCTGTATAATGCAGCGGTATAATACCGCAATTATACATACAAACCCATACGCATGACTCATCATTCGAGAAGAGACCTTCCAAGACTGTTTTTGACATTTTCAAGATATTTTTGGCCTTGAAAATTCTGCCAGTAATTCATTCAGCTTCACCACCTCTTTGTGGCCCACCACTTTCCGACCGTTTGGTTGCTTACATGTTGGTCCTGGCCCCTTGTTCCTTTTTCTCTCCCTGTCTTGGGTGCTTTCTTTTTATGGAGTTTGGCAGGGCTTCAACATATAGAAGCAACCCACAGCTTGGCCTCCCATGTCAAAAATACAAATCCACCTAACATAATTTGGATCAGCATTGCATAGCACATAAAGATATCCACAAAGTCAGCCTGACTTTCATAGGGAGTCTCATATCTTGTTTTTATCCTTAGTTCCTAGATGTCTGGAAAGTCTCTGGGACTGTGGGCGAAATTGGGAAAGAAAGGGTGAGGGAAAAAAGTTGACTAAGGGAGAGAAATGCACATGAGACAACACAGACAATCCAATTTTGGTGCATTCCTTAGTTTCATGTGAGACGCTAAATACCCCCTTCCCCCCCCCCCCCATCAAGCTCTGTGGGGTGCATGTTTCTCTTGTCTTCTTGCACATGTTTTTGGGCCCTGCATAGAACCAAGCAGCACGGTTCTACATGTTCTTCTGTTCAACAAAATAAAATGTCCAATGTCCTTCGAACTATTCTTATTCTGTTGACACGCCCAGCGAATTTGATACCACAACCTCGCAAAAACAGAGCATGGTTCTATCCACTAGCACATATTCAAGTGCCACAAAGGAAAGCTTTTGTTTGTATTCAAAAAACTTTTACAGTCAAAAAGTGCACACACTGCAATAGAACCACACTGTCCTCCGCAAGTTTGCACTATCATGCCCAAAAAGGGTGCCGGACAGAGCTCGATGGAGGGCCAGGGGTGGCTATTTAGCCTCTGGCTAGTTTCTCTAAGATAAACCTTTTTTCGGTTATTCCGTAAAGGGGGGCTATCGAAATGCAAGGAAACCCACCCATAGCGCCAACATCTGCTCCTTCATTCAAAGGTTAAACCTGCAAAACTCCATCGTTACGCAAGTTATTGCCAGAATGTGGCATAACGCTCGACCCCAAAAGGTCGGCACTCTCATATGGCTCACTTTAAACCGGGGTCTCCCGGTTGGCACATGGTTACAATGCATGGGGATCCTCCCCACTTGCAAGGTTTGCACTGAGGAGGCCCCTGAATCCCCTCGACACTGTCTCCTCCAGTGTCCCCACGCCAAACGGGCTTGGGAGGCTTTCTATCACATATGGCAAAAATGGGAAGCACCCAATAACAGCATTCTTTCTTGGCCTTTCGTCATGCTTGGTGAAGCTGTCTTCGAAAGAGAAGATGACCCCTTTGGAGGCTTCTCCTACATCAGACAACCGCTTGACATCCTTCGCAGTTTTATCCTCTATTTTCTTTGGACAGAGAGATGCCGGAAGCATTTTGATAAACAGTATTCCTCTAGGAAAATCCTTCAACAAGCCTGGGTCGCTACCGTTGAGGTTGGAATGGCCACTTGGAAGGCCATTAATTCCCTTCGGTCCACCCAAGACCCTAGTATTCAAGATAGGATTGAGCAAGCCTTTAGGGCGGAATGGTGCCACTTAGGCGTCTTCGGGGTGGATTGGTCACCATCGTGTGGTGCTGCTTGCCCCCCTTGTATTTCTTGGATTTCTTTAATGTTTGAGGGGGCTGCTGCCTCCCTCCCCTTCTCGGGGTTTCTTCTAAGGTAAACAACCCCCTCTACTTTACAAGCTCTGTCTGGCGCTGGTTTCGCTTGTCTTTTGGCACAATTCTGCCAAAAAAAAACCATGCAATTCGGTTTTTGATGCTGTTTTTCAGTGCCAATTTTTTTTGCAAGGCGCAGAAATTGGACTCACGATGCCCCCTGGCAGGTAATGTAAAACTAACCACTAGCATACCATCAGGCACTGAGAAGACAGGTTTATATTTCTAATTTATTGCAATGTAGTTCTCCGCAAGGCTGCACTGTCAGAGCAAAACCAGCTCCAGACAGAGCTCGTTAGGGGGTGTTCACTGCCTCACATATTTTTGGCCTTTGTATGATCTTCGTACTATCTTCTTGATTGCCCCTTTCCAGAAACACAGAGAACTCGTCCTCTCAAATGGACATTTTCAAACATCGCATGTCTGGCTAATAATTAATTAATTAATTTTGAATATTTCATTTTATATATATATACATTCTTTCAAAATTTCAAATTTTTCTTCATTTTCCTTCACAAAAAATAATTTTTTTGAGAAAAAGAAATTTTGAAAATTTCAGCATCTCTAAAAAATATATAATTTGTGCTGAAACTGCCAAGCTACTATGGTATTTGCCATCTTCCTCAATAGAGCTGAACTTGAATGTCGGCCTTCCCATTATGTCAATCCATATGGCCATTTCCCCCTTAAAATCCTACCCATCTTCTCCATCCCCCATTACCCAGTCCCACTTTCAAGTGTTGTAAACTGCCCAAGATTTCCATTGCTGTGCCTAACATAGTGCCCAACCTTGACAAGGGGTAGTAAACGTAAGGGCTCTTATTTACAAATGCCCACTAAGGTATCCGTTTCTCTAACTCTCTCTAGAAACCACAAGCAACTCTAATCCGGGATTTTAGAAAATGTTGGGCAGGTATTTAGTTTTTTAATAACCTCAAAAAACCAATTTTTTTTTGTAATTTTCAAAATTGGAGGAACATTGGTTTTGGGTAGTTGAAAAAATCATAACCAAAATAACTGTTGGTTTCAGTTAGTGTTCCCAATATTTTACAAATTTTAAATTTTGATAAATTGCATTGTCAATGTTTTCAAAAACTAATTATTTTTCAAAGGAAAATGAAGAATGTTTTTGAATATTTTGAAATATTCTGTTCAAAAATTTAGAATCTTTAAAATTAGTTAATTATTCAACAGACATGTGCTGAAGATGTGCACTATGTGTGGGTTTAAGGGTAACAACTATTTACTAGAAACAAGTTAAGCAAGATATGATCACATGGCACATTTCAGTTACAAAATTAACTAATTCACGATATGTAGTCTTCCTATGATCTATGTCTTACTTGAATGTAGGTGACAATGTTAGATGTGATCAAATGCATGGGTATCTTGCAACATAGCCTCAAAAGAAGTACCATCGTACACATTCCACATAAATTAACTAATCTTTTGTTTTGTTGACCTTTTGAATTTTAATTACTTGTGCACAAATTTTTATAATTATTATAAAATTAAGAGTCTGCAAGTTTTCTATTGTTGGGCTTGAACTGCAGACCTCTAGACTGTCCAATGAACATAACAAGAGCATCTTTAATAATTTTTATAACCATTACCTGCTGAAAAGTTCAGAATTAAAAAAAATCAAGTTCCAAAGTTAAAATTTAAAATTTAGGTAATTATTCAGCAATTGTTTTTGCCGAATCTGATCAGGGAGTATGGTACTAACTTTTTGGTATTTAAATGTGATTGTCTCAGACATCTGATACTTTCCTCTTATATGCATTAATCACAAACGATTTTTCAAGTTTATGGTCTGGGTTTTAAAGGCTTAGGTTGAGAAGGATCACATTACTTATATTTATTTACAGGAAAGCCCTTTCAAGATTTGGTCTACTAAGTAATAATTTTGAAGACAATTCATTATTCAATTCTTATGCACACTTGTACTAAATAGTGTCTTGATCAATCCGTAGCATTTGGAAGCAACCCACATCTCTCGGCCTCCCACATGAAAAATCTACAAATTGTACACATAAATTTGATTTGATGATCAGCATTGTATAGCACATAAAGATACTCCTAATGTCAGCCTGACTTTCATAGGGAGTCTCATACCTTGTTTTCATCCTTAGTTCCTAGTTGTCTGGAAAGTCACCTGGACTGTGAGCAAAATCGAAAAGAAAGGGTGAGGAAAAAAAGTTGACTTGGGGACGCCTTTGACTCCCCTTAAAGTAGGAGTCCAAATTTTTGGACTGGGCAGAGGGGAGGGGATATGAGTCAATCTTATATATTAAAGCAAACATGGTGGTGTATGTCTGTCTCTGGTGACAGGGCAGGGCAGGGCGGCCAAGGCAGCCGCTGCGGGGGGCCGGGGGAGGTGTCATTTCTATTAAAGAAATCCTTGGGGGAAAACCGAGGGACCTACATCTAATCAAACAAAAATATAATTTTTTTAAAAAATTATTTTCATTATAGAACATATTAAAAAAACTAGAATCTTTTTTAAAAAGAAAATAAATACATAAATACATAAATACATAAAAATAGAAAAAAATGAAGATAGACAAAATAAAAACATGAAACAAACATAAACCAAAAAAAAAGTAAAAACGCAAAAACTATAAAAAGGGAATGAAAAAAATGAAACAAGGAAAGGGAAATACAATAAAATAGTTTTAAAAGAAAAAAAACTTTTCAAAAATGAAAAAACCAAATAAAGAGTAAAAAATAAGAAAAAATAAAACTTATAAATATTGAAGAAAAACCCTACTCGAAAAAGAATGAGGTGTGTCTTCTTTCTCCAAACTTCAAACTTGCATCCAAATAAATATATATATAAAAGTGAAAAAAAAACACTTTATTTTTATTATACAAAATAATAATAGTAATAGAAAACACATAAAAATCAAAATAATAAAAAAGTTAAAAGTTTCTATAAAAAACTAAAACATGAACCAAGTTTAAAGAAACCGAGGGACTTCACGAGTGGCCGAAGGTCACGGGTACCCACTAGTACTGTATAAGACAGGATGAAACTCAAGAAATGCACTAAAATTGGTGCATTTGCCATTGTCGCCCTGTCCTTTTTTTCCTTTGTATGGTCTTCATCCTCTCTTCTTGATTGGGTCCTGTATTTTCAACAAGGGGTGTGTCACATTGTGGCCTTACCATTTACACTAAAAAATATTTGAAGGCAAAAGAAGAATTATGGAAACTCAAATATTCCACCATTAAAAACTATAATCTTCAATAAATCCTCTAAAAGAAACCAAAATCTTTTAATATATTATAACTTTGTAACTAATATCAAGTTTTTTTTTTTTTTTGTTTTTTTGTTGACTCCACATAAATTTGTTCCACTGGTTGGCTCTCACATTGTTCGAAATTTTTAATCTATTCTCCTATAACTTCTCCAATTCTGTAATTTTGATTCTTAATACTTTGGTTGGTTTTTTAATTTTGTGGTCCCCATTAATAACCGATAAAACATATTTTGTTGGCATTAAAAGATGCAAACCATAAACTAACTGATAAGGTGTATAATATGTTGCCACCTTGTAAGTAGTTATGTATGAAAAAAATATTATGAATAAATGTTCATCTCAATTTGTTCTTTTCTCGTTGACTAATTTGATTAATAGTCTACCAATGACTTTGTTAGTAGACTCTACATGTCCATTTCCATGTGGATAATATGTTGCTGCATTAACATGCTTCAACAGAAATTGGTCTGTCAAATGTTTTATTGTGTCACTAGTGTCCCACCTCCCCCACACAACTTGCATCATGATGGTGGGCTTCTATCCGTATACTTTTCCCTTGTTTTTTTGGTGGTTGTATTGTCACCCCTTTCGTTCTAGGCATTACTTGTGACCTAAGAGGGTTGGGACATGTGCAAATTGTTGGATTGTTTCTGCGGTTATTCTTTCATTTAACGGTCTTAGAGAAGGTAGTTCCACTACTTTTGAACTTTTGCCCTTAGATGGTCATTTAAGTTTTTCAAGCCTCATCAATGCTTGCCTTATCTCATATTTTAAATATAGTTCTACTGCTCCACCTCAAAGGCAGCTACAAACGTGACTCCCATGGTATTTTGGGATGAAACTATTTTGGAAGTGATGCAAAAGGGATTGATGTATGGAAGCTTTTCTAAGGTGGGGTTTTCATGCTAGTTCCTGATCCTGCTCTGATGATGCTCATTTTTCTTGATTGATTATATGCAGATGGAATTTCCAAATGCCACTCCTACTCCACAACTATGTGCACATTCTCTCTGATGCTGGTCTTGGAATGGCCATGTTCAGTCTTGGTATGAGGACCTCTTGCAATCCAATTGTAAATCTGTTCATCTTCACAAGACCTGGTAACACAATTTGTTTGCAAGGAGACTTCAGTTTTTGGGAAATCTAACCAAGAAGATGAACCTGAGCTCAAAATGTGAGAAAAATTCCATTTTGGGTCATGAGAGTTGAAAGAAATTGGTCTGTTAGGGTGACCACTTTCAGCAGTACTAGTTGGTATGTCGGTTGGGTTCCCGTGCATATCTGTAGGAAATCAATATGCACTGGATGCAATTCAAGTTAATCGGTTTATGTGCTATGGCAGGCCTGTTTATGGGACTGCAAGAGAGGCTGATAGTTTGTGGATGGCCACCGGCAATATATGGAATGGTCCTCTGTTTTGTCTTTGGTCCAGGAGCATTTGCAGCTGCTTTGTACTTGGTTGGCCTCACAGGTGTTGGCCTCAATGTTGCAATCATGCAGGTAAAGGGAAGGTTGGAGCTCTTGTTACATTTAGTCCAATTGATGGATGTGCAGCAACATAACAATAGTGGAATCATCAAGACCACCTTTTTTCTCTAACCGCTAGAACTTTCCAGTAGGGTGGGGGATCCTCTATTTTCCTCATTGAAGAGATGTGTCATACACCTGAGTCTTTGCCTTATCTGGAGTGGCATCCTGATCTCTCCGTCACTCGTTTGTGGAACCACAACTGGCATTGCCATGGTTGTTGATATGACTTTGAACCACCAACTACATTGTCAAGAATTCCTTTATTGCCAAGAGGCTTTTGCTGAACATTGTTTCATTAATGAATGTTGCCTGATCTATTATCTTTTCTTGGGTGCGGGAGATGCACTAATATTTCATAAAGAAAACTTAACAGACTCCACTGTATTCTGGTATTGATATGCAGGCTGCATTGCAACAAGGCATTGCCCCTTTTGTATTTGCAGAGGAGTACAATGTGCATCTGACATCCTCAGCACAGTGTAATTACTCTTTTCCTACATCCATCTAAGCTCTGATTTTCTGCTAACTAACTTTGTTCAGAGCAAGCAAATATTACCTCAACCTTCAATGTTTAAATATGGTCCTGGAAAGGGAATGGAATATGAATGGAATGGACATGATTTCACGGGGTGTTTCTATTTTCATTCCATCAAAAGCTAGAACTGAATGCATTAGTGGAACTGGAATATGAGCTAATAAAAAGAAGCTGTTAGGGTGAATATGCAATCAATCCTGAATCAATTTTGTGGTGTTTTGTCTGCTGACAGAGTGATATTTGGGATCCTCATCACGCTAGCAATCACACTCATCTACTATATACTTCTTGGCCTCTGACTGCTTCAGAAACCCAATTTTGGCAGATTTGAAAGTTTGTCCTCTAGTCACATATGCCTGGCTACTTGAGTTTCTAAGTTTTATACTTAAAATGTACAAACAGTTCCTGGATCCAGTCTCCATTTGCCCAAAGAAAACTATCCCAGCTAGGTTATCCAATCAGGCAGAGACAGCCAAATATCTTCACTCCCAACAATCTTCAAGCTTTGTATACTGGTGGTACATCTTCTTTCTCAGTCATTATTGCTAGTAATTATATTGTGTGTACTATCTGGTTTCATCATGCATGATTGCAGTTAAGTCATTCAAAACACTCAGCCTGTGCAATTTGTCTGCAGATAATGTTCGTTGATGTTGTCAACTTCTTTGGTTCTTCAAATTTGTTTTATGACCATGTCTGCAAAAATAGCAGTTAAATTTTTGCATTGGACTTCCCTGTTAAAGTTCGCATATAAATTATATTCAAGTGTGCTTGTGTTGTGTTGTCTAACTTGCTGCAGGCCCCTGGAGGAAGAATTTACATGGAAGGTGCCCACAGGCTGCAGAGATGGGCTTGTGTTGTCAGCCTCAGATCTGTCAACCTTCTTGCCCGGCCCCAATTCTAACGTGGTCACCCTCCAATCCAAATTCGCTGGAGTATGTCTTTTTTTTTGGACCAAATGGTTGTTCTCCCAGGTAAATACTGTCCATGGCCCCCCAATACATCTCAATGCAACAATCTGCAGCTCGTTGTAATTTGTAACCGTGTCAAGTGAACTCATACACAACTGATGGTGTCCAACTGCACAGGTCTACAAGTTTATGTGTTCTCATTTAATTCAAGCTCATGCATAAAATTCATGCTATTGGTTGTTCATTATTGCAGGTGTGCCCCACAGGATTGGCGTTGCCTGTTGTGGTGCATTTGTGAGCTCTCTCCCCAACACTAGACCCAACTCTGAACCCTGCATTTGAGTTGAGGGGGTAGAATATTGCAGAGCTGACCTAGAATGCAGTCCAGTAAGTATCTAGTAGCAGCACAATGTATACTAGTTTGGACAGGCACGTAGTTAGATGCTGTCATGCGTGATTCCATGGTTTCCAATAACAGCAAGATCAAAAAACCTACTTGACAAATTTAAAGCATAGAGGCTAGTAAAATAGGCTAAGATAGAGGATAGTTTCAGGTCTGTTTTATATTGTCTATGATAGAAACCAGTGGGATTCCTCTTTGCACAGATACATTTAGTTGGATTCCTCTTTGCACACATACATTTAGTTGGATTCTCCTTCTTGGAAATATTTAGCCCAATAGGCCTTTGTGGAAAAAATTAGATCAATTCCCCTTTGTTCGTGGATCTGTAACAAAATTTTAACTTTAGGGTTTGGATGTGAACAGGGAGAAGTCTTAGGGTTTTTAAGGAAGAACATTTTCCTGTTTTCGACTAGGGTGTTTACGCATGACAACAATGGAGACAAGGAAAAGGAGTGATGGAGATGTGGTGGTGTTTATGGCTTTTATGTTTTTGTGTCATTTTCTTTATTTGGGATGAGGGAGTTGTAGTGGATATTATTGAACATTGGCTGAATGTGAGGCAAAGGAGTTACCAAGCAATGGGGACTCAGTGGAATTCTTGTTGTGGAGTTAGAAGAAAAAAGAACAAGAAGGCAAATAAGTGGGGGATGGAGAGGAGAAAAAAAGGAGGAAGAAGGTTAGGTATTTCGGTTATAACAGAAGTATTGAGTAATCCGTTACACCACGTACTTCAATACACATGAATTTTGTCTAAGAGGTGGATTTGAATGTTCATGACAAAGGGGATGATGAAGATATTAGGGGTCTCAAGAATAGTTTATAGTCTTCTGAATGTGTGTGTCGGGTCGATTTGTGTGTGAATGTTGTTGACTTGCATATCATGAAAGAGCACCCTAATTACCGAGAACTCCGAAAAATAGTCACATTCTATCAAATTTTACAAGGTGGGTCATGAAAAGGGGATGTGGTTCTTTGTAAAACTTGTGAAGCAATCAATGGGGAGTTGAAGTGTGCTATTTTTTATTTTGTATTTTTTGTATTGTCAATTTGAGGGGTGATGTTATGAATATTACTTTATGCAATTTATTTCGACTTAGGGGTTTATATTACAAAGTGTAACCTAGGACTTGGATTTTTCTTGAAGTTATTTGTTTTCGGGGTTTATGTGGTCTAAAGTAATTGAGAAAATTAGGAAGGCTAGTGGGTTCAAGAGAAAGAGATCGAAGAGATCTAACCCCTTAAAGACCTAAAGCCTTTCATCATTGCTGATAGCAAGAATTTAGGTGGTTTCTGGCTCAAAGCCAGTGGGTAATTTTGAAATAGCTTCTACCATTTAATATATGTGTTCGTTGTTTTGATTATTGTGTGCCCAAGTTTTTGGTATCATAGTAGGTCGACTTAGGTACACAACCTATGAATTGGGGTCAGCATTATGTGAAGTGACAGGTTTTATGCCTTAGGAAGCCATATCCAGTTTTGATTATGACTAGTTTGTTATTGATCTTTAAGCAATCCATGATCAACAAATAGCAAAGAGTTTTAACAACCCTTATAATCAACCAATTTTTCAAATTGGATTAGTGGTTTTAAGGTTGGTTAGATTTGGGGTGGTCACTGTGGTAGGATTCAACTTGCAAAAGCACAAGTTGGAGATATTGCCATCAAAATCACACATAATGAGTGTGTGTCTAGGGTGAGAATGTGGGTGAATGCCCAAGTGTAGAGTTGCAACAACAATTCCATTTCACCTTATACTTTGCATAGATCTACTCACATTGTGTTAAATAGAACCAAAAAAATTCCTAGGGTTGGAGATATTGGATACCTCATTTTGCGAAATCTCTTGATCACTTCACCAAATTTTTCATACCTGAAATTGAGATATTGTTCCAAGTAGGTGACAAGATTCTCAAAGTTGAGGCATCAGGTCTATCATCACAATTGGTGTGTTAGAAGTTTTGATAGAATGTTGAATTTCAACAATCATGGCAACCAAACAGCTTAAATGAATAAACTTTTTCACCTTTGCTAATTGCTTTTCATGGTGTTCCAATAGCTAAAGGCGTGCAACACAAGTTCTTTGAATAGAGAAGTGCAAGATAAAATTTAAATTTTGTTTAGGAAAAGATCATGAATTTTAGAAACCCATTGGGAGTCCTATCCTTTAATGAGATTGTATTTTTCCAAAAGCACAATGCAAGATTTGTAATTTCTAAACATATGTATTTGCATTAGTAATTTTAATTGGACTTTGTCCTCGAACTCCTAAGAATTGAAACTTGGATGTTAGAACGATTTTGAATTCTTCATGAAGGTGGCAACTTGGATGAAGGCCATATGTGGGAACATACTTGTCATGTTGTGTCTTTCTTTTGTTAACTATCAATACTTGCACACTGGATGAAGTAAAGGTATGGTTGCTTGATGTGCTAACATGAGCAAGATTTCAAACATAGATACAACACCTAAACCCTTATCCTTTAATCATGTAATGACAACATAAAAAAAAAGAATATTCTTTGTACTAAGTAAACCTAGAGGGGAAATGAATTAATAAGGCTTGGAATCATGAAAATTTTTATTTTGTAGAGATTTTTTTTAACGAGTCGATCCCAACAATTTTCACCATTTCACCTGAATCCAACAAATCACAATGATTAATCCTCAAGGTATGGATTATTTTTTTGGGGCAAAGACCATGAGGATGTGAATGATTGGGCTGAGCATTTAACTATGGCAGCTAAGGTCAAAAATCTCGATGATGATAAGTTGTTTAAGATAGCCAAATTAAACTTACGTGGCTGAACTAAAGAATGGTTTTAAAAACTTAATCCGCCACAATAGATTGGATTGTACTAATGACTACAATTGTTCAAAAGTTTGGTGATGTTGATGCAGATGAAATTTGCATCAAACTAAATGGAATCAAACAAAAACCTAAATAACAAGTTGAAAAATATTTTGAGAGATTGGATAATTTTTTTCAAAAAGGGAAGATTGACGCATTCCCAAGCTCGTTAATGGACTCAAATGTGAGTCTAAACTGAAAACAACGGAAGAGCAAGGAGTTGGGGCACACTCCTTGGCTCGCAACACTTTGGGGGTAGACATGCGTGCTAGAGCTCTAGGATGGGACTAGGAAGCATGACAAGTATTAATTACTCACATGGGTTTGCACAAATTAAACACAAGGCGGTTAGTGCATAGTTGGAGCACTTTTTGACGCACTCCCAAGTCCCAAGTTAAACCCAAAATGGGCCTTGGTTTCTAAAACAACAAAATTGTGGGGACTTGGGGGCACACTCCCAGCTCTCAGCACTAAAAGGGGTAGAGGGGCATGTTGAGGCTCCGGGATGGGACTAGGAAAAGCGACAAGCTTTAGTTACTTACTTGAAACCTGCATCAAACCAACCAACAAGTTGGTTAGATCATATTCTGGAGCACCCTTGGTGCTAAAACAAGCCACGGGCAACCCTGGACACACAAGACTCACCACGACCCAGACTTGGGGGAAGCCATCACCTTCCCCCTTATAGTATACTTTGTGCTTATCCACGAGGCCCACATCCAAATGGCATTTTGTTCTAGGACTCCCAAATGGGAGTCTCGAAATTGCCAAAATTGGAACTCCCGCGACTTTGGGGGCGCATAACTTTGTGTGCAAACCTCGGATTGAGATGAGGTCTAAAGCAAAGTTGTATTTCTCTTTGAAACGACGATAAGGACATGTCTCATGCCACATACACGCAAGGAAATTAGTTCGATTCTCAACTTTTAGTGGTCGAGAGTCAAATTGCCAATTTGATTCTCGACCCTTCTTTTGGTCATAACTTGTGTTTTAAATGTCCAAATGGGTCATGCAAGCCCATTTTAAATATCTATGTTTTGATAGATTTCCAATTGTATAAAGAAATCCATAATCCATTGGGTTTTGACCCCTGAAATCTCTCTCTAAACATTCAGGAGTCCACTAGGACTCCAACTCCCAAAATGGGAGTTCCCTTGGGAGTGTGAGGGTCTATTCCTTCACACTCTCTTGCACTCATGGGAACAAGTGGCATGACTCCCGAGCTTCCCTCTTGGCTCGTAACCTTGCAAGCCTTTGCCTTGGTCGCGAGCCCAAGGCTAGGGTTGCGACAAAAACTGAAGATGCTGAACAAAGGAAAAGGTTTTTGATTCGACTAAGGTTAGAACTTGGAAGGCTATGTGTGGTAAGGACCTACACAGACATCGAGGAAATGGTGATTGCAGTAATAGAGATTGACAATGTGCTAGGAGACTTGGGAGAAACACCATATGATCCCCTCAAGGAGGAGAAGGATGAAGACGCAACTGGAGAATCATTTACAAATAAGCAATTGTCAATGTTGAATGAGACTTTGATACATTTTTTTAAAGAATTTGGCAATAGGAATCTTCTAGAAGTACATCTAGGTGTCAATTATCCGAAGCTAATGACCACAATGTAATGGCATGTCCAAAGCACAATGATATGTGGCCCAAATGTAACAAATGTGGTGGACATAATGCTGAAAATTGTGGCATAAGGTGTTCACTTTGTAATGGCTTAAGACATTTGAAGGATCATTGTTGGAAGAAGAAAGACACTAAACCTTCTAACTCCACTACCAACTACCTTGAAGTGTTGGTCAATGATGAAAAAGCCACATTGATAGAACTAAATAGGATTTGTGGTGTTAATCACCCATTGTCATCTACAAACATGATTCCCAAAAGAAGGCTTTCGATGCAGGCTAATGAAGCAAAAGGAATTGTTGAACAAGCCGAAGGCGCTGAGGGAGGAGATAGAACAAGGGAAGTAATGCCCAATTTTGGAACAATAAAAAATTCTTCTACATTTCATGAAGGGCCGGATTTCCCCCACCCCCATGGAGACAATCATGAAGGTCTTCAGAGATTAGAGTATCTTGAAGGATTGGTTAAACTAGCGTGATCAAAGAAAGATGAAAAGACTTGTAGGAATCAAGTTGCAACCTAATGATGACATTCTTCATTTTGCAAAATAAAATTCTTTAAAATTCTTCATTTAGCACCTTGTCATAACATTCTTCGACGCGAATTTTAACGAATTTTAACGAATTTTATGGATTTTTTGGGCTTCCATAACATTTTCGCACCAAGAATGTCATAACTATGAGTTGCAATAGTCAACAATACCCCTACTATTAGAAGGATTTATGTGAACAAAATTTACCAAGGGAAAACCATGCACTTGCCTATAGAGATCAACAATGGGGTGATTGAAGGACTTGTAAATATTGGTGCATCTATGTTAGTAATGATAGCCAATATAATACGAAAGCTTGGAATCATGCATTTGGTCTCGGGTCATGAGACATACAAGACAACATCTAGAATTGTTACCATTACTTTGGGGAGGCCGGATGACATGCCTGTGTGTGTTAGTAATGTGGTTTATAGTATGGTGTTTTTGGTGGTGGATACAGACACATATAACCTCCTACTGGGTTTAGACTTCCTCATGAAAATTAGGGCAGTGGTTGATGTAGAAAAGGGCACCATCCAAGTTAGGCATGGACATGGGGCTAATGTGGAAATGTTACCTTTGAATGTTGTGAACATTGTACAATATGGGGAGACATGGTCTACCTCTTTAGTGGAGCATATAAAAAATCTTGACAAGATGTTCAAGCAATTCCAAATGGAGAACCTACTTGAGAAAGGTTTGTTTTGGAAAGGTAGATGTTTTTCAAGCCCAAACTATCCTAATGATGAGGGATCATATGATGACAACATGATTGAATTTGGGAGTGAAACTGATGAGGAAGATGCTCAGGTAAGCTTTATCATGTAGGAAAATGATGTGGCACCTAAAGATGATCTGAAAGACTATGGGTTGAACCATCTTCTTCAACAAAAATTTGCTAATCAAATTGGGAATATAATCTTACAAGATCGGCACTACAAGTTGTTGGAGGAATATATAACAGAAGGAGGTGATTATGTTGATTAGTTTCAATGGGCAACTACTAAAGAATCAAAAAAATTCAATGGATGTTCTATTAATGTGCATGTGCTTAATCTAGTGCATTTGAATCATGAAAACATGCAGCAAGGTGTTCCATCTAGAGATGAAAGATGGGATGAAATACAAAGCAAGATATAGTTTGACCAGGCCTTCGATGAAAATTGGGCTAAATGACTATGGACTCTTTTGGAAGACTTCAAGGATGTCTTTGTTTGGGACAAAAAGGAGTTGGGGTGTTGCATAATAGGGGAACATGCAATTGACACACAAGCCTTTCCCCCATGTTGCACCACACCTAGGAGGTTATCTTGTTGGGAAAAAATTGAAATGAACAAACAAATTCAAGCTTTGATCAAACTTAGCAAAATGAAAAACAATGACTTTAAATATGTAGGGTCAATCTACTTGCTAAGAAGGATGGAAATAGGTGGTTTTATGGTGATTACATATCGTTAAACATGTAGACCAAAAGGGATTCAATTCCAGTGCCCATAATTGATGATGTTCTCTTTCATATGGGAAGCAACCAATGGTTTAGTGCATTAGATTTAAAATTTGATTTTTGGCAAATTCAAATATCACCAAATGACATTAAAAAAATAATTATAATCACAAAATCTAGTCTCTATGACTGGAATATGATGTCATTTGGATTGAGAATGCAATAGGGACGTTCTCCAAAACCATGGCAAAAATGTTTAAGGATTGGACAAACCAATTCTTGAAGGCCTTTGTTGATGATGTCAATACACACATCCAAACATGGGAAAAGCACCTTTCACACCTAAAGGCTATTCATACACGATTGCAAGAGGTGAATTTGAAGTTAAACCTTGAGAACTGTTCTTTTGGTGCACAACAAAATTTATTTTTAGGACATGTTATGACTAAACATGGTTCATATCTTGATCCAAAGAAAGAACAGGTTGTTAAGGATTTTCCAATACCTAGGACTGTAACTAATGTGCGGGCCTTTTTAGGTTTGACAGGATATTACAAGAATTTTCTATGGGAGATGCTAAAATTATTGTGCCATTTTTTGATTTGATTAAGAAGGATCAAAGTTTCCTTTGGACCCTTGCTTGTTAGTAAGCTTTTGACACACTCAAGTTTAGGTTGATTGAAGCACCCTTCCTTGTAAGACTTGACTTTGAGAGGCCCTTCATACTTGATGTAGACTAGTTTGTGAAAGGGGTAGGGTAGGTTTTATCCTAGATACAAAATAAACATGAACGTGTTATTGCATATGTAAGTAAGGGTCTCACACCCTCACAAAGGAAGTTCCATCCTATGGAAGGTGAGTGTTATGCTTTAATATGGGGGATAATGCATTTTCAACAATATTTATATTAGGCCTCCTTTGTTGTTAGGACTAACCACAAGCCATTAGAGTGGCTTGCAACAATATCTGATCCATTTGGTAAGAGGGGCAGGTGGATATCCATGTTGCAAGACTTCAATTTCAAAACTGTCCATAGGGCATGAACTAAACATGCAAATGCTGATGCTTTGAAACATAATCTAATTGGTTCACATGATGAGGATGAGTATTTTGGGGTGGAAATACAAGACGAGAAGAAGAATGTAATGTGGCGTAGGTCTAGAAATCCACCGCCTTGAATCCACATATCCTATGCCACAAAGGTCTAGAAATCCTAGGATGTTGGTGTTAAATTGATGTAAAAGGAAGAACAAGAAAAAAATGATTAGTCTAGGAATTTGTAGAAGAGAATTCTAATATCTTAGCTAAAATACCCGCCCCAAAAAGGAAGGCAAATAGGATTTTAGCACTAGACATTGATTATTGGGGATTGATTTGCGAGGCCCAAGCAATGGGGGATGTAGAAATAAACCCCATCGACGTGAATAGCAGTGAAGAAGACATTGAAATACAGGAAATAGAAAAACAAATGGACGTCTAGAAGGATGAAACTTGCACGACCTTGTTGTTTGGAGGCATTTTGGACCAAGTGCTAGATGGTGCTATTGAGGTAGATCGAGTTAAAAAAAGACTACTGAATTACCATTGAAGAAAAAAAAATTTGTTTTTCAAGAATCTGGTGGTGTCAAAGCCCAAAGAAAGAAAGGTGTTGGTCAAAAACATGCATGAAGAAATTAGGCATTTTAGCAAAAGAAGAACACTAGTTGAGGTTAAAAAGAGATTTTTTTGGCATGATAGGGTTGAATCTATGAGTGTGGTGGTGAAACAATGCCAATGTTGTTAGCTTGTCAAAAATTCAAAAAAATTTAGGTTAGGTGTTGAGGAGATGAAGAACATTCCAATCTATGACCTATTCTACAAGGTGGCATTGGATACTGTTGGGCCTTTGCTTGAAACTAAAGATGGAAATATGTATGCTCTAATCAACATTGACGACTACTTGAAGTGGTGTGAAGCAAGGCCTATCAAGGATCATGATGCTATTATTGACATAAGATTTTTGGGAGAAGAAATCATATGTAGATTTGGTGTGCCCAAGTTCATTCTCATTGATAATGGAGGTGAGTGGATGGATGAATTTGACTTGATGTGTAAGAAATATGGGATCACTCATTAATTCACAACTCCACAATGGCCTCAATGCAACAAAATGGTGGAAAGGAGATTAAAACTGTGAAAAATGGATTATCTATTGTGTCATCTATTAATTTGGATAATTGGGATTTCTAGTTACCCCGGATTATGTTTGGTTATAGAAATGGTGTTCAAGTTAGCACCAAATTTTCTCCTTTCATTGTATTGACTAGAAGAACCCCAAGGCTCACATGTGATAATAGCTTTGCTACATTCAATAACGTGGAAAAGGAAGAGCTCACATTGGAGGAGATGATGCAGCTGATGGTGAGAAGTTCAAACTCATTTCCAATATGCATTCATTTGTGTTGGGGCATGTGGACCAAGCACACAAGAGGCAACACAAAAGCTATGTTGTGTGAAAGGGGAAACAAGAGTTTATAGGATTTGAAAAAGGATAAACCATGGTAAAAATGAGAAAACTAGGAAAAAGGAGGACATTACTTGCTAAGTGGGAAGGTCCATATGCTTTTATGAAATACAAGGACTAGAAGGGCTGCAAAGAATTTGATGACAATAGCCAAGTCTGCATCATAAAAGGGATTGATGGCAAGCAATGGCAACGTGCTAGGCATGATTTGCATGTGTTCAACTAAGTTCGATTAGTTTGAGATTTGTGTGAACACAAATAGATTAAGGAAGGAGGTGTCACATGTGTAACAAAATTTTAACTTTAAGGTTTGGATGTGAATGGGGAGAAGTCATAAGGTTTTAAGGAAGAATGCTTTCTCCTATTTTCAGCTAGGGGTGTTTATGCATGACGATGATGGAGACAAGGAAAAGGAGTGATGGAGATGTGGTGGTGTTTATGGCTTTTATGTTTTTGTGTCATTTTCTTTTATTTGGGATGAGTGAGTTGGAGTGGATATTACTGGACATTGACTAAATGTGAGGCAAAGGAGTTACCAAGCAATGGGGACTCGGTGGAATTCTTGCTGTGGAGTCAGAAGAAAAAAGAACAAGAAGGCAAATAAGTGGGGGATGGAGAGGGAAAAAAAAGGAGGAAGAAGGTTAGATCTTTGGGCTATAACAAAAGTATTGAGTAATCCGTACACCATGTACTTCGATACACATGAATTTTGTGTAAGAGGTGGATTTGAAGGTTGATAACGAAGCGATGATGAAAATTTTAGGGGTTCAAGAATAGTTTGTAATCTTCTCAATGTGTGTGTGTTGGGTCATTTGTGTGTGAATGTTGTTGGTTTGCATATTGTGAGAGAACACCTTAATTACTAAGAACTTAGAAAAATAGTCACATTCCGTCAAGTTTTACAAGGTGGATCATGAAAGGGGGATGTGGTTCTTTGTAAAACTTGTGAAGCAATCAATGGGGAGTTGAAGTGTGCTATTTTTTATTTTATATTTTTTGTATTGTCAATTTGAAGGGTGATGTTATGAATATTACTTTATGCAATTTATTTCGACTTAGGGGTTTATATTACAAAGTGTAACCTGGGACTTGGGTTTTTCTTGAAGTTTAATGTTGTTCCTGAGATTTATGTGGTCTAAAGTAATTGAGAAGATTAGGAAGGCTAGTGGGTTCAAGAGAAAGAGATCGAAGATATCTAACCCCTTAGATACCTAAATCCTTTCATTATTTAGGTGGTTTCTGGCTCAAAGCCAGTGGGTAGTTTTGAAATAGCTTCTACTATTTAATATATGTGTTCCTTGTTTTGATTGTTGTGTGCCAAGTTTTGGTGTCACAGATTCTTTGTAGTGTCAAAAAAATAAATTGGATTCCCGTGTGAAATCTGCTGCTAGATTCCCCTTTGTGTCTCATCTTTCCCTGTGGCCAAACAAAAGCCCTGCGTTGTGTATTTTAGATGCAATCTGACAGGCTTTTCTGACCACTTTGCCTACAGGGAAACCTCCGAAAGGTTCTTTTGATCGTGGTTCGTCAAGGCTGTGCAGCAAAAGGGTTTGTCAAGATTCTTGGGTTTGGTAGAAGGAACTTTGACAACTAGATCAAGATGTCAACCTATAGTGGGAAGTACGCTGAGGAGCTCATGGCCACGGCTAAGTACCTTGCGACTCCTGGTAAGGGGCTACTAGCAGCGGATGAGAGCACATCCCGGGACAATTGGGAAGCGACTAGTCAGCATTAACGTTGAGAATGTGGAGTACAACAGGCAAGCGCTTCGGGAGCTTCTATTCACGGCACCCGATGTCACCCAATACCTCAGTGGCGTCATTCTGTTTAAGGAAACCCTGTACCAGAAGACTCAGGATGGTAAGCCGTTTGTGAGCTGTTGAAGGAGAAAGGAGTGCTACCTGGCATCAAAGTGGGCAAAGGCACTGTGGAGATCTATGGAACAAACGGAGAGACGACGACTCGAGGTCATGACAACCTTGGGCAACGGTGCCAGAAATATTATGATGCTGGTGCTCGGTTTGCTAAATGGAGAGCTGTGCTGAAGATTGGCATTACTGAGCCTTCAGAGCTTGCTACCCAGCTTAATGCACAAGGTCTTGCTCGCTATGCCATCATCTGCCAGGAGAATGGTTACTGATCAGATCCTCACTTTCTTTCTTTGTTGCTACTTTCCTGTTGCTTTTGTTGTAATACAGTTCCTCTCTCTCTGGGTTTTGAGACAAACTTCCAATTCAATTCTTTTCTTGTGCCTGCAGGTTGGTGTCAATTGTTGAACCTGAGGTGCTAACTGATGGCGACCACAGCATTGAGAAATGTGCACCAGTTACAGAGTGAGTATTGGCTGCATGCTACAAGGCACTCAATGATCAGCATGTGGTACTGGAGAGAAGTCTTGTGAAACGTAACATGGTCACTCCAGGCTCTGAGGCCTCTTGCAAGGCTTCACCTGAAGAAATTGCAAAGTACACTGTCAGGACTCTGCGGAGGGCTGTTCCACCTGCAGTTACTGGGATTGTCTTTCTGTCAGGAGGTCAGAGTGAAGAGGAAGCCATGCAGAACCTGAATGCCATCAATGCCCTGGATACTGTTAAACCGTGGGCAATGTCATTCTCCTTCGGCTGTGCATTGCAGGCAACTGTTCTCAAGATATGATCAGGAAAGAAGGAGAATGTGGATGCTGCACAAAAAGCTCTTCATGTCCAAGCAAAGGCAAACTGCAAGGCCACTTTGGGGAAGTATTATGGCACTGGAAATCAGGAAGCAACTGCCACCAGGAAGGAGAGTCTTCATGTCAAAGACTACAACTATTAGGGTTTAGGGTTTACTGGGGCTTGAGACTCTTCATGAATGTGAACTTTAGACTTTCTTCTCCAAGACTTCTTGTAGTTTGCTGCAACCAAAGTTGTTACATAACTGGAGATTTTGGTTTAGTGAGGAAATCACCTGTGCCCACAAACCACCTGCACACGACCCTAAACTCTAAACCCTGAATATCATTCATACCTTTACTTGTTGCAAGCAAGGTCATCTAGAATGGGACTTCTAGTACATATGGGGAAGAGGTTTTAGAATTAGATGCAGTTTTGCAATCCCAAGTGTTGTTTTGCATCCCGTCACTGACCATGATTTTGCCTGGTTTTTCATTTTGTGGGATTCCTGTAGCTTTATTGATATGGTTGCTTGGTTATAATATTTTGTCCATCCAGAAGCACCATGTGCTCTGGTTGCAATGTTTCATAAGATGTCCATGTTCTCTGGTTGCAATGTTTCATAAGATGTCCATGTACTCTGGTTGCAATGTTTCATCAGATGTCCATGTATATGTGGTTAAAGGACTTGTCTTCATTACACCTGGGATATCTATAGAAAAGTTTTGGGGATGCCTTTCATTTTGCAATACACTATGTCAAAAATGTCATTTTATGATTACTCCTGCATGACTACAAATGGATTAAGTGACTAAAAATGACAAATGATGGGTCCCAATCAATTACAAATGGCATAAACAACTAGTGCATTCGATAAGGACTAATCATATAATTACATTTCTGACATAGTGATATGAGAACTTGTTATCCATTGCAGCTGTTTAACTAGTGAATAATATGATTCTTTCCCTTTAGGAATCAAAATTCACTTCAGACCATTTGGAGAACATACCTCTCTGAAAATTTGACAAATTGGAACTGGTGAAGAATGAACCAACTGCTTGACAGTGGGGAAGAATGCAGCCACCTCAATCTTCAGGAGAGGAATTCACCCAAAGGCTGCAAGCTTTTGAAAACCTGCCTCCCACCCATCATTTGACAACAGAGGTGAGGATTCTCTCCACCTAAACTGTCTTCTGGGTCTTCAGCACCCTGCCAGAAACAATGAGAGAAGCAGGATGCAAGTTTCAACAGTATTGTTGATATAGATCAAGACTGGTAGTCCCATGTGGAAGGATCCCAAACCATCTGGAGAGACTTAAGAATGTTATTTGAGTGATGAAGAATTCCACACCTGGCAGATGCTACTTCAACACACCATGATCGCGAATACCTTCTAACTGCAAGTGAGGTGACAATCAAAAATGTAGAAGAAACCAACATGAAAACAGACCCAATAAAGACTGCAATTCAAAGATGTGATTAGTGGCAAAGAGTCAGCTGATCCAGAACTTGTGTGGTCATTGGCATGGCAATACCAGAGGGATCATGTCCATGAGAGATTACAGAGAAATGCTTTCTGTGACAACAATGCATTTAGAGGCAACACACCACCAAATGACTGTGGTTGCAAACTTGTGAGAGCTGCTGCTCACGGAGCATCAGATCCATCACCTTCTATCATGAATAGCACTGATGAGCTGCTGCCATGACTGCTGCAACTCAAGCACCACACTCCCCTTGTACTCCAATATCAAAGCTTTGATATGGCTGCTCCTACACTCTCTGTGAAGGTCCAGTAGCAAGAACAGTCATATGAGTGAATGAAAACACGAAGTGTCACGAACTCTGAAGTGTGTGTCAATAGAAGGCTAAACCACAAACAATGGAACCTTGTAATAGGGGTAAATTCCTTCATAACATAAGCAAATGCAACTACATTCCCACAACTTACAAAGTGCTACATCACTAGAAAGGGATGATTCAACATATGGCATTGAGACATCACATGTTGCAAACTTACTCAGAACAATGAGAGAAGCAGGATGCAAGTTTCAACAGTGTTGTTGATAAAAATGCAACAATGTCCAGGGAAACTCATGTCTTTCAAAACAGTTTCAACTACATCCACTGCATCTAACTCTGTGACTTGGAAAAGCATCAACCCCACAAAACAAGAAAAAATCCATCAAATTGAAAATTTGTAACTTTAGTGACAAAAATGAAAACAGCAAGTGCTCAATTGCATCAGGGAAGTAGTCTCCTCCTTTTTCCTCAACTCCATCACCAAAATCCAGAAATGGTTGCAAGCACCACAAGCACTGCCAAAATTGATACCAAGACTCCAGGTTTTGTTTCTTTAAACAATTGCACATACTTATACTGGCAAGAGAGAGTATCAAGCCTAAACAGCATAGTGGCTAGGACTAATGGGCATGAAAGGCACAACCTAAGGGGCTAGGTCATGCAAGATGTTACCCATAAGAGCTAAACCCAGCTAGAACAGGGATCCATGGGCAAACCTGCCATCCAATGGCAGGAAGCTTGGGGGAAGAACAGGCAACCACATTGTCCTGATACAACAGCAAGAAAGTGTGCAGCTCCAGAGGAGACTTCAGCACCTAGGGGTGATTCTGGAACTCAATCAAGCTTGATCAGCAGACTTGTCATCATTTTTCTTATACAAAGAGTCATTGGCTAGCATATGACATCAGGACCACAACAGGGTACTTGCCTACTGAAATAATAGCCATATATATGTGTATATGTAAGCTGAATGTGTTTAAATACAACACAGATTACTTTGAACAGCATTCTACAGAATTAGCTTCCTTTCTGTATCTGATTTTGTAGCAGCAGCTTCAACTTCTCTCCCAGCCACCATATGACATGCTCTACATGTTCTCCTCAGTTCCTTGGCCACTTGTATTGAAGGGGGCATCAAAATCCGAAATAGATTCAATATGCCCATCCTTGCCGACCCCAAAGCTAGGCACCCAGCCATTAATTGCAACCACTTCGTCGCCAGAAATTGTCTTTGCAGGTATGTTGCAACGCTGGTTGGACAGCTTCAGCTCTGGGTACTGTTTGACTGTGTCAAGATCACCCATAGCCAAGCAATCATCCCTAGACAAGTCTGTAGATGCATTTTCTGGCATCTTAGCTCCCTGGTTGCCAAATGGTGCCTCATGTGTGTTACCTGCTGGCACTGCAGGTATGCCCTGTCCTGTGGAAGTCTGTTGGCTTTGCCCTTCAGTTTGGCTTGATGAAGCACCCTTGTTGTCACCAGAGACCCTGCTCACAGGGGAATTTTCCTCTGCAATCATGATGAAAAGATCTGAAGTTGATACTGAGGTGCGGTTGCGTTGTAAACACCTCTAGGGAGGAGCTATAGGTGAAATATGCATATACCAGCTGCTGATTCATGTGACTTCGCGGATCACAGGCTATCTAAAGCACATACTGAGGTTTTGTCATGAGTCCAGTAGTAACAGAAATACTCAGCCATGGTGTTGGCTAGATCAACAAAACCTAAAGGAGAAGGAGATAACTAGCCTGGAAAACAAGACGAAAAAGGAACACAAAGAAAATGAAAATGAAAAAACAAAACAAGGAAAGAGGAAAAGGGAAATACAATAGCATGATCCTTTTGACAGCAAAATGGATTATGAAAAGCTCCTCACTCAGGATTAAGAAAGCCCGAGTGAAATAAACAGTTCCTCTGGTTCCAGAGGTGGAAACGCAAACAGATTTCTTTCTTTGTTTTCAGTTAAATAGCAACTCTGAAGAGTGACCTTTTCCCTTCAGAAGACTGATTTAGCTTGTAAAAAAGAACTCCTTCAAGCTACAGAGCCTTAGAAGCCATAACACTGTGCATTATGCTCTCTAAATTTGGCAGAACCTGAAATGGTGGAATCCAAAGAGGCTTATGGATCACATTAATACCAGCCTATCCTTGCATGAGAAAAACCATAAGAACTTTCAATCTCCAACATTTCATAATCTAGCAGAAAATATAGCCAAGACAAATCTGAAGATTATGCTACCTTGCAGCTATGGAGAGACTCCATACACCTTATCTCATCCCCTTTCTTTTAAACCAAAAATAATTTGAAGATAATCAGGGCTGACCTGTGAATCAACAAAGACCTGAAGCAATCTTACTCAAATATCCCACTCAACTTTGATTCTAGCCTTGATCCAACTTGATAGTTTGATCTTTGAATGAAGAGTTGGAAAATCAAAGAACGGCAACAAAAAGGGGGAGAGAAAAGATCAAATTTTTAGCATTAGCTCTAAGAGAAATCCAAGAAATTGATAATTTCAACAATTCCTGAGGAGTCTCTAAGAATCAACTATACTTGGACATCAGCTTTCCTGGAACTTGGCAACCCAAAGATGATTGACCACTAGCAGGGATTGCTTTATAGTTCAGAGGTTGGGCAATTAGAAGTTTGTGTGAAAGAAGTAGGAATGCTTCAATTGCTCATGAGGTTTCATTAATGGCACTTTGAAGCCTGACAAAGAAAAGGAGAACAGGGGCCACACTTTGCTTTATTAGCAACAAAGTAAGAATGATTCAAAACTTTAGATCAGTCTGACAGACTTCAGTTCATTTAGATGCCTTCGAGGGAAGTTGGCCTCATTGATACTGGAGCAATATAATGCTGCTGCTTCAAGTCCTTGCAGATAAGCACAAAGATATTGCTTGTGCATATTTGCAGAGAAAGAACAGGGGCCACACTTTGCTTTATTAGCAACAAAGTAAGAATGATTCAAAACTTTAGATCTGTCTGACAGACTTCAGTCATTTAGATTCCTTCAAGGGAAGTTAGCCTCATTGAAACTGGAGCAATATAATGCTGCTGCTTCAAGTTCTTGCAGATAAGCACAAAGATATTACTTGTGCATACTTGTAGAGAAACTCCTAAACAGTACAAACAGTACAGGCCTGAATGCATCACCATAGCATGACTTCTGAAACCATTCAATAAACCAATTTATCAGTTCATTGCGCATAAAGACTGTAATCATAAACAAACAACCCTATTCAAGGATGCTCAACAGAAGTAAGATTAGAAGCAATAACAACAAAAGTCATGGACAAATGTAAAAGGTTTCCAATATTGTGGAAGGCAGACATTCCAGCTCTACAAGATGTTGTAGTTTCTGCTGCTAGGAGCCTAAGTTGGGATTCCCAGTCAAGAGCAATCTTGAAGTTGCTCAACTTATGTATAGGGTAAGGCACCCCTCTCAGGGGATTATGCTGTGGGACCGGAGGGCAGAGCCCAAGGTCCAAAGCATAATCCCCTGATAGAGGTGCCTTACCTGGCATAACAACTGACGATGCCCTGCTTGACAAGTGCAGAATAGAAAAACAATCCTTGCTTCTATGGAAGACCCCCTCACCCTAAGACTCTCACATACCAGCTTTAAAACACCTCGTTACTGGAAATAACCCAGCCTTCAACTACACTGGGATGGTTCGTATGACAGCAAACAAACAGAAGAATCTTCAGCAGAAACCTAAGAATTTATGCAAAGCATAGCAGGAATTCTTTGCAAGAAGGAATTCTCCTTAGCTCCTGGACACAAGGAAGGAATGGGGGATGGCAAATCTATACCAATAGGAAGCTTCAAGAGATGAGAACACACAAAAAAAGTTCAGGTTGAGGCAACAAATGGATACCTTTCTGCCAGTGCTTTGCAGCGCATTTGATCCCCTGCTCCTCTCCAACTGTCAGATGGCAGGAGTGTTGCTTAATTGACACAATGATTGATGGGAGTTCATCCAAATTTGATGTGAATGCTTTGCTTGTGAACCCTAACTCCTTCACCTTTGCTATTGTTTCTCCTCTGACTCCAAAGCCCTCAAAGATTAGCTCAAGATCAGGGGCTGTTGTTGCACCTGGGGGCTGCTGCTGTCACCAAGTAGTAGAACAAGACCACAGCAAAAGAAAAAAACCCTCACATAAGCAAAGGTCTCATAGAACAACAGCACAGATTGCTTGCAGAAAATTATGGCATCCAAATGACTGGTGCAGATTGAGAACCGTTTCTTGAGCAGTATATGCCACTAGTGGATGTTTTCTAGATCAATGCATATATATATGAGGAGCTCTCTTTGGTTCTTTGAACAGGGTTACAGCAGAAGGTCGTGCAGCTCTGAGGAACTTCTAATGACGCATGACTTCTTTTCTGTGCACGATCATCGGCTTTTTGATTTTGAAAAGGGAGGCGACTCTCTGTTTTTTTCTGATACGGAAGCAACATCTCGAAAAATTTGCTTATAATGGGAGACTGGGAAGCTAGTGCACATGGTGGGAAGAGACAGAGAAAGGAAGTTTGGTAAAAGAGGATACAGATGCAGAGGGGGAAACACTGAAGAAATTCGCAAGACAGACTGCTTTTGCTTGAAACAACAGCCCGTTTCCTATGGACATCTGCTCCACGGCCGTCATCTTCTCTTTCCCCTTCATCCGCAACCTGTTATCGGTGCCATTCTCGCAGTTCGTCTTTGACGATGCCTTGATGACTCCTCCGTCCATCTTCTCCTCCTGCTTTCGTTTCGTTGGAGACTCGGCCGTGTCGTCGACAATGATGCGAAGCTCTTCCATCGTATGCTCGGGACGAGACAGAGAGCCGCAAAGACCCGCGGAGCACTTGTCGCCAAGCAAGTGCGACTGGATGTGCATGGCATTTCAGTAGAACTCCGGCAGGGCAGTGTGCACACTTGAAGTATTGCTTCCCTTCTCGTCTCGAGCTCCTTCACAACCATGTCGCCGGTCCTTCTTCACAACGTGAGACGGCGACAGTGCAGCAGCTACCGAAGCAGCCACAACAGGATGTTGAGCTGCTTCACGCTGGTTCACACTTTGGGCCGACGAACCCCTCACGGCTCCCTCACGCAACCTCCCCGCAACCCAAGGGAAAGAACATGGACCCTCCTGAGTCAAATTCCATTTCAGAAAACTGTCGGTTTCTTGCCGACTTCATGAGAACCGCCGGTTTATGAGTATTTTTGACAAAGTATCATCCCTTTAACAAGTCTGTAGATGCATTTTCTGGCATCGTAGCTCCCTGGTTGCCAAATGGTGCCTCATGGGTGTTACCTGCTGGCACTGCAGGTATGCCCTGTCCTGTGGAAGTCTGTTGGCTTTGCCCCTTCAGTTTGGCTTGATGAAAAGATCTGAAGTTGATACTGAGGTGCGGTTGCGTTGTAAACACCTCTGGGGAGGAGCTATAGGTGAAATATACATATACCAGCTGCTGATTCCTGTGACTTCGCGGATCACAGGCTATCTACAGCACATACTGAGGTTTTGTCATGAGTCCAGTAGTAACAGAAATACTCAGCCATAGTGTTGGCTAGATCAACAAAACCTAAAGGAGAAAGAGATGACTAGCCTGGAAAACAAAATGAAAGAGGAACACAAAGAAAATGAAAATGAAAAAACGAAACAAGGAAAGAGGAAAAGGGAAATACAATAGCATGATCCTTTTGACAGCAAAATGGATTTTGAAAAGCTCCTCACTCAGGATTAAGAAAGCCCGAGTGAAATAAACAGTTCCTCTGGTTCCAGAGGTGGAAACCCAAACAGATTTCTTTCTTTGTTTTCAGTTAAATAGCAACTCTGAAGAGTGACCTTTTCCCTTCAGAAGACTGATTTAGCTTGTAAAAAAGAACTCCTTCAAGCTACAGAGCCTTAGAAGCCATAACACTGTGCATTATGCTCTCTAAATTTGGCAGAACCTGAAACAGTGGAATCCAAAGAGGCTTATGGATCACATTAATACCAGCATATCCTTGCATGAGAAAAACCATAAAAACTTTCAATCTCCAACATTTCATAATCTATCAGAAAATATAGCCAAGACAAATCTGAAGATTATGCTACCTTGCAGCTATGGAGAGACTCCATACACCTTATCCCCTTTCTTTTAAACCAAAAATAATTTGAAGATAATCAGGGCTGACCTGTGAATCAACAAAGACCTGAAGCAATCTTACTCAAATATCCCACTCAACTTTGATTCTAGCCTTGATCCAACTTGATAGTTTGATCTTTGAATGAAGAGTTGGAAAATCAAAGAACGGCAACAAAAAGGGGGAGAGAAAAGATCAAATTTTTAGCATTAGCTCTAAGAGAAATCCAAGAAATTGATAATTTCAACAATTCCTGAGGAGTCTCTAAGAATCAACTATACTTGGACATCAGCTTTCCTGGAACTTGGCAACCCAAAGATGATTGACCACTAGCAGGGATTGCTTTATAGTTCAGAGGTTGGGCAATTAGAAGTTTGTGTGAAAGAAGTAGGAATGCTTCAATTGCTCATGAAGTTTCATTAATGGAACTTCCAAAAAGGAGAACAGGGGCCACACTTATGCTTTATTAGCAACCAAGTGTCCAAAGCATAATCCCCTGATAGAGGTGCCTTACCTGGCATAACAACTGACGATGCCCTGTTTGAAAAGTGCAGAATAGAGAAAGAATCCTTGCTTCTATGGAAGACCCCCCCCACCCTAAGGCTCTCACATACCAACTCTAAAACACCTTGTTACTGAAAATAACCCACCCTTCAACTACACTGGGATGGTTCTTACAACAGCAATAAACAGAAGAATCTTCAGCAGAAACATAAGCATTTATGCCAAGCATAGCAGGAATTCTTTGCAAGAAGGAATTCTCCTTAAAAATAGCTCCAGGACACAAGGAAGGAATGGGGGATGGCAAATCTATAGCAATAGGAAGCTTCAAGGGATGAGAACACACAAAAAAAGTTCAGGTCGGGGCAACGAATGGATAGCTTTCTACCAGTGCTTTGCAGCACATTTGATCCCCTGCTCCTCTTCAACTGTCAGATAGCAGGAGGGTTGCTTAATTGACACAATGATCGATGGGAGTTCATCCAAATTTGATGTGAATGCTTTGCTTGTGAACCCTAACTCCTTCACCTTTGCTATTGTTTCTCCTCTGACTCCAAAGCCCTCAAAGAATAGCTCAAGATCAGGGGCTGTTGTTGCACCTGGGGGCTGCTGCTGTCACCAAGTAGTAGAACAAGACCACAGCGAAAGAAAAAAACCCTCACATAAGCAAAGGTCTCATAGAACAACAGCACAGATTGCTTGCAGAAAAGTATGGCATCCAAATGAATGGTGCAAATTGAGAACCGTTTCTTGAGGAGTATATGCCACTAGTTGATGTTGTCTAGATCAATGCATATGTATATTGGGAGCTCTCTTTGGTTCTTTGAACAGGGTTACAGCAGAAGGTCGTGCAGCTCTGAGGAACTTCTAATGACGCATGACTTCTTTTCTGTGCACGATCATCGGCTTTTGATTTTGAAAAGGGAGGCGACTCTCTGTTTTTTTCTGATACCGGAAGAAACATCTCGACAAATTTGCTAATAATGACAAACCCCCGCCCGCCCCCCAATTCGAGTTATTGTGTATCCACTTCTAGTCCATTTCCGGTGGTCCTTGTGTTTTGTTTGTGTCCCCACCCCCCTAGTTTGATTTTTTCTTTTGGTCCTCTTCTAAACTTGCACCTGATCAACGTGCCCTTGCCCCAGTTTGAATTCTTTTGTTGCTTCTTGTGTATCCTCTTATGGTCCTTTTCTAGTCATCTTGTGTTCAAGTACCTTATCAAACCCCCTCATTCAAGGTTTTTTTTATGATTCTTTTGTGTTTTCTTCTAGTCCTCTTTTGGTCATCTTGTGTTCTCATACCTAATCACTCAACCCCCCCCCCCCCCCCCAACAATTCTTCTTTTGACAATTTTTGTGTATCCTCTTCTGGTCATCTTGTGTTCATGTACATGATTAAACCCCCCCTCCCCAATTCAAGTTTTTTTTATGATACTTGTGTGTCCTCTTCTGGTCCCCTTTTGGTTATCTTGTGTTGGTGTACCTGATCAACCCCCCTCATTCAAATTCCTCTTTTGATGATTCTTGTGTATTTTTTTCTAGTCCTCTTATGGTGATCCTTGTGTTCATGTTCCTTGTCAAGCCACCCTGTAGTTCAATTTTTTCTGGTCCTCTCCTGATCGGGTACTTGATCAACCCTCCCATTCAAATTCTTTTATTGGTTCTTTGGTATCCACCTCTGGTCCTCTTATCATGATCCTTGTATTCAAGTTCCTAGCCAAGGCACCACCCCCGCCCAGTTTGAGTTTTTCTTTTATTTTGTATCCTCAGTTGGTCCTCTTTCAATAATCCTTGAGTTCAAGGACCTAATTCTATTCCTTGAGACGGCTCCCCCTCCCACCGGTGGACCAGGGTGACTCCTTTCTGTTCATTTTGGAGGTTTGAGTGTTTATTTTTCTTGTGTTTGCAATGAACTTATTAGCCCACATTCAACTAGGTTCTTGGTATTAGGATAGGGCACTAATTTGTGAATAGGTTACCCATGCATGCTCTTAAGAAGGGGTAGTAATTAGCCCAGGTCACAAATGGTGAGAAATAGTTCTAAGGAATAGTGATGGTGTAGAAGAATGGATGCAAACTACACTAGATTTATCAAAATTTGGGTCATAAAGCTGCAGAGGAAGTTATGCATTTGTTAAGGTGGTGGCTAAGAATAACACATGTGTTGGTCAGTGCTCATGCTTCTCTTCATCTACATTTGATTGAGGAAAACTAGAGCTCGTTATATGATTTGCTGAAACAGTGAGTAGTTTATCAGTGTAATACTGATAAGTGTCTGGACTTCAAAAGATGTGGAGCTGGGATTTGGGCTATAATAAAAATAGTATTATGGTGTGTTGAAGAAGGTGGTGTATGAGAATTTGTATAAAATGTGAGGAATTGAAGTTCATCATGTCTATTCTGAATACCCTTTGCTGTTTTCCTTTTTGATTCACACTTTTTCAACTTATGGATATGCTCCTAACCATCTGAGAGGCCTGAAGAAATCATGCACAGTTGAAGGAGTGGCATTGCAAATATGTAAAGAACCTTGATATGAAAAGCTTTCAGGTGCACAGTCATGTAGAGGGTTGGAACTAAATAAAAGTGTGAAACACTCATGAATGACACCAACATTTTGAGAGTTGTGGTTGAGTCCAAAAACCAAGGGGTTTATATAAAGATACAAAAAGGAAGGTGAGCTTCTGATGATGAAGGAGCTGGTTTTCTGAAGCTTCTGGATTGGGATTCCCATGAATGGACATGGGAGGAAGTTTTTTCCTTCTACTTCATTCTTTGGGTACCTAGTACCTACGCATCCAGGAAGGGTTACAAATTCTGTCTTTAAAAGACCCTCTTCACTACTAAGTATGAGAAGCATAGTAGCAAAGATGGGCATTTTTCTTCCTTGAAACAAGATAAGTGCCATTGTAATAAGCAATTGTCACTACCTAAAAAGTTAGTAACTACATTTCTTCACAATCATCAAAAATGGTCTTGATTCTTTGTCATAAGAACTAATGTGCAAGTAGGAAAGCATAGTTGATTTGTAATGTTTGCAAGGGGAATTCAAGAGTCACATTAAATACAAGGAAGTTATGGACCTAATATCAATCTAGATAACTTGGATGTAATTGTGTTTAATCATATCATAACTATAAATAATGATGAGGTTTTGGCCATGGCACAACAATTTTCCCTTGAAAAGGACATTTAAGGTTTTGCTACTCCTTGCTGTGTAAAATCTAATTGGGCATCTTGGATGTGAACCCATCTCATGCTTCAAAAACTAAACTTACAAACCTATTTATAAACTTTTCATGAATTTTCATATTTTCTTCATATTTGTTCCCTTTTATAAGATTTGACATATAATTTTGACAAGTGTCATGAAATGCCAGATTACGATGTCCTGCATGTTTCATGGTCATTTCTTGATGGAATTTTAACACTTAAATGCCTTATAAAGCAAAATAATCTTTTATGATATTTTAATGGGTGTGGGTTATGAAAATTGGAGTTTTTTCAATTTTATTTTGTTGGTTGGTTGGGATTTTATGAGAGCTTTCTAGATAGTTTGTTGACCAAGAACTTCCATAGGGGATTTAAGTGATATTTTGATAAAAAAAGGGCATGCATTGTGCCTCTAATTAGTGAACTTAGTTACTTGCACTCAAGACTATGAAGGTAGTGAGAAATTACAATTGGGTAGTTAGGGGTTAACTCTAGAAGCTCATTTATATGAGTTGACCTAAAGAGTGTAACACTAAGATTAGGATGGTTCCCTTTGAAATTGCCACCCATTTGAAAAAAATTTCACATTCACTTCTCATTAATTTGAAAAATACAAGATATAATTATTGCTTGAAGAACCACAATTTGGACCAAATGTTTTTTTCAATGAATACCTAACTAGGTCATTTGGAATGTCCATTAAGATATAACATGAACTTGTCATACCAAAAGTTAATTTTGTCAATGAAGTTTTTAATCCAACCTTGGCTGACATGTACAATTTAATATTTCATGAATTCAAATCAACTTGGCAAGTATTTCATCATCCCCAATTGGATTCTAAATGAAGTTTCCACCAGTTGTTTGTGAAAATTTAGTAAACGTTGAGTGCAAAATTAGTTGATTTGGTAACCCCATTTATGGATGAGTGAATTGAATTTTACATAAAGCGTTGAATACCAATGAAATGGATGTACATTGGTGTTCACTTAACTTTTTCATCAGTTTAAAAACTTACTCAGAACAATGTGAGAAGCAGGATGAAAGTTTCAACAGTGTTGCTGATAAAAATGCAACAATGTCCAGGGAAACTCATGTCTTTCAAAACAGTTTCAACTACATCCACTGCATATTACTCTGTGACTTGGAAAAGCATCCACCCCACAAAACAAGAAAAAATGCATCAAATTGAAAATTTGTAACTTTAGTGACAAAAACGAAAACAGCAAGTGTTGCACTGTGGAATAGACAAGATGAACTTCAATTCCTCATGTTTTATACAATTCCTCGTATACCACCTTCTTCAACACACTACTAATAATTTTTATCATAGCCCAATCCCAACTCCACATCTTTGAAGTTCAGTAATACAGTTATAAGCTACTCACTGTCTCAGCAAATCATATAACAAGCTCTGGTTTTCACAAATAAAAATTCTCTAGATGAAGAGAAGCATAAGCACCAACACATGCATTATTGCTGGTTATACCCTTACAAACGCACAACTTCCTCTTCAGACTCATGACCCACAGATTGATGAAACTGGTGTGGCAAACATAAAGGATATTGAGCTACATCATCAATAAATACAAGTCTATAAACTTTAGAATATTAGACATGCAACAAATTGCACACTGACCATTTGAAAAAACACACCACTATCCCTGGACTCACTCCACTTGCTCTTGAACTGGATTTCTGTCCTCTTTGCTCCACACCATTGCATGGGAGTTCTGTTGTTCAAGAATCAAATCCACATTGGGCTTGGTAGGAGATTACCATGTCATACAGCTCTCCTTTGACCTCGTCTTCAGGATGTGGGGAGGTCCTGGTCACTGCCTCCCTTGTGAGGCCATCATCTCTTCCTTTTCTAAGATGTATAGGAAACATTGTAATGGGGAAGTAGTCTCCTACTTCCTCAACTCCATCACCAAAATCCAGAAATGCCCGCAAGCACCACAAGCACTGCCAAAATTGATACCAAGACTCCAGTTTCTGTTTCTCTAAACAATTGCACATACTTATACTGGCAAGAGAGAGTATCAAACCTAACAGCATAGTGGCTAGGACTAATGGGCGTGACAGGCACAGCCTAAGGGGCTAGGGCATGCAAGATGTTACCCATAAGAGCTAAACCTGGCTAGAACAGGGATCCATGGGCAAACCTGCCATCCAATGGCAGGAAGCTTGGGGAAGAACAGGCAACCACATTGTCCTGATACAACAGCAAGAAAGTGTGCAGCTCCAGAGGAGACTTTAGCACCTAAGGGTGATTCTGGAACTGAATCAAGCTTGATCAGCAGACTTGTCATCATTCTTCTTATGCAAAGAGTCAATTGGCTTGCATATGACATCAGGACCACAACATGCTAATAGCCTACTGAAACAATAGCCATATATATGTGTATGTGTAAGCTGAATGTGTTTCAATACAACACAGATTGCTTTTAATAGCATTCCACAGAGTTAGCTTCCTTTCTGTATCTGTGTAGCAGCAGCTTCAACTTCTCTCCCAGCCACCATATGACATGCTCCGCATACTCTCCTCACTTTTTTTGGCTGCTTGTATTGAAGAGGGCATCAAAATCAAAAATAGCTTCAATATTTTTGATAGCTTCAATATGCCCATCCTTGCTGACCCCGAAGCCAGGCACCCACCCATTAATTGCAACCAGTTCATTGCCAGAAATTGTCTTTGCAGGTAGGTTGCAATGCTGGTTGGACAGCTTCAGCTCCGGCCACTGTTTCACAATGTCAAGATCACCCATAGCCAACCAATCACCCATAGACAAGTCTGTAGATGCATCTTCCGGCATCTCAGCTCTCTGGTTGCTAAATGGTGCCTCATGTGTGCTACCTGCTGGCACTGCAGGTATGCCCTGTCCTGTTGAAGTCTGTTGGCTTTGCCCTTCAGTTTGGCTTGATTAATCACCCTTGTTGTCACCAGAGACCCTGATCACAGGGGAGTTTTCCTCTGCGATCATGACAAAGAGATCTGAAGTTGATACTGAGGTGTGGTTGGGTTGTAAACACCTCTGGGGCGCAGCTATAGGTGAAATGCATATACCACTCATGTGAATTGTGCAGATCTCACAGGCTATCTAATCACATACTGAGTTTCTATCATGAGTCCAGTAGTAACAGAAACACTCAGCCATGATGCTGGCTAGATCAACAAAACCTAAAGGAGAAGGAGATGACTAGCATGGAAAACAAGATGAAAGAGGAACACAAAAAGAAAATGAAAATGAAAAAACAAAACAAGGAAAGAGGAAAAGAGAAATACAATAGCATGATCCTTTTGACAGCAAAATGGATTATGAAAAGCTCCTCACTCAGGATTAAGAAAGCCCGAGTGAAATAAACAGTTCCTCTGGTTCCAGATGTGGAGACACAAATAGATTTGTTTTCAGTTAAATACCAACTCTGAAGAGTAACCATTTCCCTTCAGAAGACTGATTAAGCTTGTAAAAAAGAACTCTTTCAAGCTACATAACACTGTTATTGAGCTCTCTATATTTTGCAGAACCTGAAACAGTGGAATCCAAAGAGGCTTATGGATCACGTTAATACCAGCATATCCTTGGATGAAAAAAAGCATAAAAACTTTCAATCTCCAACATTTCATAATCTATCAAAAATTATAGCCAAGACAAATCTGAAGATTATGCTACCTTGCACCTATGGAGAGATGCCGTACACCTTATCTCATCCCTATTCTTATTAACCAAAAATCATCTGAAGGTAATCAGGGCTGACCTGTGAATCAACAAAAACCTGAAGGAATCTGACTCAAATATCCCACTCAACTTTGATTCTAGCCTTCATCCAACTTGATAGTTTGATCTTTGAATGAAGAGTTGGAAAATCAAAGAACAGCAACAAAAAGGGGGAGAGAAAAGATTAAATTTTCAGCATTGGATCTAACAGATATACAAGAAATTGAGAATTTCAACAATTCCTGAGGAGTCTTTAAAACCAACTCTACTTCTGAGAGAGGAGATCAGCTTTCCTGGAACTTGGCAACCCGAAGATGATTGACCACTAGCAGGACTGCTTTTTACTTCAGAGGTTAGCCAATTAGAAGTTTGTGTGAAAGAAGTAGGAAAGCTTCAATTATAAGTAGGCTCATGAGGTTTCAATAATGGAACTCCAAGCCTGACAAAGGAAAGGAGAACAGGGGCCACAATTTGCTTTAGTAGCAACAAAGTAAGAACAATTCAAAGCTTGAGATCTGTCTGACAGACTTCAGTTCATTTAGATTCCTTCAAGGGAAGTTAGCCTCATTGAAACTGGAGCAATACAATGCTGCTGCTTCAAGTTCTTGCAGATAAGCGCAAATATATTACTTGTGCATATTTGTAGAGAAACTCCTAAAGGGTACAAACAGTACAGGCCTGAATACATCACCATAGCATGACTTCTCAAACTGTTCAGTAAACCAATTCATCAGTTCGTCGAACATAAAGACTGTAATCATAAACAAACAACCCATTCAAGGATGTTCAACAGAAGTAAGACTAGAAGCAATAACAACAAAAGTCATGGACAAATGTAAAGGTTTCCAATATTGTGGAAGGCAGACATTCCAGCTCTACAAGATGTTGTAGTTTCTGCTCCTAGGAGCCCTAGGTTGTTATTCCAAGTCAAGAGCAATCTTGAAGTTGCTCAACTTATGTATAGGGTAAGGCACCCCTCTCAGGGATTATGATGTGGGACCTGAGGGCAGAACCTCAGGTCCAAAGCATAATCCCCTGATAGAGGTGCCCTACCTGCATAACAACTGAGGATGCCCTGTTTGAAAAGTGCAGAATAGAAAAACAATCCTCACTTCTATGGAAGACCCCCCCACCCTAAGGCTCTCACACACCAACTCTAAAACGCCTTGTTACTGGAAATAACCTGCCCTTCAACTACACTGGCATTGTTCTTTGAGGTTGTTACAACAGCAAACAAACAGAAGCATCTTCAGCAGAAACATAAGCATTTATGCAAGCATAGCAGGAATTTTTTGCAAGAAGGGATTCTCCTTTAAAAGAGCTCCATGACACAAGGAAGGAATGTGGGATGGCAAAACTATACCAATATGAAGCTTCAAGAGATGTGAACACCAAACAAAAGTTCAGGTTGGAGCAACAAATGGATACCTTTCTGCCAGTGCTTTGCAGTGCATTTGATTCCCTGCTCCACAGCCGTCATCTTCTCTTTCCACTTCTGCTCCACAGCCATCATGAATTAAAATCTTTCATCTTATTATTTGTCTTGGTTAAAGTGTAATATTGCAACATTTGTTCATAACCCTCCAACCTTTTCTTTACACCAACTACGTCCAGACTCTTCCACTACTCATTTGCAATCTCCAACTATGTCTACAACTATTGCAAATTCTTTTGATACTCCTTATTTGCCTCCATCAATTTCTTTCACTATTACAAAATGCATCCTAGTTCATTCTAGGTTTCAATAGATTTTGAGTGAATTTGAACATTTTTATTTGATGAAATCGTTTAACCCTTATTGAATGGGGACTAGTTGCTACGGACAATGAATTGTTTCATTAGTACCTAATGAAACAAGATTATTATAAAATGAAATACAAATTTACCAAACCATTCACTTGTTAGTTAATTAACTAACTAGCATGAAAATCAATTAAATTTAATTATTTAATATATAATATTATTTATAATTTCATGATTTTTTAAACTTATCATTTATTGACACGGGTCACTACCTAGGGTAGGTTAAAAACTTAACCTAGGTAAGTATGTAAGCCACATAATCAACCTAAGCGCCTATCTTAGTAATTCAATAGGTGTAGTCAACATACCATTGTTGACCACACACAACATCACTCATGAAGTTTGATCCTTTGACCTTAGAATGGAGACAAACACCCTGACCATCAAGCCACCCCACTTGTTGTGATAATATGTTACATTACATTACATTTATCAAATATTTCATTTTAAACATTACAAAAATATAAACTTTGAAAATTCGTATCTTATTGAGACTTTGTTCAAATGAAATGATTCAAATTTACTTTTTTAAAAATTCAATAATGTACATAATTACATTTATTTCCTTTTCAAAGTTTAAAATAATTTGAATAAATAATAAGTTGAATATCATTATTCAATAACATTTCAATGACCATTTTTTTGAAAAAAAAAAGGTTAATAAATGGATTTTTTTGTTAATATAATAATACTACCTATGCTAAGCCACTTTCACTTATTATATGACTATTTTTCATTAATTTAAATTATTTCACCTTACATTATTTATGACTATTTATGGCTATTCTCAATTACTTTTGGTTATTTATGACTATTTCACCCTAGGCTACTTTCGATTATTCAAAGTTATTTTTGGCTATATTAGATAATTTCACCTCAGGTTATTTTTAGCTATTGTAAGTTTTTTTTGGCTATTTTATGTTATTTTTGGCTATTATAAATTATTTCAATTTAGGTTATTTGTAATTATTATGAGTTATTTTTGGCTATTGAATGTTATTTCACCTTATGTTATTATTGGCAATTCTTGGTTATTAGAAGTTATTTCACTTTAAGTTACTTTTGTGTATTATAAATTATTTCACCTTATATTTTTTTGGCCATCTTAAGCAATTATAATATATGGTTATTGGTTGTTATTTTATTAAGGCTATTGGTGGTTATCAATGCCTATTAGTGGTTATTTTATTAATAGTTATTAGTGGTTATTCTATTAATGGCCATTAGTAGTTATTCTATTAAAGGCTATTGGTAGTTATTCTATTAATGGCTATTGGTGGTTATTGCATTTATGATTATTGATGGTTATTCTATTAATGGCTATTGATAGTTATTTTATTACTGTTTATTGATGGATATTATTTTGGTGGATATTGGTGCTTATTATTGGTTATTATAGTAATAGTTATTAGTGGCTATTCTATTAATGGTTATTGGTGCCTATTATATTGATGGTTATTAGTGCCTATTATATTGATGGTTATTGGTGCCTATTATATTAATGGTTATTGGTGGTTATTTTATTAATGGTTATTAATAACTATTTATTGGTAGCTATTGATTATTAATTTATTAATGGCTATGGGTGCTTATTCTATTAATTGCTATTAGTGGTAATTCTATTAATGGTTATTGGTGCTTATTCTATTAATTGCTACTAGTGGTAATTCTATTAATGGTTATTGGTGTTTATTCTATTAATGGCTATTAGTGGTTATTCTATTAATGGTTATTGATGTTTATTTTATTAATGGCTATTAATGGCTATTTTATTAATGGCTATTGGCGGCTATTTTATTAATGGTTATTGATGGATATTTTGTTATTGCATATTGGTGGTTATTATTGATTAATATATTAGTGGCTATTAGTGAGTATTCTATTGATAGATATTGATGATTATTAATGTTTTTATATTAGTGGTTATTGGTGGTTATTAAATTAATGTCTATTTATGGGTATTTTATTAATGGTTATCGATGGTTATTTCGCTATAAACCATTGTTGGTTATTATATGTTATATTACAATTATTGGTGATTATTATATTATAAATCATTGTTGGATATTCTATGTTATAATATCATAGGTTATTGGTAGTTATTATATTGTAGGGTATTTAAAATTATTTTGCATAAGTTATTATTTTATATTTAAAATTATTTTAAGTTATTATATATAAGATAAAATAATTTATAATAGCTTATAATAACATAAAATATAAATTAGAATAACAAAAATAATTTAAAATAATAAAGGATATATCATAAAGTAACATGGATATAATTTTTTTTAAAACATAAAAATAAACTTTTTTACTATACTAAATTATAATAGTGAATTATGTTAATTAGTAATGAAACATGATGTCTACATAGTGATATTATAGTGAAATAACCTTCACCAGGGTGTAATCAGTAAAATGCAATGAAGTTATTTCACTCTTAAGGTCCCATAGTGATTTAGGCTAGTAAATTGCACCCCATTTATGTAGTAGTGTCTTTTTCTACTTATGTTGTCCTTTTGAATTTTCTAGAATTAAATAGAGAAGCATTCTTCAAATTCAACAATTAAAAATTTGTGAATTCATTATCCTTCTCCTTCTTATCCTTAATTAGTGTTTCCACTTGACTATTGAAAGCCTCTTGTTGTTGTTTATAATGGAATAATGTCTTTGCCCATTTTCTCTTTATAGCTTCCTAGGCTTCAATCTTCTTCCTTAATTCCTTTAGTTTTTCATCTTGTGATTTCATAAGAGTTGTCTTAACCTTGAGCTCCTAATTTTCATCCTATAAATTTTGTATGAATGCTTTGATCTTATGTTCATTTTCTATTTTGTTTTTCCTGAAAATTTGTATGTTATGCTTGTATTCTTTCTAGAAGTCCCTCTCCTTGTCTAATTCCACCTATAATATTACTTTCTCCTTCTCTTTTGTGGCCAATCTATTCTTCAAACTACTCACTTGCAAATTCAAATTCCCCATATTCATATTCATAATTGCCATGGTTTGAAATAATTCATCTACCTTATCCACTTACATTATTTCTACAGCTACCTTTTCCCCAAACTTTGGTGTACTTGTTTGTGTCGTAGGATTTTTGGATTTGTTTGTAGAAGATCCCAACTCCTATATTAATCTACTCCCCAACCCAAATTCAAATGTCTGTCCCTTTGTAGATCCTAGTCTACTAATTAATACGTGTAGTTCTATGTCTGAACATTGCTAATGGAGTTTGTGTTTCCACTTTCTTTGTTTGTAGTCCAGTAGCCTATAAACCTCCTTGTGTTTCTTATTGTTGTTATTGCTACTATTGTGGCTATTGTTGTTATGGCTATTGCTATTACAAATGGTGTTGTAAATGCTGGAAATGTTGTGGATTTCTAGTGGTGTCCATCTAGTCTTCATATATGTCCCCATACATCTATAGATGGTCATCACCTTTAAAAAACCTGCTATCATGTTCTTGCTTAACCTTTTGCCTTTGTTCCTTCATTTGTTTATCTTGTGGAAATGACATCTATGGTACCTTTGCACTGAGCTTACCTACATGTACCAATGTTACCATTGTAGATGGTGCCACTCTCTCCCCTCATCATCTTTTGAGCATGTGCTTCTATGCTCACCTTTTTTTTTATAATTCTTAATCTTGAGGCTCCACTTTCCTTAGCTTTGTTCTTCCTCTTGAGAGCATTTCTTAAAGATTTTGTTGTAGTCTTCCTTCTATTTTCCAATGCTACCTACATTTCCTCTCTAATTCTCTTGACCTTGGCCTATGGTTTTTGTGGATTTTCCTTTTAGTGAACAAACATATACTTAAATTCTTTGCCAATATCAGGGCTAATTGACAAGTGTCCTTCTTATCCCACTTATTCTCTTTGACATACTTATATTATTGATCTAACTCACTACACAAACTATTTTATATAATTTGTGCCCAATCCACCTTCTTCCCTTTTTCTGTTTTCATTATGTAATGGCATTCTTGCTAAATACGTCATTTTCTCTCTCTAATAAATTACAAATATGATTGTAAGGTCTTTGATAGAATATGGAAAACTCAAACTCTTTGCATTCCATTGATCTCTTGCATAAATTGTGCGTATAATTCTACAACTTTGTAATGCGTATAATGTTACTATTTTATTGATTTGCCTTTTCGGGTCTTGTACATACCCTCCTAAACAAACTCCAAAGACATCTACAATTAGTTATTTATTAATCACATACACCTTATCCTAATAACCAAAATAGATATATGTGCCTTTGATAACAAATGTGTTAAAAAATTCCAACATGATATTTGGCATCAATGCTTCCCAGTTCATTAGAAACAGAATGACAAGCCTTGTTTTAGAAACCCACTCTTCCTTTTCAATAATGTCCTTCTTATTCTCCATCCTTTCAACATGTTTATCATAGTTTTGTTTGGTTTGTATCCACATAAATCGGTCAGGATCTCGAATGCAAATACCTTTGTTTAGAATTGTGGTTATGTCCATGATAGTTGCATGTGTTCTCATTTTTGTAGCCCTTGGCGCACTCATATTGATCTCCATAGCACTTGGTTGCACTTCTGTCAATGTCTGCACTTTTGTTGATGGTTACATTCTTGCCTCAACAATGTCTTCCTCCTTTGTGTCCTTCTACATTGCTTGTGCTTCCACAAATTGTTGCTCCACAACTTCGTTTTCATCCAATTCTTCAATGTACACTAGATCCATTGATATAATTCATGGTCCAGCTTGTTCATTTACACTCCAACTTCTTTTGCATTTGTGTAAAAACTTAATTATAGATGTTCCAAATTTATAAATATCTTGAATTATCTTATGCATAAATTACATCTTCTCATTGTTTGCTTTGCCTTTTTCACATTCTAAAAATGATGGTGAATGTGATGGAAACTTCATTGCCAATGGTTGGATGTTCAACATTTTAGCACACTATGTTATCTTCAATTCTTCTTGCACTTCTTTTTTTCTCATCAATTATGCTTCTTCCTCTTGTTTCTATTTGTGTTCACTCTTTTGTGTTTCCTTCTCCTTTGCTACTCTTTGCAATTTTTCAATTGTGTTTTCTGCACTCATGTTTTTGTGAACTCTGGAACTTTGAAAACACACACAACTTCCGATAGTAAACAAAAACAACTTTCAACTGTTATTTTGTTTATTTTCGTCCTTGAGCTTCTTGCCGATTCCATTCATTTTTTGGCTTCCCCATTGCCTTTTAATTAACACCTCATCCTCAAAATTATTACAACCCATCACTATCGCTTTTTGTGTCCCTTGTATAGCCATGTGGAAGCACGTCATGTCATCGTTCTGAATGAACACCTTAGATTTCATCTGTCAACTATTCAACATCCATAGTCCTCCTAAATTAGTTCTATTGACACCACGTCGTTCTCCCCGTATTCCTTCTACTAACTGTGCCAATACATATGTTAATTATATTAATATTTTTACTAATTACATCAACAAATTTGTTAATTATGCCCACACATATGATGATTATGCGAATACATCTACTAATTTAGTTGATAACCTTAATACACCAATTTCAAAATTTTGTGTCCTAGATTCCTCTCTTCTATAGTTATCGTTCAATGATTTGTTAATTATCAATAGTTTTGAAGTTAATATTATGTTGACCTCATGATCTTCCATTTGTTCTTTTTCTTCATTACCCTGCATTTGTGGTTTTTGTGTTATACAGTCTTCATCTTCCACCTTTATATCAAAATCCTCTTCTTGAAGTTCACTTGCACTTTATTCCCAATATACTGGCATTTGTTGTTTTTGTTTGTGAACTTTAGATTCCATGTATTTGTATGGTTTGAGCTTATTTGCAATGACCAACACAAGATTAGTTTCAAACTTCTCAATTGTCACCAATAACATAATATTATTTGGCAACACAAACTGTACTTTGTATGGTCCAAACCATTTCCTAGTAAACTTCCCTAGGTGTGACTTATTTCCCTTGAAAACATAATCACCAAAACTAAACTGTTTTTCTGGATTTTTTTGTTGACTCCATAATGTTCTATCCCACTGCAAAATATTAATAGTTTCTACAACTTACATCCTAGCCTCCCGCAACTTCTCCAACTTTAAAATTCTACTAGTTAAAATTTTCATTGAAGTACTATCTATTTGATTTCCACCAACAATTGGCATTATGTACTTTGTGAGCATCAATGGATGTAATCCATACATTAATTGATATGGTGTATACCCTATTGCTACTTTGTATGTAGTTTTGTATGGAAATAAATTGTTGCCAAATGTTCATCCCAATCTATTTTTTTTTCACTGATTAATTTGGTCAAAAGTGTCCCAAGTACCTTGTTAGTAGACTTAGCCTACCCATTCCCTTGAGAATAATAGGTTCCAGAACTCACAAGTTCCAACAAAAATGATTTGTCAAATACTTGATGCCATCATTAATGAAATGAACTCCCTAATTTGTGCTTATAATCAAAGGACATCCAAAACTAATTAATATGCATTCATATATAAATTTTGTTGTTATTGCTACAATTTTAGTTCTCAATGTTCTTACTTCCACCCACGTGGTAACATAATCTATGGCTACAAGAATGTATTTGTTTCCTATATATCTACTTGTTAGCTTAATTGACCCCACAAAATCAAGTCCCCATTTCATAAATGGTTTCTCTAGAAGACTTGTGACCATGTTTATAAGACTTTGAATCTCCAATCCTCCTATTCTTTGGTATGCATCATAAGATTTGAGTAATCATGAACATTTTTGTACAGAGTTGGCCACCAATAACTCACATCCAATATCCTCCTCTACATGATTTTAATTGCAAAATGACCTCCTGATGGTCCTTCATGCAATTCTCTCGTCATTATCTATGCCTTTATAGTTGTTAAACATCTTCATAGTCTATTATCTTGGCCCATTTTGTACAATTCACCATTCTTCAATGTGAAAGGTTCTATTCTCCCAACCAATCTTTATTTTTGTTATACAAATAATGTGCCCTCAAATCTAGCTTGTTTTCAAAAAAAAATTTACATCATTAAACCATTCAAGCTTTATGTAAAACAAACTTGGATTTGTGGTTTGATTAGGCACATTGTGGGTTTTGTAATATTTGGTAGTCTTGACATGCATCTGCAATTACATTTGGCTTATACACTATTATAAAATCATATTCTAGGAATAATAACAACCATCTAACTATCCTCCTTAAAACTTGTGGTTTGTTGGCCAAATATACCAATGCCATATGATCTACATAAAAGACAAATTTACTACTTAGCAAATAATGTCTGAACTTGTGCAAAGCAAAAACCTTTGCTAAAGCCTCTCTTTTTATTATGCTATAATTTTGTTCTACTATGTTTAAAAGTCTAGAAGCATACACCACTGGTTAATCATTTTTCCTTGTTAGATTTTAAAATAGCATAGTTCATACAATTAATAAAGGTGCATCTATATGAACATGGAATTCCACTTGCCAGTTTGGTGATATCAATATTGGTGCTTCAATATACATATGTTCAATCAACTCCCAAGCCTTCTAACATTCCTTTGTCTAAAGAAAAGTCTTTGTCTTTTCTGGTTAGTGTAATGATAGGTGCCATAATAACAACAATTTTTTTAATAAAACACTTATAAAATTGTGCCATCCCATTGAATTTGCTATGGATTTTTAAGTGGTGGCATGTTTACTATTGCTGGTATTCTTTTTGCATCTAGTAGTTCCTTTCTTTGGAAACATTAAACTTGAAGATCATCCCTAAAAATACCATGAATGCACATCTATCTGGATTCAAACTAATGCCATATTCTTTGCACTTTTGAAAACATAATATGAACTTTTATAGATGGATGTCCATGTCATTGTACACTATAAAGTCATCCAAAAATATCTTCATAAAATTGTCTAAATATTTTTAAATGCTTTGGTAATAGTTTTTTGATATGTTCGAGGTCCATTTTTGACTCCAAACAGTATCACCTTCCATAAAAAAGTCCCCTTAGTCTATAACAAATGTAGTTTTATATTCATGCTCTAGAGCTATAGAGATTTGATGATATCCTGAATATTCATATAAGAAAAAATATCTTTCAAACCCTGTTATTATGTTCAAAACTTCATCTATAAAAGGTAATGGGTATGGATCTTTTTTTGTGGCTACATTTAATTTTTTGAAATCTATGCAGATTTTCAATTTGCCATTCTTCTTGGGTATTACTATTATGGGTGACAACCATGTAGCCTCCTCTATAAATTGAATGAATCTAATTGCTAACAATTTATTAATATCTTGTTTGACTGTTGTTACATAGTTTGGATTTAATCTATACCTTTTTTCACTACTAGAAATTTGCCATTTTGCAACTGTTGTATGCAATTGGTTTTCAGTTGCATGCGACACATGCAACTACAAATTCGCCTAGTTGCATAAGACAAGTCGCATGCGACCGGTAATTGCATGCGACAGTACATATATGACAAGTATATACGGTTGGGTTATACGGTTTCATCCACCCATATTCTATACTAATAGTTGTAAGTGCGACTGCATGCAACTATAGGGGTTGCGTTCCCATTGAACTAGCTAACCCAATTATATGCGAACACGTGTACTTTTATTTTGTAATGAAATATTTAATTTAAAGAATACTTTAATTAATCTAGACCGTCCAAGTCGTAGCCGTTGGGGTGCGAACACGTGTTGGATCAACCATGCTATGCCATTGTGCACGTGGGGAAGATTAGGGTTAGGGTTAGGGTTTTTCATCGTACCTTTTATAGTGCGCCACATGGCAGCACAACAACTGTTAGATTTAGTTGCAAATGCAATTGCTGGCCCATGTTTTAGGGTTAGGGTTAGGGCTTTTCATCATACCGTTTATAGTGCGCCACATGGCAGCACAACAAATGCAACTAATATTTTGAGAGTTTGAATCGCCATGTGTCACATGGTCCCACTGTTAGGGTTAGGGTTAGGGTTTAGGGTTTTCATCTACTTTGTTCAATGTGCTATCTAGAATTGCCAAAAGTGCCCGTCAACAACAGATCGATCAACAAAACTCTACAATTAGTGAAAAACACATGCACAAGGTAAAGAACTACATATTCCAAAAGGAAAGTTACAAAATTGTGGGAACATTTTCCAAGGTTCAGCAATAGCAAAAGAGCATTGTGTAATAGAAAGGTGCTTTTCAAGCCTCGACTACCAATTGATGCCTAAGAAGAAATGTCTGCAATGACCTGGCTTGAGTGCTATCCCTTTTTCCTTCTCTAGGTTCCCGAATTCCAGAACACTTTGAGATTCTTGAAGACTCCAGGGCATAGGACTTGCTTGTCCAGTTGTAGCACAATTCTGATTATAAAGAAAAAGAATCTGCAGACAACAATAAAAACACACCTGATCAACTAGAATACCATAGAGGCCCACAAGGCCTTGTGGTTTGGTGTAAGCAGCAATGCAAGTGGCTAACTGCACCAAAGAGTTCAGCAAAATGTTTGGCCACAAAAATGTCAAACTTGCCCTTGCCAAGAAGGGTCAAGGGGTTGTCATCTCCACTAGCTTCAAGAACTTGAAACATTTGAGGTTCAATATTGTTCAAAGATGCATTATATTTTGCAGAAGTGATGGCCATGGGATCGATATCAACTCCTACAGCACCATCAACCCCCATCTGTACAATCACAAAAACCTGCTCTTATCAATCTCTAACATGAATGTAGATTTTACAAATAGTTCAAGATTTGATTAGTCCATTATGGGTGGACAAACAAACATGCTCTCTAACACCAGAGAAGTTCACACATTTAAGACAGTAGAGATAAGAGGTTACCATAGCCAATAGCAATGGTCTTAAGGCCTTTCGGTCACAAATGCAAGAGCAAGCAGCAGCTTATGAGTAAGTACCATTGTGGTAGAGATGTTGTTAAGATGCTGCTTGTGTATGGAAACTTCAAATTACATAGTGAAAAGAAGGGATTCAAAGTTCAGGGCATCACCTTGAGTGCAGCTATTGAAAGAATGCTAGAGCCAGTGGCATAGTCTAAGATCTGGTCACCAGGTCTCACAACATGTTGCAGCCATTGTAGGCAAAGGCGAGTGGTGGGGTGCTCACCTATGCCAAATGCAAGCCTTGGATCCAACATCACATTCAGTGCCTCTGGATCCTGCAGTTCAGCAGAAAACTTGCAGATTAGCAGCAAGCTCAAATAATTTAATTTCCAATAAAGGATACTTTATGGTAGACTAGATCCTATTGTTGGAGTACATCAAAGGATTCTAGCTTCTCAACAAATATTATTACTTCCACCAGAAAATTTCTAGCAAAAAGACTGTACAGTGGTATTATTTCCACCAGAAAACAATTAAAAATGGTTCAGTGTTTTGAAACAATGCTAATGGTCACAGTGGGTCATGGTGAAGTTCAATTCCTGATTCCATTTTCCTGTTTGAGACCTTACACACATCCACAAGGCTTTTTGAGAGCTCTTGGAGACGAATCTTCTATCAATGTTGATCATCTGGTTCTACATCTTTCCACATCAACAGATCTGCCATTTCTTGTCTAGAGTGGTCTAGCAGTGGTCTGATGAGCTATCAATGAGTTTGACTGCTCTTTTAAGTCCATAAATGCCAACGTCTTGGCACATGCACAAATAAGGGGGTTCACCAAAAGAATAGGACCAACCTACAGGAAGGCACATGACATACAGGAGGTGTGCTCCACTTGGGGACTATCCACAGGCCTTTTGCCACCTCAATTGGCTTCTGACATTGCATTCCAACATAAAACTAAATCATGAGAAGGAAATGTCCATGTGATCAAGCAAAATTGAAGATGGAAATACAGATGGTAATAAGTTTCAAAAACCAGCCAGAAATAAGAGTCTGAACACTTGCACTTGCTGAACCCAGTCGATTTTTTCAGTATTTACAACTTCATACTATGGCATTTCTGTCAGCCCTATTGAGTCAGCAGCCATAGCAAGTGCCTCAGCCACATCCTCACCTGCCGGAAACAGTGCAGTTATGCGACTTTGCAATTGGCAACATGGACTTTTGAATTAGTTATTTAAATTGCATCAAACAAAGGATAGATGTGATTACTGTCCCAGATTCATAGGGCAAATACCCTTGGATGCGAATCTTTACCTCATTCCATAATTGTCGCTTATCACTTGTCCATGGTACAGGGCCATCAGAAAAAATCTGCAGTTCCAAAACAGCAAGAAAATTAGTCAGAGTTAAAAAAACCTGCATCACATTCAGTGACTTGATGAAGCTCCAGTTGTGATCTATCAACTCAAGTCCATGTATTTTGAGTTCGACAACAACAAAAAATTGTGTAGTATTTTGCACTCCTATAACCAAAACATTGCTTCAACCTGTCTCTGCAAATGAAGATCTGAACAGATGCCTGACAGCTATTAACATCATGTAAAACCAACAAGATGGGAGGTACATCAGACATGCACCTCCTGTTCTTGGGGTGCTCCCAAATGTGCATCCTCAATACTGCAAGAGCCCGCACCAAACACATCAATGCTTCCATAAATGCATCCTGCAATCCCCCAATGAGGTTTAAGCTCATCATTGGTAACATGAATCAAAATTCATTCAAGACCCTCAACCCTAAACCCTTGGAAGTCTGCACTTAGCTGTACCATTATGAAGTTAACTCTACGCAGGCCCTGTGGACAGAAAAGCCAGCAAACCACGCCAACATTAAACTCAAGAGATCATTCATACTGGAAACCCCACAGAAAACCACGAGTCAAGGATGTTTTTAAGGTCATGATTGTTAACACTTGACACATTCTCATTATCATATGTTTTCAAGAGATCAATGTCTCCACATTTTATGAAAATTTTCAAGACCATGAAGATGCATTGTTTACATAGTTTTCCATATACTGAAGGAGGCAGGAAACAAACATACGAAAACAGCACCACAACAGGTAATTTGAACAGACTGCATTGGGTATGATGATGATACTGAGTCCCTTTCTGCACAAATTCCTCTTCGGAACATTGGAGGTAGAGCAGTTGAAAACTTTAACCAATAGTCATCATCTCCCCTTTTCCCATGATTGGGAACGCAATCCCTTCTTCCAAATTCCACCCTTTGTAGTGGTGTACGCTGATTGTTCTCATTGAAACTGCTTCTTATCCACCCACAACCTATAATGGATAATCATCAAATGCATATATCAAACCCACTAAGATTCAAATCCCCACAATCATCGAAGGCTCAATTCTTGAATGGATTGAAACCCTGCTTGAGATGGATGGTGAGATGATTTCCAACTAATTCTATACAAAACAAAATTCAGATAGTCACAACTGAAACTCACCACCTTAGAAAGCAGCTTTCAAAGAAGAACACAAATCTCAAAAAGAGGGGGGAAACAACCCCTTCAGAAACCCATCAAACAAACTCACTCTTGAATTGTGTAGAGCAACAAGTGCCCATCTCAAATGGCATTGCAAACTCTGGAAGACACAAAAACAATTGCGTACTTTTACAAGAATGACATAATCGCCTTCTGATGAGGCAGATCTCTAATGGTTCACAATTTTAAAAAGTTTCAAGATGGACCAATTTACCGGCAATTGACACAGCAAAAGAGGGTTTGAATGAAGAAGAGTGAGCAGATAACACGGACAAAAGTCGCAATGGAGGTCGCATCTCTATCTGTCTGTCTTCTTCCCTTGCTCTTTCTTCCCTGCGCATATGTTTTACATGTGAACCCCGGGGTTAGAGGAACCGTAAAATCCCAAACCCTAAAACTAGAAACCCTAAACCTGGGACTTTCAGTCAAATTTTCATTTACAAAACCTTATCCCTTGAACCTGGAAGCTAAGGCTAGAACCCAACCCATGAGAATTTGAAACGCCTAAACAAATAATGACACTAAGCTCTCTCTCTCTCTCTCTCTTTCTCTCTCGATCAAATCCATTGTCGTCAGCACAATTTCTCTAGGTCTTGCCACCGGGAGAACATCTTCGTCTTCATCTCCGACGGCATCTTCCTCCCCGGAGGAGCTGATCTCCGTTGCTGATGCGGCATCATCTACGGTATGATGATGATCATCATTGAAAGAGCTTCTGAACGATCCAGCCACTGCCATGGAGTCAAAGAGCCAATCCGGGTCCACATATCGGCTGTTCTGCGCAAGCAAGTGGCAGAACTCCTCCTTTAGTCTCTCCACCGCTAGCTGAATCACGTTTTGTGCTCTTTCTAGGGTTGCAGGCTACTGGTCCTCCTTGTTTTGCACGGACAACTTATCCAGCAGGTTCTGTACCTCGTCCACCGCTTCCAGATAAGTGGAAGCCTCTTCTTCCGGGCACTCGAAAATCCTCTGCTGCTTGGCTCGCTATGAGTATCCCAGATGCCATCGAACCACCACATCCTCCGCATGATCAAAGCGCGATTCGATCATCTTCGAACTGCCCACGCCCCGTGAAGGTCGGGAACGCTTCGACTGCAGATCCTCATCTGTAGCTATTGTGCCTACTTCATGCGAGGTACTAAACTCTAGCTTCTTGGGCTTGTCACTCATGCTGGAAAATCTGTGATCAAAGTTCGAGAGAATTTGGAGCATGTCGTCCGTCATTGCAATATCTGTGGTGCCTAACGATCTCAAAATCTGTTGTGCTGTGATTAGATTTCGCTCTTCTCCATCTGTTGCCATCGACCGCGGTAGTGCCGTATCCCGCACGCAACGCGATGATCTAACCAGTGGTACAAAAACATAGCGGGCCCTCTTCTATAACCTCCAAATCAAGTCATCCTTGCCAAGGAAAAAAATCACACACAGCAGCAAAGAAGAAGCTCCTGCCTCGGTCTTCTACCGAAATAGAGACAAAAAGAAGCCTCTTTTTTCTGCACTTCTCCACCCCCTCTTCCAAAGCTCATGAACAATATCCGCTAATACTACTCTAACTGGTTTCCCACCATCTTAAAACTCTCCCAAAACCACCAAACAAGCCATACCTAAGCAGTTCTTAGTCTGGAAAAGCAGTAAGCAAGCAAGCAAAAAGGGCTTTTGTAATTCCTCTAACAAAGGCCAATTTGCAAACGAGAAATTGTGCACAACCAAGAGAAGAGTGAAGGAAATCCCATTAGGGTTTCCAACGCCAAGGTTTAGGGTTCCGCTGAGAAGCTCGAGACAGACACCAAAGACCATGACAGTATTCTCCCGCGTTCTCCAATTGTGTTTGAAAAAACTGTCGCTGGTTACAAAAAATGTGTACCTAGCTTACAAAAAGATCATAGTTGGCCTATTTTAGTTGCACATGCAACTATGAGTATATGCATATCAAATATATACGATGATATGTCACAAAAGTCATCCAAAGGTTGGGATGAAGGTGGTCATAGTTGCACCATAGTTGCATACACACCCAAAAAGGGGGCATAGTTGCAAAAATAGTTGCATGCGACAAGCAGTTGCATCCCAGTTGCAAAGGGTGTGGTTGCATATGACAAAATTTCTAGTAGTGTTTGATGTGCCGGTGGTATAGTAATATCCAACTCAATTTTATGTTATGCAAGCTCTGGTGGATGTTAACAAATAGGAGATTTACTCAAATGCAAACATAAATCTTTATTGAAATGAAACTAAAACATGATGTTCACAACATGGAACATAACATCAAAACCTCCTCAAGGTTCTTGTCACATCAAATACACAAACTTGTGCAATGAAGAAAAGAGAGCCAAACCATTAACACCAAGGCATTTAACTAAGAGACCAAACCACAAATAACCAAATTAATATAAGTAAAAAAAGTAGTTCAACCTTGTGAAAGTAACTTAGTTATTTTTTTACTCTAATAACTAATGAAAACCTAATTAGTTGAACTTGAATTTTCAACACTCCCCCTCAAGTTCAAATCCATTTGTAATACACCAAATTTTAAAAAGAACCTCTTTAGCTTGTTTGTACCTAAAGACTTTGTGAAACTGGTAACAACCTGATCCTTAGTATTAACATGAATAAAGTTAATTTCTCTTGCTAGAACTTTTTCTTTAACAAAATGATAGTGCATTTTAATATGTTTTGTTTTAACATGATAGATTGGGTTGTTACCAAGTAGTATGTTATTAATGTTATCATGATAAATGACAACATGAACATCTATTGATTGTCCCAAATCTAAAAGTAGTTTAGATTAACCAGACCACTTCACATGGAACGATTACTATGCCTTTGTATTTTGCCTCTATGCTTGATAGTGCAATTGTTGTTTGTTTCTTCTTATTCCAACTAACAACACCATTTCCAAAAGAAAACGTGAAACCATTGGTTGATTTCCTATTTGGGTCCAAATTCTTTAAGGTCTACCAAAATCTTATCACATCATCATTATTTTCTATCTTTTTTACCTAGTCTTTTTTTACCATGTAAACACACATTGATTGATGATTATGATGGAATCTAAAATTGTACTAGTATAGACTACTATCCTTTTGAAAATTTTAACAATTTTTGACTCATTATTTTTTATGGGGATTAAAATATAGAGTAAAAAGGACCACAGTAAGGACTAGGCCTTTTTTGTCATGTGTGGTACACCTTAAAGGATTTTTGCCCATTTGAAACATTGCCAGCCCAATCAGCATCTGTGTATCCATGTACTTGTAATTGGCTCTTAGCTTCATAAAAAATTCCACACTACAAAATGTGTTATATGTACTCTAGTATGCGCTTCATTGCATCCAAATGTGGTTTTTTAGTGTATGCATGAATTAACTCACCATTCCAACTACATAATTCAAATATGGCCTTGTGATGGTCATGTAAATCAAATTCCCCACTATGCATTTGTACATAATGGTATCCTCCATAAGGTCACCTTCATCTGCACTTAACTTCACATCTTGTTCTAATGGAATTGAAATGGGTTTACAACTTGTCATCCCATATTCAAACAATTTGTTCAAGGCATACTACCTTTGTAGTAACCATATTCCTTTAAGGGACTAAATTACCTCAATATTTAAGAAATAATGCAACTTTCCCAAGTCCTTCATCTCAAACTTTTGTTTCAAAAACTTTTTCAGATAAGAGATGTCTACAGAATTATCTTTTATGACAATTAAGTCATCAACATAAATGAATATGACTACATTCCCATGATACATATTTTTCACATAGAGTGAAACATTTACATTGGATTTTTTAAATCCACTTGTGACAAGATATTAACCTATCTTGTCTAACCAAGCTCTAGGTGTTTGCTTCAAGCCATACAAAGTTTTCTTCAACCTACAAACTAAATTAGAATGTGCTTGGTCCACATAACTTGCTGGTTGCTCCATGTACACTTCTTCTCACAAGTTTCCATGGAAAAAAACATTCTTTACATCCATTTGATGTAAGGATAATCCTTTTGTTGTTGCCATAGTAATGATTGCTCTTACAATTGTCATTTTTGCAACTAGACTTTAGGTCTCATAGTCTATGCCATAAGTTTGGGCATAACCTTTGATAATTAATCTTGCTTTATATATGTTCACAAATCCATTTGCATTGTGCTTGATTTTGTACACCCATTTGCACCCAATTCCTTTCTTGTCCTTTGGTAAAGCTACTAATTCCCAAGTAACATTAAAATCCAACACCACCATCTCCTCATCCACGACATTATCCCACTTAAGGTTTCTAACCGCTTGTTCAAAACAAGTGGGTTTAACCTCCTATATAACTTTTACCATGTATGCATAATGATGAATTATAAAAACATCATATGTGAATATTTGTACAAGGTATTTGATTTGTGTGGATCTTCATACTCTAATGTTGTTGTTAGGTGTTTTAAAAGATGTTTTGGCCCTCTAAGCTTTGGGAGTAACAATTGAAGGGACTTTTGACTCTTCATCCACACTATTTTCTAAATCATTTAACTCACCGTCTAAATGATAATTTCTAGATGATGTTTGAGAACTACCATATACAATGTTCTCAATTAGACCCATCAATTGAAAACTTTTGTGATCCACTAATTAATTGTGATTCTTGTTCCACATTTGATGAAACATCACCATTTTTAGCCTCTCCATCTTCTATTATTTTCATTGGTGAACAACAACTAGCCATCTCATCAAACACAACATCTCTATTTACTTGCAACTTTTGAGTGGAAAGGTTGAAACATTTATATCCCTTCTTTTCCAAAGAATATCCAATGAAGATACACTTCTCAACTTTTGGGTCTAGTTTTGATCTCCTTTCATTAGGAACATGCATACATGTAATGCAACCAACATTATGAGGTGTGAGACATTTGGTTTCTTTCCTGTGAATTTTTCTTCAAGTGTCATGCCATGAATTGCCATTGTGAGTGTTCGATTCATGATATAAACTATATTTTCTACCACTTTTGCCCAAAAGTAATCCAAGAAATTCTTTTCGTTCAACATGGCATGTGTTATTTTTACAATGTGCTTGTTCTTCCTTTTAACAACTGCATTTTGCTGTGGGGATTAAGTACATGAATACTTTCTTTGAATTCCCTATTCTTTAAAGTATTCATTAAATTCATTTGAAAAATACATTCCCCTTCCATTGAACCTTAGGCATTTGATGGTCACAACTTTCTCCTTCTCCACCATTGCTTTGAAACTCAAAAAGTGTTGAAACACTTCACCTTTGTGTTTCATGAAATAGACCCACACCTTCCTTGTATGGTCATCAATGAAATTCACATAATACCTGCATCCTCCAATGGATTCCATCTTTGTAGTCCACACATATGAATGGATCATTTCTAAAGGTTTGGAACTTACATGAATTGTTTGAGTTGGGAATGGATGCCTATTTTGCTTCTCCAACCAACATACTTCATAAACTTTTCGCATCACTTTTTTTGTTCTAAATTTGCAAAGACCTCCAACAAGATTTTGTTTTTCCATCGACATGGCCAACCCGCTTGTGCCAAATTCCAATGTTTCCAACTCCTTTTCCATGCATGAATAACAAGGAATTCACCTCAAGCATGTTCACATCCAAGGTGAACATTTGTCCATTCCTTTACCTTTTTGCAATCGATTTGCATTGTTTCTTCATGTCTTCCACAAAACATCCATTAGGGTTGAATGTCACCTGTAAACCTTGTTCCACCATCTGGTCTACTAAGATTAAATTCTTTGTTATGGTTGGAACATGAAGTACATCTTTCAAGTATTTTGTTTGCCCATCTTGCATGGATAATGCCACCTTGCTAATTTGTGTGATGGGATGTGCAATATCATCATTAGTTTTCACAAACCTTGGTGTTTTCAAATCCCTTGTGTCTCTAAACCATTCTCCATGACTAGTCAAGTGGTTTGAAGCTTTAAAATCCACATACTAAACATTGTTATTTAATACACCTCCTATCATTGATAGCATTGTGCAATAACTGCTCATCATCTTGATTGTTAATTGATGCATAATTCTTCTATTGCAATTTTCCATTTCGTGCATCATGCTCCTTTTGATAACAATTTTTTACCAAGTGCTTACGTTTTTCGTAGTTGTAATATTTTGAGTTGTTGTTTGATTGTCAACCTTATTGACTTTCACCATGGCCTCCATGACTTCCCCTTCCTTTAAAGTTTTTTCATTTACCTCCATGAGGTTAACCTTCATGTTGATGATGTTCATCATTCAAGGTTTCGTGTCAACTTTGAAATGAAGTTCTATCACCTTTACCTTTACTTTTTACCTCTACTAGTATTTGAGTAGAAGGCACTTTCTTGTGATCCTTCATTAGATGAAATACTAATAATTTTCATCTTTTCATTTATAAATAGGGTCATTATTTTTAAAAATTGAAAAAAAATTTCAAACTATAATTGAAGTTCAAAACTAACTATAGTTTTTTTCAAGACCATTCAAGGTCACAACCATTAGATCTTCATCATTTATAGGGGCTTTTATAGATGCAAGAACATTTGCAAGGTTTTTCACCTTCATAGAATAGTCATTGATGTTCATCTTGTTTTTTTACAAATTATCTAACTTTTGCTTAGGCTGCATTTTGTGGGGCTTATGTGTATTGGTGTTGTACATCTTCACCAATGTATTTCAAGCTTGCTTGGGTAATTTTGCTCCTTGAATATGCACAATCATCAAATCAGACACACTCATAGAAAACCAATACAAAACTTTCTTAACCTTCTCATGCCAAATTTTGTTGGCTTGAATTTGTTGTTATGCGGGGTTTTTTTTCATCACCGGTTATGAACTCCCAATAGCCCTTCCCCATCAAAAAATTCATAATCCTAGAATTCCAGGAAATAGTTCTTGTTTAATTTCCCAATTGCAATTGGAGAAAAACAGTCAACCATCTTTTTAGGCAACATTCAATGCCTTCTTGGGGTTTCACAAATGATTTGTTTTAGGAAATGATTTTATTTCTTTCCTTGAGTTTTTTGGGTTAGGGTTAAGGTTTTCTTCCTTAGGTTTTTAGGATTAAGGTTAGGGTTGAACAAAGTGGACCTTACATATATACCTACGTATGTCTTGAGTATTATATGAGGTTCTATACTATATGTAAGCTTGAAATATATTTATGTATCTGTATAACATTTGTATAATATTAAATACATGATTACATACCAAATTTTTATATAAAAGTCTTGATATTGTATTTGTGCTCCACAATCTTCAAAGTCTAAACTCCTTCCTTCAAATTCTCCCAAATTGTGTTTGCTTCATTCGAAAATTTGTTTTCATATCTTCATAATGTAAACTTTTGTCCCTAGCAACTTTACATAAGTACACTGCTCATATATGAACTTGTATCGATTTGGAATATTGGTGAAACATGAAAAACTATGTTTACCATCATTTCTCAAAATTTTAGCTCATTTGAATTTATAAAATGAGAGATGTTGCCACTTCCTTGAAACCACTTCAAACTAAGACCCAAACACAAAATGATTTACAACTCCCTTTCAACACTTCCAAACCCTTTGAAATTTTGGGAGACATATTAAATATATATATTTCATATCTTCTCAAAATTTCATCCCTATTGATGATGATCATAAATAGTTATCATTTAAAAACAAAACAAACTTCAAAACTAAAGTTAAAACTTTAGATACTTGGATTTCCCTCAATACAAATTTAAATGACATGAAATTTCTCTCACATATGTAATTTTTTATGATCTATTAGATTTCAAAGCTATAGATTCAAAAGAGCTCAAACAAAAAAGATATGACAAAAAAACCAGATCTTATATAGAATATTCAAAAGTTCATAACTTTCACAAAACATATCCATTTAAAAAAAATTTGAGAATAAAAACGTCTTATAGTCTTTTATAATTCCCCCTAGTTTCATTTCAAGATATTTTCACAATAGATCTAAATCTAGATTTCAAAATCCAATTTTCATAACTTTTAATGTGACGATTTCCTTTCACTTCTTTCTTTCCCAGGTTGTGTTCCATCCCTCCATGGATGTGGATGGCCTTCTGTCTAAGTTTGTGTTTTTTGAAGCCATTGAATTGTCTCCACCATTGATATTTTCAACCTTTTTTCTTTCCTTTAGTTAGTAGCACTCTTCGCTTTCCTTGGCTTTCTATCCTTGAACACTTATTTTTCAGTTGCCCTACTTTTTGTTGTAACATTAACATCCACCACATTCACATCTGTAGTGACTGTTTGTATTTCAACAATAGGTTGAACTTCAGTTATTGTCACAAATTTCCCATGAAATGTCTTCTACATCTTAATAAATTTTGGATAGTTTGTCATTTTATGTCCATTCAAACCACAAATGTGGCATGCATATCAAGATGTGGCATGCATATCAAGGTTTTTGATTTTGTTGTGTTGCCTCTATGGTTGCCATTGTGGTTTGCTCCTTCTTTTTGCATGTCTCCACATTGTGATTAATCATTCCAGAATTTGTGTAATACTAGTTAGTCTTCCTTGTATTATTCTATATTTTTGGTGGTGCTACTTGTTTCGTACTCTGTGGTACAAAAGTGCATTCCTTGTTTCGACATTAGTCATTCCTTTTTTACACAACATGTTGTTGTATTCTTGACCGCTTCATCCCTATAGTTATAATTTTGAATATGATTGCAAACTTGCCCTATACATAGTAGTCAAGAAACTATATGTGGTTGGTACTTGTAAACCATGAGCCAACTTTTGAATCTGCTCATAATAAACTTCCACCCTTTCAATCTCCTTTTGCTTCATGTTCTTTAGCTCCATGAATATTTGCTCATCATTTTAGGTCTTTTGATCATGTTCAAAATGCCCATGTAAACTTTGAAAAAATATAATTAGGAAAATTTGACATGTGTTTATGGCACCAATCCGATATCATATCTCTAAATGTATAACTAAATGCATTGACATTATACTTTTCAAAAGTTTCTACATTTGCTTTCCTTGTAGAATTGAACACTTTGACATGAATATCTGGATCAACTTTTTTTTAAGTCAACATATTTAAAAGCTACCTTGTTTGGCCTAATAGAATGGCCATTTATGTGATTGGGGATTCCTATAGTTATGATAGATGGATTTTTAGCATTTGTAATTCTATACCTTCTAGAAATTATTGAGTTCATCAATGATCGATTTGCAATTTTGTTTACATGAGTAATCATTATTAGATTAGTAAACACCATTCGGAGTGTCCCAACAACTCCACTAATTGTTATTAATATTCCTAAACTTTTACTCAAATTCCCTCCCGCCAAGATTTCGCCCAATCCATGACCCAAGTTTGTTACAAACCCAATTAATATTCCCCCTTTGACAACATTTGTGTTGGGTGCAACAATTGTTTCCACTTCTGTGGTTGTTATGATAACATTAAATGATTAATTGACCTCTATTTTAATAGGTTGTTTCCATATTTTAACAACTACTGCTTCTAACACTTTTGGTGAAGCTAGGTTGACTAGGGGTTTGACAATGCCCCATTCTGTGGTTACCCATTGGTATCTTCTATGGTTTAAAATGTGGATGTGAATACACTTTTGATACTCTGTTCTTGAATTGAATGAATGGACGAATTTATCAACTTTTTGGTCCTAATTAATTTCCCAACTCCATGTTTTTTACTTTGTTTTAAACTATAAGAATTCTTGATTCTTGGTCTTGTGATTGATCCATCAATGCTCTTACCACATTCTGTAACTCCACATGTCTAACATTACCTATTCTGATGTGAAAAGGCACAAAACGACAATCCATAATTGGATGTTTTTCTTCCTCATAGAATGCACAAACTCTTGAAAGTAATTGACTACCTCATTCACACATTCACAATTCTTGCCTTGATTATAAATACACCTACCTTTGAAGTTCATTAAAACACCAAATTCATGGTTATTTCATATAATCAAAATCTGTACTTCAAAATACAATGTAGAAAATCTATAAAAAAAATTACAACTCATTTCCTTATATTTTTTATACTACAAAGAATTCACCCAATAATATGAATATGAAAATCATTACAGAAGTTTGTACTTCTCTTGTTTATTGAAAATTTCAATCAAAATAGAACAAAAATTCCATCTTCTATTGAAATGAAATCAAACAACAAGATTAAATCCGTGGTACATCAAAAATAAAATTTATAGTTTCTGCTACAAAGTATCTACATTTATTTCCTTACTCCAAAATTGTGTTTAAAAGTGAATATCATTTTCCCAAAACTCCCATCTTTGGGCAATCCCTAAGTCACCATCAACATGATTCAAAGCTAAACAAAAATTCAAAATTTAATCCTCCAATGTCCAATGATCAATCCCTATTCTTAATGCTTTGTTGACCCAAAACAATGTAATCAGCCTACCCCCTTAACAACTAACTAGGAGGAGCGAAAGAGAGACAAGGAGAAGCAATGAGAGCTTTTCAGCGAATGCAATGTTGATTGCCAACTAGGAGGAGCTTGAAAGAGACAAGGACATGCAACTATGATCACGATGTTGCAGTTGTCAACCATGAGGAGCTTGAGAGATAGTCAATGTGCATAAGATATGTCGATGTGCATGCTCATTAGGGTTCACCAGGAAGGAACTCACAACAAGAAGTTCATCCCATGCATGCATTTAAAATAGACCAATTATGATGTGCCATGCAGTAGTAAAAAAAATTGAAACCACTATGCCAAAGGAACTAATCCTGTACCCCAAAGTACACATTCTGGGTCATTGGACTTGTTTTCACCTGAAAGCCTGCAAGTTGAATATGAATGCTCAATGAGAACGAGACATGTGAGTGAGACTGCCCTTAAAATCTGGTTCTAATGTCCCTATAAATTGGCAGGCCAGTGCTGTCTTGCAGGATGCATTGCTTCACCTGGTAAAATAGTGACTCCTGGCCAGAGTGAACCAGCACCCACAATTAATTGACCCCCACATTGGATGGATGCTGCCTGGATAGGACGCTTTTTTTCATTGGGTTCTTGTCCCCCAGCTAACCTCCCCATAAGCTGCTGAGGGTTCCAAAAGGTGTGCTAGGGGTTCTAAAGTTGGGGTTCATCCAACTGGATGGCCTCAAAACCGGAAAATGGAGTGGTCTGTTTGTGAGTGCTGGGCTGAGTCACCTCACACCAAGTCACCAAGTGTGACAAGCCTTATTTTTATTGGTGAATTTTCACCAAAACGTGAAATTAAAAATTGAAAAATTGAGAATGAAGTAATTTTGGAAGGTTTCAATTGCCAGAAGTGAGAAGAAAAAGTAGTAAAAATCGCCAGATTTTAGTACTCGGTTTTCAGTTTGTAGCCATCAATATAGAAGGTTGATTAAAGATTTTTTTATATCATATCTCGTTTATAGCCAGATTTGCCTAAATCTTCCTAAGGATGATTGCCACTAGGCTACATTAAAAATTTCCTTGTGAAAACACTGGCCGTGACTGGCAGCAAGTACAGTAGCTTGTTTTCCGCTGAAAATGTTTAACAACCTACTCAAAAGCAGCTTCCATGTCCAGCTTCTGGCATGTCAAAAGTTCTATATTTCTTTTCCAATATTCTACTTTCAGCAATTTGTGCCTTTTAAGTAACTTTCGAGATTAAGTTGTGGAGGTTTGCCTCATTGATCTAGAAGCTTCCTCCGGTGCCCGTTTCTCAGCCACAAACTGTCAACACGTGTTTCGGAATCGGTTGTTAGAAACATCACAAGTCGTGACTCATAATTTTTCAGGCAGGAATTTGGGCGCTTGGTGGTTTTGGTTGTTTTGGTGCCAAAGTGGTTGAATCCACAGTCTGAACCGAGAGAAGACTTTCAGTGCATTTCACGATGTGTTCACCTATGAAACTTTCACTTTGGCTGCAAGGCAACCAGGCTCCAATCCACTTTGAACAACAACACCAGCTGAATGGACTAAAGCGGCTACCACTGCAGAGCGTTAGCTGGTGCAGAGCAATTGAAGGCGTGGTGGGTGTTAGTTACGTCATTCCTCTTCAAAAACATGTTACCCATCTGAAAGTCAGGGTGACAAATACTGAGGGGAACCCATTTGGAGAAAAATAGAACGTCAAATGTAATATGTGCTATTGCTATTCCTCAAGCGACTAGCAGAGTCCATGAGACTAAGGCTTTTCCAGGAATCTTGCCACCAAAGCAGAATAGGTCAAGACTGCAAGCAGTCGCAGCTCACTTTGACACCCAGCAAGACAAATTATCACTGACCTACAAGTGCAAACCTCAAAATTGTAATATAAGATAAAGACGCTTAGCCCCGGAAAAAGAAAGCAAGATGTAACAGTCGGTCGACTCCTAATTGCTAGCTACTTCTTTGGCAAAGAATTTGCTGTCTTCCACACCAGCCAGTGATAAAAATGTAACGAGTTCACGACGTTCTGCAGATCAAAACCTACCAGTCTACTGCAAGTCACAAGCAAGACTTTTTTCATGAGCTAGACTTTCTTTCCACTGATCAAAATATCTTACTTCATGATAGGAGTCACATGAGGAGCCTGGGTCGCAAGAAACTTGATCACACACCTGCCTTATTTCAATTGTGCATGATGGGCACCCACCCGTGAGCTGATAATGATCTGTTGCAACACGTCCTCAAAAGCTCTGGTTAGGTTGCACCTGTCATTTAGCCGTCTAGCTTTACAGTACTTTTGCATGTGGATGCGGACTTTACTTGCTTCATTTGAGAGGAGGGCATCATAGTCTCCTGCACGCACTAGCGATGGGACCAAAAGTATAATTTGTTTGCGTCACTCTGTCGGAAGGATTGTACCTGGAAAGACGTCATGACAGTGCAATGAAACGTCCCTGTAGCTGTCAGTACCGATCATAAGCAGACCATGAATCTTTCTTTTTCTTTTCTTTGGCACGGATCAGGTCCCACTCATGGCGTTCTCAAGGGCTGGACTGCATGACTAGTTGCCAAATTACAGACATACTATATTATCGCTGAACTGCACCACCCGGCCTGCAAGTCTCATTCCACTCTGGACCCTCTCACAGCGGCAGTTTCAGTACAGAGTCGGCCAGTGTGCACTTCTAGAGGTCATCCATCCAGCTCAGAATTTTATATTTGCAGCTTCTTTCGCCGGCCTGAGGCAGCTGCATAATTTCTAATATACAGTGACGAATCAGATGAAGAACTCTATGCAAACTGCGGCGCTTGCGCTGCTCATGGCAGCTGTGGCCACTTCAGTTGCGATCCATTCGATCGACGGTGAGTTCTCAAAACTGATTTTGTGGGAACATATTTTTTTCCTCATTATGATCTTTAGAACAATGGGTATTGATATATTTTAACCCCGGCCTGCACGTTGTGGATCTGTACAGCCACGCAAATCACCATCTTCAATGAATGCGCACACAATATATCCGTATGCCAGACATGTTGCGGAGGTGGTACAGTCACTTGCTACGCATTGGAAATGGGAAACGGAAGGCATTCGATCGACGTGGGGGCAAGCTGGCCCGGTGGCGTAATTTGGGGATATCCGGGAAACAAAGCAGATCCAGTAGATGGCAACGAAGCCAAGCCTCAGGCAGACCTTGCTGAGTTCACCATTGGTTCTGGCAACCTGGATTTCTACGATATCAGCAATGTGGTATGTCCTTTTGAGCTACTACCTTCAAAGACTTTGCAGTTTTTCCAGAAAATTCACAACAAACATGTACACATCTATCAGTCAAACTGGGTACTAATTTTTCTTCTGATTCTTCCGCAAATTTGGACCTAAAATTAGAATCGATGTTGCTTGCCCGCAGAACGGGTTCAATCTCCCTCTCATGATCACCGTGACAACCATTGTGAGTCCGGGGAAAGAGTCGGGACTGGAGTGCGGCAACCCAAAGTGCGGCTCTATCAACATCAACAGCTTCTGCCAGTCTCCTAACAAGATCACAGGCGGACCCGGCGACGGTTGCTACAACGTTGATGGCCCAACTGCAACTAGTCCCACGAATGGCACTGAAGCCTTCGCAAATGCCTGTCCCGATGCGTTCTCCTACTCCACAGACTTCGCCAATCATGTGTATTTTTGTCAGACTGGTAGTGAATATTCTGTGGTTTTCTGTCCAATCCCATTCAGGTTGAATACATTGGAATGATTGTTGTTGAGATACGTAGTAACCCCTGCGGAATCCAATGCATGATCAGAGATCCCTCTACTTGTGAAAATGTTTCATCAATAATTTCATCAAAATGTGTCGTCAATAGTTTCCTCTAAATATTTCATCAACAGTTTCGTGAAAATCTTTCAATAGTTTTATCAAAATGTTTCATCAATAGTTTCCCCAAAATATTTCATCAATAGTTTCGTCAAAATGTTTGATCGGTAGTTTCATCAAAATGTTTGATCAATAGTTTCCTCAAAATATTTCATCAATGGTTCATGGTGCACCTAGCCAGCCAATTCATTTCCCATGGTTTCTAACAAGGAAATCTTGGTCGAGGGAGGTCCTAATATATAATTGAGAGCATGTGAATTAGAAATCTACATGTAACAACTAGATATAATTGGGATTTAAGATCTTTTGAGTAAGCCGAATCTCATGTACACAAATCGTCTAGTGTTGATGTTATTTAATATATTGTAGCCTAAGGTCGGTTTCCACATGAACAAAACCAATAATTAATTTGTTTTCAAAAATTAATTCGTTTTTACAAATTTGAAAGCATTATTATTTCATGATCTACTATGATACTGTCACATGAGGAGTGAAGTTATTCAGATTGTAGCCTGCAATAATTATGATGATTTTCAACGTGTGCCTTAGCTTCATATTTTCATGAAAATTCATTTCACTATTTTAAGGATTATTTAATGATGAAAAGTTGACCCTATGGTGAAGTACACACAAGCAAAGCGTATACCTTTGATACATAGGCTTCTCTAATGACAATTTGTTATCTTTGTTATTCTATGTTTGGGAAAAACCATGCCATGGCATTGCAATCTTGAACCTAGGTCTGGGTGAAAGGACACTACATTGTTCATAAAATGTTGTTACAAGGTAGTTTTCGTAAGATTTTGGGATTTGTAATTGACCATGTGATTTAATATAATTTATTAAAATAAGAAAAAATTTAACACTACAATGTTATATATAATATAATCACATTATATGAATTCCATGCACCTTCATATAATTATTTTAATGAATAAAAGATTCAATGGTATTATGACATGGTGACATTGGTATCAAAAATCATTTTTTTGAAAAAGTTTGATGACCAAATTTTATTATGATTTTTTCATACTAAGTCTTTTATATTATGGAAAAATAGTCTAGAAGTTCATCTTTCAAATTTAAGTTTTTCATAAGATAAACTAGGGTTGAAATTTTTTTGACAATAAATTTATAATGATAACTTGTAAAATGACTCATATGATTCAAGGTATCCTAATTTCACACTATTTTCATAGTGTTAATTTAGGCAATTATGGACTTCCACAAGTGCTTTTAGTCATATAATTTTGAGATTCAAAGTGTAATGCATTAACAACAAGGCGTTCCCCTACAACCAACCATTTATATCTAGTTAAATTTATTGATCAACTAAAATAATTCAAAATGGCTAAGAGTATGTGTTTGGTTTGATTTTCTATTCACCAAATATCTATAGTTTTTTTTTAATATCATCAGATTTCTCTATTGGGTTTTGCCATGTAGCCAAAAATGTGAAAAAATCTTAATTTTTTTTGCTTTGAATATCTTGTTTATAACCAAATTTAACTAAATTGTATTATGGATGATTACCAATTCAGCTACATCACAAGTATGGGGGGGTAAAACCCCACCTAATGTATTGCACATTATAAAGAGGATACAAACAAGATGGGAGAAATCTCTAATGTACAACAATTTATACCTATTTAACTTTTCAACTACTCACTACTTGTTAGCTTAGCGTGACATAATCAACATATTAAAAATAAACAAGAAAACAATTCAATAACAACAATATTCTTATTTGAAACCAAATTTCATTTAAAAAATGAATGCATAAAATTTAAAATAATAATCACATTGATAGTTTCAATAGTTGCATCAAAATTTTGTTTGGTCTTGGTTCAATGATTACCATTAATCATTATAATGTTATTGATTGTGACATTACTTCTAGTAGAATTAAATGAAAATAAAATAGATAAATGTCAACTAATTGTTTTGGATTTGTCGAATTGCATTTCCATTTGTTCACCCAACAATCCTGATACAATTATTTGTCATTCCTTTTTTTTCTTTCACTAGCACCCACATGTTTAAAATTTTTAAATTGTTCATCCTTCACAATTTCACTTCTTGCCTTTCCCATCCATATAGGATATAATTTCGAATCTCTAAGCTTCACTTGAACAAAATTTTCCAAGGCCCAAGTCTTGAAATGGAGTGTATGTACACTACTACCAAAATGGGGTACTATTTACTATCCTAAATCATTATGTGACTTTAAAAGTGAAATAACTTCGTTGCATTTTGTTGAAGTCACCTTGGTGAAATTATTCCATTATAATATCACTATGTAAACATCATGTTTCATTACTAGTTAATATAATTCATTATTACAATTTACTATAGCAAATAGGTTTATTTTTATATTTTAAAAAATATTTTATTTATGCTATTTTATAATATACTGTATATTATTTTAAGCTACTTTTGTTCTAACTTATATTTTATGTTATTTTAGGCTATTATAGTTTATTGTACCCTAAATTATTATATGTTATTTTACTTTAAGGAATCTTAACTAATTTATTATAAGTTTTTAAGTTATTCTAAATTAAATCATTCAACTAATTTTAAATTATACCTTAGGTTATTTTATTTTAAATTAATATATGTTATTTCAAGTTATGCTTTAAATTATTCAAGGTCATTCTACTTTAAGTTATTATAAATTATTTTATCCTAATTATAAAAAATTAAAATAATCTATATATATAATTACCTAAGGTAAAAATAACTTAGAATAGAAAATAATAACCTATGAAAAGTAATTTAAAATACCCTATGATATAATAATTACCAATAGTCAATGATATTATAACATAGAATATCAAAAAATAATTAATTATACAATATTCATAAATAATTGTAGTATAATATATAAAAACCAACAATATCTTATAATACAATAACCATTAATATAATAAGCATTAATAAGCATTAATATCCAGTAATAGAATATCCATCAATAACCATTAACACAATAACCACCAATACTCCTTAATAAAATAACAACCGATAGCCATTAATAGAATAGCCAATAATAGCCATTAATAAAATAACCACCATTAGCTAATAATATAATAGCCAACATTAGCCAGTAATAAAATAGCCACCAATAGCCATTAATAGAATAACCAATAATAACCATTAATAAAATAGCCATTAATAAAATAGCCACCAATAGCCATTAATAGAATAACTAATAATAGCCATTAATAAAATAGCCAACAATAGCCATTAATATAATAGCCAACAATAGCCATTAATAAAATAAACACCAATAACCATTAATATAATAGCCACCAATAGCCATTAATATAATAGCCACCAATAGCCATTAATATAATAACCACTAAGAGCCATTATTATAATAGCCACCAATAGAATGACCACCAATAGCCACCAATAGAATAACCACCAATAGCCACTAATAGAATAACTACTAATGACTATTAATAAAATAACCACCAATAACTATTGATAAAATAACCACTAAAAATCATTAATAACCACAAATAGAATAGGTACAAATAGCCATTAATAACCACCAATAGCCATATATTATAATTGTTTTCGATTGCCAAAAATAATCTAAGGTGAAATAATTTATAATAAATAAAAATAACTTAAGGTGAAATAGCTTATAATAACCTAAAATTGTCGATAATAACATAAGGTGAAGTAGCCTTCAATAGCCAAAAGTAACTTATAATAACTACAAGCAATTTAAACTGAAATAATTTACAATAACAAAAAAAACATAGAATAACCAAAAAAACTTATAAAAGTTGAAAATAGCTTAAGGTGAAATAACTAAAATAACTAAAAGTAATTAAGAATAGCCATAAATAAACATAAATAATGTAGGGTGAAATAATTTAAATTAATGAAAATAATCATATAATAATTGAAAGTAGCTTAACGTAGGTAGTATTATTATATTAACAAAAAAATATTCATTTATTAAACTTTTTTTTTTCAAAAAAGTGGTCATTGAAATGTTCTTAAATTATGATATTCAACTTTTCTTTTGTTCAAATGATTTTAAACTTTCAAAAGGAAATAAATGAAATTATGTCATTATTGATTTTTATTAAAAAAAGTAAACTCAAATCATTTCATTTGAATAAAATCTTAATAATATATGAATTTTCAAATTTTATCTTTTTGTAATGTTTAAAATGAAATAGTTAATAAATAAAATGTAATGCAACATATAATCACAAGTGGGGTGGTTTGATTGTAAGGGTGTTTGTCTCCATTCCAAAGGTCAAGAGATCAAACCTCATGGGTGGTGTTATGTGTGGTCAACAATGGTATGTTGATCAAATATTCTCTTATCGAATTTTAAGAATAAGTGCCTAGGTTGATTATGTGACCTACCTACCTACTTAGGTTAGGTTTTTAACCTAGTGTAGGTAGTGGCAGGTGTCAATAAATAATAAGCTTTAAAAATCATGAAATTATCAATAATATTATATGTTAAATAATTAAAATTTAATTGATTTGCACAGTGGTTAGTTAATTAAATAGCAAGTGAATGGTTTGGTAAATTTTTATTTCATTCGAAAGTAACCTTGTTTCACTAAATACTAGTGAAACAAATCATTGTCCATAGTAATTGGTCTTCATTCACTAGAGGGTTAAACAATTTCAATAGGTAAAAATGTCCAAATTCATTCAAAATCTAGTGAATCGCAGAGTGAATTAGGATGCATTTCCTAGTGGTGATAAAACTATTTTTAGTAATGGTGACATGTCTTTAGGACAACAATATGGAATGATAACTAAGTTTTCACGATGAAAATCAACAATGGGGGGAATAACACCTTGCACATGATTAAATCTCCAATTGTTTAAAGGGCAAAAACCTTCCAACAAGGTTGAATTTTGAATTGGCAAAAGTTTGATAACAACTCAAAGATGGTTTTCCAATAATCCAAGTATGGACCAAACATTTTAGCATAGGTTTCATCCTTGCACATCCCCATTTTCTAAAATTCCACATATTTAGAAAGTTCAATGTTGATAAAGTTTTCCTTTTCATTCAATTTAATGGCATCATTCCCCCATATAGGGTGAAAAAGAATAGGATTTGGAAGTAAAGCCTTGTGGTACCTTCAAATGATCTAAGTCATTCACTTGTCATAATCGAATTGGAGGGTCATCCTTAGGACTCCATAGGGCATAAATAGGGGACATTTTGTATTGCATAACAAGCCACCCAACTAAATCAACAAAAAAAAAGAAACAAATGCATGTATGTAAAGCCAAACAATTAGATTTCTAGCCTATCTTTCAAACATCCTTTGAACCATGTCTTGGAATCCAAGATGTCTTGGATAAGTTGAAGAATGAAAGGATGATTTTGTGAAACCATGAATGTTTTCATTAACTCAGCCAAGACATAATTATCTTACTCCCTTAATTTTTGGAAAGATATCCAAAATCTTCATCTATGTCTTTTGTGGTGTGGCCAACAACTAGAAACCCTAGTTGCATTTCTTCAAAAACTTCTCTTATAGTTAAGAGAGGTAATAATGTAAACAATTGACAATTCTTGTTGTCTTTCACACAATTGCCCATTTGGAGAATTAACTTTCTAAGCAATGGTTTAACACCAATGAATTTCTCTAACACTTCCAATGCAATTAAACAACAAGAACCTCCATGCATTAATCTTCAAAAGAATGCATTTTATGGTTCACGCTCAAATAGAATCCTTAATTCATTAACAAACTCCTCCAAGGTTTGAAGTAATCACAACAATGACCTAATTATAAAATTTGGATCATTATGCTAGAATTCATTGGAATATTAAGTAAATGCCTCATCTCCATGACCATGAGTAATCACACTAATCAAAGTGATTAAAGGAGCTTACCCAAACTTGAAACCATTTTGTTTTTGACAACAAGTCTTGGAAGAGCAATTAGGGAATGGTCCATATTGTCATGGATGATATAAAAATACTCTTCTTTGGATTGTATTGATTCAATTCTCCAAATGTGATAAAAACATCCACATTATTCTTGATGAATGAACTGTGTTTCCATAATTTCATTTCATTTTTCTTTGCACTTGCACTATTCTTGCAAATTTTGGATATCAAATCCTTCAATGATTCATAAATAATACACTTGGCAAAGTTGGAACCACATATTTTCACATCACCATTCAAATGATGTGTTTTTTTCAAAGGGAAAAAAACAATGGAATTTGTAATGTCATTTCCAAGTTGGTGAAAAGGAAAAAGATTTTAGAATACGTAGGAGATATATATTATGGAATGGAACTTGTTATAAGGAAAGAAATTCATGTGCTTTTGAAAATGTGTACATTTTAGCACAAATATTTATGGGCCTTGATCAAATCCTAGGAAATTTGGTATGCATGATTGGTGGCAAATTTAATTTGTAGTGTAGAGGTTAAATTAGATTAATTAGGTTAAAACATAAATAATAGGATTAAATAACCCTTCAAAAGTGGCTTTCATATGGTGAATCAACATATAAAAATATCTAGAATTTAAACAAATTTGAAAATAATAGCTACAATAAATAGATGCAAATTCAATATATTTCAAAAAAACTTTATTAAATAGACAAACATTTAATTTTGAATATTGAGTTCTAATTATGATTTATAACTATTAGTCAAACCCTAATTATCTTTTTTATTTTCCAATTAATATATATTTTTATTTGTATATCTATAAATATGTGTGTTCAAGTCTACAACAAAAAAATAATAAATGTCATTTCTTGCAATAGATGCTAGAGTTTGTAGAAAGGGAATAACTATTTTCTTTAGTCGAATGTTACAGTTCAAGAAAAAGAAACTACATTTTTAGATGTAGGAAGAGGGTGTTGTTAAAAAAAAACTATAGAACTCCAAGATGAAGAAGGTGAAAGCAAATTTTCCAACAAATAAATCCAAAGTAATGAAGCCAAAATATAAAAATGTCAACCATGAAGAAGTTGCAGTTAATGGAAGAATCGTGGCGCAATTTCTTCTCCGCGAGGGGTGATTAGGTTGAAGAGGCAAGAACAAATTTTTTAAAATGTAGTGCATATTACCTAGTACGTAAAACATAATTTGCTTGTTTCTAGTAGAAAAACCCATTGTTTAAAAGGTTTAGGAGAAGCACATTTTGTTCTTTGATGCACAATAGAACTTCCCATAACAAGTTGATAGGATCTAAGTTATGTCCATTCGGCCTTACAACAAGTATGAATGAAAAGATGTTTTTTGAATGAAGAGAAGATGGAACTATGCTTGAAATTGTGCTTCCAAGCTTAGATTTATTTTTTAAATGTGTTGGAAAGCATAATATTTTGCTTGAATTTTTTACATATATATTCCTTGTGTTCTTGTTCTTGTAGGAGGTTGAAGACACACAAACAACACAACTTGAGGTAAGTTTTTCAAGCTTTTCCAATTTCTTGTTTTCATTCTTTCTCTTTCAAGTTTTTTCTTTTATGTTTGTTTGTTTTAAGTTTTGTAGATTTTTGAAGTTCTATAGCTTTGTAGGATTTTTAGGAGCTTGGCTGAGGCAAGAAAATTTTCTTTTGCTTCTTTTGAAGCTCTCAAGCTCCAAGCTTAGGAGTTTTAAGGGAGGCCAAGGCAAAACATTTTACGTTCGGCCTCCAACTTTTGGCACTTAAAGTTGGAGGCTAAGGGCAAAGTTTTTTACATTGGCCCTTTTTGGAATTTCCAAGCTTGGAGCTCTGAAGCTCCTAAAGGAATCGAGGCAAAGTTTTTTGCACTTAGCCTTCAACTTTCAATGCCGAAAGTTGGAGGCCAAACACAAAAAACTTATGTTTGGCATGTGTTGGAAACTCCAAGTTCCAAGTCTAAAACTTTAGAAAAGGGCGGAAGAAATTTTTGTGCATTTGACCTCCAACTTTTGACACCAAAAGTTGAAAAAATTCTTTAGCCACAAATGGAACTTCTGAGCTCCAAGAAATGTTGAGTGCAAATTGTTTTACAAATTTTAAAATTATGACATGTGTTCCGATTTGATTAGCTAGGGACAGTTGGAAGCAAAAACATGGATTTTTTGAAATTTTATAATTTGCAAATGTTATGTTGAGTAGTAATGTCATTTATTACAAAAAACCATTTATCAAATTTTCCATTTCAATAACTTTGGACTTTCTAAACTATGGTTAATCTTGCAAAATTCTAATAAATTAAGATATTAGATTAGATTGAAAACCTTAATTTTAATATTACAATAACTTCACCATCAAATTAGGAAAAAAATCAACAATTAATTTTTTTATATTATGTAATAAAAGTACATAACATTTTTTATGGACTATGATCACCACATCTTGTATCATTTGAAAAGTTCACCTTGTAATGAAATGATGGCATTTTATTTTCAATTTGTAATTTGATTCTTCAAGTGTTATAGTTTAATTAAATGAATCCCTTTCAAATGTTTCAATCAAACTTCAACACATATTATACCAAACTTCAAGGTACCCCCATAAAAATTGTCCCTATTTCTCTGTATGGATTCTCTACTTTGCAACTACCCTAAATTATCTGTAAATTATTATTTTTCTCTTTGATGTTGATTGGATTGATCTTGAATTTTTTCTTCATTAATTTGTGTAATCCTTCTTATAAACACTTGTGATTTTTAGGTGTTTTCTAAGAGTAAGGTTGACCTTGTTTTAGAAGATGTACCATCCAATCTCTTGATTCCGTACGTTTATGAGCAATTATCCTTCATTCCTCCTTGGAATAAGCAAGTGGATAATTTTATCAAGTCAATTATATTTTTTATAAACAAGTTTTTGTTTGATAGAAGGGCCATCATTATCATGTATGTAAATGACCTATGAATGTTGAAGGAAATTTGTTCCTTCTTAGAAGGCTACTAATTGAAGGTTTGCATGAAGTCAATTATTGTTAACTCAAGCTCCCAGATGAGTAATGAGGATCCATCTTCTCAAGTACCATGAATCTTTCTTTCTTTATATGTTTTCTTACTTTGAATTCACTAAAAGTTAAGATAGACTTGAACTTCTTTTTCTTGTAAACTAATCTTGTAAGTTGTGTCACCCTTTTCATGAGAGATCCAACTTCAATTGTCGTGTTTTTTTCAAGATTTCCATTCTCCACCCCTTTTGCCAAGCTAGTAAAAAAGGCTATTAATCTCAAGGTTAAAGATGTACTCTACAACTACAATAATGTGACTTCAATGATTAGATCCCAAACTAGACGAGCTTTCAAGGCGACAAAGGAGTTCCATGTGATCACATTGCAAGTTCTTATCAATGTTTGCTTGCCACTAGATACTACAATTGTGGACCTTAAATACGAAACAAGTACTTGCATTCATCCCTTTTTTGTTTTTTTGGATTCCAAGTTATTTCTATAACCTATTTTGTATCTAATTTTTGCATTTGATTATTCTTACAAGGAATATTATTTGTGTTTGTCGGGCATTAGGAGGCCAATCCTTGCATTCAAGGCTGATTTAGATCTTTGATGAAGTTTTGAAACCATGCTTAAATGCAAAGTCAAGCAAAAATGTTGTCAGGCCTATCTTCAACTTTGATGATGATTTTCCCATTCAAAAGAAAGCTATAATTAATTTTGATTATGAGCAATTTTGGCCGCATCCCTTTATTTATGCAACTTAAAATTTTCAATGTTTTCAACTTTTTGTAATGTTTTGGTTTTTGTTGATAGATAGGCTAGCAGATCGAAAAGACGACATGTGCCATTCTTTGTTCATCTTGATTTCCTTCATGGTCCTTGTTAGAGCTTTATCTTGCCTTCATGTGCCAAGGCTTCTGCACTTGTGTTGGTGGACTCATGTTCCATCCCCCCATCTCTAGAACCTAAGACCCATTACCATCTTGGTGTTGAGATATTCATTGATGATGAAGGGAGAGAAGTTAATGTTTAGGATTTTTTGGACTCTTTTTGCCTTTCATTATATTGCATTTATATTTAATCAAGACATGGCTTTTCTATTCTCTTTTTCGTTTTAAAGTGGTAGCTCTTTGAATCCCTTCACATGAATTCGTCAAAATCTCATTTCTTTTGTGCATCTTGCCTCTCTCTAAAAGAACTATATTCTTGTAATTAATTTCTAGAGGGTTTCGATAGGTTTTGAATTCTTGATCAAACAACTCTTTTGTAAATATACATTTGCAAGTTGTTTGATTTGGAGACAAATCAACAAGGTGCGAGGAAAAATATATTTTATGGAATTTGAAAAGTTTTCATGACAATAAAATTTTTAAAAAATTTCAAATATAGCTTTCTTTTACAACAGGTTCAAAGGTACTATGAAGCAATTTATAATATTCGATGAGTATTCCACTGTTGCTAACGCATTGCCAAAATAATATATTGTTTAATGCATTTCATATTTATATTTATATTCCACCACATTCCTTCAATACATTGTTTATCTGTCCTTGAATTCTATAATATAATGATTAGTGTTTCAACTTCGAAGAAAGTGTTATTGAACAGATCATGTGATCCTTGGTTGACTTCAAGGACTTCATCAACTCTTTTTTTGGTCCCATGTTGCAACAATTGTCCTTGTGCACTTAATTAAATTCTTTCAATTTTAAATTGTTCCTCGAAGTCTTTTATGACATCTAATTTCCCATTTCATAATATCTTCTTATGGGAATACTAATCTTCGCTATTACTTTCTAATTTACCATTGTTAGTGCAATCCAAGCTTTGAGGCACAGTGAAGTATTCATTTGATTCTTCCATGTGTGGTGCTTGAACCAACAAGCTCATTATATTAGTAAGAGGAGTCTTAATTATCTAGATTTTTGTATTCTTTAATATGCTCCATTTCCTTCTTTTCAATTTCTTCACATATGTTCAAACATGGATGTCAATCCTTACATAATTAATATTGAAATATAAATCCTCTAATAAAAACAAGTTAAACACTTTTTATGCAATACTTCATTACTTAATACACAACTTGAAAATGTTTTTTGGGTTCTATTGTTTCATCCTTCTCATTTTATCTCTTTAGATTTATTGTTTTGAGCTCCCATAATAGGATTCTGCCAATGGTTTCCATAGTTTTCCTTATTAAGCTTGTGGAATGTTTCTTGATTCTTTAACAATGTTCTTCTAGCTTTTCAATGGTTTGAATTGTTGCAAAATGCATATTGGATTTCCTCCCATCATTAAATCTTTTACAATGGAAGTTTTTATTCGTTTAAAGTGGTCATCCCATTCAATTTGATGGTCTTTTACAATAATTGATTGCAGAGGGTAAGTTGAAATCAAGTGTTTGAGATTCAATGTAGGATTTTTTTCGAATTTTTTGATAATAATTTGAACTTCTTTGTGATGTTTGGATGCATGTCTATCATTATATATTTTGTGTATATTAATTTTCATTTCTCAAAATGGCTCATCCTTTCGAGCTCTTTTTTTATTTTTTGATATTGGTCATGTAATGCCTTGTTATACATGCCACTCAATTATTTTAAATCCCATTTTAAATCCTTTTTTATTATAGAAAAAATGAAATGCAAAATTTGGGATATCACTTTTGTCAAATATTTCAAAATGTGACACTCGTTTTGAAACCAATAATATCGTGTACTTTAAGCAACAATTTTTATAGTTGTTTTCTCCCCATACGTTTTATTTAAAGATGGTAAACATATTACTTTGTTAACTCAAAAATGCATATTGGTTCAAAAAAAAAAAAAATTCATACAAAATATATATTTTTGTGCATCATAGCTTCAAAAAACCCTATCAATAAAGACTTGTTAATTTCTCCTATTAGGTTTCGAAGTTGTTGCCAATTTTTGATGTGTCACCAAACTTTGTTCTAAACATATTGAACAAATCCAAGTGCCATTAATGGATCATTGAGTTCATTGGAACTTGTTGAAGATTGTGGTGTAACCATTGAGGTGGTGTCTTCCAAATTCGTTGTCTCTTCTTCTAAGTTTGTCATTGCATCTTCTAGGTATGGTGGGGAGCTCTCCTCTTCCTCATCATTTTTTATAATAAAACTAGTTGATACAAGAACATCCAACTCTTGGCTGTAAGTAAGTATTGGTGTTTGTATGCATCGTTTTTAGTGTTAGAGGCGTTCCATGGTCATTTTTATAACAAAATTAATTCGCTTATTTTTTTGTTAGATTGAATTCCGAGTAGGTAGTCACATTATTTGTGAAACCACATTCTATAATTTTGATTCATTGAATGTGTTGGCCATGCATTGTCTCCAACAGGTTGTTGCAAGTTATTCAAAAACTCTAAGCAAAACATTTTTATCACTATCCCATATATTTTGCAATCTTGCAAATGGTTAGAAGGTGCTTAATACCCAACCTCTTCTTAGAACTTTACATTTATACTCTTCAGGTTTTTTTTCTTTACTGATGGGTAATACTTCAAATCTTTTGGTGTTCAACAAGAGTGCTTGGGATATGAATATCGTGACATTGTGCAAATGAACAACTCAACTTAGAACTTGTTTTCTTTGATTCCTACTTGGAAGTTAATTGAAAGATATTAAATTCTATTCATGTAATGTTACAAAGTTGTAAACATCTCCTAGAGGCTAGATTTTTATAGGGTCGTTCTTAAATTACTACATCCAATGATCTTTCAAAATTGTCTAACATTCTTTGGACCATTTGGATGGGAATACCTACATTCAAGCATTATAATTGGCAGAACAACTATGTTTCCTACTTGTGTCATGTGTGGTGTGTGTAACATGTAATTGTGATTACTTCATTGGCCTTTAGGCCTAATGTGGTTTCATTCAATTTTTCGTTTGCATTTTTTTTTACATGCCATGTGTCCAATTCATGTTTCTGGCAACTATTATTTTTATACTTCATTACATTCCTACGTAGACTTTCACATCAAGTATGAAACATTCAAAACATTTTCCAAGCTTCAATTGATATTTGGATGCACAAGAAATCTTTAAATATGTAGTGAATATATTTAAACAATTGTGTGAACAATCTAAACATGCTTATATCTTAACTAATGTGTATTATAAATATTGGAATTGGAGATTACACATATTGGAGGTATTTAATTTGGTGCATTTTGCACCTCGTGAAAGCCATGTGGCTAAGTTGATGGCTTGATGAATTTCCTTGTGAACATCTTCCATACTTGTACATTGTTTTCATTGCATGTTGCTTAAAAACTTTGTCATAAATGTTTTCATCACTATCCCATATATTTTATAATACTACAAGCGATTAGAACATCCCCGTCATTTACTGACTACTTGCATATCTACAGCTATAGTCTTGAAATCTCTTATTTCTACCATTGGGAACATATCCAAATTTGGTGGTGCTTGTGAGTGTTTTTAGTGGTTGCTTGTCATATTTTTTATGACATTTTGTTTCAACATTAATTCATTCAATTTTTTCAACAATTAATTTTAGTGTTCAACTTCAACCAATATTCATTTTAATATTTGTATTGTATCACAATTTATCGCAAACAATGGTATTTTTTTCTCCTTTAGTTGTTGATCCATCATTTCTTTTGACTACCATACATGTCTTGTGGTTTTGGGGCCAACCCTATCATCCTACAATTCACTAGTTGTTTTAAAATTTTGTTCTTTAAATCTTGTGGCAACTAGGTTTGCTTGCCTAGAGTTGCATAAAATCATCTTCACGGCTTCAAGAATTCTATTGATAGTAGGTTTCCATGGGTTACTAAATCCTCTATCAACAAATCGTTGAATAAACTTGTGAAAAATGTTTTGGAATCAACTTTTTCAAATTTGTGCATTCCATAGGAAGTATATGTTGGTTAAATTAGCACTTCTTGTTGGGCCCTCTTCTTACTTCAAAAAGAGAATTAAAAAAATCCACAACATGTGTAAACATTGCCCAATGGTAGTTTTCCATATCTTTCTTCAGAATGTTTACTATTTATTTTGGTACTGTAAAAATTTCTTGGTTTAATTTCGCATTTGCCCATTGTTAGGCTGTAAATAGCCCATTCATTTGTTTTGTCAATTATTCTTTTCCATTCTTTTCCCCATATTCTGATTTCCAACAAGTGCTAAAGGGGGAGTAACCAAATGTCATTTCTTTGACATTCTTAAGGTTTTGTTATTGACTATATTTCAAATTGAGGAAATATGAAGTATGGGTTTAAATTGTGATTTGAACATTTCATTTGTGGAATTATTTTTTAAAAAACCAACATAAATTGTTTCAATCCTTGTTTCTTTTTTTTGTTGGCAACATTCAAAATAAAATTCATTCATTTTTTCATCCATAAATATCATTCATCCTTGGACACATGGCAAAATATTCCTCCAAATGAACAAAGATTTTGTCCTACATGTCAAAGAATATTCTCTTAATATTTTATTGACACGGACAAAATATTCTAAAAATGATTCATTCTTGTTTAGCTATTCATGCTCACTTGTTCATGCTCACTAACATCCTTCTAGTTTATCCATCCTTGCATGAAAGCATTAGAGTCCAAGGCCTTTTTCTTTCTCTTGTGAAAGGTATATTGCTTTTTATCAAGACCAAAATTTCTCTCAATATCTACATCATATATATGATTATCATTGTATGATTTGAGAAGAAATTTCAAAGAATGTTCGTGAAAAATTATCTATGACAATGGCCATTTCCGAATATTCATTATTGTTGATATGTTATTTGGGCAATACAAGATGAGCAATCCAAAACGATCTTCACCTAAATCATCATAAAGCACTATTGCCCTTGGGTCACATGCAATTAACTGCCCTCTAACAATGAAAACCCCTTCAACATCTACAACATCACATTCAATTCCTCTCCAACTACGATGTCTTAATGAAAGAACTTTTGTGTTGTAGCCATGAACAATTCTTCCAAAAATACAAAAGGTTGTTCATTGTAGTGCTACTATGTCCATTAGATCTATCACCACTATTGTGGGAACCATTATTGCAACTTTGGTTGTCTTAATCAAATTTGGTGAAGGTTGCTTCATCTTCAATGGAGGAGGTTGGAGCATGTCCAAGAAATGAAACTCTTTTCATTCACAATTTGTTGAATTCCTTCATGTAGCTTTAGTTGATGCATCCACATTTCATGGTTGGTGATGTTGATGCTCATCCAACCTTTAAAGAGACATCCTTTGTAGGCCAAAAAAATTGATGCCCATCAATAGCTCATAACATCTTGTTATGGAGTTAGGCAAAATAGATTTTGTTATGCCATGGATTCAAACACCATTGATGGTGAAATAATGATGCAACACCACCCACATCCAATCTGCACTTCTTCAATATTAGACATGGAATCCCATAAATCAACATTGTTTACAACAATGAAGTCCCCAACCTTTATTTAAGGAATGTGATTGCATCGATATGGAAAAAAACTATGATTATAATCTGCACCTAACCAACAAAAAAACCTAATCAGTGAGCATACATTTTGAAAACATCCATTACAAAAATTCATTCCATTTTACGGTGTTTACTCTTTTCCCAATATTCCATGTTGGTTGGAGATTTAGGAAACCCAACATATACTTAGGAAAAATGAAATATTTATATTATTTGTGTTGTGGAGACCAATGGGTGAGAGTCCAAGAGAGATTAGATAATATTTCAGAAGTGTTGAGTTATTGAACTAGTTGTGGAGTGAGGGGGTGTTGGGGTGGGAGGTGGGAAGAAAAGGAATACCTGAAAGATGTGATTTCCACCCATATGAAGGTTTTCCCATGGAAAAAAAGGTCCAAATTGGCCAGATTTTGAAGGAATTTTTTTTCCAAATCACAAAATTTATATGATAAGTTCCAGCGGGTAGTCAAGAATATAGAAGGATTCTGTTTTCTTTTTTCTACTTTCTTATCTAATATGTAGCCAAATATGGCTAAATTACTTTTCTGGATGATGGCCACTTTGGCTACATCACAAAATTCTTTAAAAAAGCCCAGGCTGTGAACCCTGAGAATCATCAAGTACGGTATTAAAAAAGATCGAAAACCCAAGCCTGTGAGGTAGAGTGAATGGACTAACCATTGCATATTGTGAAGGAGAGACTAAGTTTATTGGGCTGAAATTCAGTTGTGTGTAAGAAAATGCGCAAGTAAAATGGCCAGAGCACTTTTTCGATGAAGATTAGCAGAAAAACGCCGTGTGAAACTGCTTGGGGTCTAGAAAAGCGCACATGTTACCAGCGCCGTTGTAGAGCGCTAGTAGAAGGAAATGCTTGTTTCTCGGAAATAAATGACTGTTTGTTGTCGGGAAACTACAATGATTGGCCCAGGTAGTGAGAGTTAAATGGTCTCCTACTTTGTACGGTCTATCTTTTCAAGTTCATGGAAGATGGGTGGTGGATGGGGGAGAAACTAAACAGTACACACTGGGTACGGTAAATAGTGATAGAGAGCAATTTCAGAACCGGGCAAAGCTTTAAGAGAAGAAGAGAGAGAGGAGAGTTTGTGTGTTAGAGTGTGTGTCTGTTGCGCGCAAGAAGAAGAAGAAGAAGAAGAAGAGACTCTGGTTCCGGTAGAGTCGTTTGGTTGCGTTCTTATTTCTAAACTTTGTCTCCAGCAGCTCTAGAGTGCGGCGGATTCTCGTTGGATATATTCCGAGTGTCGAGCTTGGAGCGAGCGCTTTGAAGGAGAATATCATCGCTGCTAGTGGTTTTGATGAGGTAATAAATTACCAAAACATAAGTTGCTATTTGGTTGATCGAAATGAGTTTTGCAATGTCCTACCTGCTTGGATGTTTTGATGTCGTTGAGACTTCTTAGCATATTGAGTATCAAAGAAAAATTCCTCAGTGTTTTCGACTCGTGATCGCTATTTCGAGTCAAAATGCATTTTGCAACCCTCGTAGAATAGGGAGTTTGTCTATGTAGGCGTCCGCGTTGTGCAAGAATTTTTGAAGAGTATCTAGTCTCTGCTGGTTCAGAAGTTCCTTTAATTTCTAGTCTCGGTCTCCAACAACTGGAGTCATGCGGATTCTTGTAGGATCTGAGTACTGTCGAGCAGCTTCGAGCGTTGATGAGGTCACCAAACATTTTCCTATCTTTCAAATCAAAGATGTGTTCTTTGACCGAGCAGCTTGGATCTTGTGGAATTCAGATCTTAGCATCTAATTGAGCATGAATTAAGCAAATCCCATACATTCTTGCAGGATCTGAGTACGGTCGAGCTTGGAGAGAGATCAGCTATGAAGGAGAATATTGCTGGCAATGTTGACGAGGTAACCAAACATTTGCTCTATTTTGAATCAAATGTCTTTTTGCACTCACTTATCTCAGATCCTTGTGAAGTTGAGATCTTGGCATCTTGAGTATGGAAGCAAATCCCTCAAAGTGTTTAGGACTCATGGCTATGTCGTAAGTTGTCATAAATGTGCTCATTATACCATGAGGTACCAACCGTAGCTCTATTTTGAATCAAATGTCTTTTGGGAAATTACTTATCTCAGATCCTTTTGAAGTTGAGATCTTAGCATCTTGGGTTATATGAAAGTGAATCCTGTTAAGTGAAGGAATCATGGTGATGTCAAAAGCTGTCAAAAAAATAAAATGCACTCCTATTGGGCCATGAGGCCGAATGTATTTCTATATTCATCTGCATGCACCTGTACTGAGCTACAATGCCACTTGGGCCAAAAACATTGTTGCTGCTTATGAATCCAAGTGCAGAAAACAGAGGGTTTTTCAATAAATTTGTTCAGATAGGTACAATGGAAGAAGATTTGAACCTACCATGGTATCACAGTTCAGTGTTGAAAATGTAGGGGAGTACTAGGATGAAAAGAGATCCTCAATGGGGAATCTGTTCACTTGACATCAAATCAATTTGCTGAAGACTGATACTTCTGTCTATTTGAAGATATTAGTGTTAAAGCTGGAATCAGGAGATGATAGTATCTTTCTCCTGATAATCTTCAGGACTTCTTTTTGTTTTGATTGCAGCTCATAGGATGGACACCACTTGTCGAAATAAAGCACATCACCAAAGCAGAAGGAGCTATGGCAAGGATAGTGGGAAGCTGGAAGCGAAGCAACCAGGAGGCTCTGTGAAAGACCGCATTGCACTCAAATATGAAGTTCATGATTGAGTCCAGGGCTGATTGATTATCACAACAATTGCAATTTCCAAAAATGTTACATATTCATCCACAACATGAAAGAGAGATTTCTTGTAAGTGAACTGATGGATTTGTGGTACAGCAATGAGGGCAATGAAGAATTAATTGCTGTGCTGTGTGAAAAATTGTGCAGTATGATACTGGATGCAGAAGAAAAGGGGCTGATAACACCTGGCAAGACAGTGCTAATTGAGGTCACAAGTGGAAACACAGGTGTGGCAATAGCAATGGTGGCTAGGCACAGAGGCTACCGAGCGATCCTCATCATGCCTGATTCCTACTCTATGGAACGACGTATTCTTCTGCGTTCACTTGGTGCAGAGTTAATTCTAGGAGGTGTGTCTTCTCTCTGACTTTTGTTAATGTGCACGCATTCTACACCGCCTTTGTTCTCCTCGTTGTGGGTGGTTGGGATGAATGTGATAGTTGTCAGCCACAACAAGTGATATCTTAGATGGGGGATGCACGTTTTGCAACTGTCAATTTCTAACCTGGTGAACTGTAATGCCATGAAACTTGTTCCCCTGTTGATTGTTAGACTATACCTGTCTCGAATCATGGTTGTGATTGGGTTTGCTGATGGTGAAAACAGATGTCAAAAAAGGATTAGATTATCTTCTTGAGGTGCAAGATGCCATAGTTGCAAAAACTCCCAATGCATACATGCTGAGCCAGTTCACAAACCCAGCAAATCCTGAAGCACATTTCTGTTATACTGGTCAGGTCCTTTTCTGACACTCTTCTTGCACTTGAATCTTCTAGCAAAAGGCCTAAATGATTTGTTAAGACATGCACATTATGGATAGACGAGGGTGCAACCTTCTTCTGTACAATTTATGTAGTTCTTGTTATGTACTAACTCTTTGCTTAATATGCAATTGGATCTTTTGCAGGACCTGAAATATGGGAAGCTACAGCAGGAAAGGTGGACATTTTTGTGGCCGGATGTGGGACAGGTGGTACTGTCACTGGTGCCGGTCGCTACTTGAAGAGCAAGAAACCTAGTGTCCAAGTTGTGACCATGGAACCTGCTGAAAGTGCAGTTTTATCAGGTTTTGAATTCTTCTTATTAGGATTTGAATTATTGTGTTATTCACACACTATAGCTTGCAAATCACAAGCTTAATATGCGACTTAGTAAAGAATGTATCAACTTGCAAGCAGTGAAGTGCATTGTGCCCTTTTTTGGATTTGCAGGGGGGGAGAAGGGCCCACATCAGATACAAGGAATTGGGGCTGGAATAATTCCAGAGCTCTTGGACATACCTATGCTTTAATGACGGTGCATAGCAATGAGGCTCTTGACATGGCAAGGAGACTGTCCCTTGAGGAAGGCCTGCTGGTTGGCATCTCCTCAGGTGCTGCATTTGCTGCTGCTCTTAAGGTGAGCCTCTTGGACCAACCTCTTAAACCTTCTATCCATTGCATGTGTCATAAACTGAGGTTTCAGAAGTGTTTGAATTTCTCCTTTCTTCAGGATTGGGCATTTCTGGTGACAAGTTTTTTGTGCTCGGAAATTGCTGTTCTAATAAAACAGATTGCTAAGGAGCCAGAGAATGCAGGCAAGTTGATTGTGGTGATATTCCCCAGTTCTGCTGAGCGTTATCTGAGCACTGCTCTCTTTACAAACATCAAAGAAGAATGTGAAAAATGGCCTGTTTTGTGACTGCTATGCCATGAGAGGAATCTTTGTACCATCTACAGAAGATTCATGTTATTTAAAGTATGAACTTCACATTATTTAAAGCTGAACTAAAGTTGTTATTCTTGTGTAATGCCCTGTAAACACTCATTATGAATCCTTATTCAATTTTGTTGAAGATTGATGTTATAAGACAAAAAAATGTGAAATGTGGATTTCAAGGATAATGTTATTCTCAAATATACTTTTTCAACCATTGTTTCATCATTTTTTTCATATTATTGCATTTTAAATTATTATTTTTTGCTTCATCTTGTTTAAATAATTTGACAAATACGTATGTTTTAAATGTTTAAGTTATTTTTCTTTGCTTTTGAAATATGAATTGGATGTCACTTAAAACATGTTTGAAAAGGTATAAATGGGTTGACATCATATAATGTATTATATAGTAATGATATAATGGTTAAAGCTTAATTAAATGGTCAAAACACATATCAATATAACTTTTTAGCAAAAAGAATATTGGGGAAAACAAAACATTGAGGAGATAATACATCTTTCTTTTTTTGGCCAATTATAATTTCTTTTCAATTGTTTCTTTTCACATAATGCACACATAATGAAGTGAATATCAATTGTGTAACATTTTAAGTAAGTGCATGCAAATCACAATGATGACATAACATCTTGAAATAACCTTGATATAAATGAATTTTACCCAAAAAATAATAATGATATGATGCAATGTGTAGCATGCAATGAAATCTCCCTATGCAAGACTAAAAGCATTGGAAATACAAAGGAAGATAAATATCCTTGTGGAGGAAAAAGAAAGTTTTGAATGATCTTGAAGTAAAAAACAATAATTTATTCCTATATGAAGTTGAGGCATGAATAACATAATAATGAAAATTGAATTGAATTGAATGTCAATTCAACTGAATTCAGTTTGACAATTGGATTAAGATTCAATTCAATTGAAAAAAAATGAGATGCAAATTGGTGGAGAGGAATTTCAAAATCTTCTTGTGAATATGGTGTTGGGAAAAAAAAATTCAAAAAAACACAAATTTGAGAAAAACGCCTTTCCATGCCTCTTGACTTGGGAATGGGTAAAAACATTCTAATTTAAAAAAGTTTCAATGTAATACAACTTATGGAACTTAAAGTTTATCCTACCAAAACCAACTCAAATGAATCATTATCATTGAAATTAAATTTTATATATTTAGATATGTGTTTATATATATATATATGACCATATCATAACCTTCCCAATCCATCCCCTCCAATTTTCCAGCTTTTGTATTGCCAAAAAAAATCCCTCAGTGAATGATGTGCACATTTGTTGTTTAACAAATGTTGACAAATGTTGAGCCAATGGAACCCACTTCAAAAAAATATATATTGGGATGTCCAGATGTGTTGTCCAAGATGCCATTTAATATACCTTGGCCAATGACTAGTCTTTAAATGAATTCAAATGTATAATAAGAAAACATGTGCAATAGGTTAAATGAAATATGGAATCTTACAAATTGAAACTCAAAGTTAAACACCATAATCTACAAGTTAAATATCCCTGTGTAGGATGAGCATGTACAACAAGGCTTCCCATTAACATGGGCCAGCCTTATTATTGCTGAATGTAATGTCTTCATACCCTTATGAACCAAGGGTCAAACCTTGAGGTCCAAGGTGTAATGCATTACTACTAGGGCATTCTCTTAAGCTTAGAAATTAGTGTTTGGTCAATATCAGCTATTGAACATATGAGCTCTAGTGATGGTATCGGATCTTAAAAAAAACTTCATACCAACTTGGTATTGTAACACCTGAATAGATTTTTGCACTTTAGCACCAAAAAATTGGTTAATTTTTAAAAATGTGCTTCAACAAATTAAATATTATTTTCAATGTTTTTGGCCTAGATTATAAAAAATATTTATATTTTCAACATTATGAATGAAAAAGAGAATCATTTACTTTTCATCCATTTTGATGCACATCATATTTCATTACATTTCTTTAGTTCTTGTTTGCAAGTGGTTTTTACATGAATTCTTGATTTTTGTTTGCCAAGAAGGTCTAATATGCCACTAAGAGAAAAATATTCCCATAACCAAGTCAAAGAGCAACAAATTTGCTAGCAATCTTCACCTGGCGAGGAATCAAATTTTCTTTTTCCCAATTTGGTTACTCTTTTTGCAACAATTTTAAAAAAACCAAGGTTACCCTTGAACTACGTACTAAGAATTTTCATAAAAGTCTCTCACGCTAGTGATTAAATGGAGATGACAATGATCAACCATTTAACTAGACAAATTAGGAAACAATGGTTTTCAAAATCAAGATGTCTCATCAAATGGGTAGCATTTCATTTCTTTAGTTTGCATCAGATCATAGGCCTAATTTGAAGGTGAATGGCACTTGCACTTACTTGCCATTAGCAATTCTAAAATTTTGACATTTTGTGCAATAAATTCTTAGAATTCTAGTAATTTGAAAATAATTTAACTAATACTGATTTTCCTAAGCTGTTATGGTATTGATATTGCATCTTCTTTAAAATATTATTTTATTTTGATATTGGTATATTTAGATTTTCTTAAAAACTCATTCTAGCCTAGTCTTAATATTAGGGTCCAAGGTTGACTTTTGGCTGGGTCGTGTTAGTATCTTATATATAAAGGCAACATTGGTGTCTGTCCGTCTGTCCGTCCGTCTGTCTGTCCGACGACGGTTCCACGTTTTAATTGACAGGGCGGAACTGGCCCGAACAGTCGGATTCCGAGACCGGGAACCGGCCCGGACAGTTGAAATCCAAAAACGGAACCGGTCCGGACTGAGAACGGGTGGCCAGACAGGGCGGGGCAGGGGGGCAGGGGGCCGGGCAAGTTCGGGCAGGTGGCAGGGGTCCGGGCAGGGTCGGGCAGAGGGTTCGAGAAAACGGGGTTCGGGAGAACTGGCGCCCAGACAGGGCAGGGCAGGGCAGGTCCGGGCAGAGGGCAGGGGGCAGGGCAGGGCCGGGCAGGGGGGCAGGGGGCAGGGCACTGCAGGCAGGGCAGGGGCACCCACGGGGGACTTCACAGTGGCCGAAGCCTTCGGCCACGGGCACCCACTAGTATACTTAATATTGAGAATGGTACAACCTTAGCATGAAGTTGATATTACCTCAAGTCCCTACCAAACATGTATAGGTACAAGGCTAGTATTACCCATGTCCCAACCAAGCAAGTACCAATATGAAACTAGTCAATAGTATATTATCTTAGGTCATACCAATCTAGTTGATTCTTTGATACCAAAACTAGTACTGATCCTTATCTAGGTTTCCACTTTTAACAAAATGAAATAATACATTTGTATCAAGACATACTTTTTTCTTCAGGCTGTAGTTGGTTAATGTGATATATAGATTGTGTTCTTTTTTAGTGTTGCAAGATCAAACTTTAGGTTGCCATATAAGACGATAGCCATGCCAACCCAGAAAGAACACCTTCAACCATTACTGGGGAAAAGGCCCCAATATGTAGTTTACTTGCATTGATTAAAATTAAAATTTGCATTTCAATTCAGAGTTCTTTTGAAGCATAATGAGATAAAATAAATTCATTCACTCGTCTTTAACAAACAAACATCCATGATTATTGTTCTTCATCATCTATGGATGAAATTCACTTTCCGATTTTGAGCTATTTTTCATATAGTTCATGTTGTTGATTCATCATCATCCATAGTTTTTTATGCATCATCATTCGCAATGTATGGATACATAAGCCATGCATTTATGACAAGAGAAGTTCTCTAGAACAATGTACATGATTTGAATGAAACACAATAATTTCACGGTAAGGGAGTCCAATGGTATAAGAAGCAAATTCTTACTAAACTTCCTTGGAAAATTATTTGTCATAATGAAAAATATCATACATGTACTTGATAATTGGCATATTTTGTTGAAATATTCAATGAAAAAAATAAGTTTCAATAAGCCCAATTTGAATATGCTTGGGTGTGGTTGAACAGGCAAAAAGCATGGAAGGAACTAAGCGTGCACAATGGGTTCTGCTAGGAAATTGTCTAATATACAAAACATTAACAAAACATCTCCATCTAGTAATGTGAGGAAGAAATTTCAAACATGCCGTATGACTTTGTTATGTCAATTGATATAGAAACCACATGGAGTACCAAATGTTGACATGAGATATTAAGAGATGTCATCATTTGTCCACACGGGTGTGTGAAGGAGTTCACACATTTACACGTCATGGATGGGAAAAATATAGACATGAGAAGCAACCTCATTGACAATTGTCCATGTATCAAGCATTTTAAAAACAAAGAAAATGTGCCATTTGTGCATTATGATGCTACTAAGACTCATGGGTGGGTCCAAAAGTGATTAAATAGTGTTCCACGAGTGTCGAGTCATTCAACTGTTGAGTCATTTGTTGAGCAAAGGAAGTTGCGGGGGAGGGGGAGATCTCACGAAGGATTTGAATGCTCTCGCTCTCTTCTTGAAAAGTATTCAAAGTGAACCATCAATTGCAAGTACAACATCCCAAATATCATGTGAGGTAGACTATATATGGAGTAACTAAATTGCATGTGAAGTATACTAAAGTCTAGTCCATTGGGTTGGAAAATTCAGGTGTGCGTGTAATTTGAAAAGCAGGCGAGGTTTTAGCGAGAGAGAGAGAGAGAGAGAGAGAGAGAGAGATTGTGTGTTAGTAGAGTGTGTGTAAGTTGCGCGCAAGAAGAAGAAGAAGAAGAGACTCTGGCTCAGGTAGAGCGTTCTGGTTGCGTTCCTATTTCTAGAGTCTGTCTCCAGCAGCTTTCGAGTACGACAGCTTCTTGCGGAACATATTCTGAGTGTCGAGCTTGAAGCGAGAGCTGCTATTTATTATGAATGCTAATAATATTATCGCTGGGAGTGTTGATGAGGTAAATATTACCAAACTTTTGCTGCTCGGAGCTTTTGACGACGTTGAGATCATCTCATCTTGAGTAGTGGACTCATGATCAATAGTGTTTTGGACTCATGATCACTATTTCGAATCAAAATGCATTTTGCAAACCTCGTAGAGTAGAGAGTTTGTGTTTGTGCGCGTGTTTTTGTTGTGCAAGAATTTTAGAAGAGTTTATAGCTAGTTTCTATTTCCGACGACCGTTCCTATACGTTCTAGACTCGGTGTCCAACACGTCCAGCTGGAGTCGTGCGGATTCTTGTAGGATCTGAGTACTGCAGTCAAGGAGCTTGGAGCGAGAGCAGCAGGTATGAAGGTGGAGAACAACATCGCTGGCAGTGCTGATGAGGTAACCAAACATTTGCTCTATTTTTGGAATAAAATTAGTGTATTTTACAGTTCCTAACTATTTAGATCTAATTTTGAAGTTGAGATCTTGTAAGCATTTTGAGCATATATTCAACGCAAATCCCTTGCATTCTTGCAGGATCTGAGTACTGTTGAGCTTGGAGTGAGATCAGCAGCTATGAAAGAGAATATATCTGGTAGTGTTGATGAGGTACCAAACATGTGCTCTATTTTGAATCAGATCTCTTTTTGCAATTAACTATTTCAGATCCTTTTGAAGTTGAGAGCTCATCATCTAGCTTGAGTAGTTAAGATAAGCGGAACAAGTTGAGATCCTTACGTGTTTAGAATCCCTTACATGTTCGCAACTCATGGCTACGTCGTAAGTTAACATATAAAATGCACTCATATCTGGCCGTGAGGCCAAATGGAATTTCTATATTTACCAGCATGCATCTTCAGCTCGGCTACAATGCTTTGGCAATATCTCGCGTGAAAACGTAAGGAGTAGCTCTCAGCAGAGGATCTGTTTACTTGCAATCGAATCTATTTGAAGAAATTAGTCCTCCTGAAGCTGGGGTCAGGAGATGAATATATCTTTCTCCTCAGAATCTTCATGACTTTTTGCGTTGTGATTGCAGCTCATAGGATGGACGCCACTCGTGGAAATAAAGCACATCACCAAAGCGGAAGGAGCTTTGGCAAGGATAGTGGGGAAGCTGGAAGGGAAGCAACCAGGAGGCTCTGTGAAAGACCGTGTCGCACTCAAGTATGAAAATTATGATCAGGCCCAGGGCTGATCGATCCTCACAAGTACAACTACAATATTAATCGATCATGTTATAACATCCGCATCAAAACCATAGATTTCTTTTAAGTGCACTAGTTCAATAGGTTTGTGGTACAGCAATGAGGGTGATGAAGAATTGATCTCTGTGCTGTCGGAAAAAAATGTGCAGTATGATACTGGATGCAGAAGAAAAGGGGCTGATAACGCCTGGCAAGACAGTGCTGATGGACATCACAGGTGGAAACACAGGCGTGGCAATAGCAATGGTGGCTAGGCACAGAGGCTACAAAGCCATCATCACCATGCCTGATTTATGCTCTATGGAACGACGCATTCTTATGCGTTCACTTGGTGCAGAGTTAATTCTAGTAGGTGCGTCTTGTCTCTGATTTTTGTCGATGTGCACACATTCTACACCTCCTTTGTTCTCTTCGTTGTAGGTTGTCGGCCTCAAGTCAAGGTTGTGATCGGGTTTGCTGATGGTGACAACAGATGCCAAAAAAGGATTTGATTATATTTTTGAGCTGCAAGATGCCATAGTTGCAAAAACTCCCAATGCATACATGCTGAGCCAGTTCACGAACCCAGCAAATCCTGAAGCACATTTCCGTTATACTGGTAAGGTCCTTTTTTGACAATCTTTTTGCACTTGAATCTTCTAGCACAAGCCCTAAACAATTGACCAAGGCATGCACATTATGGATAGATGAGGATGCAACGTTCTTCCGTACAATTTATGTAGTCCTTGTTATGTACTAACAATTTGATTAATATGCAATTGGATCTTTCACAGGACCTGAAATATGGGAAGCCACAGCAGGAAAGGTGGACATTTTTGTGGCTGGATGTGGGACGGGTGGTACTGTCACTGGTGCCGGTCGTTACTTGAAGAGCAAGAAACCTAGCGTTCAAGTTGTGACAGTTGAACCCGCTGAAAGTGCAGTCTTATCAGGTTTTGATTTCTTCTTATGAGGATTTGAATTATTGTGTTATCCACCCACTGTAGCTTGCAAATCACAAGCTTAATATGTGATTTGGTAAAGAATGTATGAACTTGCAAGCAGTGAAGTTCATGGTGCCCTTTTTTGGGTTTGCAGGGGGGGAGAAGGGCCCACATCAGATAGAAGGAATTGGGTCTGGACTAATTCCAGAGCTCTTGGACATAAGTATGCTTGATCGTGTTATGACGGTGCATAGCAATGAGGCTCTTGACATGGCAAGGAGACTGTCCCTTGAGGAAGGCCTGCTGGTTGGCATCTCCTCAGGTGCTGCATTTGCTGCTGCTCTTAAGGTGAGCCTCTTGGACCAGCCTCTTAAACCTTCTAGCTATTGCATGTCATAAACTGAGGTCTCAGAAGCGTTTGGATTTCTCCTTTCTTCAGGATTGGGCATTTCTGGTGACAAGTTTTTGTGCTTGGAAATTGCTGTTCTAATGAAACAGATTGCTAAGGAGCCAGAGAATGCAGGCAAGTTGATTGTGGTGATATTCCCCAGTTCTGCTGAGCGTTATCTCAGCACCACTCTCTTCGCAAACATCAAAGAAGAATGTGAAAAATGGCCTGTGTTATGACTACTATGCCAGAAGAAGAATCTTTGTAGCATGTGCAGAAGGTTCATGCTGTTTAAAGTGTGAACTTCACTTCAGTTAAATCTCAATATCACATTATTTCAAGCTTGAACTTCACCCGAATTCTTGCTTACAAGCCCACACTACTGCTAGTGGGCATGTTCTTACATTCTCTTATGCATTTTGCATGTTATCAATATTTTACACATTTTTTTCTTTCCTCAAAAACATTGGGAAAGAAATCAAACAGTTATAAAGATATTGTGACTTCACCATTGTCATCAGAACAAAAAAACCATTGCACACGAAAATGCTTTTTGCTTTTCACATTCTTCTTGCAAGAAGCTCTGCACACACATCTAGAGAAGATAAAACACAATGGATCTAGATTTTTGGACAATCTAGATCAAGGAACAAAGGTTAGAATTGGAGGATCTAGAGAGAGAGAGAGCAAAACCTAGGAATAGACTTGGGGGAAAGCTCCAAAAGCTCGAAAGCTCTAAATTTTCTGCTTAAGAGAAGACCCTGAGATAATCAAGCAGTCTGGTAAAACTGTTGTGGCTGTTGGGTTGAGAATATTCTCGTGATCTTGATGATGTCTAGGCTGTTGAGAATTCAGAGTCTAATCTCCAATCACTAAATTGCTTATACTCAGAGCAATCCTCACATGAAGAAGAGTGGCAAGAAGGTGGTGGAGTATAGCAAATGCTAATTGATGAGTTGCAAGAAGCATCAGGTTGTTCATATGGGGAAGCTGTTCTATCTATGTCACTTGAAGAAGAAGACCTACACTGGTAACTTCACCTTCTCGATAAAGAACGTGTGGTTTTCTGGTCGGGTATTTGATTTTTTTTTTTCAATTTTTTTGAGAACTGTTATGATATATCAGAATTGGGGCTTTATTTATTTTTAGAATGGTGATTATGAACACTAAGGATCACCTTGATAATCATCATCAGGGGTCTATTCCGATTTCTAATATATGCCCAACACTGGTTGCTACATACATGGACCAGAATAAACTCATTTTTAAAAGTTTCAAATACACAAGGTTTATGAACTTTTCTAGTTGATGGTGGATTTTGTGTTCTTCATGAACATAATCTCAGAAGTCCATATCACAGTTGTTGCACATTTGTCAGTGTGCAATTCTTAAGGCCAGAGTGGCAGGGAAGATGGAATAAGAAGGAGAGCTTGCTGATGGTTTGGAGACCCACATGTGGCAATGGGATGTCCAAGATGCTCTGGTATTACAGCCCTATTCAGCTGCTGCTTGTGCAATTTAAAACTTATGTACATTTTCTGTGCATTGCTCAATACCCCACACAATAAGCATGTGATGAGGTTGAAAAGGTTTTTTCAAGGTGTTGACAAGCTCAGTGATTTAGGTGGATGTTTAATGACAGCAGTTTACAAGTTATGTTTTAGGTGAGATGCTGCTGTCAATGTGTGAGTGGTTTAAGATTTTGTGGGATTTGGTTTGCACAACTTACGTCAGGTAAGGTTCAAGTTGCTGCTACTGCAAACATTTGCAGAGAAGTAGGGAGTACAACTAAGGTTATTATTGTGGTGCCACAAGTTTGAATCTACACGCAATCACTACATTTATCTGTTGGAATTTTGGGAATGACTTGATAATCACAGCAATAATAGTACAAGGGAAAGCTTGCACAGATCATTCAGAGCACAATATGATCATATGAAATGTGGAATTGCTGATGCATATTAGAATCTGAATGTTAGAGTCTGGTGTTTATGCACAGTTGAAATCTGAATTGAACATTGTAGGTTTTGCAGTTGCTTCCAACTATAACTTGTCCTGACAATTCAGCTACAAGTTTCACAACCAAGAATTCCAGTCTGCGTGCTTTCCAGTCAGAACACACAGAATTCACCAAATATGAAACCAAATTCACCAAATTAACACCAAGTATTCACCAAATTTATCACCAAGTATGCCACCAAAATCACCATGCATTTCACCAAAACATTTCCACTGCAATTCAACAAAACACTGTCATCAGACTTGGCAAGTGCTAATTTCTAAAGTGATTGTCTAGACCTGGGAGAACAATAAAGTGTAGGCAATACCTCATATAGAAAAATATAGAACTGAATCTGTCTGTTGTTTACATGCTGAACATCACAGGGTGACTGTACACATTGATTGCATGGAGATATTACCAGAACTTGATTGATCCAACATCAGCACTTAAGTGTTGATGGATGCACAAATCACTATCTCAAGTTCTCAAGTTCAAAGATGAATCCACCAACTGACAAGCAACCAATATCATGAAACACAAGAGGTTCTCAGGACAAAGAGGACGATTATGAAGAGATTTGTACAACCCAAAATAAAGTATGGGGAGCCCTTTTGTATCTTGGAACCACACAATTCCTTGGTGAGAAGATCAATTCAAGAACATAAGTGTTTCACAATATGGCCTCAGGTGACCATCTCCAAGGTAGAAACAAGTTCAATGGAAAAATACTTCATTCTGTAGACTAACTTGATTTTCTGAAAGAATAAAATGAAATAACTCTCACATGAGTATTGAGGAATCTCTATATATTCACAACTAAAGGTAACCAAAACCAGGTGAAAAACTTTCCCTCTAAAATTAAGAGAAACAATGAAGTGCATGAGGCTAGTATTGACTTCGGCAGCCATATTGCTGAAATGGACTCCATTGTGTTGCAAGGGCTTCATGACTTCCTGCCTGATGCCTCGACACATGCCCACCCAACTAATATACCTACTTCAAAAGAAAATAAAAGTCTGGATGCTGCTAAAGCAATGTGGAATGACAAGCTTCCTCCAAAAAACACGTCAATCATTCTGAGTAATTGTGCACAACATTGATCAGCAACAGTAAGCCTGGGTGATGTGGGTCTTTTGCACTGAATCCCTATCCCTAACTACAATGCCACATAGTGGAGCAGCAATTGTAGGACATACAAACTTATTGACAGCACATTGATCATGACATTCCTACTTGGCAGCAAGGGCATCATCATAAAACTTTCAGCTTACTTTGGATGAAAAGTAAAATCCACGTTATCAGTCCTCAGGCTCTTAAGTAAATCAACCTATACATGGACATCATGTGAGGAGTTAGAGACATGTACCTTACTTTTTTCTGTAACTGTGAAAAGCCAGAAGGCATGCTCAAAGCCACATACATACAATAGACATATAGGAACTTAGAAATATCTGCAGACAAACAACCATAATTGAACTTGACCTGGAGCGAGTATCCAACTACTAAGCCTTGGCCATCAAAACAGATGTGATTGTGTGAGAAGAAAGAAAGAAAGGTAGATTATAGGTTGACAAAACATGAGCAAAACATACAATTTTTGCAACTGTCTTGTCACCTCTGGCAAGAATGTACCTGAGAATCCAACCAGATTCCAAGGTCAGAAACTCTCAGAGTATTACTAACTAAGAATAATTCTCCTTTGTCAGTCATACCAATCACTCTCCTTGATCCTGCCGTACTAGGACTCAAAGCATCCTGTACTGAAGGTGGACCGGAAGGTCAGATGGGCAGGAAAACTACATAATGTCCCATGGTTGAATGTGGAATTAAGTTTCACTTTGGACATTGCATGCAAATTGAATTGAATTTGAGTTCAAATTCAAATTCAAATCCTTATATTTGATTCAAATACATTCAATAGAGTTTGAATTGAATTCCAATTCAACAATTGGATTACAATTGAATTGAAATTGAATTGAAAAGAAATGGGATACAAATTGGTCGAGAAGATATTGAATATGAAGTTGAAAAAAAAACTTGAGAACGACACAATTTCATGTCTTTTTATTTGGAATGGGTTAATTTGAAACTATCCAAGTGATGAGTAAAACTTACGAGTTATAAAATTTTAAGTTGTCCTACCTAAACCAACTTCCATGAATCACTAGTCATTGAAATTAGAATCATTGAGTAATCCTTCACAAACGTATACTCATTAAGCCCTAACAACTTTGCAATGATATGTGAGCACTTCCATCTCTGTGCTGTGGGAAACAATGCTGCAGTATGATACTGGATGCAGTAGAAAAGGGGCTCATTACGCCTGGCAAGACGGTGCTAGTGGACATCACAGGTGGAAACACAGGCATGACAAAAGCAATGGTGGCTAGGCACAGAGGCTACTGAGTGATCATCATCATGCCTGATTCCTGCTCTATTGAACGACGCATTCTTGTGTGTTCACTTGGTGCAGAGTTAATTCTAGCAGGTATGTCTTCTCTCTGTCTTTTGTTGATGTGCATTCATAATTCTACGCCTCCTTTGTTCTCTGTGGTTTGGGTGGTGGGGATAAATGTGAAAGTTGTCAGCCACAACAAGTGATATCTTACATAGGTCATTCGCATTTTGCAACTGTCAATTTCTAACCTGGTGAACTGCAATCCCATGAAACTTGCCCCCCTGCCAATGTTAGAATATACCAGTCTCAAATTAAGGTTGTGATTGGGTTTGTTGATGGTGAAAACAGACACAAAATAAGGATTTGAATATTGTTTTGAGGTGCAAGATGCCATAGTTGCAAAAACTCCCAATGCACACATGCTGAGCCAGTTCACAAACCCAGCAAATCCTGAAGCACATTTCAGTTATACTGGTAAAGTCCTTCCTTGAAAATCTTCTTTTCTTGCAGTTCAACCTTCTAGCACCAGCCCAAACTGTCAACCAAGACATACAGATTATGTATAGATCAGGACACAAGCTTCTTCTGTACAATTCATGTAGTTCTTGTGATATACTAACACTTTTGCTTGGTATGCAATTGGATCTTTTGCAGGGGCTGAACTATGGGAAGCCACAGCAGGAAAGGTGGACATTTTTGTGGCTGGATGTGGGACAGGTGGTACTGTCACTGGTGCTGGTCAGTACGGGAAGAGCAAGAAACCTAGCATCCAAGTTGGGACAGTTCAACCAGCTGAAAGTGCAGTCCTATCAGGTTGGTTTCTTCTCATTGTGTTAATTCACCCACTATAGTTTGCAAGTCACAAGCTTTTGTGATTTGGTAAAGAATGTACCAACTTGCAAGCAGTGAAGTTCATGGTGCCTTTTTTTGTTTGAGGGGGGGAGAACGGCCTGCATCAGATACAAGGAATTGGGGCTGGAATAATTCCAGAGCTCTTGGACATATGTATGCTTGATTGTATTATGACAGTGCATAGCAATGAGGGTCTTGACATGGTAAGGAGACTGTCCCTTCAAGGAGTCTGTCCCTTGAGGAAGGCCTGCTGGTTGGCATCTCCTCAGGTGCTGCATTTGCTGCTGCTCTTCAGGTGAGCCTCTTGGACCAGCATCTTAAACCTTCTACCCATTGCATGTCATAAACTGAGGTTTCAGAAGCGTATGTATTTTTTCCTTTCTTCAGGGCTGGGCATTTCTGGTGACAAGTGTTTTGTGCTTGGAAATTGCTGTTCTATTGAAACAGATTGCTAAGGAGCCAGAGAATGCAGGCAAGTTGATTGTGTTGATATTCCCCAGTTCTGCTGAGTGTTGTCTCAGCACCACTCTCTTTACAAACATCAAAGAAGAATGTGAAAAATGGCCTGTGTTATGACTGCTATGCCAAAAGAAGAATCTTTGTACCATCTACAGAAGATTCATGTATTTAAAGCTTGAATGTCACCTGAATTCTCACTTACAAGCCATTATAATACTACTGTTTGTGGACCTGTTCTTACATACTCTTACACATTTTGCATGATCTAAATATTGTACGCATGTTTTTTCTATCCATAAAAACACTGCAAAACAAAACAAGCAATTGTAAAAAAATTGTGATCTCACAAATCAACAAAACATTGTGCACCTAGAAGAAGAAGAAGAAAACACTTTTTGCTTTCCACATTCTTCTTGCAAGAACCTGTGCACACACATCTACAGAAGATAAAACACACTGGATCTAGATTTTTGGACGATCTGGATCAAGAAACACAGGTCAGAATTGGAGAATCTAGAGAGAGAGGGAAAAAAATTTCTAGAAACAGACTAGAGGGAAAGCTCTAAAAGCTCGAAAGCTCTAAAGTTTCTGCTTAAGAGAAAACCCCAAGATAATCAGACAGTCTGGTGGAACTGTTGTGGCTGCTGGGTTGAGAATATTGTCCTGATCTTGATGATGTTGAGGGTGTTGAAAATTCAGACTCTGATCTCCAATCACTAAATTGTTCATACTCCGAGGATTCCTCGTATGAAGAAGAGTGGTATGAAGGTGGTGGAGTATAGCAAGTGCTAATTGATGAGTTGTAAGCAGCAGCAGGCTGCTCATATGCAGAAGCTGCTGTTGAGAATGAGGTTTGGTACTTGGTTGCAAGTAGTAGGAAGAAGATTCATGCATGGGTTTTGTGTATGAGGTGTTGTTGGTAGACTTGTCATACACTGGCTCTGAGTAAGAATAAGCAAATGGTGATGCGTATCCCTCATGAGAAGAAGACCTTGTGTACAAGGAGTAGGATGATTCTTGAACAGGCTTCACATATGAAGTATAGGACGAGGCATAATCTTCATGGGTAGATCTCATGTCAGAAGAATATGAGGAGTCATATACAGGTTCTGCTGTGTAGGGAGTATATGAGGATACGCAGTCTTGGTTAGAAGATTTCGTAGCAGAAGAGTAGGAGAAATCATAAGCGGGTTTTGTGTATGAATCAACAGAGGATTCATACGCAGGTTTTGAGTATGAGGGAGATTCATAAGGAGATTCAAATGGAGATCGCAAGAGAGAAGAACCTTTGAAGCTTGACTGTGTTGTATAAGTAGCAGCAGAGGGATAGGCACTAGGTTGAGTGTAAGCGGTTGTCCACAGAGCATGAGGAAAGGTAATGTATGCTGCTGCTGTCTCTTCTGCCTTTGGGGCCTCCTCTGGTGCTGCCTCTGCTGCAGGAGCAGCTGCCGGCTCCTCGGCTTTGGCCTCTTCAGCTGGAGCTGCAGCTTCTTCTGCAGGGGCTGCTGGAGCTGCAGCTTCTTCAGCTGGTGCTGGGGCTGCTGCTTCAGCAGCAGCTAGAGGAGGTGCGGCAGCAGCCGCAGCTGCCAACCTCTCCTTGCCCTCCTCTGAGAGCCACTCTGCAAACCTGTGAAATACAATGTACTTCTGAGCTAAACCTTCTTTCTTCCCTCACCCAAAATCCTTCCAAAGTTTACTGGGTCCGGTGGCAGGATTGTGTTACCTGTACAAGGCCTCTCGGTTTGTTCCAGTATTGGGAATGGAGGCGAGCATCCCAGTTTGGAAGTTGCGCTCCGAGACAGGCTCATCCAGTAGATGTTTCCCAGTATTGATCAGTCTATACAAATTAGTGGGACTTGAGTCATCAATTGCTGTCATATGACCTTTCAGATTGTCTGTCTGCATAGGCAAGCATCATATCACAAAAAACATATCATTTGATCTGAGAGAAATCATATCATTCTGCCAATCAACCACAACTGTATTTCATGAACTCCATAGTGACAGGTAAACTCAGTGATGAATCTTCAACAGCCTGATTGACCAGGTGTACTTTCACCGCCATCCATACATAGGTACCTGGATACGGAGGTAATTGGTGCCACAATTCTGAGACTCAAAGATGGTAGAGAGGTTGTAGTCGACCATATCTGCATTCCCGTAGTACACCATGTCTACCAGAGGTGAATCACCTTTGTTTAGGAGCCAATCACGTGCACCCCATCTGGCTATCTCCTTTGCATCATATCCTGGCACATGCTGTCCAGTGCCCAGTGACAGCACTAATAGATCATTGTAATTCTGAACAAATTTGCACAAAATAGCCACATCATAAGTCTAGAAACCATGAGACACATAAAGACATAATTGTACCGACCAACCTGATTTTCTCTCCCCCCTCCTTTTGGTAATCTTTCAGATATCAGGAATTTGTAGGCATTTGTGTTTTTGAGGTAAAAATATAAGGGGGACATTTCAATTTGGGATCTTGCAACACTTGAAGCAACCCAGGAGTAAATAGTTCAGAATTCTGACCGCATATTCCACTCTTCCAGAAGAACGGCCACCTGATTGCACCTCCTTAATTGCCTGTGTGATTGCCACATAAGTCTGCAGTTTACACAAAACACACATTGGTCTATTAATACCAAAAGTGGTTTTCATTGTTTCTTGGTATAACACATTCAGATGTTGGTCCCGAAACCATCAGTGAGCAACAAAGACAAGGAAGCTCTCTTGTCTTTAACATTATGTAAGGAGGACAAATTAAGGCTGTCATGTCTGGAGAACAAAAGACTTGATGAAAAAGGATTTGAGAAAGGAGGAGCTTTTAGTTGGGGGCTTTTTTTTCAACAAGAAGGAAGAAACTCCTTTGGTCCACAGTTTTTTGGGAGTTGGGTCAAAAGAGAAGACAGAAAAAAACAAACCGGATTGTTGACAGCAACACAATCATGTTGTACTCCCGTGAACCACCTGTTGTTGCATCTGTGAGAGTGAACTGCACCGGTGGCAGAAATGTTGGAGCTGCTGATGTAGCTCAGCATACCTTCTTCATTGGAGCATTTTCTAGAGGATCTAAACTTGCCTGTGAAAAACCAAAAAAACTGCATAAGATTCCAAACTAACTACAATGAAACCCTTTGTAATCTCCTTTCCAAAATTGCACAAGAATTGTGTTTTGTTCAAGCTAGGTCAATTTGCAATTGTCATGGAAACAATCTGTTGTTGCTACAAGCACAAACTGCAAGAGAAAAAGATCCATGCAGTGCAAAACTGCAACTGCAAGATCAATGGGATGGAGCAAGGGAAAAATCAGGCACACATGCACACACCCACCCGCCATGATGAGAAAAGCACAGGTTGTTGCAGTTTGGTGTCAAAAGCAGGAATGAGGATGGATGTGAGAGATGCATCCAGAAGTGGGTCACTTGCAAAGTACTTGTTCAGGACTTTTTCCAAACCTTTTGCTTTGTATTTGGGTCCATTTAGTGCTGTGAAATTCATTCGTGTTTGACTAAATGGTCCTCTGTATAGAGTACACACAAACCAAGGCCACCCACACACCCCCACAGAATCATCAGCTCCTCAAAAATCCAAAAGCTTGCAAAAGAAAAAAAAAAAAATCTGTTTAAAGAACTCAGAAAGGATTTGAACACTCATGACTCAGGAATTGAATTTTCCACAACTCACTGTAGTAAGAATTGTTCTGCCATTGAAAGATTACTGCAAGGATTGATCAAGAGCAAATTGTTCAGGCATTGAAGCTGGACAGGATGAAGATTGTTCATTGTTCTTGTTGATGCTGGAGAGATTACTGCGAGAGGATGGAGATGCAAATTTAGGTCATGGGTGGATCATGCAACAAAAAAAGTTTAGGAGTAGGAGGAGAAGGATCTCAGGAGCTGATGATGACAGGAATGACATGATGATGATTTTACCTTGCCTGAGGGAAGACTCTTCCCGCATACCATAGATAGAATTCGACTACATCTTTTGCACTGCAAAGAGGTCTCTTACTGTCGTCATTACCCGGTGCAGCAAGCATGGCAGTGATCAATCCTCCTGTGCTGGTGCCTGCTATCATATCAAAATAATCCACAAGTCTAACATCCGGCCCATCCAATCTCTGCACCACCCAGAAAAAGGATTACTATATTACACTCTGCCACCAGTAAGCTTTTTCTTGTTGTTCTCAAAGTGTTTCATCTTCTTAACTTCTGTGACTAGCAGGCTCAAACACTGTAAGCAATTGACCAGCTCCACAGATATGAGATTTGTGCTTCTGTAGACAGCTTCAGCAAATCTCCAGCCAGAATCTGCAAAGAGTTGGAAACATGGAAACATGCCAGAAGAAGAACCTTGTACACTCAACCACTCAATCTTAGTAAAAAATGGATCAGGGGACCCATGAGAATGAAATTAGATTGTCCAGAATGAAGCATTTTGTCAGCAAGATATAATCCTGTTTGGAAAAATCAAGGAAGCCTGAAAGATCATGGATCCTCGACCCGCTCATTAGATCTGGTTTGACGCTTCTTGGTATAAGCATCTTGATCGCGAAGACCCAAACGCTCGAATCAAGTTTTCTACAATAGAGTCTAGTTCTCAGATGCTACAAACATTCGACTCACCAAGAATCACCGAGTTCGTTCTCTACACAAATTTATCTGCTTACAACCTATCTGCACGAGGAATCGCATCTCTCTACAATCAAAAATCGACTTACAACAACCGGCGCGAGATGGCGGATGGGATTGATTGATCGATTATGATTTTACCTGCAATTTGGCCTCAAGCTCGTGGAGAATAGTAGCAGGTATGAGACCACGGACTCCACCACCATCGATACTAAGAATGGTAATCCTCTTCCCAGCACTTCCCTTGGGACGCTCTCCCATGAAAGCACTTGCCATGGGAGCTACTACAGCTACCCCGATCAGTCCTCCAACCCGCACAAAACCAAACCAACAACAACGAGCGGAAAACAACAAGTCTAGAACTACCACACCCCAATCCAAAAGCTTGCAGAGCCGTGAACACACAGAGATGGCACAATAGAGATTGTTTTCAGATGGTACAACGAGATCTGGGTCAGTAATGCGAGGGCTTGCAGGGTGGGGAATCACACTGCTGATCGCTCCAATGCATCATCACCATTAAAACTCAGAATTCGAGCTTGTTGATGCCCCAGAAACAGGCAAAAAAAACCCCAAAAAAAAAGAATTCCAAGAACGCAGGAGCTTCTTCTGGATGCAGCAAATTCTCAAAAAAATAAAGTGAGAATTGTTCGAGAATTGTTGAGGACCTTCAAGGGGATTCAATACAACTGTAGTAGACCGGAACTCCTGGCGACTAGTCTGCGACTCACAGGCTGCTTAATTAAAAGATGCTGCAACGAGACAAAAAAACTGCAACGACTGATTCAAGCCCCGAAGTCGTAGTAGAGTGATAGACAACGTCCCCGAATAGAAAATCCCCGAAAAACAAACGACCAGAAGCACGCCGTCCATCACCACCGTCCTGGGCTTCTTCCTTCCTTTTTGTGTCTCGGGCTTCCCGTTGACAAACGCAAAAGCCCCGTTTTCTTCCTCTTCCTCCTTTCCCTCCCTCCTGCTTGTCCTTTTCCACCACCACACATCAACGACGTCGACATCACTGAGTAGCTTTGTTTTGTAACAAAACAAGTACACAAGATCATGATTTGTGTATAATTAATCTGGTTTTTTTTGTTTTTAGACCTTACAATTTAATCTTCATTAGCCCAAAAATTTAATAGAACTTGGGTAAATTTCGCATCTACGTGACACATTCTTTTTAGATGCCATTTTAGTTCCTCTCCCCCAACCCACCCCAATTCTGACGAGAGGAGAATCACATGGAAGTTGCCATCTTTTCTTGGAGGTCGCCAAAACATAGTAGCATTCTAGGAAATGTCTCCTCTGTCCTCTCGAGTGCTCTCTGACTTGTAGCCAAATTTGGCTCTTTCCTCTTGTGGATAGGTTGCCATTGTGGCTACAACACAAAAATTAGGAGGGGAAAAAAAGGAGAAAAAAAAAAGACCTCACCATCTTCATCCCTGTTTTCTTTGTTGCACACAAAATTTACCCATTGATTTTTCTGCTAATTAATTGCAACAGCAACAACACCAACTTTGTTACAACAAAAGTTTTGTTGCAACAAAACAATTAATTACACATGAATGAGTGAGTGTGTAGTTAATTTTGGGTTTTGTTGGTTTTTGAGACTAGAAGTATCTTCATTCCAATTCAATTCTTGCACTTAATATTCGCCCATTGATTTTTCTGCTAATTAGATTGCAACTAAACCCTACCAAGATCAACTTTGTTATTACAACAAAACACATCAACATCGGTCCAATTTGGTTTCTTGGGTTTGGGTTGCACATACATTAAAGTAAGAGAGAGTTTTGATATGCTGATGATAGTTGGGAGAGTTTTTTAAAAATTTGTCACACTTGGGGGTATTTTAGCATTGGGTAAATTAAACTTGTATAATACTTGAACATGTCTGTCTTTCAGGTCCAAATCAACCTAAAATATTTGCATATTTGGGTTTAGTAGCCCTTTAGAAATCTTCATTGCTCTCTTGCACATAAATCGATAGGTAGAGACACATCTGCTATGTTGATTCCAAAGGATTTTCTCTTAGCTAACTGAAAGAGATTTCATGATGGCCCTCGATGACACCTAAAGACCTAGCTTTATTTTTAATAGTGTATTTGGACATCACATTACAGGATGAAATTTTTTGTCCATCTTTTGAATAGGATTTACAATCTTCAAAAAATCTTTGAACCAATTCCAATCCACAAGCTTCAGAAAAACCAGCTCATTCATTATGAGAAGCTCACCTTCCTTTTTATATCTTTACAAACCCCTTGGTTTCTGGACTGAACCACAACTCTCAAAATTGTAAGCTGTTGTTCATGAGCGTTTTCACACTTTTATCTTTCATACATGGTTCTGACCCTCTACAAGAATGTGCACCCAAAAGCTTTTCATGTCAAGGTTCTTTATGAATCCCACTCCTTCAACTGTGTATGATTTCTTCAGGCCCTCTCAGATTGTTAGGAGCATATATTGAAGTTAAAAAAGTGTCAGACAAAAAGGAAAACAGCAAAGGGCATTCAGCATAGACAAGATGAACTTCAATTCCTCACATTTTATACAAATTCTGACACACCTCCCTCGTCAACACACCATAATACTACTTTTTTTATCCCAAATCCCAACTCCACATCTTTTGAAGTCCATACACTTAAATCTCCTACTTCCTCAACTCCATCACCAAAAACCAGAAATGCCCACAAGCACCATGAGCCAGACCAAAATTGATACCAAGAATCTCCAACTTGTTAATCAAAACTTCAATATGGCATACCTTTTACAGTGCTGTGCCAGAGAGATAGCTCCCTTTCAGTATCTGAACTTGTAGACACCACTTCAACTTCTCTCCCAGCAAACCATATGACATGCTTCCATGCTCTCCTCACTTTCTTTACCCACTTGTATTGAAGGGATCATCTAGAGTAGAGGTTATATGCAAGCTCTGACCACCTTCATGCTGGTTCATGTCATCCAAAACTGTGAGCTCAAAGCCAGCCAGCCCACCACCTCTTGCAACCACATCATTGGCAGTAATTGTCATTGCAGGTGGAAGTGTTGGATGGGTGGTGTTACCAGTTCTCAAAAGCACAGGCTCTGTGTCTCTCTTAACTCCTGAAACCATGTCACCACAGTTGTACCCTGTAACATGAGATGGTAGGTTGCAGTGCTGGTTTGACAGCTCCGGGTACTTTTTGACTATGTCAAGATCTGGTAGAGCTGACCAATCAGGCTCATAAAAGTCATCTACGGGTGCATCGTCTGGCATCTTCTCAGCCCCCTTGTCACTGAACTGTGCATCATGTGTGCTACCCTCTAGCACTGCAGGTATGCCCTTTCTGTCCAAAGGGTTGATCAAATCCATGGAAGTCTGTTGGCAGTAGTCCTGTTGCTCAGTCCAGTGAATACTCTTGTTGTGCTTTATACATAATTGTGTTCTCTTTCTGATTTCCTCGCTGAACTTACAGTGGAGTTCTCCGGTACAATCAGGCTTAAGAGAACTGAATTTGATACTGAGGGGTGGTTGAGTTGCAAACAACTGCAGGGAGCAGCTATAGTTGAAATGTTCATGTGTCAGCTGCTGCTGCTCCTTCTCCAAAGCGTGAAATTTGCAGACATCACAGGCTATCAAAGCATCCTCTTTATTCTTGTACGTGCCCAGTGACAATTTCTTCTTGAATAGTGGTGGCCTCCATTCAACAACATACATACCAGTATCTGGACGATACCGTGGCTGTATCATGCACAGCATCATTCCTTGTCGCATCCTGCAATAAAGAAAAGAATGTGAGAAATTCCTAGATTTGAGTATTGAGCTTCTGTCAGAACCACAATTACAAAGACCAATGCATGTAAACCCTAAACCCTAAAACCTGGGCCTTTTAAAGCTACTGCATCGTTTATGGTGGAAACCTTTAACATTGTGGTCTTAAAGGGCAAGGTGGTTGCTTAGGTTTCCCCAAGGACTTGTGAGCCACCCCACTCAGTCCCACAACAGATCAGTGAAGAAGAGGAAATGAGAACCCTAAAGGAAATGAAAAAGAAAACTGCACTTCGTAGAGAGCAATTTTGAAGAACAGAAAGCAACAGTCACACACCTGTTTCAGAGTGTTCTTCAACAGCAACAACATGGTATGGGTTGTAGTGACCAGCGAGCTACCATCACATCCCAGATCTGACTCAACAGCTACTGTGCAGTGAGTGGAGGGCGGTGGCAGTAGTGGCAGATGTCATACATGAGATCAACTGGCAGAATAGGAAAGATTCAAACCGTGACGACGCTGGAAGCTAGCTCAACAAAACCCAAACCAAGAAGGAATCCAAGGAAAGAAACAAGACTAAAGAGCCACAAAAGAAAGGAAAAGAGCCAAAACCTTCACAAGACTGATGAAGCTCTTAAGGTTTTTAAAACTCTTCAGGAGGTTCTTCAGGTTCTGAAGCCTCTTTGTACACAGAACTCTTATGGAGCTCCATCGTCTTCTTAATTAAACACCCTAATGAAACAGATTCTTCGACTTCTCCAAATTCTGCAGGATCTGAAACATTGGAATCCATACCATCTAAACCCTCGACCCCATGGTGTCATGCGCAAGAAGAATTGGATAAGAACTGCTCCAATTCTTGTCCATGGCAACCAAAGATAATAGATAAATGTGCAGCATTTCTAGCTCTCAAACAAACAGAGAGGCCATCATTTCCTTCCCGCCCCCCCTCGCGCGCGCACACACACACACACACACACAGGGGTGATTCACTCTAGTGTGGAAACTCATTCCAGACTGTGATGGGTGGGCCAGCTAAGATCACCTTACGTCGTTGCAGCACTGCCGCCGTTTACAAGAGCGTCTGGGATTCCGCTCACAGGCTCAAAACAACAGCAGCAGCAATCAACGAAGCTCTAAGATATGTACCTCGACAGTCTTATCTGCACAAGAAATGCGATGGAGAAATCATTCATCAAACTTTGAGATATATATTTTCCCCCCTCTTGCCCCCAAAAAAAATCAAACGAAATTTGAGCTAACCAACAGAATTCAGAGGTCTTACCAAAAGACGAATTTCTCTGAGCAACCTTGCACGCACCCCACATCCCCGCCTCCCTTTTTGTTCTAAACGAGTACAACCTCACGTCCACAAATAATACCCACCTCAGCCACATTCCAGGAAGTAGAACGCAGCGCGCGAGTAAAGGGATAATTTGCAGAGAGGAAGCAGGTCAGCTGCTGTTGAGAGAGTGCTAAGAAAGTATGAGCTGCTGTGGCGAGAGAGAAAACACCGTCGTGTGCGCGCGGGGAGCGAGCGAGAGGAAAGAGAGTCTCACAGAGAGAGCTGCGACGACAGCCCGCGACGAACAGTGACGCCGCGACGACAGCGCGCGACGAGCTGCGACGTAAAGCAGGGTGAAAAAAGATGTCGATTTTTACCTTTGGCGGTCGTCTTGATTGGTGCATTGGGAGTAGGTCCCACGGCAGTTACCAAGGGGGAAAAGCAGTAGAGAGCGGAGTAAAAAGTTGGACCAACTGATATTTGTCGTGGGTTTCTTCCGCTTGTTATATAAATACACTGAAAATACTGCCTGAAAATATAAATTTTAAAATAAAGTCTCTGTTTTTTATACATAAATAAATAAATAAACTTGGGCTCCGTGCTACGCATTACCAGTGACGATGATTAAATGATTACAACTTACAATAACAAGTTCAAATTTTATTTTATTTTTAAAAAATGTTTGGTTTAATTTTGATTTTTGATTTTTTCTAGATTTTTCTTTTTTCAAAAGATGATATTGTGTAAATTTTTCTATATGTCATCTTTTTGCCAGTCATATTTTGGGTGATCATGACACAATAATGAATTATAATTATAAATTGAATATACCATTAAACCTAAAATACTAATCTTATACATATATATATATATATACTCTTTAAGGATAGAAAAGTCCAACTTGTGATGAAAAAATGAATCATTAGTTTAAATACTAGGTCCTAGATACCACCATTACTTGGAGAAACTCACATTTCTTCCCCTTAAGAAATTCTTAATCTTCACAAATGTATCCTTGTTAAGTACAATGATACAAGAAGGGTAATGTGCATTGTGTGGTTATCATGAATGAAATGTACCTTGTGTTGGTATGGTATTCATAAAGCAATTGGAGAAAAAAATTGGTGTATTGGGAGGGCACCTTATCTATTTAAGAAGTTTCTTTTTTTGTTATGTTTGAGATCTCTCAAACCACAACATCTCTTGTTGCACTCTTGGTATTATAGAAAGCCATTCACAAACATGGGTGCACCAAGTTGGTTTCATAATGTTTTGACCTTTGGTGAAGAAGGTATTGAACATTGAACATTATTTTTTATTGAGAATCCATATAAATCAAAACTAAAAAGTATAGGGGTATTTGGGGGCACTGTTGATATTGTTGGAAACCCTTTGATGAATAGGATATCGTGAAGGTGGTTTCATAATTTTTGGATTAATGGTGGGAGGAAATTTGAGTTTTAAATATTTTTTTTCATGGACCTATGCCATTAGTTCAAGTGTAAATAGGAATTGACAATGTAACCCAATTATGACGAAAAAATTGAATTTTAAATTAATTTTAAATGACAAAAATTACTCAAAATTCGATATCTTCCCCAAATGACGTCTAAAAACTATAAAATCATCTTCAAGAAATCTCACTCATTAAAGGTTTTGCAACATTATTAGACTCCTAAAGAATAAAAAATAGACATGAGGCCGCTCCCACACCTTGTTATCTAATAATATGTTTAAGTCCATGATAACATTTACCTAGTGTTTTACAATGGGGAAAGCCCAAGGGTGGGAACATTCCCAAAATGCGAGGTTGGCATCAGCTATTATCACTTCCTATTGTTTTATTTTGGGATTTCCACCCGTCCTATTGCTTTGCCCTAGCTTTTCACGAACGCATGTGTACATTTGAGAAGTGATAGGTGGACTATACCATGCAAGACCAACAATATTTTCTCATCCATTAAGGTTCACAAAAAAAATTATGTTTTAAAAATGTTATCATTATTTACACTCAATGACAAAATCCGAAGTTGGATGTGTACATCAAATAAGAGATGCAGAATCTAATTTGAATATTTTTGAACAAACTCTCAGCATAAATGAACCAGGCACAAAATTTATCACCAAGGAAATGTTGATTTTCAAGCATTATCAAGTTATTTCCAAAGAAAACAAGTGCCCTTTTCAATCGTGGACAAAACATGAAGCCATGTTTTCTATAGTTAGTTTTTTGGCCCAACAAATTTTAGGGATTGTTGGATTATAAATTGAAATTAAAAATTTGTTTTTTTACAAAGTTGAGGAGATGTCGTTTACAATCAATTTTTTTTAAGAAGTTGATATTTGTGAACAAAAACTGGCCAAATGATTGTATAGTTGATTGTAAACCACTTTCCAATTTGGTGGAGCTCACTGAAAAGGATTTAGATTTTGAAGAATTTGAAGATTCTTTTGAGCGGGATGAACTTTTGCACATATAAAATGTTTGCAAAATTTATTTGATTCTGATGTTTTCTAATAATTTAAGTCAAAATAAAAACTCAATGTTTGGAATAATAAAACTTTTGATACCTTTGTCTAAGAACGCCTTTGAAAATTGACTAGTGTGAAGTGTAATGTCTGAGAATTGACACTTTGAAACCCAAGATTTATTTATTTTTTCAATTTTTTGAAACCCTCCTTGGGTCTGTTGTATAGTAATTATAATAATGATAGTAAAAAATAAATCGAGTTAGGTATCAAAAAGCTTTTGAAACCCAAACCCGACGGGTCCTAAGAAAACTAAGACCTTCCCAACACTAGCATTGTACCTAAGCCAAATGTCGAGTTGCCCAGGGTGAAATTACGGATTTCTCTATTGTTGGAAACCCGTTAGCATTGCTTGATGGAATGCACCAAAGTGGCAATGGCATGGTGGGTTTTCTAGCAAATCTGAAACTATTGAGGAGCTCCTAGTATCCTCTTAGATTCTTGGTAGCATTTGCTACTTGGTAACATCATTGGTTGTAAGAACGAGGAAGATCCTTCCTAATATTATGACATACCACCTAGGGGTTTATTTATTGGCCTTGCCTACTACCAAGGCCCTTAAGGATATTGTGTTTAGATTCATTATAGAGTATAGTAGCTTAATGGAATTTGGCCCCTAGGTAATAGGCCTATTTCTATATGAGGATTTTTGAAAGATGACATTTTGGCCTGTTGAAACTTGAGATTAGTCACAAAGTTATAATATCTTGAAGGATTTTGGTTTCTTTTAGAGGAACTTTTTGAAGATTATATTTCTGCATGGTGGAATATTTGAGTTTTCCATAATTCTTCTTATTTTGCCTTAATATACTTTTTAAATGCAAATGGCAAAGCTACAGTGTGACACAACCCTAAACCCTTGATAGACACCCCTTAAGCATTCATACGAGTTTCATTTGGTTTTATATTTGGGCTGAAAGATGCCACATTTGCTTTGAAGGCCAATAATGTATTAGTAAAATTCTTAGGGTAGCTTGGACTTCTAATGTGGATGTTGGGTTGTTGTGCTCTTACCAAGCACAACAACTTTGTGCTCAAAAGAATGTTCTTTTTAACTACCAGGCATAAAATTATTTTCATTTGGGTGGGTGTTTCATTTTTGCCATGTCCAAGGCTTACTTTAGGCCAACTTCCTAGGGTTGGCCTCAACCTTGATCACAATCCCAATGCTAGGGTTGCACTAGGCCCTTTCGTTCATTTTCATTTATTTACAAAAAATTGGCCCAATTTAAAATAGATAGTAATTGTTCATATTCATAAGTGATAATGCCATGCACTTACAAAGTAATTGCAATAAAGTTCTAATTTCCAACTTACAATAATTCTTAAACATGTATTTATGGTGGACTTTGTTTTGAAAAGGAGGTCTTATTTTACCTTAAATTCACTTATAATATTCATCACATTTCAGGGCTTTGATTGATCCAAAATTGGAAAACCAAATGTGAATTTATTTTCAATGTTTGTGTGTGTCATCAAATGATTTTAATTTTTAATAAAGATAAATAGATAATAATAATAATAATTTTGAGGTTGCAAATCTTGAATGTATTGTGAAGGTAAACTTCTAATTGGTTGTAAATAGGGTACAAGAAGCCACAAAAGAGTAGTGACTCAAAGATTGATTACAAAACATGATATGCAATTTAGATAATTATTTCAAATTAAATGATGATTGACTTTTGAAAATCATATTTTCTTCACAATATTAAAGCACCTCTATTATTACAAAACTTTAACACACTAATTTCACTTGACCACCAAATCAAAACTTTATGGGGTTAACACATTGCAATTTGCCACACCAATTTGGTGAGTGACTAAAGCTTGTTGACTTGTGGGCACATATTGTTTGGTTGGTGAAGGAAACACATGAGGCTCCAAGGCTCATAATGGGGAGATGGAAATAAAGGGGGATGATGGCACATCCACCTTATGTGCATGACCATTCACCAACCAACTTGGTAGTACAATAATACACAAAATTAGTACCCTAGACTTAGCTACGGTCAGTTTGCATATTGACAAAATGAATAATTCTTTCTTTAAAAAAATTAATTAGTTTCTAAAACTTGAAATTATTTTTATTTCCATCATCTACTATGATATTGTCGTATGTATGAGTAGTGAAATGATTGAAAGTGTAGCCTATGATAGTTATGATGATTTTCAACATATCAACTTCATAGTTTCACATAACTGTGTTTCACTATTTTGAGGATTATTTGAAGATGAAATTGGCTTGAGGGTAAAGTATGCAATTGATTCAAAGGCTAAATATATGCAAAATATAGGGTCAATATGTGATGTCTGTTGGAAAATTTGTCATATTTTTTATTTATCATAGATATATCTGAGTAAAGTTAATTATCCACCCAACATTGGTTTCTTCCACTTGTAATTTTAAACTCTTCAATGTGTTGTCCTCTTGAGAGCCTTTCTCATTAAGCACCACCCACCACCTCCATAGTTGTACATGGACACATGACCTAATTTTTCCTTTGTATTTGTGGGTACCTCACAATTTACAAGGCATGTAACTTCCTTTGGACTACTCTTATTTCATGTCTTTCAAAAAGGAGGCATTTCCTCTTTAGGAACGTAACCAGTGTTGTGCGGGTATACTGTTTTGGATATACCCTAAGGCGAGGGTATATTAAGACTCATTTGTTCTCATCAGGTTAGGTCCTGGGGTATAAAACATTACAAGTTTTGGTAGATGGGTAGGGTGCAGGTAATCCCCATCGTATACCCAAGGTTGGGGTAAGAAAATGGGTATGTAATTTTAAATTATTTAATAAGAATAATAAATGTTCACACTTTCAAATTATTAGGTTAGTTTTCAAATACAATGGAATAATTTTTATTTTATTTTAAAACCCTAATTGGATGGGTATATCTTACATATACCCAATGGTATCAATAGGATGTAATTTTTTCAAATGTATATATTCTGAGTATGTACTTCATTATGGTATATTAGTTTTAAGAAATACGTTAAGGTAAGGAATATACCCTACCCAAAAATAACATTGGTTGTGATACCCATTGGGTATTAGGCTTTTTTCTAATGACGATCTATGGTCAGATTTCATCCTTGGCCAGGCATGTGCAATGAGGCTAGCTAATAGGCATCTCTTGTGTCTTGTTTGCCATGAAAGTAGGTGGATGAGGTCAATTGGCTCCATTCAGCATTCACAACTTCCATCCATATTGTTAGGATGAATGTACTTGTGACGATACTGAACCCTAAACCATCAGCCCATTGCTTCAAGAGCAGAGGTTGTTTTCACTTGTTTGATTCTAGGGTTTATTTTTAGCTACCGTTGTTGCATTTAAGTTCAAGATGCCATCATCACCATTTCCAATGGGGAGTGCATATATTTTGCCAAAGTCTTCATGTGCGTTCGACTTTAGATTGCCATAATTAGTTCCTCATTGACTACAAGTTGTTGGTATGCTTTGTGGTTGGCCCTTTATGCATCCTTTGTGCATGTCTTGAAAGTTGAAGGAACCACTCCTATCATCTTGTCCTTGTAATTTGTTTTGCCATTGAGTGATTATGTTTGTACCATTACTTTGAGACATTGTGCATATGGAGTTGTGTAGTTTAATGTGAGCGGTAATTTTAGCTTTGAAGAATTGCACAAGGAAGATTGTGCAACAAAGCGACAGCAATTTGAAAAGTGATGGCACATTTTTTATTAGAGGTTGGAATATCAAAGGATTATCTCCCAAATCCCAATCCTTATTACCTCTTGAATATTTAACATTTAGTTATTACACCATGTCAATGGTAACCAATTTACAACATTCACTCTTCAATGTATAACATTTTTTATTTTAACTTTTTAATGATCAAGTGATTAGGTTTGCAATTCCTTTATGTTTGTATCTTATTTTGCACACTTTGTTCCTCATAACATCATTGTTTAACATCTCTTATTCTTCTCCAATTTATAACATTTCCCTTTCAAATCTATAACATTATGTTTTTTAGTCTTTTGGTCTTTTGGCAATTAGGTCTATAATTCCACCTTAATGTACCTTTTCTATTTCTTTATTTGTTTGACCACTCATCTTCGATCTATATGGTTTTGTGTTCTTGGTGATTAACATATTAGGTCTATAACTCCTTTGTGTTTACAACTTATTTTGCACATTTTATCTCTTATTACATTGTTGTTTAACATGTTTTGCTCTTCTCCAATCTTCAAGTATTTTAAATTTTTAAAAACCCTATGTTAACCATTCCTTTGCACTAAGATTCCATCACATTGTTTCTTCCATCTAACAATTTTAATAGTGGGCCCAAGTTGCCACTTTATCAAACATGGCCTCTTTCTCCATAATTTGAACCCAATATAGTGATTAATTGTGCATGAAATGTAAACACCTCCAATTCTTTTTAATGTGTTTGAAGTTTCTCTTGAAATCTTTTTTAAATCATTTGACCTTGAACAAATTGTGAAGTTATTTGATTCACAATTTGACCCCCAATGTGACTGACCTTTGAAAAAACAAAAGAATGTACAAGGAATTTGTAATAAATGTCTAGATTAACAACTAATTTTTAGTCATAATTATCACATATTATGATTTGCTACAGGGCCTAGTCACTTTGAACAAGTTGCATAAAATTCTAATTGCAAAAGACAATATGTAGCACCAAGTTGCAATGGCAATCACATAAACATGCGACTTACATGAACTTTTCATCCATCCAAACCAACTTACATGGTATCATCATTTTGCAATTGATTTGAAAACTCAACAATGTGGTTGCATTATATATATATCATTGTTAATTTCATTAAATTCACCCTATACTATGTTGACACATGTCATTACATAGGTTAGGCTTTAAAAACTAGTTTAATTTGTTAAGTAGGTCACCTATGTTGATTATGTAGGTAGGAATATTCGATCAACAATTCTAACATTGATCCCAACCCCTATCATTTATGAAACTTAATCATTGAACCTATCAATTCTCTTACCACCAAGCCACCCCACATGTTGTGGCAGAACAACAATGTGCATTCTATTTAACCAATTTCATTTAAAACATTACAAAAGAATTTGATCTTTGATGTCTTATTACAATTTTGTCCAACTAACAAGATTAAAGTTTTAATTTAATTTTTTTCCAATAATGTACACAAAAATATTTTTTCCTCTTAAAAATGTAAATTTATCTAAAAAGGAAAATATTTGGATGTTGTTATTCAATATAATTTCAATGAAATTCCGTGGAAAAAAGGAATTGAATCACATGATTTATAAATGGATAATTAATAAATATTTAAATATGTAAATTTCATATTTTAAACCTTCATTTGATTCTAAAATATATATTTTACAATTTTTTGATATATCATAATTTTACCAATAAACTTTAATTGAAATGTGTGATATATAATTTATTCACACATAATATTTATAAATGGACCATAAATATATTGAGCAAAAAATAAAATAAAAGCTATTTTATTAACTATATTATTAATCTAGACAATGAGTTTTAATTTCTAAATATTAATTAATTCCATAAAATTGATTGATTTTATGAAACTATAAAATTGATTATATTTACACATATAATATCTTAAATCTTATTTTAAATTTTGATTTTAAAAAAATCATGTAAAAAAATTATGTTTTTTCACATCTTAGACCTTTATTTGATTTGAAAAAATATATTATACAATTTTTCTTATAGTCAATCATTATTCTACCAACAAAATGCAACTTAGATGTATGACATATAAATTATTCACTATATATATTTTATAAATGGGTCATAAATTACTCCTACTACTTAACCTATTCAATCCATAAATTACATTGCCTACTTAATATAGTAATTAATTCAAAAAAATCACATATATCAATATGATAATGTACCTAATATTAAACCCACAAATATGACTTATTAGCTATTTACTAGCTATTATTCATCCTACTTATTGCCTATTTAATAGATTAATTGCATAGCCTACCTAATTAATTAATTACACTTATTATCTAAACCTTAACCCATTTAGTAAATAAATAACATAACCTAGTTAATTAAATAATTAATAATTTTCTTAATCATATATCAACATGATAAAATACCTACTATTCAACTCACATACATAATGCTTACTACTTACTACCTTACAATTTACAACTTAGTAATTGATTCATTACCTAGCTCAATTCATTTATGAAACATAACATTATTTCATTCAACACAATGAAATATCTACTACTTATTATCTAGCCTGCCTAATTAATTAACCAATTAAAAAACGTTATGACATGTCAACATGATAAAATATCTACTATTTATCCACATTCATATTACCTACTACCTAACCTTGGTTTTACCATAATTGCCATGGATCCTTTGAAATTTTCACAAACCCACCAAACCCTAATACACATTTAATAGTTAGTTCATTGAAGAAAGTTGAAAGAAAACAATTAAACCACTAAATCCAACAATTTCATTGGCCAACTGTTTTTTTTCTTATTTAATTACATGTGCATTTACAACTAAGATCTATAGTCATAAATCAAATTGAAAAGATGCCACGTGGTGTTTATGGCCTATGAATCTCCTTTGAAATTGTAAAAACAACTATCTATTTTGTGATGCCATTAAAAATGGATTGTATAAGTGTATTTTTCATTTTCATCCAAATCAACGTTAATCATAAGTTACATGTGCAACTGCAAACCATTTTATAATTGTCTATGTGACTACAAGTCGTTTTTACCAAGTGCTAGGAAGGATAGTCATATTTAAAGTTGCAAAAATGTTTGATTTGGATAGAAGTTGTAAACACACGGGTTGGAATGGACATGATTGCTTGTAGTGGAGGTGGATGGAATGGAGTGAAAAAAACATATGAGAATATTTGAAAGTTTTAGATTGAATGGGTAGACAAATTGCCATGGGTACTGGCTTTGGTGGCAAAGGGTGGGTTTAACCACATAGCTATGAGGTGCAAGGTTTGTTCTTTTATTCAAAGCATGGAAAAAATTATGGGTTGTGAGTGGGACACCTTAGCAAAAATTAGGGGTGTAAAATTGCAATGTGGGACTTGCCACATCTTGGGGTGAAAAAACTTGGGGGTATATAGTGTTAAAGAATCTGTAGACTTAAAAATTATGAAGTTGTATCATTAGTGGGCTTCTAAATGAGTTTTGGAACAATTGCACTATGTTGTAGTGAACCTTGTTCCATATTCTTGCACATGGTCATTCAATGTTGGAATGTGAGTCTTTGTATGAATTGTTTGTGAACGGGTAGGTCCAAAATAATCCACCCATGCATTAGTTTCATAGAGCAAGTCGAATTCTTGTTGAATTCATGTGTAATCAAATACAAGGTAAATCCCACCATTATGAACCCCTTTATGATATTTGGTAGGTCATCAATGCATCACAATTGTTGTTTCAATGCATCATAGTTGTTGTTTCATCCATTTTCAAAATATGTCAAGCTGGTAGAGGTTGTTATGATTCATGTTTTGGGTTTTGTTGAAGATGAATGTTGTTTCAGTTCAATTTCATTCTTGAAAAACAAAATGCACAATTGCTTGAACCAACTCTTGTAGCTAGTTGTTGTGACTTATGCACAAAAGTTTTAATTTATCATACCATGCTACATATGAAATGTGTTGAGAAGTTCAATCAGCCCATAGTTGAGGCCAATATGCTTGACCCTTGAACTGTTTGTTGCAAATTTGCCCATTATCTCCATTGCAATTTTGAAAGGGAATAGGTGGATGTGGACAAGATTGCTAGAGAACTTTTGCCATTCACCAGATTTTTAGGAGAGAAGAAAAGCAATGAAGCTGGAGCTTAGTAGCCAGCTCGGTTAGATACAGCTCGTGGCATTGTTGCCAGATTGAACAAGGGCTCTTGGATTATAATGGCAATAGCCAATATGTTTTTTTGCAACACTTCTCTCTTTTAACCACATGTGAATCTGGTATCTGAGTTTTTTTGCACATACACACTGATGCCTAAAATGAAAAGAAAAAAGGCTGGTGGGTATCATGAGAAAGACCAAATGCCCATCCCTCGTGCTGAGGAAAAATTCCAGTTGATAATGTGCCCTCCAGGCTCCAGATTCACTAGAAAATTTCTGCCTGGGCTTTACAATAGCTTGGACACTTTGGAAGAAGACAAAAGCAAATTCCCTTCAGTTTCCATCATACTTAGACGCCTGTATTATATAGATTGTAATGGGTACATTCTATTTAGAAGCTCTTGTTGACCCTACATTAGAAACTTTTTCCTCTTCAATTGGTCACACATGGCTTCACAACAAATTGTTGTTAATTTCATATGACCTCATGTAGGCTAAGCTAGAGTATACAAATTCTCCCACCCACCCCCCCTCTAGGCTAAAAGCACAAAATGGCCCACATCTTGTGAATGTGGGCCAAAAGGTCATCATTGGAAGCAATATACCTCTTATGTTCCCAAGAACTAGTGATGTCAAATAAGCAACAAAATTGATTGCACCACATCCTACTTTTAGAGAGATTACATCCTACTTTTAAAGAGATTGCGTAGAGCCCACTTTTGCAAAAGGATGAAACTTCCACTCATTGGAATTTACATCTACAAGTTGTAGTGATGGATTGGTCTACCCATGTGATTGATCCATTGTAATCAACTTGGAACAATTGGCAACTTTGAAGACACGTTACAATGAAATACATTAGTAGGCTGATTTAACTCTCCATCTAGTCTTTACATGACATGATATAGACGAGAATGTAGAGGAGTAAAACTTTCATTTAGACATGCTGATATTTTCAAAAAAAAAAATTTCTCAAAGAATATTTTGCTTTTGTGAAAGAAAATAAAGCATCTTTTGAAATATTTGAGAATATTCTATTTGTCGAAATGGAAATTTCAAAATTAAATACTTATGCGGTAGAGACTTAATGAACTTGCTATTCAACTGGGTACTACTGATTTCTTTAAAATTTCGCCAAAATCCCCATGAGAACTTGAATAGGTAGGCTATGTGCAACATTTGGATACTATCAAACGTAATAAAATTATCTGTATATTCACCTTGTCTTCACCCTGTCTTTGGGCCTCCTTTCACCCACTAACCTCTCCTTTAGTGTTATCCGTAAAGTAAGGAAATTTTATTAAATCTCAGTATGAAATTCTGAAACTCACTACGAAATGCTCGACATCTTGAATACCTATCTTGGTTAGACACCAATTAATTATTTTTGACAAATACTTTTCTCACAAGTCAAAAACTTGAAAAATGGCAGAGGCAAAGTACCTAGCCTGGTTCAGCAACAAGTATGTACACATGAAAATTAGGTGTGATTGACAAATCACTGGAGCAGCTGACAAAAGGGTTTCAATTGTGGATATGGGTCATAACTTCCATGCACTTTGAAGAGTGAATAGAGTTGTTGGAACATGTTTGTAGTTTTGTACCCAGATTTCAACATGCCACATGTTCATGCTCATTTCATGTACTTATTAGCTTCTTGAACACCATCAGGCAATACCTAGTTCAAAAACCCTAACATCATATTTGCCCATAGTTGTTAATGCAATTTTTTTCCCTCAAGTTTGGCTTTTGCCCCCATTTTTTTTTTTCACCTTGTCACATTGTGCACCCATAACCTCCCATGTTGCAAGTACCATGGGGGCATGGATATAACATGCCAGGTAGAATGGACCGAGTGTCACATAACACGCTAAGTAACATGTTACATATCCCTAGCATGTGTTACATGCCCCAAACTTGTATGACATGGACCCAAAACATGTCCTAGAATGCCAAGGTGAAAAAAAAAAATGGGGCAAAGGGCAGAGTGAAGAAACAAATGTGCAGCAAACTTGTAGGATTAACAACTATGGGCAAATATCATTTTGGGGGTTCACCCATGTACTAAACCCCTCCGTGGGCATTAGGTTTTTCGAAATCCTGGCCGGTGTATCACATTGTGTAAGCCAACATGAGCCACTAAAAAAGATCGTGTGAATTGAATTTCTAGTTTTCAGTGGAGAATTGGGACAAATTTGTGGAATAGACTACATGGATCCAATATAGAGCCTTTTCAACAAAAACAAGGGAAAGGCATAACAAAAGAGAACAAAACTCTTTAAAACAAAACCTAGGAATCAAATCACCTTGGCTCCTATGTGCTCATCTTGTGAGCTTGTTGTGGCTCCACCAACTTCTCCTACTATACATTAGTATTGTTGTTTCTATGATGTCACAGTTGCTTTTCTCTGGTGGTTGTGTGTGGCAAATCCACAATGTCAAATGGGTTGATGTATCATACTTGTGGACTGACATCCTTTTCATTCTTAAATTTGAAAAGAAGTCTTCAAAATTATAAGATCGAATGTGATCAATTTTTTGACCTGACCATTTGCCAAACAGTTCAATATGTGGATCTAAGCCATCATGGGGTCCTTGTTTTCAAAATTGGGATAAATTTTGTGCAATAGGAGTTCATTTGACAATCAATAGTAAACTCAATTTGGATTCCTTTGGGTGATAGAAAATTCTTCAATTTTTTTTTTTTGGGAATCAACCTAATGTAGTTTCTCTTTCCCATATGACCAAGCCCTTGCACTCATGAAAACTCCTTGCCTTTGTGGACAATACACTTGCACAATCATTTTTCATTGTTCCTTTGGATTTGAGTAAAAAGTGGATATAAGGCTATTTTGATGCTTGTAGTTTTGGAATTGTTGTGATGGAAACTTTCAAACCTTTTTCCCTATGCTTACATAGGTAGAGGCATGAATGAGTGATTGCCTTCCTTATGGGGTTGGTGGGTTCTACGTATATACCTACCTATATGGTTGTAAAACTAGGTTCTTGTTTGGGCACTCATTCATTCAATTCCCTTTTGTTTTTGCACCATATTCCCACAGAGTTTCGCCACAACCATATTATGTTGGGATATGCTTCTTTGCTCTTTAAGAAACTCCATGTGGTTCTTGGTTGGGCACTCATTCATTCAATTCCCTTTTGTTTTTGCATTATATTCCCACATAGTTCCACACCACAACCATATTATGTTGGGATATGCTTCTTTGCTCTCCCACTCAATGCAGTTGGAGTGGTAATATTACCACGTGGTGAATAAAATATGCTTTGAAGACTCATGAAACCAAAAGTATTGTTTTTTCTTGATGTGTAATTGAGAACATTATGGGTTTCTCTCTAAACTTGGTTGGGCCTATTGAATTTCCTTGGTTCTGAATTTGTGTGGTTGTAGAAGAACCGAGAGCACTTGACTCCTTTGGCAACCTGGCCTTGTTTTTGTGCCCAAAAGGTATGCTAACTTGCTTTGTTTGATTGGTGTTACTTTTTGTTTTATTTGTGCCCTCTCTTGGAAGCTTTACCGTTTTCGCTTTCCACATTTTTAATGATATTTTCTAGCCATGACATCATTACATAACAATTTTTTCAGCAACCTAAACATTTTTGGTTATAAGAAGTTGTAAAAGCTAAACAACACAATTATATAAAGAGATGGGTTGGTTTTCCTAGAGTAGTTGGAGGGCATTTTAAGAGTAGAAGTTTTTCCTCTGCGAAGGATGGGCATTTTGAAAAATGTAATGTCTGCTCATGTGGGTGAAACCTTCACTTCCATTTTTTTCTTGAGATACCCAAAGGGTATCCACCAAGAATCACCGGAACAAATGAAGAGTAAAAATTGGCTTAGGTCTTTACACTTGGTAAGCCCTTCAGCCTCTGGCTTTACCCTACACATAATTCAGCACAAATAGTTGGAAATATAAGTATTGTTATGAAGTTGCCAAAAAAGCCTAATCATAGTTGAAGGGTTTGAATTTCTAACCATCATCACACTTATCGGCTTCCAAGTTAATGTACAAGGCAAGGAAAATGAAGATTTCCATCAAAATTGAATTGGTTCAAAGATTTTTTGAAGATTGTAAAGCCTATTCAGAAAATGGACAAAAAATTTCATCCTGTAATGTGATGTCCAAATACACTATTAAAAATAAAGCTAGGTCTTTAGGTGTCATCGAGGGCCATCATGAAATCTCTTTCAGTTAGCTAAGAGAAAATCCTTTGGAATCAACATAGCAGATGTGTCTCTACCTATCGATTTATGTGCAAGAGAGCAATGAAGATTTCTAAAGGGCTATTAAACCCAAATATGCAAATATTTTAGGTTGATTTGGACCTGAAAGACAGACATGTTCAAGTATTATACAAGTTTAATTTACCCAATGCTAAAATACCCCCAAGTGTGACAAATTTTTAAAAAACTCTCCCAACTATCATCAGCATATCAAAACTCTCTCTTACTTTAATGTATGTGCAACCCAAACCCAAGAAACCAAATTGGACCGATGTTGATGTGTTTTGTTGTAATAACAAAGTTGATCTTGGTAGGGTTTAGTTGCAATCTAATTAGCAGAAAAATCAATGGGTGAATATTAAGTGCAAGAATTGAATTGGAATGAAGATAATTCTAGTCTCAAAAACCAACAAAACCCAAAATGAACTACACACTCACTCATTCATGTGTAATTAATGGTTTTGTTGCAACAAAACTTTTGTTGTAACAAAGTTGGTGTTGTTGCTGTTGCAATTAATTAGCAGAAAAATCAATGGGTAAATTTTGTGTGCAACAAAGAAAACAGGGATGAAGATGGTGAGGTCTTTTTTTTTTCTCCTTTTTTTCCCCTCCTAATTTTTGTGTTGTAGCCACAATGGCAACCTATCCACAAGAGGAAAGAGCCAAATTTGGCTACAAGTCAGAGAGCACTCGAGAGGACAGAGGAGACATTTCCTAGAATGCTACTATGTTTTGGCGACCTCCAAGAAAAGATGGCAACTTCCATGTGATTCTCCTCTCGTCAGAATTGGGGTGGGTTGGGGGAGAGGAACTAAAATGGCATCTAAAAAGAATGTGTCACGTAGATGCGAAATTTACCCAAGTTCTATTAAATTTTTGGGCTAATGAAGATTAAATTGTAAGGTCTAAAAACAAAAAAAACCAGATTAATTATACACAAATCATGATCTTGTGTACTTGTTTTGTTACAAAACAAAGCTACTCAGTGATGTCGACGTCGTTGATGTGTGGTGGTGGAAAAGGACAAGCAGGAGGGAGGGAAAGGAGGAAGAGGAAGAAAACGGGGCTTTTGCGTTTGTCAACGGGAAGCCCGAGACACAAAAAGGAAGGAAGAAGCCCAGGACGGTGGTGATGGACGGCGTGCTTCTGGTCGTTTGTTTTTCGGGGATTTTCTATTCGGGGACGTTGTCTATCACTCTACTACGACTTCGGGGCTTGAATCAGTCGTTGCAGTTTTTTTGTCTCGTTGCAGCATCTTTTAATTAAGCAGCCTGTGAGTCGCAGACTAGTCGCCAGGAGTTCCGGTCTACTACAGTTGTATTGAATCCCCTTGAAGGTCCTCAACAATTCTCGAACAATTCTCACTTTATTTTTTTGAGAATTTGCTGCATCCAGAAGAAGCTCCTGCGTTCTTGGAATTCTTTTTTTTTGGGGTTTTTTTTGCCTGTTTCTGGGGCATCAACAAGCTCGAATTCTGAGTTTTAATGGTGATGATGCATTGGAGCGATCAGCAGTGTGATTCCCCACCCTGCAAGCCCTCGCATTACTGACCCAGATCTCGTTGTACCATCTGAAAACAATCTCTATTGTGCCATCTCTGTGTGTTCACGGCTCTGCAAGCTTTTGGATTGGGGTGTGGTAGTTCTAGACTTGTTGTTTTCCGCTCGTTGTTGTTGGTTTGGTTTTGTGCGGGTTGGAGGACTGATCGGGGTAGCTGTAGTAGCTCCCATGGCAAGTGCTTTCATGGGAGAGCGTCCCAAGGGAAGTGCTGGGAAGAGGATTACCATTCTTAGTATCGATGGTGGTGGAGTCCGTGGTCTCATACCTGCTACTATTCTCCACGAGCTTGAGGCCAAATTGCAGGTAAAATCATAATCGATCAATCAATCCCATCCGCCATCTCGCGCCGGTTGTTGTAAGTCGATTTTTGATTGTAGAGAGATGCGATTCCTCGTGCAGATAGGTTGTAAGCAGATAAATTTGTGTAGAGAACGAACTCGGTGATTCTTGGTGAGTCGAATGTTTGTAGCATCTGAGAACTAGACTCTATTGTAGAAAACTTGATTCGAGCGTTTGGGTCTTCGCGATCAAGATGCTTATACCAAGAAGCGTCAAACCAGATCTAATGAGCGGGTCGAGGATCCATGATCTTTCAGGCTTCCTTGATTTTTCCAAACAGGATTATATCTTGCTGACAAAATGCTTCATTCTGGACAATCTAATTTCATTCTCATGGGTCCCCTGATCCATTTTTTACTAAGATTGAGTGGTTGAGTGTACAAGGTTCTTCTTCTGGCATGTTTCCATGTTTCCAACTCTTTGCAGATTCTGGCTGGAGATTTGCTGAAGCTGTCTACAGAAGCACAAATCTCATATCTGTGGAGCTGGTCAATTGCTTACAGTGTTTGAGCCTGCTAGTCACAGAAGTTAAGAAGATGAAACACTTTGAGAACAACAAGAAAAAGCTTACTGGTGGCAGAGTGTAATATAGTAATCCTTTTTCTGGGTGGTGCAGAGATTGGATGGGCCGGATGTTAGACTTGTGGATTATTTTGATATGATAGCAGGCACCAGCACAGGAGGATTGATCACTGCCATGCTTGCTGCACCGGGTAATGACGACAGTAAGAGACCTCTTTGCAGTGCAAAAGATGTAGTCGAATTCTATCTATGGTATGCGGGAAGAGTCTTCCCTCAGGCAAGGTAAAATCATCATCATGTCATTCGTGTCATCATCAGCTCCTGAGATCCTTCTCCTCCTACTCCTAAACTTTTTTTGTTGCATGATCCACCCATGACCTAAATTTGCATCTCCATCCTCTCGCAGTAATCTCTCCAGCATCAACAAGAACAATGAACAATCTTCATCCTGTCCAGCTTCAATGCCTGAACAATTTGCTCTTGATCAATCCTTGCAGTAATCTTTCAATGGCAGAACAATTCTTACTACAGTGAGTTGTGGAAAATTCAATTCCTGAGTCATGAGTGTTCAAATCCTTTCTGAGTTCTTTAAACAGATTTTTTTTTTTTCTTTTGCAAGCTTTTGGATTTTTGAGGAGCTGATGATTCCGTGGGGGTGTGTGGGTGGCCTTGGTTTGTGTGTACTCTATACAGAGGACCATTTAGTCAAACACGAATGAATTTCACAGCACTAAATGGACCCAAATACAAAGCAAAAGGTTTGGAAAAAGTCCTGAACAAGTACTTTGCAAGTGACCCACTTCTGGATGCATCTCTCACATCCATCCTCATTCCTGCTTTTGACACCAAACTGCAACAACCTGTCCTTTTCTCATCATGGCGGGTGGGTGTGTGCATGTGTGCCTGATTTTTCCCTTGCTCCATCCCATTGATCTTGCAGTTGCAGTTTTGCACTGCATGGATCTTTCTCTCTTGCAGTTTGTGCTTGTAGCAACAACAGATTGTTTCCACGACAATTGCAAATTGACCTAGCTTTAACAAAACACAATTCTTGTGCAATTTTGGAAAGGAGATTACAAAGGGTTTCATTGTAGTTAGTTTGGAATCTTATGCAGTTTTTTTGGTTTTTCACAGGCAAGTTTAGATCCTCTAGAAAATGCTCCAATGAAGAAGGTATGCCGAGCTACATCAGCAGCTCCAACATTTCTGCCACCGGTGCAGTTCACTCTCACAGATGCAACAACAGGTGGTTCACGGGAGTACAATATGATTGATGGTGGTGTTGCTGTCAACAATCCGGTTTGTTTTTTTCTGTCTTCTCTTTTGACCCAACTCCCAAAAAACTGTCGACCAAAGGAGTTCCTTCCTTCTTGTTGAAAAAAAAGCCCCCAACTAAAAGCTCCTCCTTTCTCAAATCCTTTTTCATCAAGTCTTTTGTTCTCCAGACATGACAGCCTTAATTTGTCCTCCTTACATAATGTTAAAGACAAGAGAGCTTCCTTGTCTTTGTTGCTCACTGATGGTTTCGGGACCAACATCTGAATGTGTTATACCAAGAAACAATGAAAACCACTTTTGGTATTAATAGACCAATGTGTGTTTTGTGTAAACTGCAGACTTATGTGGCAATCACACAGGCAATTAAGGAGGTGCAATCAGGTGGCCGTTCTTCTGGAAGAGTGGAATATGCGGTCAGAATTCTGAACTATTTACTCCTGGGTTGCTTCAAGCGTTGCAAGATCCCAAATTGAAATGTCCCCCTTATATTTTTACCTCAAAAACACAAATGCCTACAAATTCCTGATATCTGAAAGATTACCAAAAGGAGAGGGGAGAGAACATCAGGTTGGTCGGTACAATTATGTCTTTATGTGTCTCATGGTTTCTAGACTTATGATGTGGCTATTTTGTGCAAATTTGTGCAGAATTACAATGATCTATTAGTGCTGTCACTGGGCACTGGACAGCATGTGACAGGATATGATGCAAATGAGATAGCCAGATGGGGTGCACGTGATTGGCTCCTAAACAAAGGTGATTCACCTCTGGTAGACATGGTGTACTACGGGAATGCAGATATGGTCGACTACAACCTCTCTACCATCTTTAAGTCTCAGAATTGTGGCACCAATTACCTCCGTATCCAGGTACCTATGTATGGATGGTGGTGAAAGTACACCTGGTCAATCAGGCTGTTGAAGATTCATCACTGAGTTTACCTGTCACTATGGAGTTCATGAAATACAGTTGTGGTTGATTGGCAGAATGATATGATTTCTCTCAGATCAAATGATATGTTTTTGGTGATATGATGCTTGCCTATGCAGACAGACAATCTGAAAGGTCATATGACAGCAATTGATGACTCAAGTCCCACTAATTTGTATAGACTGATCAATACTGGGAAACATCTACTGGATGAGCCTGTCTCGGAGCGCAACTTCCAAACTGGGATGCTCGCCTCCATTCCCAATACTGGAACAAACCGAGAGGCCTTGTACAGGTAACACAATCCTGCCACCGGACCCAGTAAACTTTGGAAGGATTTTGGGAGAGGGAAGAAAGAAGGTTTAGCTCAGAAGTACATTGTATTTCACAGGTTTGCAGAGTGGCTCTCAGAGGAGCGCAAGGAGAGGTTGGCAGCTGCGGCTGCTGCCGCACCTCCTCTAGCTGCTGCTGAAGCAGCAGCCCCAGCACCAGCTGAAGAAGCTGCAGCTCCAGCAGCCCCTGCAGAAGAAGCTGCAGCTCCAGCTGAAGAGGCCAAAGCCGAGGAGCCGGCAGCTGCTCCTGCAGCAGAGGCAGCACCAGAGGAGGCCCCAAAGGCAGAAGAGACAGCAGCAGCATACATTACCTTTCCTCATGCTCTGTGGACAACCGCTTACACTCAACCTAGTGCCTATCCCTCTGCTGCTACTTATACAACACAGTCAAGCTTCAAAGGTTCTTCTCTCTTGCGATCTCCATTTGAATCTCCTTATGAATCTCCCTCATACTCACAACCTGCGTATGAATCCTCTGTTGATTCATACACAAAACCCGCTTATGATTTCTCCTACTCTTCTGCTACGAAATCTTCTCACCAAGACTGCGTATCCTCATATACTCCCTACACAGCAGAACCTGTATATGACTCCTCATATTCTTCTGACATGAGATCTACCCATGAAGATTATGCCTCGTCCTATACTTCATATGTGAAGCCTGTTCAAGAATCACCCTACTCCTTGTACACAAGGTCTTCTTCTCATGAGGAATACGAATCACCATTTGCTTATTCATACTCAGAGCCAGTGTATGACAAGTCTACCAACAACACCTCATACACAAAACCCATGCATGAATCTTCTTCCTACTACTTGCAACCAAGTTACCAAACCTCATTCTCAACAGCAGCTTCTGCATATGAGCAGCCTGCTGCTGCTTACAACTCATCAATTAGCACTTGCTATACTCCACCACCTTCATACCACTCTTCTTCATACAAGGAATCCTCTGAGTATGAACAATTTAGTGATTGGAGATCAGAGTCTGAATTTTCAACACCCTCAACATCATCAAGATCAGGACAATATTCTCAACCCAGCAGCCACAACAGTTCCACCAGACTGTCTGATTATCTTGGGGTTTTCTCTTAAGCAGAAACTTTAGAGCTTTCGAGCTTTTAGAGCTTTCCCTCTAGGCTGTTCTAGAATTTTTTTTCCCTCTCTCTGTAGATTCTCCAATTCTGACCTGTGTTTCTTGATCCAGATCGTCCAAAAATCTAGATCCAGTGTGTTTTATCTTCTGTAGATGTGTGTGCACAGGTTCTTGCAAGAAGAATGTGGAAAGCAAAAAGTGTTTTCTTCTTCTTCTTCTAGGTGCACAATGTTTTGTTGATTCGTGAGATCACAATTTTTTTACAATTGCTTGTTTTGTTTCGCAGTGTTTTTATGGATAGAAAAAACATACGTACAATATTTATATCATGCAAAATGTGTAAGAGTATGTAAGAACAGGTCCACAAACAGTAGTATTATAATGGCTTGTAAGTGAGAATTCAGGTGACATTCAAGCTTTAAATACATGAATCTTCTGTAGATGGTACAAAGATTCTTCTTTTGGCATAGCAGTCATAACACAGGCCATTTTTCACATTCTTCATTGGTGTTTGTGAAGAGAGTGGTGCTGAGATAACACTCAGCAGAACTGGGGAATATCAACACAATCAACTTGCCTGCATTCTCTGGCTCCTTAGCAATCTGTTTCAATAGAACAGCAATTTCCAAGCACGAAACACTTGTCACCAGAAATGCCCAGCCCTGAAGAAAGGAGAAAATACAATATGCTTCTGAAACCTCAGTTTATGACATGCAATGGGTAGAAGGTTTAAGATGCTGGTCCAAGAGGCTCACCTGAAGAGCAGAAGCAAAGGCAGCACCTGAGGAGATGCCAACCAGCAGGCCTTCCTCAAGGGACAGACTCCTTGAAGGGACAGTCTCCTTACCGTGTCAAGACCCTCATTGCTATGCAAGCAGTGAAGTTCACGGTGCCTATTTTTGTTTGAGGGGGGGAGAAGGGCCTGCATTAGATACAAGGAATTGGGGCTGGAATAATTCCAGAGCTCTTGGACATATGTATGCTTGATTGTATTATGACAGTGCATAAGTTGGTACATTCTTTACCAAATCACAAAAGCTTATGACTTGCAAACTATAGTGGGTGAATTAACACAATGAGAAGAAACCGACCTGATAGGACTGCACTTTCAGCTGGTTGAACTGTCCCAACTTGGATGCTAGGTTTCTTGCTCTTCCCGTACTGACCAGCACCAGTGACAGTACCACCTGTCCCACATCCAGCCACAAAAATGTCCACCTTTCCTGCTGTGGCTTCCCATAGTTCAGCCCCTGCAAAAGATCCAATTGCATACCAAGCAAAAGTGTTAGTATATCACAAGAACTACATGAATTGTACAGAAGAAGCTTGTGTCCTGATCTATACATAATCTGTATGTCTTGGTTGACAGTTTGGGCTGGTGCTAGAAGGTTGAACTGCAAGAAAAGAAGATTTTCAAGGAAGGACTTTACCAGTATAACTGAAATGTGCTTCAGGATTTGCTGGGTTTGTGAACTGGCTCAGCATGTGTGCATTGGGAGTTTTTGCAACTATGGCATCTTGCACCTCAAAACAATATTCAAATCCTTATTTTGTGTCTGTTTTCACCATCAACAAACCCAATCACAACCTTGATTTGAGACTGGTATAGTCTAACATTGGCAGGGGGGCAAGTTTCATGGGATTGCAGTTCACCAGGTTAGAAATTGACAGTTGCAAAATGCGAATGACCTATGTAAGATATCACTTGTTGTGGCTGACAACTTTCACATTTATCCCCACCACCCAAACCACAGAGAACAAAGGAGGTGTAGAATTATGAATGCACATCAACAAAAGACAGAGAGAAGACATACCTGCTAGAATTAACTCTGCACCAAGTGAACACACAAGAATGCGTCGTTCAATAGAGCAGGAATCAGGCATGATGATGATCACTCAGTAGCCTCTGTGCCTAGCCACCATTGCTTTTGTCAAGCCTGTGTTTCCACCTGTGATGTCCACTAGCACCGTCTTGCCAGGCATAATGAGCCCCTTTTCTACTGCATCCAGTATCATACTGCAGCATTGTTTCCCACAGCACAGAGATGGAAATGCTCACATATCATTGCAAAGTTGTTAGGAATTAATGAGCATACGTTTGTGAAGGATTAATCAATGATTCTAATTCAATGACGAGTGATTCATGGAAGTTGGTTTATGTAGGACAACTTAAAATTTTATAAGTCGTAAGTTTTACTCATCACTTGGATAGTTTCAAATTAACCCATTCCAAATAAAAAGACATGAAATTGTGTCGTTCTCAAGTTTTTTTTTTCAACTTCATATTCAATATCTTCCCCACCAATTTGTATCCCATTTCTTTTCAATTCAATTTCAATTCAATTGTAATCCAATTGTTGAATTGAAATTCAATTCAAATTCTATTGAATGTATTTGAATCAAATATAAGGATTTGAATTTGAATTTGAATTCAAATTCAATTCAATTTGCATGCAATGTCCAAAGTGAAACTTAATTCCACATTCAACCATGGGACATTACGTAGTTTTCCTGCCCATCTGACCTTCCCGTCCACGTTCAGTACAGGATGCTTTGAGTCCTAGTATGGCAGGATCAAGGAGAGTGATTGGTATGACTGACGAAGGAGAATTATTCTTAGTTAGCAATACTCTGAGAGTTTCTGACCTTGGAATCTGGTTGGATTCTCAGGTACATTCTTGCCAGAGGTGACAAGACAGTTGCAAAAATTGTATGTTTTGCTCATGTTTTGTCAACCTATCATCTACCTTTCTTTCTTTCTTCTCACACAATCCCATCTGTTTTGATGGCCAAGGCTTAGTAGTTGGATACTCACTCCAGGTCAAGTTCAAATATGGTTGTTTGTCTGCAGATATTTCTAAGTTCCTATTTGTCTACTGTATGTATGTGGCTTTGAGCATGCCTTCTGGCTTTTCACAGTTACAGAAAAAAGTAGGGTACATGTCTCTAACTCCTCACATGATGTCCATGTATAGGTTGATTTACTTAAGAGCCTGAGGACTGATAACGTGGATTTTACTCTTCATCCAAAGTAAGCTGAAAGTTTTATGATGATGCCCTTGCTGCCAAATAGGAATGTCATGATCAATGTGCTGTCAATAAGTTTGTGTGTCCTACAATTGCTGCTCCACTCTGTGGCATTGTAGTTAGGTATAGGGATTCAGTGCAAAAGACCCACATCACCCAGGCTTACTGTTGCTGATCAATGTTGTGCACAATTACTCAGAATGATTGACGTGTTTTTTGGAGGAAGCTTGTCATTCCACATTGCTTTAGCAGCATCCAGACTTTTTTTTTTCTTTTGAAGTAGGTATATTAGTTGGGTGGGCATGTGTCGAGGCATCAGGCAGGAAGTCATGAAGCCCTTGCAACACAATGGAGTCCATTTCAGCAATATGGCTGCCGAAGTCAATACTAGCCTCATGCACTTCATTGTTTCTCTTAATTTTAGAGGGAAAGTTTTCCACCTGGTTTTGGTTACCTTTAGTTGTGAATATATAGAGATTCCTCAATACTCATGTGAGAGTTATTTCATTTTATTCTTTCAGAAAATCAAGTTAGTCTACAGAATGAAGTATTTTTCCATTGAACTTGTTTCTACCTTGGAGATGGTCACCTGAGGCCATATTGTGAAACACTTATGTTCTTGAATTGATCTTCTCACCAAGGAATTGTGTGGTTCCAAGATACAAAAGGGCTCCCCATACTTTATTTTGGGTTGTACAAATCTCTTCATAATCGTCCTCTTTGTCCTGAGAACCTCTTGTGTTTCATGATATTGGTTGCTTTTCAGTTGGTGGATTCATGCTTGAGAACTTGAGATAGTGATTTGTGCATCCATCAACACTTAAGTGCTGATGTTGGATCAATCAAGTTCTGGTAATATCTCCATGCAATCAATGTGTACAGTCACCCTGTGATGTTCAGCATGTAAACAACAGACAGATTCAGTTCTATATTTTTCTATATGAGGTATTGCCTACACTTTATTGTTCTCCCAGGTCTAGACAATCACTTTAGATATTAGCAGTTGCCAAGTCTGATGACAGTATTTTGTTGAATTGCAGTGGAAATGTTTTGGTGAAATGCATGGTGATAAATTTGGTGAATACTTGGTGTTAATTTGGTGAGTTTGGTTTCATATTTGGTGAATTCTGTGTGTTCTGACTGAAAAGCACACAGACTGGAATTCTTGGTTGTGAAGCTTGTAGCTGAATTGTCAGGACAAGTTCCAGTTGGAAGCAACTGCAAAACCTACAATGTTCAAAACAGATTTCAACTGTGCATAAACACCAGACTCTAACATTCAGATTCTAATATGCATCAGCAATTCCACAATTCATATAATCATATTATGCTCTGAATGATCTGTGCAAGCTTTCCCTTGTACTATTATTGCCGTGATAATCAAGTCATTCCCAAAATTCCAACAGAGAAATGTAGTGATTGCGTGTAGATTCAAACTTGTGGCACCACAATAAAAACCTTAGTTGTACTTCTCTGCACATGTTTGCAGTAGCAGCAACTTGAACCTTACCTGACATAAGTTGTGCAAACCAAATCCCACAAAATCTTAAACCACTCACACATTGACAGCAGCATCTCACCTAAAACATAACTTGTAAACTGCTGTCATTAAACATCCACCTAAATCACTGAGCTTGTCAACACCTTGAAAAAACCTCTTCAACCTCTTCACATTTGTTGTGTGGGGTGGTGAGCAATGCACAGAAAATGTACACAAGTTTTAAATTGCACTAGCAGCAGCTGAATAGGGCTGTAATACCAGAGCATCTTGGACATCCCATTGCCACATGTGGGTCTCCAAACCATCAGCAAGCTCTCCTTCTTATTCCATCTTCCCTGCCACTCTGGCCTTAAGAATTGCACACTGACAAATGTGCAACAACTGTGATATGGACTTCTGAGATTATGTTTATGAAGAACACAAAATCCACCATCAACTAGAAAAGTTCATAAACCTTGTGTATTTGAAACTTTTAAAAATGAGTTTATTATGCTTCATGTATGTAGCAACCAGTGTTGGGCATATATTAGAAACTGGAATAGACCCCTGATGATGATTATCAAGGTGATCCTTAGTGTTCATAATCACCATTCTAAAAATAAATAAAGCCCCAATTCTGATATATCATAACAGTTCTCAAAAAAATTGAAAAAAAAAAATCAAATACCCGACCAGAAAACCACAGGTTCTTTATCGAGAAGGTGAAGTTACCAGTGTAGGTCTTCTTCTTCAAGTGACATAGATAGAACAGCTTCCGCATATGAACAACCTGATGCTTCTTGCAACTCATCAATTAGAATTTGCTATACTCCACCACCCTGCCACTCTTCTTCATGTGAGGATTTGTCCGAGTATAAGCAATTTAGTGATTGGAGATTAGACTCTGAATTCTCAACAGCCTAGACATCATCAAGATCACGAGAATATTCTCAACCCAACAGCCACAACAGTTTTACCAGACTGCTTGATTATCTCGGGGTCTTCTCTTAAGCAGAAAATTTAGAGCTTTCGAGCTTTTGGAGCTTTCCCCCAAGTCTATTTCTAGGTTTCGCTCTCTTTCTCTCTAGATCCTCCAATTCTAACCTTTGTTCCTTGATCTAGATTGTCCAAAAATCTAGATCCATTGTGTTTTCTCTTCTGTAGATGTGTGTGCAGAGCTTCTTGCAAGAAGAATGTGAAGAGCAAAAAGCATTTTCGTGTGCAATGTTTTTTTTGTTCTGATGACTATGGTGAAGTCACAATATCTTTATAACTGTTTGATTTCTTTCCCAATGTTTTGAGGTATGAAAAAAATGTGTAGAATATTGATAACATGCAAAACACATAAGAGAATGTAAGAACATGCCCACTAGCAGTAGTGTGGGCTTGTAAGCAAGAATTCGGGTGAAGTTCAAGCTTGAAATAATGTAATATTGAGATTTAACTGAAGTGAAGTTCACACTTTAAACAGCATGAACCTTCTGCACATGCTACAAAGATTCTTCTTCTGGCATAGTAGTCATAACACAGGCCATTTTTCACATTCTTCTTTGATGTTTGTGAAGAGAGTGGTGCTGAGATAACGCTCAGCAGAACTGGGGAATATCACCACAATCAACTTGCCTGCATTCTCTGGCTCCTTAGCAATCTGTTTCATTAGAACAGCAATTTCCAAGCACAAAAAACTTGTCACCAGAAATGCCCAATCCTGAAGAAAGGAGAAATCCCAACGCTTCTGAGACCTCGGTTTATGACATGCAATAGCTAGAAGGTTTAAGAGGCTGGTCCAAGAGGCTCACCTTAAGAGCAGCAGCAAATGCAGCACCTGAGGAGATGCCAACCAGCAGGCCTTCCTCAAGGGACAGTCTCCTTGCCATGTCAAGAGCCTCATTGCTATGCACCGTTATAACACGATCAAGCATACTTATGTCCAAGAGCTCTGGAATTAGTCCAGACCCAATTCCTTCTATCTGATGTGGGCCCTTCTCCCCCCCTGCAAACCCAAAAAAGGGCACCAGGAACTTCACTGCTTGCAAGTTCATACATTCTTTACCAAATCACATATTAAGCTTGTGGTTTGCAAGCTACAGTGGGTGGATAACACAATAATTCAAATCCTCATAAGAAGAAATCAAAACCTGATAAGACTGCACTTTCAGCGGGTTCAACTGTCACAACTTGAACGCTAGGTTTCTTGCTCTTCAAGTAACGACCGGCACCAGTGACAGTACCACCCGTCCCACATCCAGCCACAAAAATGTCCACCTTTCCTGCTGTGGCTTCCCATATTTCAGGTCCTGTGAAAGATCCAATTGCATATTAATCAAAGTGTTAGTACATAACAAGAACTACATAAATTGTACAGAAGAAGGTTGCACCCTCGTCTATCCAGAATGTGCATGTCTTAACAAATCATTTAGGCCTTTTGCTAGAAGATTCAAGTGCAAGAAGATTGTCAAAAAAAGGACCTTACCAGTATAACGGAAATGTGCTTCAGGATTTGCTGGGTTCGTGAACTGGCCCAGCATGTATGCATTGGGAGTTTTTGCAACTATGGCATCTTGCAGCTCAAAAATATAATCATATCCTTTTTTGGCATCTGTTTTCACCATCAGCAAACCCGATCACAACCTTGACTTGAGGCCGACAACCTACAACGAAGAGAACAAAGGAGGTGTAGAATGTGTGCACATCGACAAAAATCAGAGACAAGACGCACCTACTAGAATTAACTCTGCACCAAGTGAACGCATAAGAATGCGTCGTTCCATAGAGCATAAATCAGGCATGGTGATGATGGCTTTGTAGCCTCTGTGCCTAGCCACCATTGCTATTGCCACGCCTGTGTTTCCACCTGTGATGTCCATCAGCACTGTCTTGCCAGGCGTTATCAGCCCCTTTTCTTCTGCATCCAGTATCATACTGCACATTTTTTTCCGACAGCACAGAGATCAATTCTTCATCACCCTCATTGCTGTACCACAAACCTATTGAACTAGTGCACTTAAAAGAAATCTATGGTTTTGATGCGGATGTTATAACATGATCGAATAATATTGTAGTTGTACTTGTGAGGATCGATCAGCCCTGGGCCTGATCATGATTTTCATACTTGAGTGCGACACGGTCTTTCACAGAGCCTCCTGGTTGCTTCCCTTCCAGCTTCCCCACTATCCTTGCCAAAGCTCCTTCCGCTTTGGTGATGTGCTTTATTTCCACGAGTGGCGTCCATCCTATGAGCTGCAATCAGAACAAAAAGAAGTTCTGAAGATTATCAGGAGAAAGATACTATCATCTCCTGATTCCAGCTTTGACACTAATATCTTCAAATAGACAGAAGTATCAGTCTTCAGCAAATTGATTTGATGTCAAGTGAACAGATTCCCCATTGAGGATCTCTTTTCATCCTGGTACTCCCCTACATTTTCAACACTGAACTGTGATACCATGGTAGGCTCAAATCTTCTTCCATTGTACCTATCTGAACAAATTTATTGAAAAAGCCTATAATTTCTGCACTTGGATTCAATCAGTGGCAACAATGTTTTTGGCCCAAGTGACATTGTAGCTCAGTACAGGTGCATGCAGATGAATATAGAAATACATTCGGCCTCATGGCCCAATAGGAGTGCATTTTATTTTTTTGACAGCTTTTGACATCACCATGATTCCTTCACTTAACAGGATTCACTTTCATATCTTATATATAAAGTCACTTGGTGCGTGCGTGCGTCAGTCCGTCCGTCCGACGGGACGGTTCCACGTTTTAATCCGCCGGCGGAACCGGCCCAGACAGTCGGACGGTTCCACGTTTTAATCCGCCGGCAGAACTGGCCTCTGCCCGTCCGTCTGTCCGGACGTATTTGCTTTTTTTTTTATCTTTTTTTTTTGGATTTGTTTTTCCAGATTTTTCTCCCCATCTCTTAAATTAACAAAAATGAAGAAACAAAATTTTAAAAAAAAAAAGAAATCGGCAGAAAAATCTAAGGCTACGTATTTGCTTCTTTTTTATCTTTCTTTTTTGTGGATTTGTTTCTTCGGATTTTTCTCCCCTTCTCTTAACAAAGAAAAAACAAATTTATTATAAAAAAATCAACAAAAAAATCTAAAGCTACATATTTGCATCCAAATAAACAAAAATATAAAAGTGAAAAATAAACACAAAATAAAAACAAAAAGCACATAAAAATAAAAAAATAAAAAAGATAAAAGCTCGCTTCACCATGTATGTTTTCATGGGGACTTTTCAACAAAGTTTTGAAACAAAAAAATTTTTAAACGAAAGGAAAAAAAAAAGGCTGCTTTGCACCTTTGTGTGTCCTTCTTGGTTTAAAGAAACCGGGGGACTTCACAATGTCCGAAGGACACGGGCACCAGTAGTCTTATATATAATTACAAACTGTGTGTGCGTGCGTCCGTCTAACGATGTTCTGGGAGCGTCTTCTGTGACGGAACCGGCCACAGAGACCATGACCACCGGCTACCAGCGACCCAGGTCCTGAGACTCAGGTCCCGAGACCCAGGTCTTGATGAATGATGCGCACTGGACCAAGAGGCGCGTCGCCTCTTGCCACGTCGTTCCTGAAGACCAAGAGGCGCATCGTATAGGGCAGGGCAGGGGCAGGGCAGGGGAGGGCAGGGCAGGGGGGGAGGGCAGGGGAGGGGCAGGGCAGGGCAGACAGTAGAGCTTAACAGAGCGTTCAGGGTGACTGGAGTGGCGTAGCCACGGGTTACCCACTACTCGTAACCCAAGATGCTAAGATCTCAACTTCAAAAGGATCTGAGATAAGTAATTTCCCAAAAGACATTTGATTCAAAATAGAGCTACGGTTTGGTACCTCATGTTATAATGAGCACATTTATGACAACTTACAACATAGCCATGAGTCCTAAAGACTTTGAGGGATTTGCTTCCATACTCAAGATGCCAAGATCTCAACTTCACAAGGATCTGAGATAAGTGAGTGCAAAAAGACATTTGATTCAAAATAGAGCAAATGTTTGGTTACCTCGTCAACATTGCCAGCAATATTCTCCTTCATAGCTGATCTCTCTCCAAGCTCGACCGTACTCAGATCCGGCAAGAATGTATGGGATCTGCTTAATTCATGCTCAATTAGATGCTAAGATCTGAATTCCACAAGATCCAAGCTGCTCGGTCAAAAAACAAATCTTTGATTTGAAAGATAGGAAAATGTTTGGTGACCTCATCAACGCTCGAAGCTGCTCGACAGTACTCAGATCCTACAAGAATCCGCATGACTCCAGTTGTTGGAGACCGAGACTAGAAATTAGAGGAACTTCTGAACCAGCAGAGACTAGATACTCTTCAAAAATTCTTGCACAACGCGGACGCCTACATAGACAAACTCCCTATTCTACGAGGGTTGCAAAATGCATTTTGACTCGAAATAGCGATCACGAGTCGAAAACACTGAGGAATTTTTCTTTGATACTCAATATGCTAAGAAGATCTCAACGACATCAAAACATCCAAGCAGGTAGGAAATTGCAAAACTCATTTCGATGAACCAAATAGCAACTTATGTTTTGGTAATTTATTACCTCATCAAAACCACTAGCAGCGATGATAGGCTCCTTCAAAGCGCTCGCTCCAAGCTCGACACTCGGAATATATCCAACGAGAATCCGCCGCACTCTAGAGCTGCTGGAGACAAAGTTTAGAAATAAGAACGCAACCAAACGACTCTACCGGAACCAGAGTCTCTTCTTCTTCTTCTTCTTGCGCGCAACAGACACACACTCTAACACACAAACTCTCCTCTCTCTCTTCTTCTCTTAAAGCTTTGCCCGGTTCTGAAATTGCTCTCTATCAGTATTTACCATTTCCAGTGTGTACTGTTTAGTTTCTCACCCATCTTCCATGAACTTGAAAAGATAGACCGTACAAAGTAGGAGACCATTTAACTCTCACCACCTGGGTCCATCATTGTAGTTTCCCAACAACAAACAGTCATTTATTTCAGAGAAACAAGCATTTCCTTCTACTAGCGCTCTACAACGGCGCTGGTAACGTGTGCGCTTTTCTAGACCCCAAGCAGTTTCACACGGCGTTTTTCTGCTAATCTTCGTCGAAAAAGTGTTCTGGCCATTTTACTTGCGCATTTTCTTACACACAACTGAATTTCAGCCCAATAAACTTAGTCTCTCCTTCACAATATGCAATGGTTAGTCCCCTGGTTAGAGTCGAAACCAGCAGGGATTCGGCATCTGAGGGATTTTCTTCAGTGAGAAGCATCTGGTTGTTGCTGGACGCATCCTGCAATGCCTATGTGTCAGGTCTTGATTCTTGAACTGAGAGGAGGTCCAGGAGGTTTGGAGTGTGGAGGAGCAGCGGTATGCCTATGTGTCAGGTCTTGATTCTTGAACTGAGAGGAGGTCCAGGAGGTTTGGAGTGTGGAGGAGCAGCGGTCAGACGGATGGACGACGGCTCATCAACATCCGCATTGCAACCAAAATTGAAAGCTCTGCGAGTCACATGATAAGCACACTTCTCCTTTATCTCCGTAGCGCTATTGTTTCAAGTACTCTATACAAGCAGGCGTGTTAGGGCACTGTAGAGCGAGAGGAGGAGGAGGCCCCATGGGAGTTTATTATTGCCATTTGTGTTTTTTTTTAATTTGTGTTTTTGGCTCACTTTTGGGATACAGCAACAGTGGCGGTCATGTGCATTGAGGAGTTTGTAAAGAAAACTCATTTCAAGTTTTAAGCTCTATTCTAGTGTTGAACGGTTCTCACCTGCCAGCTGAAAATGGACATCTGAATTATTCTGACAGAGGAAGGACTGATCCCTAACTCTAACCCTAAACAGTTGGTTGCTAACCCTAACCCTAAACAGTTGGTTGATGGTCGAGTACGACGCCTCACAGTTTCACCCTTGTAGTCTGAGATATGTCTTGAGCCTCGACAGCAAGCAAGCCCAGGCCGTTTGCACGCTCTACAACCTATTAGGAAAAACTCAGATGTCAAACTCGTAATGCTCTCTGGTCCCAGCACCCCTAGTGCTGAACTATGACTTTGGTGTCATTGATGTAAAGGTCTGCGCCACGCCAATAAGTTTTTTTCTTTTCCGCTTTGGCCTTCTCAAATAGATGCCATGATGCCCTCTTTTGCTCTTACAGTTGTTTGGTCAAATCTTCTCCAAGCCCCAGTGGGTACCTTTTAGAACTACATGGTTTTGAAAGACATTTTTTCTGTCTTCAGATGTAGCAAAAGTAACAAGTACAGCTCGTGTGCGTACAGTCCCAGGCTTGGTCTCAGCTCTCCTGGTAATGGGCTAGCGCACTGCTACCACAACCTTGATGGCTAGCTTCATCTATCCTTGTAAAACCTGACTATTGACTTTGTCTAACAGTTGCTGTGCTGTCTAGCCTTCTGTTTCGTCAAATCATATGATACGTGTGCTATAGGAGCGTGTGGAGCGTTCCCTGGCCTCACCTTGGCTGACAAAGTTGTCTATCTATTTGCCCATCTTCTTCACAACATCCACCCACTTTCCCCCTCACTCCTCCACCACCTCCTTAACAAGTTGTTTTGTAACCCCATTATCATGACTGGCAGTAGGGGCTAGGGGCTGACTGTTGGGCTACTGTGATACGTTCCAGAAAGTTGTTGGTGACCTACTCAAAGATTTGTTGCGACTGTGCAATTTGTGCTTCGATCTTCTTTTGAACATGTTCGAACAGTGTGTT